>CM044979.1:22206828-23406828 GCA_024586325.1 Stellera chamaejasme
CACGCAGTACTGGAGAGCATACATCAAGGCTCCCAAAGCCCTGCGCCTGGGATACTATTGGCCAACACTGAAGAAAGACGCAGCGATGAATTTACAAAAATGCCATCAATGGCAAATCAACTCTAGGGTTCAAAGGCTTCCATCTACAGAGTCGCCCGCACTCGAAAACCCCATCCCCTTCGCTCTATGGGGCCTTGACCTAATCGACCTGATGCCAAGAACACCAGGCGAATTCCGCTTCTGCATAGTGGTTGTAGACTACCTCACCAAATGGGTCGAGGTTGAACCGCTTGCAAAGATAACCTCCGAACACGTCATCAGCTTCCTCTGGAAGAACATAGTCTATCGATATGGGAGTACCCACACCATAATCACGGACAACGAGACTCAATTTGCCACCTACAAACTACAGTAGTGGGCTGAAAACAACAACATCCAAATGCAATATGCCCATATGGCCCATCTACAGTCCAACGGCCAAGTTGAGGTCACCAATAGCACCACGAGGCAGAACTCCCAACAATACGGACGATCAACTTCAACAATGAAGCCAATAGCCAGGGCCTTCGCTCAAAGCTTGACCTTCTAGAAGAACTTTGCAAACGCGTATGCCTTAGAATGTTCGCCCTTAAACAATGCCTCAACACCAAACGCGATGCAAGGTCAAACCCAAGCCACTACAAGTAGGAGGCCTCGCTCCACTTCGCTCAACTCTGTCCGATCGCGAACAAAAGGAAGGAGTCTTACGCCCTAACTGGGACGACCCCTACATAATACACCGCCAATTACGGCCGGGGTTGTTCGATTTGCAGGGGCACAATGGAAAACCACTCCCTCGCAACTTTCACGCGGACAACCTTCGTCCATACTATGTTTAATCTTTCTCCCATTTAATGAAAAACTTTCCCCCATGTTTGTTTATCAGATACTTCGAGTTCCCTTAAGCAAATACATGCCCGCACCCTCTGCACCTGATCAGTCGGAGCGGCGAAGGATCACATTACAATGATCGACAAAACCTTCTGCACCCGACCGGTCAGAGCGGTTCAGTCCTGATCTACTAAGATCACGGACTCAGACCTTGTCAGGTCATAACACGCCTGCACTATAAACATACAACACCGCCATCATGTACACTACCCAAGGGCATCGCCGCACCGCGATCTTAAGTGGGTAATAGCCCACTAACAAAGCGCAGAGACGTCCACCACTCAGAAAAAGTACGGCAACCAAAAGATGCATCGCCATCCATTACCTAGCCAAAAAAACATGGTGTCGTTAACTTCGAAATAACCTGCGATGTGTTAATTTTAAAGATCGTCTTTAACATGCTTCTCATGTTCGCATTCAATAATACCGAAGAAAGGATTAAGAGTATGAACCTTGCTTCTGGACGCAGCTTAAGAATCTTAGAGATTCTTGCTCCTTGTTGATGTAGAAGACTTGGCTTGGGGAACAACTTTAGGGCGGCTTGGAGATGATTTGTCTCCAAGGTGAGTTCCACTCACAATGCTCCTAGAATGCCTTCTAGTTCGGAAGAGGAAGTATGAAGGGAGAAGAGAGAACCAATGCTGGTTGATGGATAGAATAATGGCGCCATCCTCCCTCTATTTATAGAAGAGGATGGGCTGCCAATGAGAGGGCACAATGCCTCCTCATTTGCGAAGTAACATGTCTCTAGGGCCAAGGGCTGCAACCAATGCCCCTTGGTCCATGAGACATGTCTCATGCCTTTTGCCTTTTCAATTAAGTAATTAATTAGAAAAGGAATAAATAAATAATTGTGTCTAATAGGAAATTAATTAACTAATTAATTAATTATCCAAATATGGTGAAGAGGCAAGGAGGTGACCCATGCCCCTTGCCCATTCGGCCATGGGACATGAGACATGTCCCTTTGGCCGAATGGTGCAAGGCATGGGGTGCACCCCCCTGCCTAGAGGCACCTAGGGCGAAGGGGCACTCACACCCCTAGGCCTATGGCCGAATGGGTGCAAGGCCCCCTTAGGGTGCCCTTTCGGCACCCTTCGGCCTAAGCCGAAGGTGTGCTTGGCCCTCTTCGACACCTTTTCACCAATTTACGCACCTTTCCGCCAAGAGACACTTTTGCACAAAGCTCACATAGAGCTAGTCCAAGACATATTAAATCATCCATTGAGCTCCTTGAGCTCATATCAGCTCACTAAGAGCGAGATACACATCTCTCTAGCTCAAACACTCATTGAGTTGAGTTGAGCCGTGCTCGGCTACTTTAGCTAGCCCAGGTCATCTTGGTGCGCAAGAATTCCAACACGATGGTCCCCTAAAGGGTATCGACTCCCTTAAAGCAAATCTAGCGGCCTTACACAATCAACGCATACAACGTAAGTGGTAAAAAGGGGGTCATCCACATCTTGCTTGTTATATACGATTTAAGGGTCACAAAAGGGGGTCATCCACATCCTTGGAGACTCCACCCACATCCAAAATCGCATGCCAAGCAGCACCCATCTTCGTTACTTCTTTGCTTCACTACAACAAAGTGTCCACGTCAAGGTCCGCAGTGCTTATGGCGTACAAGGTGTCGTAATTGCGATCGGATATAGTTTCTCCACCTGAAGCCTGCAGCGGAGACATCCCTGCTCATTGCCATGAGCCCCATCCTCGCCTTGGGCCCATAGCTCCTGAACTCCCTCTCTCAGCCGGGACATTCTCTCAGGTATTGACACATTAATGGTTGATGGCGACTTGGTTATCTCCCCAGGAAAGACGGAAAGGTCCAGCACCTTCTCCAGTTCCCATATGGCCACTACAGCCTTCATGAAATCCCCACCAAGTGCGAGGTGAGCCGTCGCAATGTCATCAGCAGCGAGCCTGTCATCCTTGGCCTTATCCTTAACTGCCTTGAGGTGTGCGGCCACCCCACGCTCTGTCTCCTCTACGACCGCCTTCACAGCATCTACCCCCGCGTGAGCCTTCGTGCAAGCCTCGTAAGCACCTGCCTTTAACGAGGACAATGCCCCTTCAACACAGTGATCTCCACTTCCTTCTCCTAAAACTTCTCCTCCTGCTTGAAAAAGCAGTGCTAAAACATGTGAAGCAGGTGACTCTTCTGCAAGTTCTCCATCCTACTGGCCTCCCTTTCACAAACAATGAAGTCGCACCATAGCTCCAGCTACTCCACTCGCTTCATCACACTCTTGCCTTCTTCCTTGGCAGCATTTAGCTCCTTTCTGAGGCGAGCGATCTCCTAGATTTGGGCACTATCCCGCGAGTTGAAGAAGCGCAGGAACTCATTCCACTGGCTGATACCAGCATACTCGTTGACTGCGGCCAGTAAGAAGCACTAGTAAGTGACTAGCTCACATAAACCAGAAGAGAGAAAGGCTAAGACAACAGCTATAATGCAGTAACAAACCTGAAGTTTCAGTCGCGCCGCCCAACAAATGTAGTGTCGCGGAAACTCCAAGCTCCTACCGACCAAGTCATAGTCGTATGGCATTCGTAGTCCATCCAGGCAAGACTATAGAGCCTGGTCCCCGCCCTTCAATAGGGACGAATCATTTTCGAGCAGAAAGACTAGATCTCAGGCGTCCTCCGTCGAGAGCTCCTCCATCTCAAATATTTTTGCGCGTACCTCTTCCCTCAAAGATTTCAATGCGACAAGATCTGCGGACCACCTGGGCTTCCGCGCAGCCTGCCGCTTTCGCTCCAAATAGTGGGACCACACCCCCGCCTCCTCAAGCGCTGAGGAGTCTGCGCCCTTATCAACAATGTCACGGCAGCCACAAAACCAGTCATAACTTGACCTCTCCTCTGCCGCAGGTCGATCTTCACAAACGGCCTGATCACCAGGATGCGAAGGCACCGCAGGGGGCATGACCAACAATGTAGCCATATCAGAGCCCCTGGAAACACGAACACTTTCCCATCCCCCAACTGCCGGCGACACTTGTACTTGCCACGCCGAAACTGTAACCCCTTGATTAGCTCCACAGCCACTTGCGAGGGGTGGGGTAGAAGCCTGTCTTGGAGTAGACATGGCCTCATCAACCCCTCCTGCCACCCACTCCAGCTCAACAACGCCTACAGGCGAACTCCCTCCGGCCCCTACCTCCACTGATGCGATGGGAGTAGCCTTCGCCGCACCATCCCAAAATCTCGTAACGGCCAAATTTGCCCTCTTGAACGATAAGAGAAATGCCCATGCAAACAACTTTGGAGCCTTCACCGCTATAGGCTTCACCACCTCAGATCCCACGCTTCCGCCAGCCTTGGTAGGGATCGCATCAGGCTAGTTACAAAGAAAGCAAAGTCAACAGGACTAACCACTCTCACCTTCTCCTGGACAGACGCGTCGCCTGCCGGCTCCTCAGCCCTCGCAGTAGGACCTTCACTGGCCACCACCTCCTGGGCAAGAACCTCGCCTACCAACACATCCACCCTCGCAGCAAGGTCCCTCCCAACATCACCTGAAGGATTCGCTATGGGTATAATGCGCATCCCCTCGCCAGACGTGACCACTTGGGACATGGCCTTCGCCTTCTTCCTCTTCGCCTCTCCCTGCAAGGGCGCCAACTCACTTTTGGTCGCCCTCTTCTTCCTAGTAGGTAGAATCCCGCCAAGAGCCTTGACAGACCCTGCAGACCCCTTTTGGTACACTACCAAAGCAAACGCCCCTCGCGCATCGCCACTCGCGTCATCATCAGCAGCAACCAAGGAAACACAACGCGATACCACCGCACCTCGCGAAGGCATTATCAAGGGAGCTTCGCGCCTGCTGGCTTCGCCAGGACCTCGCGGGTTCGCATCTCCTAGTTTCGCCAGACAAGGCCTTCGCATCCCCCGATCTTCGCCATCAATCACTTAGCAGTGTCACGGACTAGGGAAAGGAGGCTGGGAACGGTCATCCCCACGACTTACCCACGTTCTCCATCACACTTCCAGTCTTCCACTACTCTGGAACGTGGGGGAGCACTCCACCACTCCGGATCATGGGACAACCGCTACCTCAACGCCTCCTATAAAAGGACGGCTTGAGAAAGGTACACCCCATCTACACACCTCCACTCCTCTTTCTGCTCCTGAGTATTCCGTTTTACACCCTGCAGATTACTCCGGAGCTCTACACTGTCGTTCTGGTCATTTCCTAACCATTCAAATATCTGGAAGCCCAGTCCCGTCAAG
This sequence comes from Stellera chamaejasme, assembly GCA_024586325.1. Lineage (NCBI taxonomy): Eukaryota > Viridiplantae > Streptophyta > Magnoliopsida > Malvales > Thymelaeaceae > Stellera > Stellera chamaejasme. The sequence goes on from CM044979.1 coordinate 22,211,995, forward strand.
GAACCAGGCTTCTGTGGGAAACGAACCCACGACCATGAAGAAACCATAGAAGAATAGAAGCTATGCCTACCACAAGGAGCGCATGTCGGCAGAATGGCCGTGGGAGGAGGAATCCACCCGCCACCACTGCAAACCATGGGGCGTCCGTCCACTCAACCGGGGAAAGCTCATCCCATGGTGATCGCAACTCCCCTCCCTCTAGAGAAATCGTTCACCTGGCGGGGGCAGATGCCGCCGTGAGGTCAGGGTGTGTTGCCTCTCGACGAACCACAACTAGTCAGCCGGTATGGTGGGTGCACTGCACAATGTCATCATTCAGAACTCAGCAGTGGCCGGTATCGATCCCTCAATCCTTGCGGTGATTCTGAGTTTTTCGTCCAAAATCTACGCGGCACCACGGCTGCGGGAGGTTTCCAAACAATCCAACAGCCACTAAATCAAGGAACTCTCCCGTGTTTTCTCTAACCACTTTGTCGCCTCCAAGCCTTCGCCAAAAACTGCAGGGCACCTGCTTAAGGTGCGACAGAGGAAGGATGAGTCCCCGAGGGACTACATCCAACGGTTCCAAGGAGAATCCATCCAGGTCCCAAACCTGGGTGAGGAGACTCGTCTCCTCACAACCGTACAGGGTCTCTAGTGGGATTCCCTATTCTTCATCGACGTGCACACCAACCCTCCTCGCAACATGGAGTAGTTCCTAGATAGGGCAACTAGGTTCATGCACACTGAGGAGGTCACCAGGCCCTACCTCAAGAGCTCAACAAATGACGCAAGGGGGCAACCCTCGCGCAAGCCAGATTCCAGGGGCCATGGGCAGTGGAGGCAACTACCTCCACAGGGTAACAGGGACAAGGCATATCCAACCCTTCCCCCACTCAGAGACTCCTGCACAAACATCTTACATGCCCTGGAGCAAAATAGAGAAATCACCAAATGGCCTAGCCCACTTCCCAAGGGCGTTGCGAGGCCAAACAACAAGTACTGCCGCTACCATCGCGACAAGAGCCACGACACTGAGGAATGCGTGGAACTCAAGCGCATGCTGGCGGAAATGGTAGCTCAAGGAAAACTCACTGAGTTCCTTGTTCGCAAACCCTCCCCGCGAAGAGGTTCCCCCAGGGGGTACAAGCGCGAAGGTGATCGGGAGGATCGCAGTCGGGATCACCACAGACAGAACAAAGCCCCTGGGGGAGTTGATCAGATCCTACCTGCCAGGGGTTACATCAATGTGATCACTCAGTGCAAGGGCGCAGTTGTGAGGCGCCGTTACATGAGGCAGATGTATCAGCTGGACCACATAGCTAGCCATCTCATCCATCGCCGTGATGGGACTTCTGTGGCGATCCCCCACTCGAACCCACTCATCATCACAACTCGCATCGCCGAGTGGGACATTGGCCGGATCTACATGGATACAAGGGCTAATGCCAACGTCATTTACAAGCACACACTTGTTGAGGCGAAGGTACCCCTGTCTCAAATCAAGCCGACGAAGGGAGCAACCTTTGGAATCGGAAGGGAAGAGATCCCAACCTTGGGAGCAATCACACTCCCGTTCATGATGGTTGGTGCCACCAAGGATAATAGACAGGTCTGCCATTCTAGCTTCGTGGACTTCATTGTCTTCGACCTCCCCTCGCCTTACAATGCCATTGTTGGGCGTGCCACACAGACCGAATTCCACATTCGCTGTGACGTGCGCACCTTAACGCTGGTGTTCCGCACCTCTGCTGGTGATGCCTACATCTACGTCAACCAGAATGTGGCGAGGGGCAACTATGTCAATGCGCTCGCTGGCCCTCTCAGCTGCCTCAATGCATGGACCCAAAGAGGAAGAAACCAGGTGAGGAGCCTGTGCCAGAGGGCGAAGTGGCCCCAGACCTATCTGGTGACTTTGAGGAGGTCGAGATATCCCCAGGGAAGAAGTTCCGCATTAGGAAGGACCTCCCAGAGAAAGATAAGGAAGCCTTCATTCACCTCCTCCAGGCAAACATTCACGTCTTCGCATGGAGCCCGAATGACCTCCTAGGCGTAGATCCTTCTACTATCTCCCACAAACTCAATGTACTCCCTGGCTTTAAGCCAGTTAGGCAGAAAACAAGGGGCATGGCCCCAGACAGAAAAGAGTTTGTACGCACTGAGGTGCAGAAGTTGCTTGAAGCTAATATAATTAAGGAAGTTCATTACTCTTAGTGGGTCGCTAACATTGTGCTTGCTGACAAGGAAAATGGAGAATGGCGCTTGTGTGTGGACTAAAAGGGGGTCAACAGGGCCTGCCCCAGAGACCCATACCCCTTACCTCCCATAGATCAGCTGGTGGACTCAACTGTGCGATTCCCAGTCCTTTCTTTCCTTGATGCATACAGTGGTTACCATCAAATCATCATGGATCCTGAAGATGCAATGAAGATGCCTTCACAACCGGGGAAGCGGTCTACCACTACATTCGCATGCCTTTTGGCTTGAGGAATGCAGGGGTGACCTTTCAAAGGTTGGTGAACAGGGTCTTCGCAAATCAGATTGGGAGGAATCTTGAGGCCTACGTTGACGACATAGTGGTAAAGAGCAATGCCTCCACCAAACACCTGGAGGACCTAGAGGAAACCTTCGGTAACTTCCGCGCATACAACATGCGCCTGAACCCAAAAAAGTGCATCTTTGGCATCGGCGAAGGGAAGTTTCTTGGTTACCAAGTCTCAAATGGAGGGATTCGCCCCAATCCAAAAAAGATAGACGCCATCGCCAACCTTCGTGTCCCAAGAGGCCTAAAAGACGTCCAACAACTAACAGAAAGGTTAGTCGCCTTGGGGTGATTTATATCAAAGCTCAGTGACCGTTGCAAGCCCTTTTCAACCAAATCAGGAAGAAGAAAGCTTGCAAATGGACAGAGGACTGCTAGGCAACATATGACACCATCAAGCAGCACCTGCAGGAACTGCCCACCCTCAAGTGCCCAAGGCCTGGCGATGACCTTGTCCTGTATCTCTCCACAATGAGCAACAGCGTGGCGTCAGTTCTCATCAAGGAGGAAGGTGATAAGTAGTGGCCAGTCTACTACACCAGCCACACCTTACAATCAACAGAAATGAGGTATCCTCCTTTACAAAAAGCTATCTTGTCGCTAGTCTATGCAGCCAGGAAGCTTAAGCCCTACTTCCAAGGACACACCATCACAGTGCGAACGGACCTCCCAATCAAGGAGATCCTTTAGAGACCGGAGCACTCAGGCCGCCTTGCAAAATGGTGCATCGAACTGAGCGGGTACGACATCAACCATGAGCCCCGCAATGCAATAAAAGGTCAAGCCCTCGCGGACTTCCTGGCGGAATTCTCTGTACCTGAATGTTGCACACCTCAGGAACAAGTATTCGCGCCTGAACCTCCACCCCCAAAATGGGAGATGTACGTTGATGGAGCATCCAAAGCAGCGCTTCTTCCCTCTCATCATCCTCATCATTGTTGTTTTTTTCCATATTGATTGATGGTGCACTAGAACTTGAAGAACTAGAACCACTTGAAATTTCTTGTGACGTGGAACAGTGCCCAACCCAAGCCCAAACATCAAGATCCGCTCGTTGGCCTTGGTGGACCTATGACAAGGAGCCGACTAAGAAGGCTAAGGACGCTCTCAACCTCGTTGATGCACGCTTTGCAAAGTGTGAGGAGCAAAGTGAAGATATCCATAAAGATGAAGGAAAAGTGCAAGCACTCCTCAATTTGGGCCAACCCAATTCCCAAATGGTGCAAACAATTTTCAACATTTCGGTTTGGGCTCAACCAAATGACAATTTGGCCCAAGTGCATGGTTCACGAATATCTCAACTGTTGATACAAAGTGGCGCATTCAATGCTTTCCCAAAGCTTCCAACCGTTCACTTCTCTTCAAGGATGAACTTCAGCAGCCTTGAGGACTCAAGAGTCATCGAAAATCATCCAGAACCATTGGTGAGGAAAGAGTTACAAGCCTTGAAGCCCTCCATCAAGAACACTTAAATGAGGATCATTTACTCCACATTTATTGGCCAAAACTCATCCCTCATCTTCCAACTCAAATTTTTATCATTTTATTTCAGTTTTGAGTTGTTTTGGCTAGGTCTACCCATTAGCTAGCCTAGAATAATTTTTAGAAATAATTATTTTAAATTCCCATATTTACATCTCCTTTAATTTCCATCATTAAGAATGGAGATGAAGGGACTTGTCAATAGGTTTAGAATTCCAACTTCCTTGTCCTATAAAAGGAGGTCTAGGTTAGTTTGCAAGACACAATTTCAATCATCAAATATATTTCACCTTTTTTTCTTGAAATTGAGAGTGATTCTCTTTTCAACCTATCTACCTTTTTCCACTCAATTCTTGTTAAGTTTTCTTTACAAGTCTACTAAGACCAATATTGCCTTCTCATTGGAAGAAGGAGGTGTTGGCCCCATCTACATTCCCCCTCAATTTTGGCAACGAAGGCTTTCTTTGTCTTGGACCTTTTCGGTATCAAGAAGGAGGAGTCGCCAAAGGCATAACACCATCTTTGCTCGGGCAAGGATCCAGGAGGAGTTGGCGGCCATATCCGTTCGTTTCACAAGCTTCCGCATCGCTTTGCTTTGTGCATTTCGGATCTCACAACCTGTTTACATTTCCGCCTCATCAATCATACCTACCCCGTGTTGCTCCTTTGTTGGCTAGATTCGCTTCTCGTGTTCCAGGATACCCTCCCGGAATCACATCATCTTGTATGTGTGCTTGCTCTTGTTCTTCAAACTCCTCAAGGTCTTCTCAATTTTCGGGTCATGTCACCAAGTTGAACTTGCGAACTTCGGGTCATATACCGGAGAAGTTACCTATAAGTGAAGAGCAAAAACACAATCAAATTTAAATTATGAAATGGAAAGCAACCAACCAAACTACCAATAACCACACAAACAATCCCCGGCAACGGCATCAAAAACTTGATGGGTGTTTTATACATATTCAAAACATGCTTAATTCAAGTTATAAAACCCATCCATCCCCAAGTGCAAGGTATGCAATTTGTATTAGGGTGAGTGGGGTTGAACCTTAGAGATTGTAGTGCAATTGATTGAATCTAGCTAGATGCAATATTTTTGGTATTTTTGGTTTTAAATAATTTGGATTCAATTGATAGGTGAAGTAAAATTATCCAAGTAAGATGCTAGATGAAACTATTCTAAACGACAAGTAGCAAAGTAAACTAGGTGAATTGAATTCTAGAGGGGATGTAATGACAATAACTTGGATGAAAATAAAAGACTAAAGCCTCTCTAGGTTGCTTAGGGTGGAGCTTATCGAATGATATATCAAATTAATGAAAATGCAAGGAAAGAAGAGTTGGTTCTAACTCAAGCTCAACCTTGCTAAGTTTGAGCTATTCTCACCATAAATGACCAAAAGAGTCTCTCCACTTGCATCACTCATGGAGGCTTTAAGATTGGCCAATAAAGTTTCCTAACGTTCTAGACTATCTTACTCAAATAGCCATAGAATATCCAACCATTTCCGTAAGTTTATTCAACAAAATGTTCTCTCAAGCATTTCACCAAACACTTGGCATAATAAAGTAGTTGGCCTTCACTCTAGTTATGCTTTCTTTAAGACCAAGAAATAGTTGCAAATCATGCATCAACATTAATCTAACACATTTACATCATTCAACAACCTACAACCACCTAACCAACCCTAGGAGATGAAAACTATTCACAACTCATGCTACTCACATTTCTAGCAATTGATATAAATATAAAAGTAAATAGAGAGTGTAAGAATGTAAGAAAAGCTTAGAATTTGGAATTGGAAGTTTTAATCTTGCATAAGTCCACCAAAATTCGTGATAGGGAAGGAGAGATGAGAAAAGAGTTCCAAAACCCTAGTAGAGAGTATGAATAGGTGTGTAATGTACGAGTTACTTACAAATCCTCTAAAAATTGCTCAAAAGAAATTATCCAAAATCAATTAATGAGAGAAGGAGAATTTTGATGCTTTTGGAGTTCTAGATGAAGTAGAGCCAATGAGGGAGCTTCAAGGAGGAGAGAACAACCAAAAAATGCAGAACATCGGTCACTTGTGCCTCTTGGTTGAGTAAAAATAGGAGGGGACCAATTCTGAAAAATGCGACGGAGCGACTGCTTCGTAAGGTGAGGGGCGACCCCCATTCTGTTGGCTTAGGTCGTCTCTTGGGCGAGGGGGAGCGACCGCACCCCATAAATGAGGAGTTACCACCGGGGGTCGCTCCCTACGTCTTCCTTGGTTGTCCTTGAACTTCTCCAGATTGTGCGTAATTACCTCCAACTTTGTTCTGAGTTGCCTCTTTACTCGAAAATGTCTTGTTTTATGCCCGTTTCTCACCCGACATGGATAACCAACAAAACGCTCGCATCCACACTATGTACTGCCAAAAACTCCAATAAAATATGTGTACAAGGGCCAAATACATATCCATAATGCACAATCATCATCAGTCAATTGTAATAAAACATTAAGTTAGGACTCAATTGAGCAACATTTATAACGTTGAGGACTTCATTGTGAACTCATAAACTTTTAGGACTTACTCGTTAGATTTTGAAAATCTTTAAGACTTTTAGTGCCTTTCTCCCCTTAATTTTACCACTAGTTCTTTTATAGAGAATTTTCTAATCTACAAAACCACATCAGTGTGACACACTTACGGTACCATGTGAAGGATCCATTATGAATCAATGTTACATATTAGTACCCTAAAATGTGTCATTCAAATTACATACTCCCTCCGTCCCTGAATAATTGAAGGGTTTGTTTTGCTGTTTTCAGTGTATTTAATCTATGATTTATTTTCATTAATGTTTTGACATTTAAAGTTGAATAATTCACATGGATATCATAATTTGAAGTATAAATATTTGAAATATATATTTTTTTAATTTTTTTCACTATTTATCTTGAAGAAAAATTGAGTCAAACTGTGCTACACAAAACATGAAAATTAAACTCTTCAATTATTCAGGGACGGAGGGAGTATTATATTAGGCTCTTAAACTACACCACCAATGTCACATTTTAGGTTAGCCACATTATGTCCCGTAAATTGTCCCGAACCAAAGTGATTCGGTATATTAAAATGACCCTTAGACATCTTTCTTTATTATTTCTCCATTTTATTTCCCTTTCTTCGTTCTTCGTTCATTTTTGGGGAATGGACCCTATTTGCAACTAATGTTTACCCAAAGTCCCATTTTTACAACTTTGTTTTCAGGTCCTTATATGCCACTACGTTTTTGGACCCCGTTTACCACCGTTGTTAAATTAATTCGAAAATTGATCCTAAAATTTTTAAAAATTAATAAATTTACTCATATTTTAAACAACTATTCATCTACACCCACCAAAAAGAAAAAAAGATGAACTAAGGACAGAAAACCTTGCACCTCTAGTAACTGAGACTTTTCTATCCTATTCTTTTGCCACACCTTCAAAATAAACTACTCCCTCCTTTAAGATTGTAAGATTTATTGTTGTTAGCATTTAATCATTATTATTTAACTTTTTTTTAATTCGTAAACATATAAAAATGAATTATTTATGAACATATGTTCATAAGTAGCCTTTAAATTCAAAATTATATTTGTTTAGCAAATTGTTTCACAATTTCTTCTCACTAAAAGTTTGACTAAAACCAAAGTTCAAAATCAAATCATCTTTTGGAAAGGACAAAGTACAAAATTGAAACATCTCAAAATTATAAATCAAAATAGAAAATTTGTTGACAATTGAGTTCATAACTGTTGTTTAAACCCTCTAGAAACGTAAGCCTCGGTAATCGAAGAAATGTGTTTTGGAACAAGACAATGAGGATCATTAACAGGTGAAACAATGATAACAACAAATTAGTAGCATGGTGATCATGGGTTCAGATCCGAGGCTGGCTCCTTTTGGTCGGGCCTGATGGAGGTGGATTTCGGCGGGTTGGGTAACGGTTCTCCTTGGCAGGTCGACGATCATGGTCTTCTGATGGCACCTGGTGGTGGAAGAGGCTTCAGTTGGATCGGTGGAATGACTCGAAACAGTAACATAGAGCATGATAGAGGACGACTTAAATTGTAATTTTTACAAATTTAGGGTTAATCTTTTTTATTTTAAAACATTTGGGGTCAAATTGACTTAAATTGATGTTGTTGATAATTTGAAATAGTTCTTTGTTTGAGTAGATTGGTGCTAGAAAACCTCTGGATCTTTTCATGCATGCTGTTTTTCTTTTTCTTCTTTCATATTGTTCTTCCATCCTTTTCTACTCATCGACATGTTAGAATTTTCTGTATGTGGGATATATTAATTGTCTAATTTTGTGAATCGGATCAAGGATTAAATTGGTCAAATAAAACATACAGAGGAACAAATATGGTAATTGATCTAATTACGGGTCAGTAACTCCATTTGATAAAAGATGTGGGGTTTTAATAAGTGTGAGCCGGTAGAGTTCATGGGCCGTTCATGGGTAGGTCCATGACAAACTCTATATAAGGAGAGCTAGGTCTCTCCCTTAGCCACTACTATCACTACAACGTCATTAGGGCAAAACTTCTAATTGAGAAGTTCTCCACCCATTAGGAGTGCCGAATGTTGGAATAAGGGAGAAGACTAGCTTCATAATTCTTTTTTACGCTGCAATAAAGATGGAGCCTAAATCAGGTTAGATGTCTTTGTTTATTCCATGTTAAATTTATGTGTTCTATGATCTTGTGACTATATTAAATTAAATTAACACGACATTCTGTGGTACTTGTGATTTTCCCCTCCTCTTTTAGATGTTTTCCTCTTTTAGATGTTTTCGCTTCTTCTGCCCTTTTCTCTTTCCCTTTGGCTTCACTCGCTAATATTGTTTTTTCTTTTAGTATGTTTTGTTTACTCTCTTTGTTATCTCTCTAATTTTTCCCTTGGATTTTTGTCTGTTTTGATTGTTTCAGTTTCGTCGTAGGTAAGAGATTGATAGTCGCGTTCCTTTGCAGTGCGGACTCTCAGATGATTTGTTGATGGTGTTGTGTTCTTGAGGACTCCAAGCTTGCTGTTCAGAGTGATCTGTAAAAGAGAAAGAGAGCACTCAGGAGTAGCAAGAGAGGAGTGGGGGGCGTGAAGTAGCTTACCCGTTTTAAGGTGGACATCACCCTATTTATAGGGTGATGCCAGGAGAAGCCTCCCCCAGTTGAAGCCCTTAGACAGGCTGTTTGAGATAAGGCGGCTGTGATGATGAATGTCAGTAAACCGCCTTAGTCGATTCGTTTGTCAGAGGATATCTGGCGTGTGAATCTGGTGAAGATCACTCAGGCTCGTGCTGACCTCCTTATTGGTTGCTTAATGTCAGATGACCAAGTGGTCTTTCCTTAGTTGAGTATGCAGCGGCGAAGGCCAGCAAGGGGCGAAGGCCTAGATAAAAGCGAAGCCAATAAAGGTAAGAGTAAGGGTCGCACGAACCGTGAGTGCAAGGGCCTTGTCTGGCGGGGCCAGTATAGGCATGAGAGACCTCGCGAAGGCGAGTTGAGACCGCGAGGGCGAGACCCGCGAAGGTGAGACCTGAGACCGCAAGGGCGAGACCTGCGAAGGCCTAAGAGACTCGCGAAGGCGAGTGTGAGACCGCAAGGGCGAGACCTGCGAAGGCGAGACTTGAGACCGCGAGGGCGAGACCACCTCGCGAAGGCGAGACTTGAGACCGCGACCTCGCAAAGGCGAGCTGTGAGACCGCGAGGGCGAGACCTCGCGAAGGCGAGACTTGAGACTGCAAGGGTGAGACCTGCGAAGCCTTGTCTGGCGGGGCCAGTATAGGCATAAGGGACCTCGCGAAGGCGAGACTTGAGACCGCGAGGGCGAGACCTGCGGAGGCGAGACCTAAGACCGCGAGGGCGAGACCTGCGGGGCCTTGTCTGGTGGAGCCTTGTGTGATTCTGATGTGATGCGAGGACGCATTTGCTTGGGTAGTGTACCAAGATGCCTCCTCCTGAGAGCGGAGTATGGGCAGGGTCCCGTACTCCGTGTGTAGCCAGAGGATTGAGTTTTGCGCAGAGCGCGATGACCTTTTATGATCTGATATTCCGTGTTGGATCCTTCACGATCCTTGTGAGCTTTTGAGGGGGCATTTGCTTGGGTAGTGTAATAAGATGCCTCCTCCTGAAGGCAGAGTATGGGCAGGGTCCCGTACTCTATTGAGCCTTGAAGTGTCCATGAGTCGGCGGGGGCGTTGTGCCGTTTGTTGACCGTGTAAAGTGTAGTGGAAGCGGGGAGGTGCCCCAGTATTTAAAGCAGGAGAGATAATAACGGAAGGCGAAAGGTTTCTAACCGTTAGGACGCTGGCACGTGGCGCTCCTTGAGTCGATTACGCTTCAAAAGCGCTTTTTCATTTCCGCGGGCTTATAAAAGCGTGTCTGAGAAGATGAAACTATTCATCTTTCAGTTTCGCATTCCCTTGCTATCGTGTTGAGTAGCCTTTCCGCTTTCTTGCGTGTTTGAACTGTTCAGCGATTGTTGCAAGTGTTTTTGCGGTGATTCTTTGCTTTCCGTTCGTAACTTTGCTGCCAGGTCGTGCGTTTGTCGTCTGCCTTTCCGTTTTCTTCACCGGTTTTTAAGCAGGTAAGATTTTGTTTCTGAGCACAGTGAGTGCTTGACGAAATGCCTCTGCTGGATTCTTGCGATTTATATGTCTGTGGCCCGACTTTTGCAGGAATGGAGTCCAAGGAAGCCGTTTATCCGGTGATTGCTCCCGTGGAGAAGACCACGGTGAGCCGTGAGAAAATGCACCAGGAGTTAATGAAAGCCTTCTTCCCACTGGAGAAGGTGCAGGTGTATCCATCGCGCAAGGGCGCTTGTAAATCGTTGGGCCTTTCCCCAACCGAGGAGAACCTAGAAGGAGCGGTGCTGTGCCTGTATACGGCGCAGCTTGCGGCTGGGTTGCGGTTTCCGCTGCCGCCTCTGGTGCAAGATCTGTGCACAGAGTGGGGGCTGCCACCATCGCAGTTGGCACCCAACACGTTCCTAAACATTGCAGGCTTCACCGTTGCCTGCCGGATGGCCGGTGTAAAATCGTTTGCTGACGTCTTCCAGCGGTTCTACCAGCTGGAATTGCGCAGTGGGAGCGCATTTTTCATGTGACCCCCATAAACGTTGGGGGAAACAATTCTATCTCCTTCATTGTTGCGCCCAGATCCTACCACTCTTGGCATGGATCCTTTTTCTTCATGCCTCGCGACAACTCATGGAACTTTCCAGTGGCGAGGACGCAGCGATCAGTGCAGAGCATCTCGCGGAGGCCTGAGCTAAGCGCCAACGGGCTGCGGTGGCAGGCATACATCCAACTGCTGGGATGGTTGGATGATGTGTTCGCGAGGAGCGCTTGTGATGAGCTTTTTCCTTCTCCGCCGCCTGCCTAGACGAGACGAGCGTTGAGGTGGGCTGGAATCAGCATCGGCTTCCTACTAAATCCCGACATGCCCCCGCCATACGAGGGATGGGCCCCTGCCCATCGTGGGGGAGTGGTAGATGCCCTTACCGCGGCGCTGGCAGGACCCAGAGGTATGTTGTATATAAGTGTGCGTTGTATAAATGTAAATTGTTTAGCTGAACCTGGTCTGAAGTCCTCTCTGTTTGCAGATGCCTCCCCTGAGTCCGGCGAGGGCAAGGGCAAAAGGGCGTCCATGCGTGCTGCACAGCAGGTGCACATGGCCTGCGCCTTTGGGAGGGACGCCCCCCCGCGGCTGTCAAGGCGCTGGGCCATATTGTCCTCGCGAGGAAGAGGAGCGGTACCACCAGCCTAGTAGCGTCCCTACAAGGAGAAAAGAAGAGGAAAGTGGCTGCTGGCAACGTGTAGCCTGGAGAGGGCAGCGCTTCCGCTGTTGTTGAAGAGGCCATGGGGCCTGCAGAGGCGGAGGGGTCTGCAGCGGTCCCTTCCTCTACTGAAGAGGCCATGGGGCCTGTAGAGGCAGAGGGGTCTGAGGCGGTCCCCTCCACTGTTGAAGAGGCCTCTGCTTCTCTGGCGGGCCTAGAGATGGTGACGGTGGACACCGTCGTCCCTATAGCGGCTGCGCCCGTAACAGTAGTTAAGCCAGTCTCCCTCGAGGAGCCCGCCAACCTTGAGGCCTTCGTGTCTGGGCTCTTTGCGAGACCCCTAAATCTCAAGGCGAAGACTGCTTGGGCATGTGGTTGCGGCAGAGATTACGCTGTGGGAACCGTGCCCCCTCACAGAGGCAGGATGTCAGCAGGCGCACTCCTGCTGTCTATGAGGAGAGGGAGCAAACTGGCTGCAAGGGAGGTCAGCAGTACCAGTCAGCAGGAGGCTGTGGCCATCTCTTCAGGAGAGGAGGTCCCTGCTACGAGGGAGGAGGGGGCTTCATGTGTGATGTGGACATCAGCCCCATTTTTGTGATAATGGGCAATCTTTCCTCCAGAGGGTCTGACGCACCCCTGGCGAAGGCTCAGATGAGGAGAAAGCAACACTATAGGCACCGGCGAAGCCCCAAGGCTCAGCCCTGGCTGCAGGATCACCAGGAAAGGACCCTGCGTGCATCCTCCAAGCTAAGGCCAAGCTCCAAGGCAAAGCCGTGCTCGCGAAGCCCCATTGGCGAACCCATGCGCCCTTTGGCGAACCCATGGTCCATGGCGAACCCATGGCCATTGGCAAAGCCCCGTGCCACACTTCCAAATGCAAGCAAAGCCCCGTGTGTTCGCCAAGTAGAAGAGGCCTCCAAACGGAAGCCGGGCGAACCCTTCAACTTGTGCAGAGGCCCTCTTCCTTCCATTTCCCGCCAATTCCAGTGCAGGGAAATGGACGCCGCCAGAAAGCAGTAGCCTACAATGTCACATCATCTGCCACCTCTCTTTTCGCCCACCCTAAATCAGGGAAGGTGGTTCCCTTGTCAAAGTCACTCATTATTTTCCTTTACCATTTTCCTTCTATATAAGAAAGCTTGTAACCATTGTAAACCCTAGAACTCATATATTGTAAGAACACATATCCGCCGCGAATTGGCCATATTGTTCTTCTTGGGTCTCAAATCTTGCTCCACCAATCCATTAGTGATCCATTGCAAGAGGATCCAATATAATACCTAGCATTGTTTGATCTCGTAGTTGAAAGGTTCTAGGTCTCATTTTCCTTCCCTGCATTTTCAAAGGCTTTGCCTCACCTCGTAGTGAGGAGGTTCCCTTGGCCGACTTGTGTTTCCTTCATGTTTCTTCCCCTGTTTCGTTTCCATTCTTTCTGGAAACCGCCTCCATCGAGCTAGATCCGAGCTCGTGATCAAACACCCCCGGTGTGATCACATCTGTTGGTATCAGAGCCAAAGCGCTTGCTGGAGGTATCGTATCGTATCCGTTGTTGTTGATTTTCGTCAAGTTAAAACCTTTGTTTTCTTTCGAAACTTGAAGAAAAAGTTTTCGGTTGATGATCTCTTGAGAGAAACCGAATAGTTGTTATCGTTGTTTGAAGTTCTTAAAAGGTTTATGGATCTGTGAGTGATTTCGGATTTGAAAAGAAAAGAGTTTCCCTGTGTGCAATAGAACAAGAGTTTGCAGAAAAGAAAGATTCAAACCAGTTCATAATTTCTGGGAAAAGTTCTAAGTGTTCTTGAAGAAGTTCATCCGAAACTCAAGTGAACAGTACTTACAGATCGAAAATAATTTCGAAAGCCTGAACTTATAGTGTTTGTATTTGTGAAAAGCCTTTTCTAAATCACTCCTAAATTCTTTCAACCACCAACCAACCTCAAATTCCTAGTTCAAGTAACTAGAACTTTGTGCTTTACTTGTTTCGGACATTGCTAAGATTTCATTGGATATTCTTTGCATGTTTGCATTTGATCTTAATCGAAGATTGGTGGTAAGTTTTGAGATTTGAGAGAGACGCTGTGTTCTAAACACGAGAGAGGAGTGGTTTTGAGTGTCCCTAAACACAAGCGAGAGACCAATCATACACGTGCAGAAATGAGTGGTACTAATTTTATTGTCTAAGTGTGTAGGTACAAATGGCGCGAACCCTTAAGTTTCGAGGGGATGATGACCCTTTCGGGTTCGAATCATGGGAACACCATCTTGAGGCATTCTTTGCCAAAAGTGGTGTTCATGGACTCGAGAAGCTTGATATAGCTATTGAGATGTTAAGAGGTGAAGCTTGGTATTGGTGGTGTGAATACGCCACAAAGAGAAGCGACCGAGGGTTGGAGTTCATACCCTCTTGGGACCGCTTGAAAAGTGTGATGAGGCGGCGGTATGGCACCCAAACCCCCATCGCACACTTGGCCCCAGCCCCTACCTATTCGTCAAAACCTCCTACCACTCATAGTTCATTTCGGAGTCCCACAACCTACCCCACTATAACAACCAAAAGGAAAGCCGCACCTTTAAGAGCCCACTCAACCCCTTCTCCAAGTGCGAACCCGAATCCTCCTTGCGAACTAACCCCTCTGGGTAATCTCACTCGAGAAATTAGAGCAGATTTCGAGGAGATGAGAAAAGATTTAAAGGAGATAAGAAATGAAGTCTCACAAATGGAAGGTCTTATGAAAGAATAGTGTGAGTGAGAAAAAGAAAGAGAAAGAGAAAAGAAAGAAAAGGGCTCTTCAAGCCAAATGAGTAGAGAGAGTGAAACACCCAAGCTTTCGACCGAGATCAATGAAGGACTAAAACTTAAATCTTCTAATGATTGTTGTTCTTATTTGATTTTTCCTGGTATTGATAACAAAGAAACTTTGGGTTGTTTACAAGAGGAAGCAGAAGCCTCGGTTTCGAGCAGAGCCTCCTCCCTAACTTGGGGAGAGGTAACGTGTCATTTCATCTTAGTGATGAAACATTTCCATTTTGTGATCATGAAATGATTTGTGCTAGAACTGTTATGTGCATGCCTACCGTAGCTAGGAAGCACTCATGCATTTTTGATGTGTGATGTGGACATCCACCCCACTCCCACACAAGAAACGCCAAGCCCATTCCAAGGCCTCAATGGACCCATGACACGGTCTAGGTCAAAGAAGGTGCAAGAGAGGCTCCAAGCGTTTATGAGGATCATGGCACAAACCGAGGAGCGGAATGAAGATCGAGACCAAGACCTCAAGCTTCAACTCATGGGAATTCAAGTGGAGAAGACCCCAAACCATTTGGGAAGCATCACCTACACTTCCCTTGAAGCCGAGGAGCGCCACGCGCTTCACGCGCCACCACTCCTCTCCCACGCGCCCCACACGCTCACCACCACCCCGGACCGAGGCGCCACCACCCATGGGCAGCTACCTAGCCTTCCCCAACCTTGGAGATGCCCGGAAGTAGCCCCACTGCCGCCAAACGCGCAACGCGCCACTTCAAGGCCGCGCGTGTGGGCCACGCGCCACCATGGTTGGGCCGGCCCAAATTCCTCCAATTTCGGCCCAATCCTCCTTTATATCAGATTTTTATCTTAGTTGACTTATATTTGAACAATATTTATGTTATTGGAAGATGGGAGGGAAAGTAGGTTAAAGTGGAGGTCTTTACTCACTAGTTTGTAGTAATGGTTGGTCCTTGCCCTCCATTACCACAAATGGTGGTTACCTTTCACTTTTCCCTCACCATTTTTAGTATTATCATTATGATTTCTTTTGTATCATGGAAATGGTAAGTAACCCTAGGGTGTTTGTCAAAAGTGTTACTACACTTTGGACAATAACCTCCACTTACCTTTCCTATTTAAACTAGCAACTAGACATTGTAAAGGTAGAACTCATTTTATGCTTATTTCAGCCGAAATTCTCTTCTTCTACAAGAGATCATTTTGGTTCTTGGTTCTCATTTCTACACTCCATTCCCTTGTTCCATAATTTTGGTTCAAGAATTATATCTAGTATTGCTTGATCAAGTAGTTAAGAGGTGCTAGATCCATCTCCTTCCCTTGGCTTCTAAAGTATTGTTCAACCTTGTAGTTGAAAGGTGCTTTGCTAAGCCGAAATTATCAAGAGATTGTTGCTCATCTTCCAAGCTAGATCCTTCCAAAAGTTGATCATTTTCGGTGATCACATCAAGTGGTATCGAGCTTTGTTGCTTGGTTGATGTTTATGTTGTAAGTTTCTTCAAAGAGACCTTTTGTTTTGATTTGCAAACTTTGAAGAAACTACTCTCTTCCTTTCTCAAAGAGTGACCGAAATCTCATGGTCATTTCTTGCAAGGTGAAAGTGCAAAGTTGCCACTTCTTGTAAAGTGCAAAAGTTACCATTTCTTGCAAAGTAAAAGTGCAAGTTGTTGTTTTGATGCTATGATGTTGTGAAGTGAAAAGTTTGTTGCTTTTGAAAATTGATCAAGAAAATAGTACAACTCTTAACGAGAGAGAAAAGTTGTGTGTTATTTCAAGTTCATCTTGATTTCATATCAAGTTCATCACAAAAGTACATTTGATCCGAAAGTGCTAAACATCTTGCATCCAAAAGTGTTTGTTGCTTGCAAAAGACCTTTCTTTACCACACCTTATTTCTTTCAACCCCCATCTACCTTTAAAACTTTTCAAAACCTAGTTTCAAGTAACTAGTGCTCTCTTTTTCTACTTGTTTTCGGTTTTACTAGCTTATTCTTGTGCCCATTGTTGTGTTTACCTAGAACAAGGTTGAAAGAGGTTGTGGACTTGAGAGGTTAAAGCCAATCAAGGGTGATACACCATTGAGAATCCTCCTTGAGTGAAACACAAAAGAGAGAATACAAACACAAAGAGAGGGTTTATACCACTAACTTCATATTTTCAATTGCAAAAGAAAGAAGTCTTTTTGTAGGTATGTCAACCGATTCATCTTCCTCACCTCCACCTCCTCCTCCTAAGTCAACTTTGGAAGAAACTCTTGTCAACCTCATGCAAGAGCTTAAAGAGATCAAAGTACAAATGGTCACTACCAATGAGAAAGTTACAAGACTTGAGATTGCTCAAGGCAAGCTACCGGAGAGCTCCCATGCCCAAGGTGTGACCGATGCCACAAGAAGGGAACCGCCCCAAAAGACTCCCCAAATTGCTCCTAGCATTCGGCCTCTTGGTCCACCAAGGAGGGGCCGAATGGTTGAGGAGGTTTCGGAGAGTAGTGAAGAAGAAGAACACCATGAAGCACCACCTCCTCCGAAACCCTAGAGGCGGATCTTTCAAGATAGGGTGCAAGCCAAATCCTATCTTGAAAGAGACTTGGATGAAGCCAAGATTATGAAAGGAGCCACTTCCACCGAGGGTTTAACCGAAACCTAGGAGAGAGAGCCCAAGTTCAAGATCAACAAGCTCTCAACAATGTAAAGCTTCAAGTTCCACCTTTCTATGGTTCAAGTGATCCGGAGGAGTTCCTCACTTGGATGAACAAAACCGAAAGGGTCTTTGATGTCATGGGGTACAATGATGCTACCAAACTCAAACTAGCTATCATTGAACTTCATGACTATGCTATCATTTGGTGGGAGCAAGAACACCAAGCAAGAGCTAGAAACCGCCAAGCTCCCATTGCCACTTGGGAGGAGCTCAAGCATGCCATGAGAGCTCGGTTCATCCCATGCTACTACGAGAGAGAATGTGCTCAAAGGTTGCAACACCTCACCCAAGGCAACCGAAGTGTTGAAGACTACCAAAAGGAGCTTGAAAGTGCCTTGATGAGGGCTAATGTCAAGGAGAATCAAGAGGCAAAGATGGCTCGATTTTTGTATGGTTTGAGAGATGACATCTCTCGTGCGGTAGAGCTTTGTGATTATGGGAGTTATCAAGAGCTAGTGCACAAAGCCACAAGAGTTGAGAAGCAACTCAAGAGAGGAAGTTCCTACACTTCCTACCATGCTTCCAACCGAAACTCATGGAGCAAGCCCACTACCGCCAACAAGCCTTCCACCTCCAAACCCTACCAAACCGCCACCTCCAAGCCTCCCTACTCCTCCCATGCACCACCGAAACCCCCATCTCACCCTACTCCCTATTCCAACCCACTACCGAAAGCACCCTACCCCTCCAAGTCTACAAACCCGCCACCTCAAGCAAGAACCGTTGAATGTTTCAAGTGTCTTGGCAAGGGACACTATGCAAGAGAGTGTCCCAACAAGAAGGTTATGGTGATCCGACCCAATGGTGACATTTCAAGTGAAGATGAGGAGGAAGTTCCACATGAACTTCCTAATGAAGAGACCGACGAAGAAGAGGGAGAGTTGCCTCTTGAGGGCATATCTTGGTCACAAAGAGAGTTCTCCAAAGTTCACCAAGGTTGACCGAAACTTCACAAAGGGAGAATCTCTTCCAAACAAGAGCCTTGGTGAACGGCACACTTTGTAGCCTCATTGTGGATAGCGGTAGTTGTGTGAATGCCGCAAGTGAAGATATGGTCCATGAGTTGCATCTCCCAACCAAGTTGCATCCAAAACCCTACCAACTCCAATGGGTGGATGATAGATCATTTGTCAAAGTGGTGAAGCAAGTTGAAGTGCCAATCCGAATTGGCAAGTATGAAGACACCATCACTTGTGATGTTGTGAGGATGCAAGCCACTCACATCTTACTTGGGAGGCCATGGCAATTTGACAAGGATGCCATTCATCATGGAAATGCCAACAAGTACATCATCTCCCATCAAAGCCGAAACCTAACCTTACTCCCACTCACACCCACTCAAGCTTTACAAGACCAAATCCATTTGGCTAGCAAAGCCGAAAGTAAAAGGAGGGAAATGGGAAGGGAGAAGAGAGAAAGAGTGAGAAGGATCAAGGATCCTTGAGAGAAAAGAAGGAGTGTGCATATGTGGGAAACACTTCAAGAGAGCAAGAGAGAAAACAAGAGTGCATACCCCACTTGGCCAAAGAGAGAGATTTTAAAAGAGCACTTTTGCAAAACAAAACTTGTTTTCTCATGGTTCCAACTTCATGCATGCTAACCCTTGAACAAGTGTCTTCTCTTTCTTTGGATGTGCAGGATCTCTTGAAGGCATATGAGGATGTTTTTGAGGACCCTTGCGGCCTTCCCCCATATAGAGGGATTGAGCACCAAATTGACTTGATTCCGGGTGCTCCACTTCCCAACAAGGCCGCCTATCGGACTAACCCTCAAGAATCCAAGGAGATCCAAACCCAAGTGCAAGAGTTGCTCCAAAAAGGCTTCATCAAAGAGAGCCTTTCTCCTTGTGCCGTGCCGGTCATCTTAGTGCCCAAAAGTGATGGCACTTGGCGGATGTGTATGGATTGCCGACCCATCAACACCATCACCGTAAAGTATAGACATCCTATCCCTAGACTTGATGATATGCTTGATGAATTGAGTGGTTCATGTGTTTTCTCAAAATTGATTTGAAAAGTGGATATCATCAAATTCGCATGAAAGAGGGTGATGAATGGAAAACGGCATTTAAAACTAAGATTGGCTTGTATGAATGGAATGTGATGCCCTTTGGATTAACCAATGCCCCTAGTACTTTCATGAGATTAATGAACCATGTTTTGAGGCATTTCATTGGAAAATTTGTGGTTGTCTACTTTGATGACATCTTGGTGTATTCCAAGAACCATGTTGAGCATATTGATCACTTGAAGCATGTGCTAGATACACTTAGGCTTGAGAAGTTGTATGCTAAGTTTGAAAAGTGTGTCTTTGCTACAAGTGAGGTTAACTTTCTTGGATTTGTTGTGGGAAAGCATGGTGTTAGGGTTGATGAAAGTAAAGTGGTAGCAATAAAGGAATGGCCCATTCCTAAGTCCATAACCAAGTAAGATCATTTCTTGGTCTTGCTAGTTTTTACCGGAGATTTATCAAGGACTTTTCCTCTATTGCCGCCCCTTTACATGAGTTAACTAAAAAGAATAATGTGTTTGCATGGGGTAAAGCCCAAGAGGAGTCTTTTCTTGCTTTAAAGTCTAAATTGATGAGTGCTCCCCGCTTGCTTTACCTAATTTTGAGAAAGTCTTTGAGATTGAATGTGATGCAAGTGGATTGGCATTGGTGCCGTTTTGCACCAAGAGGGCCGCCCCATTGCATATTTTAGTGAGAAATTGAATGGTGCTACATTGAACTACTCCACTTATGATAAAGAGCTTTATGCTCTTGTGAGATCTTTGCAAGTGTGGAGTCATTACTTGTTGCCTAAGGAGTTTGTGATTCATACGGATCACCTCTCCTTGAAATACCTCCAAGGTCAAGGCAACTTGAATAAAAGGCATGTTAGATGGATAGAGTTCATTGAATCATTTTCCTATGTGATTAAGTACAAGAAAGGGAAAGAAAATGTTGTAGCCGATGCCTTGTCTAGGAGATATGTGCTTCTTACCTCTCTTGATGCTAAGATTATAGGATTTGATTGTTTGAAAGAAATGTATAAGCATGACCTTGATTTTGGTGAGATATATGCTTCTTGTGCTAAGGGTGGCCGAAATGGCTACCACATATTTGATGGCTTCTTGTTTAAGTTTAAAAGGCTATGCATACCAAGGAGTTCCATGAGGGAAGTCATCACTAAATAAGCCCAAGGTGGCGGCCTAATGGGCCATTTTGGTGTCAAAAAGACACTAGAGACTTAGAAGGAAAATTTCTATTGGCCGGGCATGAAGAAAGATGCCACAAGGATGTGTGCAAGATGCATCACTTGTCACAAGGCAAAAGCCACTCTCCAACCGAAAGGGAAGTACACTCCTCTTCCTTCTCCTACTCTCCCTTGGGTTGATATTAGCATGGATTTTGTTAGTGGCTTGCCTACAACCTCACATGGACATGATGCTATTTTTGTGGTTGTTGATAGATTCTCTAAAATGGCACATTTCATTCCATGTCATAAGAGTGATGATGCATCTAAAGTGGCCGATTTGTTTTTCAAGCATGTGGTTAAATATCATGGACTTCCTAGGTCAATTGTGAGTGATAGGGATTCTAGGTTTCTTTGACACTTTTGGAGGACCTTGTGGTCTCGGTTGGGAACTAGCTTAATGTTTTCTACCTCTAGTCATCCCCAAACCGATGGACAAACCGAGGTCACTAATAGAACCCTAATCACTATCTTGAGAACCATCCTTAGGAAGAATTTGAAAGAATGGGAGAAATGTTTGCCACATGTTGAGTTTGCTTATAATCGTGCATACCATTCTTCCACCTCATTTAGCCCATTTGAGATTGTGTATGGATTTAATCCTCTAACACCTTTGGACTTGATTGCTTTAAATCATGATGATCAAATTGATGTAAGTGGGCAAAAGAAAGCCCAACAAATGAAAGACTTGCATGCTAAGGTTCATGAACAACTTAACAAGATTAATGAGTCTTATGCAAAAGGGTGAACAAGGCCAAGAAATTTCGAACCTTTGAGGTAGGGGATTGGGTTTGGTTGCACCTTAGGAAAGAAAGGTTTCCACAAGCTAGGAAGAGCAAAGTTTCACCTAGAGGAGATGGACCTTTTCAAATCACAAAGAAGATCAATGATAATGCATATGTTCTTGATTTGCCATGTGATGGTTCATATAATGTTCATGCAACTTTTAATGTTTGTGATTTGCTTCCTTTTGAAGGTGATACGGAAGAACCAAATCCGAGGTCGGATTCTTTTCAAGAGGGAGGGAATGATTTGGACATCCACCCCACTCCCACACAAGAAACGCCAAGCCCATTCCAAGGCCTCAATGGACCCATGACACGGTCTAGGTCAAAGAAGGTGCAAGAGAGGCTCCAAGCGTTTATGAGGATCATGGCACAAACCGAGGAGCGGAATGAAGATCGAGACCAAGACCTCAAGCTTCAACTCATGGGAATTCAAGTGGAGAAGACCCCAAACCATTTGGGAAGCATCACCTACACTTCCCTTGAAGCCGAGGAGGGCGCCACACGCCTCACGCCTCACGCGCCACCTCTCCTCCCCCACGCGCCCCACGCGCTCACCCCCACCTCGGGCCGAGGCGCCACCACCCATGGAAAGCTGGGTAGCCTTCCCCAACCTTGGAGACGCCCGAAAGTAGCCGCCACTCACCGGCCAAACGCACAACGCGCCACTTCAAGGCCGCGTGTGGGCCACGCGCCACCATGGTTGGGCCGGCCCAAATTCCTCCAATTTCAGCCCAATCCTCCTTTATATCAGATTTTTATCTTAGTTGACTTATATTTGAACAATATTTATGTTATTGGAAGATGGGAGGGAAAGTAGGTTAAAGTGGAGGTCTTTACTCACTAGTTTGTAGTAATGGTTGGTCCTTGCCCTCCATTACCACAAATGGTGGTTACCTTTCACTTTTCCCTCACCATTTTTAGTATTATCATTATGATTTCTTTTGTATCATGGAAATGGTAAGTAACCCTAGGGTGTTTGTCAAAAGTGTTACTACACTTTGGACAATAACCTCCACTTACCTTTCCTATTTAAACTAGCAACTAGACATTGTAAAGGTAGAACTCATTTTAAGCATTTCAGCCGAAATTCTCTTCTTCTACAAGAGATCATTTTGGTTCTTGGTTCTCATTTCTACACTCCATTCCCTTGTTCCATAATTTTGGTTCAAGAATTATATCTAGTATTGCTTGATCAAGTAGTTAAGAGGTGCTAGATCCATCTCCTTCCCTTGGCTTCTAAAGTATTGTTCAACCTTGTAGTTGAAAGGTGCTTTGCTAAGCCGAAATTATCAAGAGATTGTTGCTCATCTTCCAAGCTAGATCCTTCCAAAAGTTGATCATTTTCGGTGATCACATCAATGTGAATATTGATGGAACCATGATCATGCCATGCGCTAAATTGGATGAACCCACCCGAGTCTATACAATGAAAGTGGATGGGTTGTGCATGTCCTCAGTACATTGGCGAAGCCCCTGTGCCACACTTCCAAATGCAAGCAAAGCCCTGTGTGTTCGCTAAGGTAAGAGGCCTCCAAACGGAAGCCGTGCGAACCCTTCAACTTATGCAGAGGCCTTTCCTCCCATTTCCCGCCAACTCCAATTCTGGGGAAATGGACGCCGCCAGAGCAGGTAGCCTACAATGTCACATCATCTGCCACCTCTCATTTCGCCCACCCTAAATCAGGAAAGATGGTTCCCTTGTCAAAGTCACTCATTATTTTCCTTTACCATTTTCCTTCTATATAAGGAAGCTTGTAACCATTGTAAACCCGAGAACTCATATATTGTATTAACACATATCCGCCGTGAATTGGCCATATTGTTCTTCTTGGGTCTCAAATCTTGCTCCACCAATCCATTAGTGATCCATTGCAAGAGGATCCAATATAATACCTAGCATTGTTTGATCTCGTAGTTAAAAGGTTCTAGGTCCCATTATCCTTCCCCAGGCATTTTCAAGGGCATTGCCTCACCTCGTAGTGAGGAGGTTCCCTTGGCCGACTTGTGTTTCCTTGTTTCTTCCCCTGTTTCGTTTCCATTCTTTCTGGAAACCGCCTCCATCGAGCTAGATCCGAGCTCGTGATCACTTACCCCCCTGTGATCACATCAATGTGCCCAGGAAGCCTCTCCAGTTAAAACTCCTGCTCCTCAAGGGGGAATTGTTGAGGAAGTGTCCTCTAACAACGAGGACCCTGGGGACGAGGTTTTGGCGAGGACTCCTGAGAGGGTTGATCCTTGGGGGCAGCCCCGCCTCCCAGCAGTCAGCCAGAGGCCAGTGGGTGGGCGCAGCCCTTGAGGCCATCTTCAGCCCGCGAGGGCCTTTTGGCACTGGAGCAGGGTTCCTCTGGTAAGTCACTTATTTTGACTACCCCAATCTTTTCAGTGATACCGATATCTTCAATTGCTGCAGGTGCGGGGCCTTCTGAGCAAGGACGCGGCCTTCGCGAGGCCGTGGTGGACCTGGGGGCCATGTCTGAAGTCTTGGAGGAGACTGAGGTGTGGTCCCATTACTTGGAGTGGAAGCGTGTTGCTTCTGCAAAGGTCCCCAAGTGGTCCGAAAAAGCGGCTGCATTGAGGCTCATGAGGGAAGACCTTAAGGCCAAAGTGTATAGGGAAGAGGGGAAGCCCTTGCATGAGGCTTGGGACCCGGTCTTCCTTCTCAACAACCACAACTCTTTGCTGTTAGGAGGGGAGAGCATCCTCCTGTCGTGCCTGGAGGGGCTGCGCACCCCCTATGACAGGGAGGTAATAGGGCGAAGCTTGGACTCCCCTGCTGAGCTCATGAAGGAGGCAGCCAAGCAAAATCTGCAGGTAAGACAACCTTTGGTCTCTGTTTTATAAGTTCTGTTGTTTCCTTTCTGCCTTGCTGAGTAATCTTGGATGCAGGCCGCCGTTCAAGGGTACGCTGCCATGGAGCAATGGCAAGACTTTCTGAAGTATGCCAATGGCCGGGATGGTGCCCAAGTTGCAGAGATTGCACGCCTCAAGGGGGAGCTGAAAGCTGCCCAAGAAGAGGGGGAGGAGAAGGCCAAGCGGGTGGTCCAGTTGGAGACCTGGTGCGATTACCTCAACAAGGAGCGGACTGCTTGTAGGCTGCTCCGGTGGGAGCAGACGAGTCTGATAGACGCATTTCAACGTCGCTTCCTTCAACAGGATGCGGAGCTGGAAGCCAAGAACATGGAGGTCGCCGTCTTGAAGGAGTCACTCCTCTCCCTGTAGGCTGATACCAAAGCTGCCCTTGCGAAGGCAAAGGCTGAAGCTGAGCTGGCGAAGGCTGAAGCTGAAGAAGCGAAGTGCCAGTGCCACCGCCTGTGCCCCGAGAGAGGAGAAGGCGAAGATGCTAGGCTCGCTGCCGAGGATGCCGCCAAGGCACATCTGGAGGTCACCACTGATTTCAAGAAAGCGGTGGCTTCAGTGTGGGAGATGGAGAAGGTCTTGGGCCTTCCTCCTTTTGCAGATGAGGATCCTGAGTCCCCCTCTTCCATCAAGGTGTGCAGTCCAGAGAGGATGCCTTGACTGATGGAGAAGTTTGGTGAGCTCCAAGCCCAAGGTGAAGCTGGGGCGTAGGCCTATGAGGAAGGCTGGTTGCGATGTCACTTCCAAGTAGAGAAATTGTTCCCAGAGCTAAGTCTTGGGACTTTGGATGCTGCGAACACCAGCGATCCAATAGTAGAGGCCCTGCTCAACTGGGGGGAGTAGGGGAGGAAGATGGGGGATGCATGGTACGCCATGTTGGACTAGGGCGGAGGCTCCAATTTGTGGATGACCCCCCCTTTTTTGTATATAAGGGATACCTGCAATTCTTGCATAATTTTGATAGTAGTAATGAAGTAAACTTTCAATTTACCTTCATTGTTTGTAGCCTCGCTTTTGTCTTGCGATAGCATTGTAGGGCACGTTAGCTAGGTTAACAACCGTAGGCTAAGTCCCGTTTATGGCGAAGGGTCTGTTGGGGTTCGCACGACGAAGCCACAGAGATCACTTGCTGAGACAAGCTGAGGATTCAGTTTAGGGTTCGCAGTGGCGATGCCCTTGGAGACCATGGGTGAGATTTTCCCATGTGGAAGGTCTGCTGGGGCTCGCGAAGGCGGCTCATGCAGAGACCTTCCTGGTGATATCACAAGGGGTAAGCCCTTGGGTAGTGTACAGTGTACCAAGGAGAAGACACCTGCAAAGTGCTCTCAAGTTGTATAATAAGAGTGAAGTAAAGCTCAGTTTACCTTGAGCCTGTAGCCGCGTGATGGCGAAGGCAGAGGAGCACTTGTTGAGACAAGTGAAGGGTCAGTTGGAGTTCTGAGAGATGAGACCCGCAACTATCTTCGTTGAGGAGTCCGCGCGGAAGGTCTGCGAGTTGAAGGCAGTGGGGCGAGGGCGACTTACACATAGACCTCCCTGGAGAAGCCAAAAGGGGATTACCCTTTCGTACCGCAAGGGGATTACCCTTGGGACGAGGCGAGTTGAAGGTCAGTTGGGGTTCGTAGAGACGAGACCCGCAACTACCTGTGTTGAGGAGTCCGCGCGGAAGGTCTGCTGCAGCGCGCGAGGGCGACTTACACATAGACCTCCCTGAAGAAGCCAAAAGGGGATTACCCTTTCATACCGCAAGGGGATTACCCTTGGGACGAGGCGAGTTGAAGGTCAGTTGGGGTTCGTAGAGACGAGACCCGCAACTACCTGTGTTGAGGAGTCCGAGTGGAAGGCCTGCTGCAGCGCGAGGGCGACTTACACATAGACCTCCCTGAAGAAGCCAAAAGGGGATTACCCTTTCGTACCGCAAGGGGATTACCCTTGGGACGAGGCGAGTTGAAGGTCAGTTGGGGTTCGTAGAGACGAGACCCTCAAAGACCATTGGCGCGACCGCAAGGGGATTCCTTTTGTGGGTGCGCGAGTGGGACCTGACAAGGTCTGGTGCCGTGTTTTAGGCGAGTGGCCAGTCTGACCGGTTGGGTGCAGAGGGCGATTGAGAGGGCAGTTGTGTTGCCGTGTGATGCTGTAAGAGAAGGAAAAATACACTAGTATTTTATTGAATTGAAATATGAAGCTGAGGACTTACACGTAATATGGGCGTAAGTCATCCGAGTGAAAGTTGCGAGGGAGAAGATGACCATCATGGTCTTGTAATTCATAAACCCCTGGGCGGACCTGCTTGTGAACAATGTAAGGTCCGTCCCAGTTGGGTCGCAAGACGCCCTTTTTGGGGTCGCGAGTAGTGATGGCGGACTTGAGCAGTGCGAGGCCCCCTTGTTGTAGCGCCTTGGGTTTGACCCTGGCATTATGATGGAGATTGAGCCTCTGTTTGAGGGCAAACATGCGGAGGCGAGCGCCTTCGCGTAATTCCTCGAGTAGGTCGAGTTTGGCGTGAAGCCCCTGAGCGTTGGCTTCGTCAGTGAAGTTGATCATGCGGATCGTGGGGAGGTCTGCCTCAATAGGTAGAAGTGCGTCTGCGCCATAAACCAGGGAGAAAGGTGTCTCGCCTGTTGGGGTGCGAGTTGTGGTGCGGTAGTCCCACAAGACGCTTGGGAGTTCATCCACCCAGCGGCCTTTTGCCCCCTCAAGGCGCTTCTTGAGGCCCTCCTTGAGGGTGCGGTTGGTGACCTCAACTTGGCCATTGGACTGGGGGTGCGCCACTGGGGCGAAAAGCATGCGGACTTTGTTATCCTGGGCCCATTGCTGGACGCTATGGATGGCGAACTGAGTGCCATTGTCTGTAATGATGGCGCGGGGGCTGCCATACAGGCAAACGAGATTCTTCCAGAGAAACTTGATGATTTTGGCGGAAGTAATGAAGACCAAGGGCTCTACCTCGACCCATTTAGAGAAGTAATCAACTGCGACTACATAAAAATGCTACTGACCTGGCGCGATCGGCCTTGGACCAATGAGATCAAGGCCCTAAATGGCGAAGGGTACCGGGTTTGTCAATGCTGGAGACTCCGTATATGGCAGTTGTTGAATGCGAGAGTTGATCTGGCATTGGTGGCATGTTTTGACAAGTGCAGCGGTGTCCTTTTTCAGGGTGGGCCAGTAGTATCCTTGGCGGAGGGCCTTGTGGGCAAGTGCCTCCGCCCCTATGTGGGCACCGCAGCTGCCTTGGTGGAGAGTGTCCCTCAAGAATGCTGAGGCAGCATTGGAGGGGGGATGCAAATCCGCGATGCCATAGTTGTTCATCAATGAGAACAAATCGGATGGCACGCATGCGAGTTTGGGGGTTCGCGGCGGTGGCCTGAAGCTCGGCGATGATGGGGTCTCGCCAATCCTTTGCTTGGTCTTGTGTTGCCAGTGAGGCAATATCGATAGTCCCCGCGATTGAGGGGTTGGCGAGAGTGCTCAAGGCGGACGGTGTCTTTCCCTTGGACAGCATGTCTGCTGTGGTATTCTCAGAACGGGGGATGTGAATGAAGATAGCTTCCTCAAAGCTGTTCCGCAGGATGTTCACCAATTTGAGGTACTTTCTCAGGGTGGAGTCTTTGCACTCAGCGCACCCTTGGACCTAGTGGATCACCAGTTGCGAGTCGTTGTGGACATGGAGGTGACGAATGCCTGCCCTTATGGCGAGCGGTTCCCCTGCCTGCGGTCCTCCTGATTACCTTCTCGCTTGCGACACCCATTTGAGTCGTGAAGCAAGAATTCCCCGAGTTTTCCTTGAGTGAGCATGTCTCTGATCATGCGTTTGAGCTCGAAACAATCCTCAGTGTCGTGACCTTTGTCGCGATGGTAGCGGCAATACTTATTGCTCAGCCTAATCACCTCCTAGGAGAGGGGGCGAGGCCACTTGGGGACCTCCCTCTTCTGTTCCAGGGCATGGAGGATGTTGGTGCGAGATTCTCTAAGAGGCGGGAGGGTTGGATACGTCCTCTCCCTGCTGAACTGCGTAGGGTACTGCCTCTGGGACCTGGAGTCCGTTCGCGGGGGCTGCCCCTTCGCATCTGTTGGGGTGGTGCGGGCAAGTGGTCGAGTGACCTCTTCTGTGTTCATGAACCGGGATGTCGTGCTCAGGAACTGCTCCATGTTGCAGGGGGGTTGGTGTGTGCATCCACAAAGAAACGAGATTCCCAACAGAGACCCTGAATGGCTGTGAGGAGACGGGCCTCCTCCCCCAGATTTGGGACTTGGATGGATTCCGCCTGAAATCGCTGAATGTATTCCCTAAGGGATTCTTCTCTCTCCTGTCGTATCTGAAGGAGGTGTCCTGCCGTTTTGGGAGGAGGTTTGGACACCATGTCACCGCACGCCACCCGAGCCCGGTTGCGGAGGCGGGGGCGCCGGGACGCCGGAAGCGGAAGCCGGAAAACGAGAGATGGCAGGTCCATCGAGACCTGCCGCGCGTAGCGGACCCGGAAACGGAAAGATTGTGGAAGCAACCTACAAACATTTCGCGCATATAACTGAAAATAAAACCAAACCATGCAATTCATGCACTAAAAACAGAGTAAGCCCCGCCCTCCGTGGACGAGTGCTTACGCACCAAAACACATATACATACAGAATTCACAGAACCTAAAATGTCTAGCAAGCGCCAAGCGCTGAGAACAGATATAGAACAGAGTATACCAATGTATATTCAGACATACAACCATCATAGCAATACAGAAAGTGTGCATATGCAACTACAGAGCCAACCTTAGAATCTAAGTAGCTAAATACCTCGCGGGATTCACACCAAGTACACAATCCCGGACCGCAAGGTGCAACCGCCGCAAAACACACCCAAGGTAGGACCCTCACGGAATCCTACTCCATGGGCCGCTTATCAGGTCTACCTGAAACCCAAAAACAGAACCCAAAGAAGGGTGAGTCCTAAAAGGACCCAGTAAGGAATTTGGGGTAAGATAAGTATATGCAACCCTGCAAAACAGAAAGATAGCAATATATGCAACAGAATACGGAATAGCATGCATGTACAGAAAATAAATCGGAATCCCGAAGGACGTGCGATTCTAAATCGCCAGAAACCTTATAACAGATCGGGCAGCGGCCTCCCACTAAGGGGAGTCAGAAGCCGAAGCTATTACAGAAGCATGGTGCACCAGCTGGGGTAGCGAACCCACAACTGTCGTAATATTAACAGACAGAGTATGCCATAAGGCATACTCCTACAAACGTAGGATTAACAGACAGAGTATGCTACAAGGCATACACCTACAGATCACAGAACTTACCTTAAAGCAGAAATTTCCGAAATACCTGCAAAACAGAAATGCTACAATACATACACCTACAGACTACAGAATATGCTCTAGGCATATAATACTAAAATACCTGCAATGTAAACCTGGAACCAAAACATATACTTAGCTTACCAAACAACGAACCAAACCCTTACCTCAAAATCCCAGTATTGGAACGATTCTGGATAACACCTACACCGTGCCCCGAAACTTGGCACTCCTCTTTTCCTAACCACCGAAACTCAGAATCTGCCAAACCAAGTTGATTTAGCATTCTTATCAACTACACTACCAAATTGCAACCCCCGACCCCAAAACCGAAAATCCGACAGAATTTCCGTAAAATTCCAGATTTTCACAGAAACGTCAGAATTCAGAACCAACCTAGACAATGCAAGATTTCACATTGACAAACATCACACAATAAGCAGAACTGATCAAATCCAACCTTAAACCCTTCATTACCCGCCATTTTCCGATAATCCCGATTAATTGTAACTTTTTCATTCCTTAACCGAATTCAACATTTCAAACTTCCATCCACTCCTAAATTCAACCCCAACACCATATTAACATCCAATTCAACCAAAATGAACCTCTAACATTGAAAAAGAATCATTCAAAGATTCGGTTTTCAACCAACTTTTTATCCAACTTCCAATTCAATCCATTCAAGCTTCCAAATAATCATATTAATCACCAATTCCACTTCCTAAGCATGCTTACTAACCAATTACACCAAAATCAACAAAACCCCTTCACTTTTCAATTCGGCCAAAGAGGGTTTCTCACCCAACTTCCATTTCAATCCAAACAAAGTTCCATTTGCACTTTTTAATCACCAATTACATTCCTAAACCATGAATGCTATCCAATTGCACCCAAACAACAAAATTCATCATGAACATACACTTACACAATTCGGCCACAAGGGGGTTTTCACCTCAACTTGTTTTCCATCAAATTAAATCCACACACAAGCTTAGAATCATGCTAGGACTAACATACTTGAAGCATGAAACAAGATAACAAACACACATCATTTTGGAAAATTCCAAGAAATTCGGCCATAATTGATTTCTTCATCCAAGATGTGTTTTCCAAAATCCAACACTTGATTAACACTCTCCTATCACCCAAGAACAACATACTAAAAGATGGGAGGAGAGGATCACTCAATCATGTAGTGAAGAACAAACCCACACTTCTCAAAATCTCCTCTTTTAACCACTAAACTACCAAACTAATGACAAAAGAGGAGTTAGGATGATACTTACCACAAGTGGCAAGCAATTCCTCTTTGATTTCCACAAAGATGAAGGAAGCCAAGCTTGGAGGAGCTCTCATCAATGGAGTTTCGGCAGCAGCAAAGAGAAGAAGAAGAGAAGAAAGAAAGAAATGAAATAAGTCAATATTATGTAATAATATTGCTTATATAATTTCCATACTTTTTGCCCATACCATTCTTCCTTTAAATAAAAATGGGACATGTGTCCCAAATAAATCACACACTCTCACACTTCTGCCGAAAATAAAAGGGCTGCTGCTGTACCCATGCTGATTTCCTTTTAATTTGCACCCATTTGCAAATTAACTCCCAATTTTTCCGAAAGTTCCAATTCTTTTTGCCCAAAAATAATTATCGGATTCCAAAATTAATGAAACTCGGACACAATCTTCAGAATATTATATCATGCACAGAACATTTTTCAGAAATTCATTTGCCTTTCCAGAGTGTCCTACCGAGCTCGCTGAACCCGAACTGTAACCCGACGTGCGGCGTGTCAACTCGAACCGAAATTCCGTCACTCCCAAAATTCTACAAAAATTCCCATAAATTCCATCTTAAATTCAAATACAACTTACCCCAAAGCCGTCAGAAAATTTCCATCCCGTGTCCCGGGATTCCCGTACCGAGCCCCGGGAGTCGCCCAGATCAGAACGTCCCTCCACAAATATTAAACTACACAACATACCCCGGGACTTTTCCACGACTCCAAAACTACAAACGGCTTCTCAAACTGAGATCTCGAGAGCGCTACCGAGCCCGCCAGACGTCCCGAGGCGACCCGACAACCCCGCGCGCGAAAAATATTTTTGGCGAAACGTCCGAGGACCCACACGACCTCAAATACGGAAGGGTTCGCCAAAATGATACTCGGATAGGGCTCGGGAGCCGTCTGAACGCCGAAAACGTGACCCGAGGCTAAAACCGGAGCCCGGGTCACCGGTCGCGACCCGCTCGGGGTGACCGTAACATTCTCCCCCTTAGAACTCTTGGTCCTCCAAGAGTAGCACGAATCAACCAGACAGTGTGCTACCAGTCGGAAGATATAACTATTCCTCTACTCTAACCTGAGAACAATCGGACCACCGTGCTTGGTGCGGCGGGAGTGGTAGTTTAGACTACCATCTGAGCCTCACGGCGTCCCACCCTCCGGGTGCATCTTATTGCACCCGAGTCGCTGCCGGTATTTCTACCAGACAACCCCAGACAGACGAACCTAAATCTAACCGATCCACAACAGCTATCACGGAGGATACCACATAAAAGCAGCTTGATTGGGGGTAAGGCCAACCTAACAACTTACTCGAAACTCATGATAACCGACATAACTGGGGTAACTCGCCCGTCTATCACATCTTATCTTGTTTCTCGGGACGGTGCTACCTCCACCAAATTCTATTACCAAACTCGGATTCCAGAGCCCTACGGCGGCGGTTCGTATAAGCAGTGGTGCAGTCGTTCGCGGTTTTAATCCGCGCCTGTAACAATCTGATCTTTGCCGTAGACTCCTCAAAAAGCTCGGGTCCCAGCTTAACCCCATCAGATGCATCCGTCCAACAGTATGGTGTCTTACACCTCCCGTACAACACCTCATAGGGTGCCATGTCAAACGTAGTCTGAAAGCAATTGTTGTATGAGAACTCTATCAAAGTAACTGCTAGTCCCAAACTCCTCCAAAATCCAAAGTACAGATTTGCAACATATCCTCCAATATCAGAATCACCCGCTCCGACTGCCCGTCCGTCTGTGGGTGATAAGCTGTATTCAGACGGAGTCGCGTGCCCAATGCTTCATGAAAAGCAATCCAGAACCGTGCTGTAAAACGCGGATCACGGTCAGATTCAATGGAGTCTGGTGCTCCATGTAAACGTACAATCTCCCTGATGTAAAGCCGGGCAAGCTTCTCCAGAGGGTCTGTGACCTGAATAGGCAGAAAGTGTACGCACTTTGTCAGCCGATCCACAAAAACCCAGATAGCATCATGATGAAACCGTGTCAGGGCAGTGCAGTCAGAATGTCCATCACAACATTACCCCACTTCCAGACTGGAATGGGCAAAGTTTGCAGTGTCCCTGCCGGTTCCTGATGCTCACACTGCTCGAGTGTACCCCCTCTAAAGTATCATTCCAGAACTCCTGATCCTCTGGTACACAAAGGTGGTCTCTGAAGTATAGCGATCCCTGCCATACTGAAACGTCGGTAACAAAGAACTCTTATCCACCCCAGATAATTCCTTCAATACCAAATCTCTACTTTGCGCTTCGCGCATCCTATCAAGCCACTCAGAATGTATGGTAAGTGTATACCACTGAGCACGTTCCCAGAGCTGCCATCAGTGCCAAAGGCATGTCAAATCACTTTCCTCAGATCAACCCCCAACATCTCCTCCCTTAACTAATCTGGTATACTTCCTGCTCAGAGCATCGGCAACCGCGTTGCCCTTGCCAGAGATGTACCCGATACTACAATCATAGTCCTTAATGTATTCGAGACATCTTCTCTGCCTCATGCTAAGCTCCTTCTGTGTAAACAGATATTTCAGACTTATGGTCGGTAAGAATCTGAAATTTATTACCAAACAGATATTGATTCCAATGTTTCAGCGCATAAGTTATTATAGTCAACTCCAGATCATGTGTCAGTTAGTTCAGCTCATGCGGTCGCAGCTGCCTCGACCCAGAAGCTACCACAAAACGCTTCTGCACCAACACACATCCCAAACCAGATGTGGAAGCATCCGTATAATTCACATACGGCAAGATCGGATCTGAAAGAGTCAGAATCGGAGCGTTAGTCAACTACCGCCTCAACTTCAAAATCCTGCTCACACTTGTCGGACCGGATATACAGTTGACCCTTCTTGGTCAACTGCGTAAGCGGAGATGCCAGGATAGAACACCCTGGTACAAACCTCTGATAAAATTCTACTAACCTCAGGAAGCTCTTGATCTCCCGTACCGTGGTAAGTTGCTTCTAATCCCGAACCGCCCTCACCTTCTCTGGATCCACAGACCAACCATGCTCAGATATAATGTGTCCCAGAAAAGTAACTTCCCGAATCCAGGACTCACACTGAGAATTCAGCGTAAAGCTGATGTTCCCAAAGTGTCTGCAGAACTACCCTCAGATGCTCCCGATGCGAGTCCGCATCCCGAGAATATATCAGAATATCATTAATAAAAACCACTACAAAAGAGTCCAAGTTCGGCCGGAACACCCGATGCATCAGATTCATGAATGCTGCCGGAGCATTGGTCAGCCCGAATGGCATGACCGTAAACTCAGAGTGTCCCAATCGGGTGCGGAAAGCGGTCTTAGGTATATCCTCCTCCTTCACCCTAAGCTGAAAGTATCCAGATCGTAGATCAATCTTCGAGAAAACTCTCGAATCCCGAAGTTGATCAAAAAAAAAAAGATCGTCCATCCTCGGTATGAGATACTTATTCTTCCCAATAAGAGCATTCAACCGTCTGTAATCAATACAAAGTCAGAGTGTCCCATCATTCTTCTTAACAAGCAGAACCAGAGCACCCCATGCTGAAGTGCTCGGTCAGATGAAACTCTTTTGCTGTAATTCCTCCAGTTGCTTCTTCTATTCCTGAATCTCGAAATAGGCATCCGATAAGGTGGAATAGATATCGGAGCGATACCATGCGGATGGATGTCAAACACAATTCCCCGCTCTTATGGTAATCCGGGTAACTCCTCCGGAAATACCTGCGGACAATCTCGAACCAATGGTAAACCATCCAACTTCAACCTAGTACCAGCCTCATTCAGATCATAGCATTCCCCTACACCAACTATCGACAGCTGAATCCAGAATCTGTAGCTCCTTACTGTGCTGTGCGATAGACAAACCAGTCGGAGTCGTGAGAGGTAGTACCTCTCCAGAAACCATAATGGTACGGGTTGCACAATCAACGTGCACAGAGTTCTTGGATAGCCAGTCCATTCCAAGAATAATATCATAGTTCGGCGTGTCTAAAACCAATAAATCCGATACCATCCGATGTCCGCTTACAGATATCGTACAACCCCGAACCATCTCATTGGAAAATAGAAACTGACTTCCTGCAGTTTTTACTAAATGCGTTTGAGGCAAGGTACTAACAGACAGATACAGAAATGTAACACATTTCGGTGTTACAATGGGAACAAATGCTCCTGTATCAAATAACGCATGAACCGGTATCTCATTCGGAAATATAGTACCTTACAGAACTTCCTGCTGACTCAAGCCCCCCCTGCTGACTAGTGCCTGCATGCTAACTAGGTTCTCCCTGATAACCAGGGCCTCCCTTCAGAAAAAGGAAAACCCGTCCTGCTCTGAGCTGCGGTGACGGAGGGGGTGGCTGAAGCTGCTGTCGCTACTGAGGTCTCGGGCCACCCTGCTGAAACCCACGCCCTCGCGGCGCGTTGGGTTGCGTCCGAGACTATGGACGCTGAAGACTGCCAAAACTTAAGTCTTGTAACAATAAGTCATGTGCTTTGCACATGACATCCTTTTTGACATCATAGTGATGTCAACATGACATCATAATCCCTAGAAACAGCAAAAGACCAAGTCCAATACTTTCCACTAATCACATTTCGCCAAGTGTCACAGCTTGGCTCGCCCCGAGCCTGAAAACTGCCCGAAACCGTAATTCCCGACCCAGAACATTTTTCTTCACAGAAAAATGTAAATTATATCCCCGACTCCAGATCTTCCTCAAAACTGCAAATCTGAGTCCCGGGTCACTCCCGGGAGTCGTTTCTCCGCCCAGAATCCCCGAAAATCGTCCGACGACAACCCCCCGGCCCCGAAAAATATTTTCCGCGGAAATGTCCGGTACACTGCCAGGACACTAGAAATCAGATATCGGGTCAATCCGAACTCCGGTTCAGAATCTGGAAGCAATCTGACCGGAGTAGCCATTGGCCCCGGCGGCCAACCGGCTCAGAATAGCCTCCCTCCAGGAGTTTGTCAACTCCTGCAAACCAAGTCTCTACTACCCTGGACCCTTCTCGGTCATTGAACCTAGGGGGTTTAAACTCTAAAACCTCTCCAAGAGTCGACCTCGCGGTGGTGCCCCTGATATCCTCGTCGTTTATAGGACCGATGAGAAGTCTAGGTGTCGTAGTGACCTCCCTTGTCAGAGTATATCACTTACCGATCCCAAACTATGGCGAGCAGTGGGTTAAGTCTCGCTATCAGCACCTAATCTAAATGCCCCTACCGTGGCATAATCAGATCTTCCCCGCCATCGCCGCCTCCGAACCGGCTAGGGTGGCGGTAATACCAATTCGAGAGAGTGGTCCCTACGACCATTAAACCTCGGGGCGGTGAGTGTGGTTGTTCAGACCCTGGGTTACACTGAACCCGTATCCTATCCCACGGAGGTGTGGGATTCCAGTCCCGCCCCTCCGGTACCAACTCACGCTATCTACGCGTGTTAACCATATCTCTAAAATTTCAGACCAAACAGAGTCCAGACAGAAATCGGTCACTCCTACTCTCTACAGAAGTTAGCAGCAGTTTTCTAAGGCTCTGTAGTGCAATGCAGTACTTGACACAGAAGTTACTTCTCAGAATGATAAAATCATGCATTTCACAGAATCACAGAAGCAGTTCATGCTTATTTCACCAAATCTTTTCCTAACACACAATTTTACGTACCTGAAACTTTTCCACAATCCCCCTTACTCGTAATAATCTTACCAGAATTCCAGAAACCCCAAGTGCCGAAATCTGCAACTATCAGGATAACTTGAAGGACCAACTTTGTTCCACAATTTTATTTTGAAGTGGTTCGAGTAAGGAGGTGGCCAATCTCCGTACCAAACCATTCTAAAATAAAATGTGCAACAATAGTCGATACTACAAGTCACCACTGACGACCAATATGGTCACTTACCTGCTCTGATACCAACTTGTCACCGCACGCCACCCGAGCCCGGTTGCGGAGGCGGGGGCGCCGGGACGCCGGAAGCGGAAGCCGGAAAACGAGAGATGGCAGGTCCATCGAGACCTGCCGCGCGTAGCGGACCCGAGAACGGAAAGATTGTGGAAGCAACCTACAAACATTTCGCGCATATAACTGAAAATAAAACCAAAACATGCAATTCATGCACTAAAAACAGAGTAAGCCCCGCCCTCCGTGGACGAGTGCTTACGCACCAAAACACATATACATACAGAATTCACAGAACCTAAAATGTCTAGCAAGCGCCAAGCGCTGAGAACAGATATAGAACAGAGTATACCAATGTATATTCAGACATACAACCATCAGAGCAATACAGAAAGTGTGCATATGCATCTAGAGAGCCAACCTTAGAATCTAAGTAGCTAAATACCTCGCGGGATTCACACCAAGTACACAATCCCCGGACCGCAAGGTGCAATCTGCTGCAAAACACACCCAAGGTAGGACCTCACGGAATCCTACTCCGCAGGCCGCTTATCAGTCTACACAAACCCAAAACAGTAACCCAAAGAAGGGTGAGTCCTAAAAGGACCCGATAAGGAATTTGGGGTAAGATAAGTATATGCAACCCTGCAAAACAGAAGATAGCAATATATGCAGCAGAATACGGAATAGCATGCATGTACGAGAAAATAAATCGGAATCCCGAAGGACGTGCGATTCTAAATCGCCGAAACCTTATAACAGATCGGAACAGCGGCCTCCCACTAAGGGGAGTCGAAGCCGAGGCTATTACGAAGCATGGTGCACCAGTGGGGTAGCGAACCCACAATCGCCGTAATATTAATGCATGCAGTATGCCATAAGGCATACTCCTACAAACGTAGGATTAACAGACAAAGTATGCTACAAGGCATACACCTACAGATCACAGAACTTACCTTAAAGCAGAAATTCCGAAATACCTGCAAAACAGAAATGCTACAATACATACACCTACAGACTACAGAATATGCTCTAGGCATATAATACTAAAATACCTGCAGAACAGAAACTGGAACCAAAACATATACTTAGCTTACCAAACAACAGAACCAAACCCTTACCTCAAAATCCAGAGTATTGGACCGATTCTGGATAACACCTACACCGTGCCCCGAAACTTGGCACTCCTCTTTTCCTAACCACCGAAACTCAGAATCTGCCAAACCAAGTTGATTTAGCATTCTTATCAACTACACTACCAAATTGCAACCCCCGACCCCAAAACCGAAAATCCGACAGAATTTCCGTAAAATTCCAGATTTTCACAGAAACGTCAGAATTCAGAACCAACCTAGACAATGCAAGATTTCACATTGACAAACATCATACAATAAGCAGAACTGATCAAATCCAACCTTAAACCCTTCATTACCCGCCATTTTCCGATAATCCCGATTAATTGTAACTTTTTCATTCCTTAACCGAATTCAACATTTCAAACTTCCATCCACTCCTAAATTCAACCCCAACACCATATTAACATCCAATTCAACCAAAATGAACCTCTAACATTGAAAAAGAATCATTCAAAGATTCGGTTTTCAACCAACTTTTTATCCAACTTCCAATTCAATCCATTCAAGCTTCCAAATAATCATATTAATCACCAATTCCACTTCCTAAGCATGCTTACTAACCAATTACACCAAAATCAACAAAACCCCTTCACCTTTCAATTCGGCCAAAG
The DNA here is from genome assembly GCA_024586325.1 of Stellera chamaejasme. Lineage (NCBI taxonomy): Eukaryota > Viridiplantae > Streptophyta > Magnoliopsida > Malvales > Thymelaeaceae > Stellera > Stellera chamaejasme. The sequence continues at coordinate 22,250,384 of CM044979.1, forward strand.
AGGGTTTCTCACCCAACTTCCATTTCAATCCAAACAAAGTTCCATTTGCACTTTTAATCACCAATTACATTCCTAAACCATGAATGCTATCCAATTGCACCCAAACAACAAAATTCATCATGAACATACACTTACACAATTCGGCCACAAGGGGGTTTTCACCTCAACTTGTTTTCCATCAAATTAAATCCACACACAAGCTTAGAATCATGCTAGGACTAACATACTTGAAGCATGAAACAAGATAACAAACACACATCATTTTGGAAAATTCCAAGAAATTCGGCCATAATTGATTTCTTCATCCAAGATGTGTTTTCCAAAATCCAACACTTGATTAACACTCTCCTATCACCCAAGAACAACATCCTAAAAGATGGGAGGGAGAGGATCACTCAATCATGTAGTGAAGAACAAACCCAGACTTCTCAAAATCTCCTCTTTTAACCACTAAACTACCAAACTAATGACAAAAGAGGAGTTAGGATGATACTTACCACAAGTGGCAAGCAATTCCTCTTTGATTTCCACAAAGATGAAGGAAGCCAAGCTTGGAGGAGCTCTCATCAATGGAGTTTCGGCAGCAGCAAAGAGAAGAAGAAGAGAAGAAAGAAAGAAATGAAATAAGTCAATATTATGTAATAATATTGCTTATATAATTTCCATACTTTTTGCCCATACCATTCTTCCTTTAAATAAAAATGGGACATGTGTCCCAAATAAATCACACACTCTCACACTTCTGCCGAAAATAAAAGGGCTGCTGCTGTACCCATGCTGATTTCCTTTTAATTTGCACCCATTTGCAAATTAACTCCCAATTTTTCCGAAAGTTCCAATTCTTTTTGCCCAAAAATAATTATCGGATTCCAAAATTAATGAAACTCGGACACAATCTTCAGAATATTATATCATGCACAGAACATTTTTCAGAAATTCATTTACAATTCCAGAGTGTCCTACCGAGCTCGCTGAACCCGAACCGTAACCCGACGTGCGGCGTGTCAACTCGAACCGAAATTCCGTCACTCCCAAAATTCTACAAAAATTCCCATAAATTCCATCTTAAATTCAAATACAACTTACCCCAAAGCCGTCAGAAAATTTCCATCCCGAGTCCCGGGATTCCCGCCCCGAGCCCCCGGAGTCGCCCGAACCGAACGTCCCGCCCCAAATATTAAACTCCACAACCAACACCGGACGTTTCCACGACTCCAAAACTACAAACGGCTTCTCAAACTGAGATCTCGAGAGCGCTACCGAGCCCGCTGTACGCCCCGAGGCGACCCCGACAACCCCGGCGCCAGAAAAATATTTTCGGCGGAAACGTCCGGGGGACCCACACGACCTCAAATACGGAAGGGTTCGCCAAAATGATACTCGGATAGGGCTCGGGAGCCGTCTGAACGCCGAAAAACGTGACCCGCAGGCTAAAACCGGAGCCCCGGGTCACCCGGTCGCGACCCGCTCGGGGTGACCGTAACACACCACAAAGTGATTGGAGAAGTTGCGGAGAGCTCCTCAAAGGAGTCAAATCGCTTTTCGTGAATGGTGGTATACCGGTTTGCCGCGGCCCCGTGAGTGTGGAGTGAAAGCCCTACAGAGGGTGTTGTCATCTGCCCTCGCGATGGCCATCACAGAGACGTAGCGTTGTAAATGAATATCCGGATCCGACAAACCGTCATAAGCATCCAGCTTGGGCTGGCGAAACTGATCTGGAAGAGGGGTCTCCAAGACCCGCTGAGTGAAAGGCTGGGTCCAGAGGTGGTCCAAACCCATCCTGGTGATGTTATGGACACTAGCCCTCTCTTCCCTTTTCTCCATTTCCTCTAACCGTCTAGTAAGTGCTATAAGTATAGACGAAGGAGGAGGGTCAGGATGACTTACTTGTTGAGGCGGGGTGGCAGGGCATTCGGGTTGACTGGTTCGTAGCGTTCCCACGCTATCCAAAACTCCTCTGAGAGTACTGGTGAGTGTTTCGCGCAGGTTATGAGCCACTGCCTCCATGATTGATTGCAGGACGGCCGGATCAAGGCCAGCTGGCGGAGGATTTGGTGGTGCGGTGGTGCGCTCCTGAGGCACGTTATGATTAACATGGGAGGAGCTCTCCTCCGTCGAATGAACCGACAGTTCCCCTAGTTGTGGGCGGCCGTTGTTCGGGGAGCCTTTCGATAGTAGGTCATTGTTAGTGACCGTGACGGGTGGATTTTTCCTTCCCTGGCGGCTATGCCTACTTGCACCCCGGGTAGTCGGCATGGCTTATTTCTTGTGGTTTTCTTTATGGGTTTTTGATGAGAACTTTCGTTTCCCACAGACGGCGCCAATCTGATAGTCGCATTCCTTTGCAGGTCCGGACTCTCAGATGATTTGTTGATGGTGTTGTGTTCTTGAGGACTCCAAACTTGCTGTTCAGAGTGATCTGTAAAAGATAAAGAGAGCACTCAGGAGTAGCAAGAGAGGAGTGGGGGGCGTGAAGTGTCTTACCCGTTTTAAGGTGGACATCACCCTATTTATAGGGTGATGCCAGGAGGAGCCTCCCCCAGTTGAAGCCTTTAGCCAGGCTGTTTGAGATAAGGCTGTGATGATGAATATGTCAGTAAACCGCCTTAGTCGATTCGTTTGTCAGAGGATATCTGGCGTGTGAATCTAGTGAAGATCACTCAGGCTCGTGCTGACCTTCTTCCTTATTGGTTGCTTGATGTCAGATGACCAAGTGGTCTTTCCTTAGTTGAGTATGTACCGGCGAAGGCTAGCAAGGGGCGAAGGCCTAGATAAAAGCGAAGCCAATAAAGGTAAGAGTAAGGGTCGCACGAACCGTGAGTGCAAGGGCCTTGTCTGGCGGGGCCAGTATAGGCATGAGAGACCTCGCGAAGGCGAGTTGAGACCGCGAGGGTGAGACCCGCGAAGGTGAGACCTGAGACCGCAAGGGCGAGACCTGCGAAGGCCTAAGAGACTCGCGAAGGCGAGTGTGAGACCGCAAGGGCGAGACCTGCGAAGGCGAGACTTGAGACCTGCGAGGGCGAGACCTCGCGAAGGCGAGCTGTGAGACCGCGAGGGCGAGACCTCGCGAAGGCGAGACTTGAGACCGCGAGGGCGAGACCTGCGGAGCCTTGTCTGGCGGGGCCAGTATAGGCATAAGGGACCTCGCGAAGGCGAGACTTGAGACCGCGAGGGTGAGACCTGCGGAGGCGAGACCTAAGACCGCGAGGGCGAGACCTGCGGGGCCTTGTCTGGTGGAGCCTTGTGTGATTCTGATGTGATGCGAGGACGCATTTGCTTGGGTAGTGTACAGTTTTTAACATTGTTGCCTTTCTGTTTCCATCCGAACCATGTTTCTACTTTTCCCTTTTGTCTTTATTTTTTTCACAGTTTTTCACCTTCTCAGCATATGTGTGTTGGTTTTGCAGATGTTATACTTTCAATATGTCAGGATTTGGTCCTTGTCTTTATTTTTTTCACAGTTTTTTCAAATGCCTTCTCATATATCAACGCTTCTATTATATTTACAATTAGCTTCTATTATATTTACAATTATCAAATTATAAATAGTTCTATAGATAGAGCCACCCTCATTTTTCTTATTAATTAGAGCCACCCTTCCTATTCTTCCCCGTTTACCTTTGATGTTGTTAGTAATAAAGGCATTAGACAAAGTTTTAAAGCGTGTCTTTGTTCATAATTGATTGTTCATACTCTCTATTGCAGATTTCCTTTAATGAGAAGCTAGAGATCTGTAAGAGGTAAAAGTCCATTTCATTTAATATTTATTTTGCTTCATTAGTAATTTTGTCATATTTGCTTACAATGAGCCATGAATGTGGGACTATGGGATTTCATTTTATAACTATGAAATAGATGAAACTATTTTTTCCTGAAGGTATAAATCTGCTGGAATGACAACACTAACGTCAGAAATTGGTAAAGAATGCTAATTTGGTCATTGTTCTTCTAAAGGTTTGATAGAATAATAGGTCCTTTATTTGAACTTACAACTTTTAAGGATTTTTGTTGTAGCATGGTGGTCATTTCGATCAAATTCCCAAGTGATATTATAAGCACTTGTAGAAACCTTTGTTATCCAAGTTGTATCATTTAGAGATTCTCCTTCAGGCATTAATTATGAACAATCTTATATAATTTGGTTCAATCTATTTTCCTCAAGCGCTAGCAATATGTAAAACACGTTGATTTTCTGATCCAACAATCTATCAGGAGAATAATATCTATGGATTGTCTTGATGTTTTAAATGTATTGTCATTTTTTACAAGTGATCATCTTTAATTTTTAGGCTCTAAGTAACTGGAATAATATCATATACCAGCCAGCGGAAGGAGGATAGGTGTTTTTTCACCTCTGATGGTTGTTTTTCGGTGCAAGCTGTAGCTATTAATTTGGATTCAAAGAGTGCTGCTCACTGCGATATCCCTACTGTTTGGACAAAGTTCTTACCCCAAAAGGTAAATTTATTCATGTGGCGTGCACATATGGATTCTTGCCGTGTCTGTTGCAATTAGCTATGTGTGGTACATCTCTTCATTAATATGTCCCTTATGCTCTGCTGATTATGAGAAAACTGAACATGCCCTGTTAAGATGTCCGGTTGTTTGTACATTATGGTCTGTTGTGACTAAGTGGTGAAAAGTTTCTTCTATTTTTCTGTTAGATGTGGTGGATCTGTCTGCGTGGGAGATTGTTAGCAAGGTGCCAGAGCCGGTTCGGCCTATTTGGGAGGCAGTGTTAGCTGTGACGGCGTGGGGTATTTGGAGGGCCAGGAACCGGTTCGTTATGGGGGCCATCAATGGAGTTTGTTAGAAGCTATCTCTGACATTCAAAATTTCTCTCATTTATGGTTATCCAGTAGGAAAGCAAATGTGGTTGGCAATTGGTCTAAGTGGGTGATGAATCCTCTGCAGTTTCGAATTACTTTTGGTGTTAGCTGATTTGTTTCCTGGCTTGCGGATGTGGTTTTGTACTGTTTAGGTGCCTTTGTTGTTGTTGTGAGCTTGCTGAGCTAGCTCTACTACTTTCTGTGATTCTGTTGCTGCTTGCTCCTCCTCTCAAGTAGTAGCAGCTTGCTTTTTCTTAATGAAAACCTCCTCTTCACAGTTCAAAAAAAGCCTTTATTCTTAAAAGGGAAAATGAAAGAGAAACATCTAAAAAAATGTAGAGGAAGATTTGTTAATTTCTAACATTTATGTTACTTCCAATCTCCCCTATCTCAATTCTATTTTAGGTGCGTGACACATGGTGAAGTCGCTTATGCAAAGACTTCTCATTTTCATATTTCTATAAATTGGTTCATATTTCAAGTGTAATTAAAAATTATAATAACACAAACATATAAAATCTGAATTGCAACTGGTTATAATTTCAAAATTATCGTTTGTTACTCTGTCAATGTTCAATCTAATAATCACAAAGTGAAAATAGTGCCATGAGAACAATTGTTTTCCTTTCATATGATATTGAGTTATAAAGTAACATTAATGGATTCATTGTTAAAAGTATTGTTTTTAATTGTAAAACGTTGAACTCATACATTGTTAAAAGTATTATTTTTAATTGTAAAACGTTTGAACCTGTGCCATCGGCAGGTATTTAAACTAGTTCTCTCAGTTAACCGTTTCGATGGTAAACAATATATATTAAGGAAAAACATGAAATGATATAAAACTTAATATAATGATATAAAAGGACCCAAAAAAAATGGTAAAAGGGACTTCGGGTAAACTTTAGTTGCAAAATGATCTTTCCAGTAACTTCTATTCCAAAGTACCACCTAATATGAAGTACACCCTTCAAGTACTTCAACTTTGACGTTCTAGCCCTTATAATTTCATTCTTGTCAGTGTTTTTGTATTATCCTTATTTTGGAGGCGGAAAATAGTTGTGATCGTGCAAAAAAGCAAGGCTTTTCGTTTTTAGACTCTAATAAACAATTTTGATTGAAAGAAATCATGATTTGTGGTTTGAAATTTGATTTTGGATCTGGAGCGAAAACATGCGATTTGACTGTTGTGGAGGCTTCGAAGGAACCCCATTTGTTAAATCCTTAAAGCTGTTTACATAGTGTTGTAACTCTGTTTATAGTATCACACTTAAATTAGCCAATATTGGTCAGTGGTCTTAGTGAGGGCCCTAAAGTTAGTCATTCTAGAACTTTCTAGATGGATGGTTTGTATAAGATTTTGCGTAAGCGCGTTGGATTGCTGATAAAAAGGGTTGGAGAATTGTAAACTAGCGTTTCGGTAAAGCGATTGTATAGTATTAAAATCAAGTATAATTATATTCGATATTTAACAATAATGTGTGTTGTAAATGAAAATACGTAGCAACATATATTGTATTTAGGTGTTTTGGGCATGAAATATTTTCCATGATATCTTTTAGTGTTGACTCATGTTGAAGTACTTGATTGATTGAGATCATGTATGTTGTAGTTGAACTTGTCATCATTTTTAATTTAGATTGATGTCCATCTTTCAATGTATTCAAGCTGATATAACAAGCAAGGTGTCTCCTGATCTATGCTTGGTGTTGATGTGGGAATCATTTCACACCCCTAGTGTACGTCTGACGAAAACAATGGCGATATGGAGGCCGAAAACGACATTGGGCTTTACTGCAAAAACGTCATTAATGCTACTTACTAATAGACGTACGAATTGAGATGGAGTTTACTACCTTTAGTGGTGGGTGTGGGTCTTTAATGAACTGTAATTACAGTAATTACGCACCTGTGAATGAAACATTCCACCGTCTCAGCCGTCTTCTCTTGTGGGGTTTGGTTGCTGTCTTTAGGCTTCTTCTTTGGTTACTCTTTGTGGGTTGGTTGGTGTTAAGGTTGTTTGGTGGTGTTGCGCATGCTGTGTGGTTCTACTACCCATCCGAAGGTAAGAGGTGCGTATTTATGGTTCATTGTTCGAAGGTTGATTTACGCATGTGTGAAGGATAATTTCATGTATTACATTGTTATCGACGCATGTGTCCCTGTTTGTTATGCATGTAAAGCCGTTGCTTGACAGATGGACGACGACAGAGGCTTTCTTTGGAATTTCATGGCGTCATCATGTGGTGATAACAGTTATGATTGTGGCGCGAAGAACTGGGTTAACTCTAGTAATGCAAGCTAGGATCCTCCTGCACATGCGAATTGGAAAGGTAAAAATGTTGAATTCTTGGAAAATATTGACGCGACAGAGTACAACGCAGAAAAGTGGAAGAGAGTAACGAGGACTTGTGTGATAATGAAGTTTTTGACGATCATTGGAAAGCAATTGTGTTGCAGTAGAGTAAGCCAGTGCACAGGTGGGAGCTTGTGGATCTTAAGGATATCGTTTTTGATGATACTGAGTGTGCGGAGAGGTTCTATAAATGTTATGCTAAATTTATGGGTTTTGGAACGAGGAGAGTTGAAAAAAGAATGTACGTGGGTACAGATATTATCATGAGAAGGAGGTGGGTGTGTACCAGATATGGGGAAAATGAGCAGAACCTTGCTCCCCATGAAAGGCAACGGAAACCCATGAGACTTGGAAGGTGTGGTTGTCCTGCTTCATTTCAGGTGAATTTTGAGACGGAAACCGGTAAGTATGAAGTAAGGGAGTTCAAGATAGGTCATAATCATCATATGGTTGGAAAACCTGAAATGCACCTTGTTGCATCACACAAAACCATAACTGATATGGCAAAGGAGCAAACGAAGCAGATGAAGAGTGTAGGCATCAAAACCAGTGTTATAATGGACTACATGGTCTTAGTTGCAGGTGGTTTCAACAAAGTTGGCTTCAGCATTAAAGATCTTTACAACTTTGTCGATAGTGATAGAAGGGTTCAAATAATGGATAGTGATGCGGAGGCTGCTATAGGGTACTTGACTAGAGTTGTGGAGGGAGATCCGGGCATGTATTGCACATATCGTGTGGACGAGGAGAGTAGACTCCGCTATCTTTTCTGGGCTGACAGCCAAATGCAAATGGACTACTGTCATTTGGTGATGTTCTCGGGTTCGATTCAACTTTTAGAACAAATGAGTACAGATTGCCTTTTATAACTTTTGTCGGTGTGAATAACCATTTCTCCACAATCGTCTTTGCATGCGCTCTTTTGAATGAGCAAAGTGAGGAAGCTTTCGTTTGGTTGTTGGAGAACTTTGTAGAGTGTATGAGTGGGAAGACCATGTTTCAGTGATTACAGATCAAGACGCAGCCATGCGTGCAACCATAAGGAAAGTCCTCCCCAATGCGGTTCATCGTTTGTGTTCATGGCACCTAATGGGTAACTGCTCGGAAAAGGTGAAAGATGGAAAGTTCAGACACGAGTTTCGTGACATTTTTGCGAAGTTAATGCTCCAGATTGATGATGGCGATGATTTCGAGAGATTGTGGCATGCGAATGTGTCTGAGTATGGGTTGCAAGATAACCCTTGGGTGAAGCAGATGTGGCGTTAGCGTATTTGAAGGATTACTTCTTTGTCGATATGTCAAGCAATCAAAGGTGTGAAGGAATGCACTCTTACCAGAAAAGGTTTGTTAGAAGTAGGCTGAAACTCTTCCAATTTGTAAGGCAAGTGGAGATTGCATTGGCTAGAATGAGGGAGAAGGTAATTCAGAACAATTACAATAGCAAGCATAAGGTGGCACAATTGACAACCCATCTTCCGGAACTAGAAAGACATGTTGTTGAAGTGTATACTGATGCAATCTTCAGAATGGTGGCCGAAGAGATTAGAGGTGAAGCCCCTTATTTATCTCAGAGGTAATTCGTCGTCGACAGCGATGATGAGTTGCGGTTGTCTTTAGTAGGACGTTATCGGAAAGAGGAAGTCAGGAAAAGAGAAGTCTGTGTGCGTAGAGATGGTACCATGACATGTACTTGTCCACTTATGCAGAACAAAGGTACATGAACGTCGTCCATTGTAACAAAACGCTTTTGGCCTTACAAATGGCGTCTGTAGTCATGAGTACTAACGTTACAATTGTATGCTATCGTTACTTTGTGTTGGGTTGCATGTATCCCTTGCAAACACATGTTTTCTGTCATGAAGACAGAGCATGCATCAAGAATCCCCGAGTCCTTGATACTGAGAAGGTGGACTAAGGCAGCTAGTGAACCATGGTCCCAATCGTCTATTGAGTTGCGGTCTGATGAGGAGTTGCGCGGGCGGGCAACTGGACCCCAGTAACTGTGCAACAAGATTGTGTACAATGGTGCAAGATGTCCATTGGAAGACTACCAAGGGATAAAGGATGCACTAAAAAATTTGGAAAATCGTGTTGACGAAGTTAGGGTTGAAGGTGACAATTTGAACCAAGAGGCGGATGGGAGAAACGCACGTCGGGTTCTCAATCTGTTGCCATCGGCTCAACAAGAAGAAAGCAAGTGGCACCACAACAAGGAAATGTAGCATGTTACGGTCACCCCGAACGGGTTGTGACCCGGGTGACCCGGGGCTCCGGTTTTGGCCTGCGGGTCACGGTTTTGGGCGGTCGACGGCGGACTTATCCCGGACATTTCCGCCGAAAATATTTTTCGGTAGGGGTTGTCTCGGGACGTCTGGCCAGGCTCGGTAGCGCTCCCGGGACCTCGGATTGAGAAACCGTTTGCATATTTGGAATCGTGGGAACGTCCTGAAGCTTTCTACGGAGTATATTTTTGGGGCGGGACGTTCGGTACCGGGCGACTCCCGGGGGTCGGGACGGGGATCCCGGAGCTCGGGATGAAAATTCTGCGACGGCTTGGGTGTAAAGTATGTTATATTTTAAGACGGATTTTATGGTGATATTTGTGGAATTTTGGCGTGGTGGGTTTTGGATTTGGGTTAGCACGCACGCACGTCGAGATTTGCTCGGGTTCAGCGGACCCGGTAGGACACTCTGGATTTGTAAATGGGCTTTGGAAACAGGATTTGGATGTGTTATGATATTCTGAGTATTGTGTTCAGTTTTGGTTTCATTTGGGGTTAGGAAGTTGCGTTTGGGGTTAAATTGCAAAGATTTGGAGAGTTGGAGGACTAAGTTGCAATTAACCCTAAAGTCAGCAATTATTTTGGTAAAAGGAAGGCTGAAGTCGGCTGAAAGAAGGGGAGATAAGGGACACTTGGCATTAAATGGTTAAAGATGGGAAAGGAAGGAGATAAATATAAAAGGGATTTCATGAAAAATGGCATTTTTTCTTCTTTTTCTTCTTCTTCTTCGTCTCCTTCATACACCATGGATACTATTCATCAAGCTCTTCATGTGTTCTTCATTTTGGCAAGGAAACTTCAAGGTTTTGGGCTCATTGCCCGTTGCCGCGCTTCCCTGCTATATTTCCGTTCCGACGTCGCGGCCGGCTCCGCCTCCGCAACCGAGCGAGGTGGCTGTGACATAGCAGGTGTGGAGAGGTTGGGCACAACAAGAGGAAATGTGCTTTGCAGCATGTCGTCGAAGCTGAGCCATAGGTGCAGCACGAGGCAGAGGCAAAACCGCAATCTCACATACTAGACCCTACGCCGCAGGCTCACTATGATCACTCAGGACCGTAATGGTTGTTTTCGCAGGAAGCCAGAAGTGACATGTCCCCTATTTTTTGAGGGAACAACTGGCAAGATGAAGACGGTGGAGGAATGCAGCCCCGGGTTGGCACGTCATCATCTTCACTTACAATCAGACTTGGTCCCGAACCTGGTGGGTATTTTTATCCTTGGGGCAATTCTGAACGCATTGACAAACCTCTCAATGCTTCTAACCATGCACTCCATTGACAAACCTCTCAATGCTTCTAACCAACTCATTGAACGCATACCGACCCCATGATTTCTTTGCCCCGTTCGCACAATCCACTACGTTCTTCAGTACGGCGGCCGTAAAGCCTTTGTCAGGCGGTGGACAAACAACTGTCTTCAGAGCCAACAGATCATAGGCTATACGTACCATCTTCATGTTGCTGCTCCCACGCAACACATCCACAACTAAATCATGGGAAACGATGGTACGTTCAGCTAACTTCGTACAAAATGCATCAAGCATTTCCTTATTTGGCTTCACATACTTACTACCTCTAATATCCTCACCCCCATCTTCTATACCCATAACCTCACAAAAGTGTTCAGATCAATCGATAATCGCGTCCATCAAAAGATACACCGTTGTCCTCACTATTCCATGTATTCAATGACTCCTTTATCAAATTTTTGTTGGTTGCATCACCCTTCAACCCAAGTAAACTCTTGAAGGGACTATCCCCTATCATATCACACCTCTCCGCCTTAACCCACTAACTACGCTACGAATATCCTCACTTGACATTTCAATACAATCTTCACCCACCATCCCCACCATCACCCCACTTCATCTTCTCCTCGAGGACATTTCCCTCCACACGTCATTGATACTTTTTCCCTCCTCCAAAGCTAACAACACTAGCCCTTAACTTCTCCGTAAAATCGCGTCTGTCACGAAAAACCATATCACCTACTGAGACATCTTTAAGGGCATAAAAAAACTAACATATTTCATGTACTAAACTTACTGAAACTTGTTCCACGCATTAGAACCAATGTTTACAGCTCTCCTCTTCCTACTGTTACCGCTGCTCCAAATGACATAATGCTTAAACAATTAGGGTCACAACATGCAGATTAAGATTAAATCATCCTAACATATATATATATATATAAAATCATATGCATGTAGGCGCTGTTCTCTCTAAACCATAACGCTACTATTGCCCTCAATCGTTGTTTATTAAATCGTAATACACTATCTTTGTCGGTGACCAACTACGGGGCCACAGGATGCCGCAGCCGCATTGGCGATCGCAAGAGGTCTAAAATCAACATACCTTGCCGCCAAACAGCCTTCTTCTTCCCCACTCTTCCTCTTACTCTTGCTTGGTTGACACACTCATGCTTCAGAAACTCAAATGCGAACCTACAGAACCCTAAAACTTTAATTCCACTCACGAGCTGATGAAATCAACAAATCCGGAACTCCAAAGACTTACGCGAACGGCTACTTATCTGAATGCTTCGTCAAAGGCTTTCGACGGACGATGTTGGAAGTTCTTTCGCGCCTATCTGCTGCAACCGCCGGAGGAGTGGTGATTGGGTTACTCGGATCATGGGGAAGAATGTTGGGTTGCGCATCATGGAGAAGACGACTAGTGTTACGTTTCCGTTAAATGCGAAACTACGTTATTTTGCTCCACAAAACAAAAAAAAACGGAGTACCAGAATTTGGAATACTTAGTATTAACAAGGTCTGATCTTTCCGGTCATATTTCTTTTAAACATGAAGTGAAATACTTCTGCCGTTTTACCTTTTTCACTTGAGAAAGCCACCGCAGCCAACTACTGGAAAATTTTGTCTTTGGTTTCTTCAGAAGTTCCTTCTTGTCCGTCGTCACAACTGCTTGATCGAATCCATTAATAAAACGTTTCAGGACAAGCTTCTCACATCTGCCACAGAGTCCCGTGCCCTTCCAGTCTACATGACGGCGCCGATTTTGACCGGCGGTGGTATAAACACTTCGAAGTAAGTGGAGTGTTTCTCTTTGAAGTTTCTAATTTTTCGAATTAGGGTCAATCCCATTTTCTCGTTGCTTTTCTGCGAATTCAATGCTGGTTCGCACGATTCTGAAGAGATTTTTTTAGGGGAGGATTCTGAAGAGATTAGTTCTGTCGTTGTTGGCTTTTAGTTTCTTCTCCAGCTGCATTGAGTTAGGTTTGCTCTTAAGCTTTTGAATTGCTTCTTTTAAGGTTAAATTTGTGGGTTCCTTAACAAAAACATATCAGAAGCTTTATTTGGCCTTTACTTGTTGTATGTAGATAAATAAAAAATGACCTTGTAGATGGAAAGTAGAAGTTTTTGAATTCAGCTAGAGAGTACAATGAGATATTACCCATTAGAAATACTGCCTCTCTCCATCCAGGTTGTCCTATTCCCTAATTTTTTTTTTCATGAAGGAAAAGCGATAACCAGCATGGGATGGTTAGAGTATCAATTTTTCGACATATTTTTCTATGAATTTAGAAATGTTTGCCTGCAGCACAAGAACAATTGTTATTGTTATATTTTTTTAGCGTATTATCTCACATGCGCTAACAACTGATGTCTTATTACTATTAGGCTGTAGATTGTAACCAAGGACATGGGAAATAGTACTCGGTCAAGCCAGCGAACTAGTGATGACAAAGGCAATGGTTCTGAAGAAAGGCAAAATACTGCCAATCGATTGTCGAACTCTACTGCAGGATTGCAAGATGCAACCAGCCTTAGAAGATCACAGAGGCAAACAGCATTGCAGAAAAGTACTCCAAGCCCTCCAAGTACTCGGAAGTCTGGGCGTCTTGAGAAGCAAGACTTTAAATCTCCTCCAGCTAAGAGAAAGTTAGATAGCATTGTTAACCCAAAGAAGTCAAGTCCTCTGAGGAGGTCTAATAGGTTTAAGATGGCTGGCTCGAGGAGATCTCTCAGGAGCTCAGATATACCAGACATGACAAGTAAAAAGAAGAAAAGTGTGATGCGGTTGACTATGGAAACGGAAGAAGTAAGAGAAGAGGATGAACAGCAAAGCAATTCTAGTCCAGAGGAGAAGTGGAGAATGAATGCACGAACTTATCGTGCATTTGTTAGGAAGCTAAGAGAAGCTTCAGGAAAAGGTGGCACCCTATTTTGTTTCTCTAATCAAGTTTTCTTTTTTAAGTTAAACTTATGCATCTTTTAAGGTCATATGAACTTTGGATGATGTGTGTATATGTGCAATATACTCCTTGAAAGTTTGTTTAATTTGATTGAGAGCTTATGCTCAGGTTGTTTCCTGTGGTTTATTTTGTCAAAAAAATTGCGTTCTCCCGTTTTCACTTTCTTGTTATTAACATGTTCTTAAATTTGGGCATGTTTGTTGTAGATTCTTCTGGGAACTTGACCACAGATAGGTCCCATTCTGTAAATAGCACTAGTTATGAAAGTAGAAACACACATGTAATTGATGTTTCTGCTGACTGTGATGAGAGGCATGAGGAGGGTAAAAAAGAAGACAACTCTTGTCAAATTTCTGCTAAGCCTAATATGTCAGAATCTCCTCCAAGTAAATCTGAGAAGTCTCGTAGCTTGACACATATTTGTATTGAAGACACAAATGGCTTTACAGATGAGAACGGCGGTGATGGTCATCTTAGAGTGGACAAAAATTCACATATCCAAGAGTTGGAGTATTCAAGCTTGAACATGGATAGTCATCATTCAATAGTAGATGCTGAACCATTTCTATCGGAAAGAGAAAACCAAGTAACTAATGATAGCGATCTTGTGATTACAAGTAATGAGATTCACGCAACAAATGCTGATATCAGTGATGCACCTTGTTGTCGTGACAATGGCGAGCATCTATCTCAGGCACCAACTCCACACTGTACGAGGCAAAGGTAAAGGACAGTTAAGTTGCTTTAAATCATGCTAGGGCCTTTATCAAATTGAAACGCCCCCTAATCTACTTATCCAAATCTTACTTGTTTGAATGTGCATTCTGGATGATAGTAATTTTTAGCATCTGGCATCCTTGTTGTTAGTCAGTTCTAAACTTAGGTAAGCTGTGTGGGTTATGCAAATTGCTGTTCCCATGCATAGTAGTTTCTAAAAGTAGTTGCAAAATGTTCCCTTGTTTTGAGTATTCTTTCCTGTGTTGAAAGGACTAACAAAATCAGTTTTCATTAAATAATAATCTGTTCTAAGCAATCATCTCTGTAGGATTGATCATACGCAAGTGGCCTTTCCAGATACAAAGTTAGATCCAGTGTTGAACCGCTCTTCCACTGTTAAGGTCTGTATCCTCAGTCCTGCTAGTTATTTCCCTGTATTTTCCAAATTATCTTTCTCTTATTGCCCACCACCGTATACCGATTGGCATTCAATAATAATAATACATGCTTGCATCGCATATTTGTACTTCTCTAGTATGTGTTTCTTCTTTTCAATGTTCTCATACGCTGTAATAGTTTGACAGCGAAATACAATCAGATATGTGAAGCAAACACATTACTGTTGTTAATTGATTGTGGAAATTTAAGTGTTTGCCATTATGTCTGTTATGTGAACTTTGTGCAAGTGGGAAGTTGAACTTGTTTTTATTTAGTCTGAGGTACTGTGGTTAAATGCAAGTTAGGGAGAATGACACTCATATCCGTGTGGTTAAGCAGAATATTCCAAGTGACTCGAGTACAGTCATCAATAAAGCAGACCTTTTATCAACCCTTGGATGAGAAACCTTTTTGTGTGCTATCTCACAAACACCACAATTAAATGTTTGATTACTACTGTTTTTAAGCAATTTTGGAAGCATATTTTTTAGAATGGAAAAAGTAGGGTATTCTAAACGATAATGGTGCAACCAGATTGCACCTTTATTGGTTGTAGGTGTGGTTTCCGCACTCCTAACATGCATAATATTGGCAGACTGGTGTGGTTGCTGTTGGTCTCAAGGCAGTAGAGTCCATCCCTCTCCCTAGCAACTCCAATCTTCTTCCTCGAGAATAGGTTCTGAAATATAGGGAGAAAATGGTACAGCAGTTCATATCTTGGGTAAGTTTATGTATGGATATCAAACTGGCAAATATTTGGGCACATGTAGGACATGTTAGGAGACAAATCAGATTTGATTTGGATATCTCCATACCCAGCTACCGTAATAAAAGTTCCATCAGCAACAAAATTTTTATTTTTGTTGGGGCAAGGTGTATAGGAGGAAAAATGTTGCAAGGATGCGGCCATCTGATTAGTAGGTCCAGAGTCTAGGATCCAGTAAAACACATTACCTGAAACATGTAGTCCTAAGGGAAGAGATGAAGCATTGATACCACCCTCTGACTTGCGAGATTCCAGGTATTCTTCAATTTCTCCATCTCCTTCGGGTTAAAGGTTTCCTTCCTAGGGACCCGTGCTTGTTGAGTTTTAGTCACTGATTAAATTGTTGGCTTGGTATCCTGATCTTCCCTGGCCATTCCACTCTTTGCTGTGAGATTTTCTTTTGAGTTTCTAGCAATGCTCCTGTGAATGTCTAGGCTTCATAAAATAGGTACAGCACAAGCCATTTTTGGAATCTCCTTTGTAATCTCTTGGTCGTACTCCATTGGCTACCATTGCCAACCCTTCCAGGTCTTTGGGCACACGCATGATCCCCTTGCTACTCTCTTCTGCTCTAACTTGAGCAATTACTTCATTGAGGTAGGGGACTTTCTTTTTTCCTAGTATCTGGATCCTGCCTTGATCGAACTCCATATATTGAACCAGTAAAGAAATCATAAACTCTTTATCTTTCAATAAAGTTCTTCAAGAGAACAGCATCTGCACACTTAGCTTTAAGAACCCTATAGTTGTCCAACTCATGCCAGTGGTTCTGAAGGGGTGTTGGCATACTCTGTCACTGGTTTAGCCCCCTGTTTTGCTATAAAGTCTTTACCTTACAGACTTGAGCAGCATCTTGCGCCTTACATAAAGGTGACGCTTATCTGTAGGGTCATGGAGTTCCATAACCAAGACATGAGACCATGGAGTCTTGCTCCTCCCAGGTTTCAAACCTGGGTTCCTCTGGCATAGGTCCTTTGCTGAGGAGATGGCTGATCTTCGCTCTACCTTTCAGATAGGTTCCTGGATAGCTGGGTTGCTGTTGGTAGTTACCTCAGACATGTCTAGGAGTTAAGGGCTTAAAGAGATGGCAATGAAGGCCGAAGAAGAGAGCTAGGTAAGTACTGGTATGAAAACCTAGGGCTCTGAAATCTTGTTGGAATTTGAACTTATTTTTCTGATGTGAAGCAGTGCTTAAATACAAGAGAATCCTGCTGTAGCTATCAGCTAGGATTCGGAAGTAAATCCCAGATTTTCAGGGATACCATCAAACCTTCCTAGTACTCACAATTCTAACTTATTTACATGACGACACTAGTCTAGCACTTCCAGAACTATTTACAATCAAATAATTACAGTAATAGGAGCAATGACATGTTTAATGGTAAATATCTTAAATATGCTTTCCAACAGTGCAAATAAAAGTTCTAATCTATTGCTATTTATGAGTTTTCTTATCACCAATTTGCAGGAAGCAGGGGCGGGTGAGAGCCAGAGAGGTACAATTGCTAAAGGAACACAATTGTTTTCTGGAGTTTCCCATGAACTGTACAATAATTGTGAAATCGTTAACAAACTTAACCAGTATAAAGGGCGCAAGGCTATCATGTTTGATGATCAGGTTGGTTGGTCCTAATATACTGCAGCACCTATATGGAACTGGGAAATTAGTATATTTGTATGCTTCTAATATTATCATTACTTTGGAAGTTTTGCTCTTGGTTATCACTCTAGATAGAGACCACCTGATGGTTTTAATTTCTTTTTATTAGCTGTGATGATCGGTTTGCTTGCATCAAAGAGAATATGTACGAAGGCACATCTGTGATTAATGAGCTTGCATTTATTTGCAATTTTTAGTGATATCTCTTGTAATCAGATAAGAATAATGTCTCTAGTTTTTAGTCATCTTTGCTTGACGAGTTATGTTTCTTTTCTAATAAGGAATTGGGAATTGAAGTGAAAGGTCATATTATGCTTCAGCATCTATATGCAACTGGGAAGTTAGTATCGTTTTGTGCTTCTGATATTATCACCACTTTGGAAGTTTTACTCTTGATTATCACTCTGTATTGAGATTACCTGATTATTTTACTCCCTCCGTCCCTTTTTAATTCTCACGTTTCTTTCCAGCATCTAATCTATGATTTGTTTTCTCAACATTTCGATGTTCTATGTCAAATAATTTATATGCATTATTTAAATCAGTGTTTCTTCTAAAATTATTTATTTTCAAATGTTTAAACAATTTCTTCTTAGTGCAAATTTAAGTCAAACACATGATCGAAAGTCAAACCTAACAATTAAATTGGAACTGAGGGAGTATTTTAGTATTTTCATTCAATTACCTGAACTGTCCTAAAATTAATTTGCTTGCATAAAAAAGGCACCCCTGTCCCTTTGATTAATAAACTTGCAATTACTTGCATTATTGATATCACTTGTTTCCACATGAGAATATTCTCTTAGTTTTTAGTCTTTTGGCTTGATGTGTTATGATTCTTTTTCCAGAAAGGAATTGGAAACTAAAGAGAGATTGAATATTGTTCCTGCCTCTTGTGATGATTCCTTACCTCTTCACTTTTCCACTTTTTTTCCACAGTTTAATTAGTTTATTTTGATGTTTTTGCTAAAGTTACCTTGCTGGCTATAATGTACACTGACTGCACATACTTTGTTTTACTTTCCACAGGAACGAGTGAAGAAGGTTATTTGTTTTATTGCATCACTTGCCAATAGCAATAGCCAACCGTTTCTCATCATCTCAAGCGCACTTACTTTATGGGAAAAGGGGTTCTTGCATTTGGTGCCATCAATGAATATAATGGTTTTCATAGGAAATAAAGAAATTCGACAAAGTACTTACGAGCAGAAGTTGTTTGAAGGAGGCCGTATGATACCCCAAGTGCTTTTAACCTCCCCTGAAGTTGTAAATGAGGTAAGCTGCAGACAATGTGGGTGGACATGAGGTTTCATGAAAGTTATTATTTTGTATTGGGACTCTTAAGCCTGAAATATCCTGTAGGAATTTGATTCAAGTCCTCTAGCTAAAGATGAGGAATCATTTTGCTATAGAGATCAATGGTCATTGGTTTGGTTGTAGATGTTTCTCTCTTGGATATCTTTGAAATCTTGACTAGTTGTATTGCTTTGTAGCATTTTTGTCTAATTCTTGAATTTTAATTTGGCGGTCATGACTTATGTGTAAGAAATTTGTTTACTGAATCCAATCTTGTTGAGTTGCATTTTATGAGTCCTGATTTTGCTTTACAGGATCTACATTTGCTTAATTGCATTCAGTGGGAAGTGGTGGTGGTTGATGAATGCCAAAGTCCCAAAATCTCTTCACAGTTTAAACAATTTAAGACATTACATACTAGTACGAGGCTTCTACTTGCAAGTGGTCAGCTGCAGGTTTCTTCTTTTTAGTCTATGTGCATGTTTTTGGATCTTGTTGCTGTGTGCAAGTGAACTAATGGAATGTTCCTGTTGTTATGTTGAATTGAAGGGTGGTGTGACTGAATTTCGCAGTGTGCTATCTTTACTGGAACCTGATGATTTAAACAACAGTGATAACTTGCTAGCTGCTTCAGACATGACTATTTGTGACTTAAAGGAGAGATTAGCGAAGTATGCTGTCTATGAATCCAAGCTAGACACTTCTAGATTTATAGAGTACTGGGTCCCTGCTTATATTTCCAATGTGCAACTTGAACAGTATTGTGCAACCTTACTTTCAAACTCCTTATCTCTGCGCTCATCTTCAAGAAGTGATCCTGTTGGTACTCTTCGTGAAATTCTTGTGACTACGTGGAAGGTTGGTATATTGTATTCTTTTACTGACAGCATGATTGCAAGATCCCCCTCCATCTTTAACTTTTGCAGAACTTTCCTTTTCAGGATGTTTCTAATCTCTTGCAACGTTTCCTTTATAGTATTAGTTGAGCTTATCATTTTATCCTATTACTGTTTTATTAATATTCTTTGGATCAATTGTACACAACTCCTAGTAAAGACTACTTTTACTTACAATCAATTTTACCCAATCACCAAAAACTCTTAATTTTTTTTAATTATTCTTGTTAAGTGCATGAAGGGAAATTGGAAAGTCAATACAATTTTTTAACACACCTGAACTGACTTGTCAAAAACAAATCTTACAAAATTTGAAGGACGGAGGGAGTATTTTAACAAAGTAGAATATGTTCCTATGTATCATTGCATGTCAGACTTGTAGTTATTCTAGTCAGCTTTTTTGTTCTCATCAAAGCTTCCCAGGTTCAACGGAAGTCTCATTTTATTGGTTGCTTTGGGATTTGGTTTATCGAAATTGATTTCAGTCATGTTCGGTCTTATTGGCATCAATGATCAAGTTGAACTTAATCATCCAAAAGATGCACTTGCCTATATTACTCCATACATTTATCTTGCATATGTAGTTTATATGCCATGACAGTTTCAATTACCAGTCTGGAGTCATGATTTTGTTTTCCATCAACAGTGTTGTGATCATCCCTACATTGTCGATGGTTCCCTTCAAACGTTGCTTGCAAAAGATAGAAAAGAAGTAGAATATTTGGATATTGGAATAAAAGCAAGCGGTAAGCTACAACTTCTAGATGTATTGCTTGCTGATATGAAGACCCGAGGTCTAAGAGTACTGATTCTTTTTCAGGTATTTGGTTTTGTGTAAGGAAAATCTATTGCTATATCAAAACCTGTTTATCATTTTCTACATATCTAAGCTAATCCTTTGCTTTCGTTTCCTTAATTTTTAGATTTCATGAGTAATTTTTAGATTTCATGAGTACTTGTTTGTTTTGTATTATAGCACCTTTTGTACTGTGTCTGTGTTCCATTTTGCTTGGTTGTGTCAAGAGTTTAAAGGAGTGATAAAGAGCAGAGAACACGGAATATTAAGGTCTAAATTGCATCTTGTATTATCTGATTGATTTAGTAGGCTGAGCTTTGTAGATTGTATATCAGAAATTACTCGGCCAAGTACTCTCCATCAGTCACATTAATAACCTCAATAATGATCAACGGCCACATCACTAACTAAAAATAATCATTTTACCATAACTTCTCATAATTCTCTTAACATTTCCCTCAATTTCAAGGTGAAAAAGTGAAACAATGATCTTAAGTTTGCATACAAGACAAATATTTTTCGAAAAATAGGCGGAGCCTGCCATCTTTTGGTAGGGTCAATATTATTTCTCCAACAGATAGACCAATTGTACTACTAGACATATTATAGACATTAAAAAGTGCATTTTTGTGCAAGCTTTGGTTAGCTCACTACTACAAATATTCTTATTGTTCGTACTCTCAAACTCAAGTGCTCAATGGCACAACTGCTGAAAGGTGCTCAAGTTCTCTTTAAGCTTCTCAATTGAAACGGTGACTTGCTGCATTGTTTGCTTCTACAAAAAGAGAAAATATCTTAGGTTAAAATTGACATGTTCTAAGACCTGAAAATATTCGGAAGAATGTGGCAATTGAACCATGTGGTTGCCATCAATGCTGGCTGTCAGCTGCTGGCTCATGGCTCTCATATGTTGGGCTTTTGAAAGGGCAATATCGTAATGTTGATGCTGTTTGGTTCTTCTCCATAAGTGCCTTATGAAGATAAAATCCTGAAAACATACTATAAGAGCAGAAAAAATTGAAGCAGATTGGTTCATTTGTCTTTTTTCTTTTTAAATTATTAAATTAAGGAAAAGGCTCTAAAAAGGAGGCAGTGAAGAGATTTATTATTTTTAGGAAACATCCGAGAGGGATTAGGAGAGTTGTGGTTTTGATGCATACAGCAAGACCCTTGATGCCTTTTTATAAAAGTAGATCACAAGATAAGATTACAACACCCCTCAAGTTGGAGCATACATATTGTAAGCTCCAAACTTGGTGCATGTAGACTTTATTTGGGTTCTTCCCAAGGCCTTAGTAAACAGTTTTGGTTGTTTTTTTTTCTCTTCCCAATTTTAATTTCACTTTTAATTTGGGAGTTTTGTTTGAGAAACATATATGCTTCATCTCGTATACACTATTTTCAGCCTTCGGATAGAAAGGGCTGAGTTTGCTAGGAGTTTGACATTCTGATATTTGTATTGTTAATTTATGGTGTTCTGAATTACTTTCATGGTTGCTTATACTGTGGATCATAAACCCCTTGTTCCTCTACTTTTAGAGTGAAGTGCACTGGTGGTCCCTTAACTTTTAATTCCGGTGCACTTTACTTTCAACTATAATGTTCTTTTTAGTGAGACATAAAGCACATGTTTTGGTGTTCTATGCCTGATCTTTGAAAGGTAATTGTAGTCATTGGGAATCAAGCTACATTTTGGTCTTTGTAGCATGCTGATTTCCTTAAGGTGTGTAAGTAATGTTTTAGTAGTATCATATAAAAATGATCAGTCATGCTAGCATTCTCACTGTAGTTCTTTCATTAGTTGCTACGCCAAAATTATTTTTTTCAACTGTGTGCTAATGATCATTGATCTTGTAAATTTTTTAATTCAGTCATTAGGAGGTTCCGGAATTTTGGTTGGTGACATTCTAGATGATTTTGTGCGACAAAGATTTGGTATAATGTTCTTTTTAGTGAGACATAAAGAACATGTTTTGGTGTTCTATGCCTGATCTTTGAAAGGTAATTGTAGTCATTGGGAATCAAGCTACATTTTGGTCTTTGTAGCATGCTGATTTCCTTAAGGTGTGTAAGTAATGTTTTAGTAGTATCATATAAAAATGATCAGTCATGCTAGCATTCTCACTGTAGTTCTTTCATTAGTTGCTACGCCAAAATTATTTTTTTCAACTGTGTGCTAATGATCATTGATCTTGTAAATTTTTTAATTCAGTCATTAGGAGGTTCCGGAATTTTGGTTGGTGACATTCTAGATGATTTTGTGCGACAAAGATTTGGTCAAGACTGTTATGAACGGATTGATAGTGGTGTAATTCCTTCAAAGAAGCAATGTGCTCTAAACAAGTTCAATAAGGAAAAAGGGAGATTTATTTTTCTGTTAGAAAAGCGTGCTTGTCTTCCCAGCATCAAATTGTCCTCAGTTGATGCTATCATACTATTCGACACAGACTGGAACCCGATGAATGATGTGCGCTCTTTGCAGAGGATAACTCTAAATTCACCTGTGGAAAAGATAAAGCTATTTCGTCTATACTCGGCTTTTACTGTTGAAGAAAAACTTCTGATCTTCGCGAAGCAGGATAAGCATCTTGATAGCAATGTACAGAATATAAGTCCTAATACCAGTCATACTCTGCTTATGTGGAGAGCTGATCACTTATTCAAAAAACTTGATGAGTTCCATAGCTGTCTGAATCCGGTGATTGATGCACCTGAGGACTTTCATTTGAAAAATGTGGTTCAAGAATTGCAAAGAATATTTTCTCAAACTGAGAAAGATGGTGACTCAATGCAGTTGTCCCTTATTTCCCAAGCCAACGGAAATCAGGGTACTTATACCACCAACCTCCAATTGCTTGGCGAGCAGAAAATTCAAGAGATGAGTGATCTACCAAACATATTCTGGACGAAGCTGTTGGAGGGTAGGCAACCACTATGGAGATTTTCTTCAAGTTCAACCCCAAGGAATCGTAAAAGGCCTCAGTATTTTGCTCACTTGCAGAAACCAGAAGCTGAAAATGCTGAAGCTGCTAAAAAACGTAAAAAGATTGTGAATGATAAAATTGATACAGACCACCTACAACTTGGGTTGCAAGGACAAATTTCTTCTAAAACAGGTAAACTTATGATAATATTGAAATTCTGAAATTACTTTGCTATCATATGTTGGGAAAACATTTTCTAGCGTTCTATGATGTGCATGTCGATTTTCGAGTATCAATCTTGCAATGGGACATGAGTATAGCAACTATCTCAACTCATAACCTTCTCATGATATTGTCCATCAAGTGGAAAATTTTGTGTTGCTGACGGTTTTGGAATTTCATCTCATTATGCCTCCATTAGAAGTTTGTGACAGTGAAAGCATCTAGCGTAATTTTTTTCCACTAGGCTTCTTACATGAATTTATTTTGTTTATTAATTTTATTTAGTTAATTGACAGTATAAACTATATGCCACCAGCTACAACATAGTTGGGATTAAGGTGCGGTATGATACGAAGTTGGGGAAAATTCCTGTTTTCCAGAACAATTTCCCAAGTTATTGGCTCTCATGCAGCTTCAGTTTTTTCTTTTCTTTTTATATTATGTGTTTTGTGTTTTTGTTTTGGTTTGCAGAGCCTGAGATGATGATACTGAGAGGATTTGAGACAGTAATATCGTCTAGTCAATCCCAGCTAGTTTCAAATTAGGCTTAGTTGATTGATTGATTACTGAAGGATGACATCATGAGAACACTATTTAAAAGAAATACTATATCTTTTGAACAACAGTCACCCGTGAGCTAGTTTTTTACTTTCCATCTGTTGTTACTCATTAATACATTCTGTGTTTAGCAGATACACGGACTGCTGAACCTGATGAGAAACAGAAAATGTACGACTCACAAACGTGTCTTCATGTTATCTTAAAGCCAGAGCTAGCAGAGCTTTGTGAAGTATTTTCTCTCTCCGTATGTATCACATCTCCACTTGTTAAACTACTTTTACATACTGATCCCCCATCCCCACCCCCATTTTAACATGTCTTTTGATAATAAGTTATTTCAGTTTGATTTCTCATGGGATTAGTTAAACTGAAAGTACGAAGGGTTGAGGTTCCTGTCTGAATGGAATCGGAAAAAAACCCTATGAAAAGATGCACAGTTAAGAGAGTTTTATCACATATTGTATTTGCTAGTTATCTATTGGGTCCGACTAACATTTCCATTAGGCATGAATCAAGCCTATTCTGTTTCGTAGAAAAGGTAAAATGAGAATGGTTGAATTAATAGCCTAATAAACACCATTTGCTAAACCAAAACATTATCAAATGGCGAAAGTATAATTCTACGTGGATTCAGTTTTATCCTTTTTTATACATCTGGAGTTGTGGTTTTAACATTTGATCTGATTAAAATACCTGAGTTCCCTTTTTCCCTCCTTTTTTCTTCTTAGTACAAATCAGTTTGACGGTTGATCTCGTCTGCATAACTCTACCTGAATAATCTGATTCACACTCAAATCAACGTTAGTTGCATTATATAGTGTTGGAAAACGTAGGATAAATGTCGCTGCTGTAATTAGTTAAATCTGTGAAATTTAATATTTAGGTTTTGGTATGTTATTATTCAGATAAAGTAAAATTAGCATGTAAAGCTAGGATCCCTTAAACTCAGGGATTAGATTGTGGAAGATGATTATTTTCTATTTTATGTGGAACCGCCAGAGAACTTAAACCCTGAGAAGTTTTGAAAAATAAAAAAACAGGATAGTCTTGTTTCTCACATGGTATCAGATTTTTAGCTATACACACCTAGAAACTATTGGTGTTCTTTCCTGGCCTTCATTGCTAATCTCTTCCGGCATTCATTGCTAAGCTTTTCTAGCACTATTTACATCAACAGTGTCTGATGTAATCATAACATGTGGCTAAGTCCACCGTGATTGCCATCATTCCTATGGAGCTCTGCAGAGCTTTCAGTCAACCTATAGACTTAATGGGCAGAACTACCTATAATTGTCCAAGTTGGTTTGAACCTACTTAAAGAGTAAGGGGAAGATTAATCATCGTCTTGCGACGGGACCAAAACTAGAGAAGCCTGACTTATAGGACTGCGATGAGCAGCACTCCATGATTATGTCATGGCTTTGGAGCTCTATGACACCAGAACTCAGCAAGACATGTATGTTCCTTCCCACTTCAATGACCATTTGGGATATTGTACAGCAAACATACTCCAAAACCTAGGATGCTGTTCAAGTCTATGAGATGAAAAATGAAGACTAAACCTGAAAGTCGGGTTAGACTGGCTGGGTTTGGGCCGAACCCGAAAGTTAAGGTACCTATTATCACCCTCTGTTTCAAATCTGAAACCGACCCTAAATACCTCTTAAACATGAACTAAACTGAGTCTGTTAATTTGGGAAGAAGTGGTTAGACAAAGAACGGAGCACTAAACATACATATGAGTATTGGCAGATAAAAACTCTAAACAAAATCTTAACTAAATACTCCTTAAATTCAGCAACCAAAGAAACAACCATTGTCGATCTCTACAATTGCATGTCCAAATCTCATGTAATATCAATGTCAATGGCCCCTGATGCATGTCGAACACTTCCCAATTCTGAAATAAGAATAGAAAAGCAAGGAAAATAAATTAGATCAGACATGTACTGATGCACTTGATGTCATTTATAAGCAGTATATGAAAATGAAAATAAGAAGCAACCATGTGTCCTTGTTCAAGCAGTGGCTGACCTAGGAGTAATCGTGGGGGCAAATTTCCTTTTGCTGTCGAACTTTTTTACCTAACCCGTGCTGAAGTAATTGGCTCATCTAACATTTGAATTTGTATTTGACTCAAATTATTATTAAGAAGAATTTGCCAAAAAAAATTGGAAAAAAATATATATATTTGAAAACTAGAAACATTGAATTTTCAATTGGATATAAACCTATTGAATTTTAATATCAAAATGTTGGAGAAAAAATCATATATTAAATGCTGAAAACTAAATTTGCCAAAGTACGAATGGAGTATTTATATAGTGGTGGGGTCAAAGAGCGAAGTGATTGGATTGTAAAGTAGGGGGGGTTGAGTGTACTTTCAGCTAAAATGTAGTGATATGTATAATAAAATTTTAGTAGTAATTTTATGGGGACAGATTACATAAATATGGTTCAAAGTTATGAAAGATATACATGTATACCCTATGCTTTGTGAAAATTCAGTTGGGGCCACTGCCCCCACCCTAGGTCCACCTCTGTGGACGAGGCAAAAGAATTAAATAGCAAAAGGAAAAACACAATGCGAAAGATCTGAAGAAGGAATGTCGTGAATATATTGGCAGCATCTCAATGTGCTTAATTTTTCCAAATGAGTAAAAGCTCTACTTTGTTGATTCATTTGAACAGCTTATGATGTTTGTCTCTTGTTTTTACTCATCTAGGAGGACATCAAACTTATGGCTGAAAGGCTTCTGGAATATTTTATTAACAATCATCATATCAACAGGGAACCTGAAACAATTTTGCAGGCTTTCCAGATTTCTTTGGTATGTGAGCTCCTCCATATGTTTCATAGCATTTTATGTGATTGTCCTTAAGGTGGACTCCATTTTTCAAAAGTAGTGAATGTATAAAACATGGGTTGTGGTTTTTCTGCAAGTTGAGCTTATTTTCCTTCTTGCCTAATTGGATTATTATTATTATTAAAGTTCTAACTCATTGGATTATTATTTTTAAAGTTCTGGTCACCTAAATGGATTATTATTAACAGTTCTAACTCATTGCTTTTTTCTTTTCTTTTGCATAAGTTGTCAAGTTAAGATCATCTGGAACACGTTCTTCACTGATTGTTCACAAAACCATTCATCATGGCATGAAGTTTATAGTGTCGAATAATTATTTAAAAATAGTTCACTATTTATTCGTGCAAGAAACATTGTGGCAAAGTTATAAGCTGAATGCCCTTCCTATCGCTATCTTCTTACAAAGGAATAATTAGATGAAATCTCAAAACCATTATCATCATAGGTTCTTTTCCACATGCATGAAAAATATCATGAGATGGTGATGAGTTGAGGTTGTTGCTATAGTCATATCCTGTTACAAGATTGATATCATAAAATCCACATACATATCATGTAACATAGCAAACATTCTTTACGAAGAAAAATATGAGTGTATATATATTGTGTGTGTGTGTGTATGTTTTTGCTTTTCATTCATTCTGTTTTCTTTTTTTTATCATTTTTGATGTGAATTTGATTAATCAGTAATAATAATATTAGTCATTTTGGACAGCTCATGATGTTCATATCGATCTATTATGCGCCCTCCATATAGCATTGGGAGACCCCATACAATAACTGTCCTAGCTCTACCCTATCTTTTGTTGCCCCATATTTTGTGTCTTGATATGCACTTGATCCTGCAAAACTTGTTCATCATCTTTGCAGGTTGTTCCCTATCATCTTCCTTTCAAGTTCTGTCAAATAGTGATTTTAGAAGAAAATTCAATCAATGTACTTTTTTTAATTGTACTTTTTATTGACATTGTGAGAGCATGGTAGGGGAACATTGGAAAATGATGCAGAATATCCTATTAAAGTCACTATTTCTTCATCTCTGTGATGTCGTGGAAGCTATTGAAACTGAAGTTTTGTTTTCAGTTAAATCTGTCAAAATAGTACAAGCCATTGATTACCCCTCCCACCTGTTCGTTTTGACCTGGCACTTAATGGCGTTCTGGAAAGTTAGCAAATGGGTTTCCATGTCATTGCCACACTGCAGTTCGAATGCTGCTTGTATCTTTTTATTCTTCACGCTTTTGTCGCCCCCACATTTTCCAGTGTTCTAGTTTGGCACTCTGCTTAGTCTTATTTCCACCATGTCGTGCTGTGTATTTTTATATATCTGTCTGCAAATAATATTACTTCCGAATTCCTATTTTTATATTGAGAAAGCTATTCGCATCCTCAGATGATTTATACATTTCTGCTTCACTTTTCTCTGTATATTTTAGTGTTGGACAGCAGCATCTTTGCTGAAGCGCAAGATGGATCACAAAGAGTCATTAATACTTGCCAGAAAACATCTGAAATATAGTTGCACCAAAGAAGAGGTGGATTATGTTTATTCATTGTTGCGTTGTTTAAGGGGAATTTTTGTCCATCGTATGAAACGGACAAAAAATCCTGACTTTTCTCAATCCACTGAGGCCAGTGGTGCTGGAGGTGTTCTGGGAATACAGGGGCCTGATGCAAACAATGCTTTATCAGATGATATGTTGGAATTCCAGTTGGTGCAAAGAGATCTGTCTACAAGTATAAAAGACATTAAGAGAAAATGCGATAAGAAGATGGAAAAACTGCTTCAGAAGCAAAGGTTAGAAGAGAAGGAATTCAACAGGAAATACGAAGAAGAAAAGGCAAAACTGGAACAAGAGAAAAAAGCAGCTGCAGCTGTACTCATTAATATATATGGGAATTCTTCTTCAATGACATCTGATAAACTTAAGAAAAGCGAAAGTGAATATTCAGAGAAATTTGGTGAACTCAAACAGAAGAGGGAGGCGGGCCTTAAGGAGCTTGAGGCAGTTCATTTGGCTGCTAAAGATGTGATCAACGAGAGAAAGGCTTTCTGGGTGGAAGCACTGAAGTCATTTGTTGAGGTTGAATTGGTGAATCAACCTTCTAGTCAAACCCCACTTTTAGAAGTGTCAACGTCCGAACCTAAACATAGTATGTCTGTGGCTGAGGCACAATCCTCTGATTCTCACCCCATTGCTCCTGAGAAAGAAGTATCCATTGGTTCTGCAATTCTTCCTCTTGGACCTATTGCTGAGGATGTTCCTGTCACTTCCAGTTGTGATCATGGACCTACCAATGCTGAATTCTTTTTTAAACAGCATGCCGATTTCAGGCCTGATGGAGATGACCAAGTTGAGAAAAGTGCAGCTTTAAGCTGGCCCAGTGTTCATGGGGATGTCCATGCAAGAGATTCACCTAAAGCCCATATATGTCATGAGTCTAGCATCCAAGGAGCGGAGAGGGTTGGTGAGACTATCCATTCGAGTGATGGTCCTGACAGCCTTGTTATATCTGTACCCTATTTATCAAGTGCCGAAGTTACAAATGAAGCAGCTGTGAGCAGCCCAGGTGGTGATGGGGATGCTTCCTTAAGAATATCTGAGACCGTCGGTTCAATAGAAGGTCATGGGAGTGTGGTTTCACCCATTGTGGAACAAGCTGCAGGTGAAGATGCACATACTCTGGTCAATGGAAGTGCTTCAGGAAAGGTAACTGAGGCAGTCATTTCAAGAGATGATAGTGCAATGCCTGATATAGAGGTTGATGAGACTGTTTCTACTTTTCCCAGAGAAGGATCTGCCAGTGAAGCAACATTTAATGTGCCTGACGGAGATGCTCCTTTGAGAACAACTAATGGAGCCGTTTCAAGTAGTGACAAGCAAAAATCTGTTTCTGAAAATCCCCCATCTGATGGTCAAATCTCTCCTGCTTGTGTCACTGAAAATGGAGGGCCTGAACTATTGGAGGATATTGTATCCTCTGATGCTGTGAAAGATAAATCTGCTGCTGCTACCTCAGCCTGCTCGTTCAGTGGACTGGTTCCATCTGTGGAAACTGAAATTGCTCTTAATGAAATGTCAGAGAGTGTTGACACATACCAAACAATTGCTCGGGAAATTGGTGGTAGCACATGTCAAAGATCTGATTCAGGAGAGCAGTTACCATTGCAGGAGGTAAGTAAGCTAATTGTCTCTACAGATTCTGCCTGATATGTGTATTTTATTTTGAAGTTTTAGTTTAACTCCGTCGCCCAAAAAATTGGTGCGTTTCTTTTTTGATGTTGTGGTAGATTTAAATTATTACTAGAAAAAATTCTTTAAAATTTTTGAAAAAAATGTATTCCGAAACTAGACACATTAATCTATAATCTCCATTTAAAATATTTGATTTTACATGTTAAAGTGTTAAAGAAATAAAATCATAGATTAAATGCTAAAAACGAAACGCACCAATTTTTTGGGGACGGAGGTAGTATTTTTTTTGGGACTGCTCTAAGGATTAAGACTATCGCCTGAATTTTCGTATGGAATAATTACAAGTAAATGCCTGTAAAGATCAGAAAATGTGGCAACAACTTAACAGAATTTTGTTTGTAAAGGTACCTCAAGATTTGGGTTCACTGCCATCGACATCCTCTGAAGTGCAACATGAGGATGCATCAACTAACAGGGCACCAATCACAGAGCAAGTACCTGAACCATCAGGATCACGAGCAAATGCAGATACAGCACATTGCCAGACTATTCAAGCACCTGTGATAGAACTTCATGAGGATATGCAAGATTTGATATCTGGAGGTGGCTTAGGCTCCAGGACCGTACCTGTAACTCTTAGTACAAACACTCATCCCATGCAAAGTGCAGATGCTGTATCATTCCGAGCACCAATCCCTCTATATCATGATCCTCTTCAAACTGAAATGGAAAGAATATCTAAAGAAAAGGATAACATGACCAAAGCATACGAGGAAGCTGTTAGTTGCTTTTTGAACTGTATTTTGTATACATTTTGTTTTTGGTTTCATTGTTTTTCAGATGAAAACTGTTGTTTTTTCTTTTTTGACAGAAGGTGCATATGAAATCAGAGTTTGAAAAGGAGATGGAGGAGGTACTTGCTCAGATCCGTGTGAAGTATGAAGCTAAGTGTAAGGAAAAGGAGTCCGAATATCTGATTAGAAAAAAGGAGCTGGATTCAAACTTCTACCAAGTTAGCATGAACAAGATATTGGCTGAGGCTTTCAGGTTTAAATGCATGGACAGTAAAGCTTCTGCGGCAACGGGACTACCACAAGGTATCTATGTCGTCATCACTTCTGTAAATTATGACTTGTGCCAGTAAAATCTCCTCAACCTCTAATGAACATAATTTGAGTAACTTCATAGACTAGTCTAGCACTAAGCCTAAATATACTGATTGTGTGCTTAATGTTCTTTATATCTTCTCCATTCTTTTCTCTATGCTGCGATTTACTGTGTTATTCCTAACCTTCCATCAGATGCAAGCTTTGTGCAACTTCTGGTTCAACAACATCAGAATGCACCAAGACCTGCCACCCCTGGTTTAGCTACACCACAAGCTATGGCGCCAAACCGGATCAGCTCAGCACTTTCCTACATCAATTCTTTCCCTTCGTCCGGAAACCTCCCAGTAGGCATCGAAGTTCGTGCTCCTGCTCCACATCTACAAGTACTCAGACCTTCAGCACCTTTTCCAGCCAGCAGCTCCTCACCCCATCCCCGTGTGATGTCTACGCAAATGGTACCTACCAACCCACTTGTGCCGTCAACGCCATTGACTTATTCGAGCAGTATGCCCTTCCATCATGCAGTGCCAGCAACTACAACCCAATCTGGTGGCACCCATCTTTCACAGTCCGCCGTTATTGTAGATGCGTCTACTAGGTCTTCTCCTTACTTGCCCATAGAGCTTGGATCAAACTTGCCAAGGTCAACCCAACCACAATTTGTGACACCAAATCCAACATTGCCAGGTACCAGACAGATTAATCCAAATCCAAATCCAAATCTGGCACAGGCAAGTGAAGCTGCTGGTATTGTTTGTATATCTGATGACGATGACTGACCTTTAGGATTCTGAGTAGTGAGTCCACATAACTATGCTGATGTTGACCTAGAATGACATGTAGGAATGGAGATTACAATCTGGAATCTGGATAATGTAAAGTGTAGTCCAGGGGCTGCTGCATGTAGTTGTTGATTTTAGAGAATGCTGTATGCTCTTCTTTTTTATTACTTAGCCAACAACTACGAAGCATAAACTTTTAAAGACAACCAAGCCCAAGAAATTATGGGTTACAGGACTCCGTCAATCATAGAGCAGCTGTACAGGTCTAGGTGGTAGGACTATAACTTGCAGCTTAAGTTGAAGTTTAGCAAACCTTGGGGGAATGAATATTCAGTTCCCAAAACTTATTAAATCGGGATATATTATCAAAAACTCCCCTAAATGTTTGGTCTAATTATCACTTTGCTCCTTACATTTTCGCAATTCTTGGAAAATCTCACTGAAATTTGATGAAATATACAAAAGCGCTTTGACCCCGACACTGTGTGTTTTTCATTTAGATTTTTTGGTTTAAGTACAAAAATTGAATAATAAGTTTTTGACCCTATAATTTTAATCATAACTAATTTACAATTTTAACTTAACCCACCCTCCACATCCTCAACCCACCCCCTTGACCCCTTGACCACCGCCAGGCCACCATTGACCATCGCCAACCGGCACTTGCAGAGCTGTGAGCAAGCATTAAAACCTTGCCGATCGCTACGCATGAGATTTGGGTTCACATGTAGTGGCCCAAGTCTTGCTCGTGACGGCCTAGGGTTCACTCGCGATGGTTCAAGCTCGCTTGATGCAGCTTTAGGCTCACTTGCGGCAACTTTAGGCTCACTCGCAGCAGCCTAATGTTTGATCGTGACGGCCTCAGGCTCGTTCCCGATAGCCTAGGTTTCGTTCGCAAAAGCCCTCGATGGGTTTGGCGGTCGTCAACGACGATTTGGCAGTGGTTGGCGGTGGTCCGACAGTGGTTGGTAGGTGTTGGGTTGATGTGAGAAGGGAGGGTGAAATTGCAAAGTACTCCCTCCGTCCAATAAAGATTGATCCATTTCATTTTCAGCATTTAATCTATAATTTATTTTCTTCAACATGTTGACATATAAAGTTAAATAATTTATACGCATATGTTATTTCAATGTGTCTTGTTTCTAAATATACTACATCCGTCCAAAAAAGATTTATGCATTTGACTTTTGATGTTGTGTTTGACTCAAATTATTGTTAGAAAGAATTCACTATTTTTTTTAAAAAAATATATTTACAAACTAGAAACGTTGAATTATCATTTGCATATTAGTTACTCCTATTTAGTTTTTTTACATCAAAATGTTGAAGAAAAAAAAAACATAGATTAAATGCTGAAAATGAAATGTTCAATCTTTTAGGGACGGAGGAAGTATTTTTTTTTTATAAAAAAAGAATTCAACAAAATCCTCATAAAAGTTTAAAATTGAGTCAAACACAAGTATTAA
This sequence comes from Stellera chamaejasme, assembly GCA_024586325.1. NCBI lineage: Eukaryota > Viridiplantae > Streptophyta > Magnoliopsida > Malvales > Thymelaeaceae > Stellera > Stellera chamaejasme. The sequence goes on from CM044979.1 coordinate 22,283,766, forward strand.
AGTCAAATGGATCAATCTTCGTGGGACGGAGGGACTATTAAGATAAGTAAGGTAGATTTGTTAGGGTTCGAATAGTTTAGGATCCAATTTGGGTAATTAAAGCTAAAAAAACTAACAGAATCGCTAACAGAAGTCAACTTCAAGGGGTTTTTGTATATTTTAACAAACCTCAGGTGGTTTTTCAAGAATTTCGAAAATACGGGGATTAAAGTGTGGATTAGACCAAACCTCAGGGGTTTTTTCTTTATAGTTTCACTTTTAAATTAAACAAAGCATTCAAACTTCTCTTTGACACCAATTTTCACCCAGGTAAATGCAAGTGAATGATAAGTACTAAAGCACACAGTTTATATTAAGGATTTAAACATCGACTTACAGAGTCTGGTGAATACCTGATGGTCTTTATCAAGCAAAATGCAAACAAGATTGTTGGATGAACACACCAAGCTTCCAACAACAGCTACACTCTTACACGCCAAACTTTAAGTAAATTACAAACTTAAACAATATTTAAACTAGCAGAAGAGCGTTCAACACATCAACATGGAATGCAGAGAGAAAGATGCAAGCATAAATTAATCGATACCCTCCCCCCTTTGTTTGTTCAAGCCTTCTCAAATAGGGGAAATTCTTCTGTGAATGGTTGGGTAGCCTCCATTATTTCCTACAGCTAGCACACATTTTCCTCTACTCATTTTAGTAGTGGACGAACACTTTCCTAGCGGGTTTCTAACTCACACCAAATTTTTTTCTTTCTTCACATGGCCTTGTCTAATAAGGCATTATTTCTTGCACGTGGAGGCCCTAATGTTGTCTAGATGATGACCTATGGTTGGGCCCTTTTGACAGCTGTTCTTGGGCAGATTTGAAAGCTAGCTTCATCAGCTTATCTTTCAATTCTTCCAAGGGGATATTTGTTAATTCTGATCCAGAGTAGAGTTTTTCAAGCACTGAATCAGTGCTTTCTTCATCCATGAGTTCAGCTAGACCAATTCTTTTTAGTGTGACAATTTATATGAAGTAAGAATTAATCACACATTTGTCCCACCAATACGAAACTTATAGCCTTTCTAAGATATGAACATATTTTTCTTGATCGACCGCATAGTGCCACCGAATAATCCATGGAATTCGGTAAATGACCAAGAATAAAAGTCACTAAAAGGGATAGAATTTTTCTGAGACATTTATTTGTTAAATTCTACAAATTTTTCATAGGATTCCTTGGCTGTCTCCGGGAATTGGTTAGAGACTAATCCTCTTTTCTCATACCAGTGGTGAAATCAATTTGGAAATCTTTTCTAGTTTGTCTTGAATATGATCATCCTTGAGTATTTGAGTTCTGAATTTTGAATGTTGAAGATTTCTTCTCATACCTGGATACAATCCTAATAAGAGTAAGGGTGATTATTATATTTTTCAAACATCAGTCTTCTTCGAGAAAGAGATGCCCCCCATTCCTATGTCCAAACTTTCAGGACACCCAATTTTGAAATTTCAAATTCTTTGAAGTACCTTCCTTCTGGTGATTTGGTATTCCTGTCTCTGTGTTCTATTTTCACATAGCCTATTTCTTGGAGAATTAACTAAAAGTACTCATAATGTCTAATGGGATGAAATTCTCATACATGATGCCTATGTTTAGGCCAGTACTTCTTTCCCATTTCTGAAGGAGTCATTATTTTAAGTTCCTTATCTTCTACTGAAAAAAGGGTTCTATTTCCATTTCTATGTTTTTTTTAAAGATTCACAGATAAAAGAGAGTGATTTCCTGGGTTTTTGCCGCAGTTCTAGGAACCAAGGTTCCTTCAAAATATTTCCCATCTTTGCAGTATGCATGACGCTTTGGAAAGGGAAATGTTCTCCCTCTTTTTACCTCTCTAGGAGGGAATGATGTTGATGGAGCATGATCTTTTGATCTTTTATTATTCTGTGAAGATTCTAATCTTTCAATTTTTTTTTCTTGTCAGTAGGTAATTCATAAAATTCCTCTGGTTCTAGGGCTCCTATCTGTAAATAAGGATCAAATCGCCTTTCTCCTTCAGACAACTGGATTTCTAAGTCCATGGGGTCTTGATGTGATCACGACTATGGAACTCGCAATCAAGCTTTCGTGGATCTAGCTTGGCGGAGGCGGACTCAAACAGACGACACAAATTTCGGCCAAGTGAACCTCCTCACTACGAGGTGAGGCAATACACTTGATAATGCCTGAGAAAGGAGATGGGATCTAGCACCTCTTGATTACAAGATCAAGCAATACTAGATATTATATTTGAATCCTCTTGCATGGATCACAAAGGAAATGGAATTGCAAGATATGAGAACACAAAAACCAAACCTCACTTGGAGAGTTTCTGATTTCTTAAAATATGTTCTATCCTTCAATTGTTACAAGTTTCCCTTATAAAGGATGAAAATGGTGAAGGGAAAGAGCTTTGACTTTGACTAGGGAACCATCTTCCTAGAATTATGGTGGGTGAAGTGAGAGGAGGCAGATGATGGATGACATTGTAGGCCTACTGCTCCCATTTCTTCCATTTCCCCAAGAATTATATCTGACGGGAGATGGGAGGGAAAGTCACTTCACATTTTAAATGGTTCGCCTGCCTGTGGAGTATGGAGGTTTTGCCGGGTTGGCGAAACCCTGGGGCTTCGCTTATTTGGAAGTCTCACGCAGGGCCTTCGCCGTATGACTTCGCATGAATGACATCGCCTTAGGAGTCTTGCGAAGGGGCATTGTCTCCACCTTTCTCATTTATGCTTACATTCAAGACACCAAAGGGCTTTGCGTACTCTCCATCTAGGGAAATGCCGAGGCGGAGAAGCTGTAAGGTCCTTTCTTGTACTCCTGCTTGTTCTTCTGCTTGCGCCATAAGTTTCATGCAGGCATTGAGGCCCGTTTGGACTTGTTTGAGCCGGGACCTTGTCATAGGCCTTCCTATTTCTTGAAGCAGATTTGGGGCCTCGCGCGCTTGAGTTTGAGCACTATTTGGAGTTGGCGAAGTCTTCGTAGGGATGTCCTCATCAGGTCTTTGTCATGAAACATTACTTCTAAGAGATATGGATTGCTGACCTCTTCCATTCTTCTTTTGATTTCCTCTTTAGTTGATTCCTTTTTCACCATTCCCCCCTTAAAAAATTCCCGTGTAAGAAAATCAGACAAAGAATTCTTTTTACCATCAATATGATATATATCAAAGTCGAATACAGCTAAGATTGATTGTCATCGTGCAAATATTTGTTTTGACGCAAGATTTTTAACATCTTAAGGAGGACACTCTTGGCTACAATCAGTTCTAATCAAGAAATATCCTACTTTATTGTAGCATAATTTTGTTGGGCTTGGGTCCAAACTCCTGATGTGAACCTAACCAATTTTTCTTTTTCATTCATCTTTTGTTTTAAGATTCCTCCATAACCTATCTCGCTAGCATATGTTTCAACAATTTTGAAAGCTTTTGGGATAGGGATTATTACAGCCGCCACACGCCGGGCGACTTCCTAGGTAATTTCTGTACGATTGACGATCCGTTTTCTGATTTTTGTGAATATCGGGACTTCAATTTAAACATGTTAAACATGTTTTCTGTGTGTTATAAAGTCCCGGAGTTGGTGTCCGAATTTTGTTTCAGTTGGTGGTGCCGTTTGAAAGTTATGCAAGTTACGGTTGGACTAAACTGCAACTTTGTAAAGTTTTGGGCCAAATTATAAAAAAATATATTGAAACATAAAATGGAGGAATAGGACAAGAGGGAAGCGGCTAAAAGGAGAAAATAAAAGAAACATAAATGAATAGAAAAGAAAAGAAAAGAAAAGAAAGAGAAGAAAGGGACATATAAAAGGAATATATATATATATTTATATATATATATATAATGTCTTAGAAATCCCGAGATAACATGAAGGAAGAAATTCCTATTATTAATGAAATTCAAAATAATTAAGCGAGAATCTGAAAATTCTGTTCTTATTAATGAAATTCAAGATGAAGGTTACATTGTTAATTCGACATTAATTCTCCCGATAATTCGATATTAATTCCCCGATATTAATAAATGCTCTAAAAAGAACATTGCAATATGATTTCTACTAATGTCGACTCTTTACAAGAAGCAATCATTCAAGTAGAAGATTTAGAAAAAAGAAAGGAAGCCTTTTTAGCTTTAAAGGGAATCCTTGAAAAGGATAATGATTCTAAGAAGTCCCACCAAAGCGGGTTATTAATATTTCGATTTCCTCAAGACTCATGGGAAGCAAAGCACTGCTACCATTCAAGATTTACAATTAGAGATTAATGATATTAAAAAGGATATTAAAGAATTAAAAATAGAAAATCAAAATATCCAGAGAACCTTATGGATGAAAGGGTTAGAAGAAGCGAGAGAAGGCTGCAAAGGGAAGATATTAATGAAAATGCTAATGAAGGAGAATGTTCTAGCAAGAATGATAATCGAGAGATTCTTACTTGAACGTTGTTTCTAAAATTTGCTACCACAAATGGTATGTTTACATAAGCCTAATTATTAATGATGAATATCACCTTAATCGTCGCACTTGTTGACACAAGTGCTGACCAAAATTTTATTCAAGAAGGATTAATTCCTACCCAAGATTTTGAAAAAACCAAAGAAACTTTACTTGCTGCTAATAATCAAAACCTGCATATTAATTATAAGATTAGTAATGTAATGAAGGTTTGTGTTTTAAAATACCTTTTATATTAGTTAAGAATCTAGGGACTAGGGTTATCTTAGGGACTCCGTTCATAACGAGTTTGTACCCTTTCAAAGTTACCCCTTCAAATAATATCCAAAATTTTAGGAAAAGAAATAAGGTTTAAATTTGCTTATCCTGTTGAGGAAAAGAGCATAAAACTTTTGCAAGATTCCATTAATGAGCCTACTTCTATTAATGCTTCAAGCAAAACAAAAACATTATAAATTCTTGGTTAATGAAGTCAAAAGCCTAAGGATAAAAGATGAGCTTAATCAACCTCCTGTAAAAGAAAGAATTGAAAGATTAAAAGAAAAATTGGAAAAGAAGTATGTGCTTCCATTCCAAACGCTTTGGAACAGGAAAAAACATATTGTTAATTTGCCTTATATTAAGGATTTTATCTTTACAAACTTCTCGAGGCGATCATTAACCGACAGTCTATCTCCTACCGGGCCGAAAAGATGGCTCGATACCAATTGGGGGATGCGATGGAGTCATCATCTTGAGTCGGCATTTCTTGAGTAGAGTCTGATTAAAACATCTTGATGTGACTGATGAACAGTGTCTTGAACAGTCATTAATTTGGAGTCTTCTTGGAAAAGTCTTGCTGCATCATTAATTCTTCTTGTCTTCTTCTGGAAAAGTCTTGCTGAATTATTAGTTCTTGTTTTCTTCTGGAGGAGTCATTATCTTGCTGAATTATTAACCTGGTGAGTCATCACCTTTGCATCTTGTGGCTGACGTCTTGGGTCTACCAATCTTGACAATCTTGAACATCTTGAAAATCTCGAACTCTTGAACATTTTGACATATCTTGAAGTTCTGGAAATCTGAATCATTAACTCATGTCTGTCTTTGAATTATCAAACCGATAAGTCATGTTGTGGATCTTGATGTCTGGAGCAATCTTGAATCTTGAAAATCTTGAATCATTAATATCATTAGGATCTGGACCCTGAATGGGCTGATTTGAGCCCCGGATGGGCTGGACTTTGGATTATCCTTACATATCTAATGTAAGGTCTTCATATGGATCTGAGCGAAGCTGGACCGTCATTAAAGCTGGGTTCTCCGCTTTACGTAGACATGGGTCTTGCGGAGTCATTAGAGACACTAGCTCTGCTAGATTCTGGATTAACTTGAGTCATTCTTGGTTTATTGCATGCTTTGCCGGCTCGGCTTGAATTCTTGATTTCGCCGTGAGAAAAGAGGCATGATCTTCTTGTTCTCGGCTGTTGGTTGGAAGTGGTCTTGTCGGACCTTCTCCTTAGAACAACCTTCTGGATTGAATTTTTCCCACAACTTGAATTAGAATTCTCGTGCCAGGCAGGGCTCATCCTCTTCTAGGAAGGTGTACTACCAAGCCATTATCCATGGTATCTTGTATTTGATCACGAACCTCATTAATAGGGAAGATTCTTTCGAACTCATTAATAGGGAAGATTCTTTCGAATCGGGGGAGGGATCATTAGGCTCATTAAAATAATCATTAAAACATTGAAATCCCTCTTGACAAGTGTCAGGAAGAAATTTCTTTTCTAGTCCCATAAAGAACCAGAAATCATTAATAAACCATTTGGGGATATCATTAATATCATTAATAAGGTTTTCATGGAAGAAGAACATCCATGAATGATTAAAACTGCGCAAGAACCAAGTGTTGGTCCAGGCTTTCATGTAGTCGTGATAATTAAAACTCTTGAAAACATCATTAGGCTTTTGAAAACGTCTAGGAGTTGATAAAGGCATCCCCAATTGGTATCGAGCCATCTTTTCGGCCTGGTAGGGAGATAGACTGTCGGTTAATGATTTGATCAAGAAGTTTGTAATTTCCTCATCTCTTTGTGAGATCTCTGTAAGTTGTTTAATAAGTTTTTCAATACAAGAAGTATTTCAGTCCATCTTTCTGTGTTTTAATCATGCATCCTTATGAACATTATCGTAGTATTTTGTGTGAAATTCATTGGGACTTTATTAATGAAATTAATACTTTTCGTGTTAAAATCCAAGAATCCGAAAGGAGAATTGAAACCTATAATCATGAACTAAATACTGTTGGAATTTCTAATTCTAATATTCGATATTATAAAGTTATGATTAATTGTGAAGAATACGATTAATAGATGGACAAATAAAATTGAAAAACTAAAAGATCAAAGAAGACGACTTGCTTCGTTCTTAACCATTGACTAATCTTTTCATCAGTTTAAATATGGTGTTTCCTTTGTGGTATCGTACTGCTATGGAAGAAGTTTTACAAGATTTAATAATAAAACATGATTGGTTGGAATCACGTATTAATGAACTTAGAAGTTTAAATGCAATGTTTTTTGATTTAGATGACAGCGAAGCTTTAAGCTTTGAATACAAAATGAATATTAATGAGAGAAGATACGAACTTGATGGGATAATCAAGAAGGGAAAGCTAGAGTTCAAGCGACTTTAAAGAAATTTGAGGATTTAAAGGTCCTTTTATCTCATTGCTTAAATTCAGACTTTGAAACTATTTTTAAGATTGAAAGAATTTGGTTAGATTATTCCTTTTGAAGAAAGAATCTAAATCTGTTAAGTTCTAAAGTTTTCTAAAGAATGTTAAGATTTGAAGTTGTTTCAAGCGTTGGTAAGCCGGAAGATCCTAGAGCGACGAGTGGCAGATAGGAGTGTAAGTCCACGTTTTCCGCAGAAGGAGTTGGTGTTCCCGGTTGAAACAATTAGAGTCTTAAAATTTAGAAGAAAAATTTAGAATTTAATTGGATAAAGATTTAATCTTTAGAATGGATAAAATGGCTAAACTCTTCTCATCTAAAGAAATAGGTTCAATATCTGGATTTAACCCTGATAATTGTGAAGACTTTAATTCCACAGAGATCAATATTGCTGAAATTGAACAAAAGCTTCATAATTGGTCTATTCCTAAAGTTAGTCCAAAGACAATCTACAAAATCGGAACGTTTGATTTTTCGTCTACTTATTCCATAAAACAAACAGAACAAACTATTCCTTTGAATCAAGAAATTGAAACAATTCGGTTAATAAGCAATCAAGCAATTAATAATCATAAAAAAGATAAATATAAGTTTATGCATATTGGGATGGTCCAGATTGCTATTAAACCCATGTTTAGAATAGGACTTGATATTCCTCTTTTAATGATTCTAAGAGATGCCGGACATTTGAATTTTAATAATTCTCTACTAGCAATGGCGAATCCAATCTTGCTAATGGTGCAGTATTTTTAATTGTTATCCAAATTTTACAATTTCTCTTTTTGATCCTCATATACTTGATACTTTGAGTCGACCATAAAAATTAAGAATATGAATTTTGCTAATAATGCTAAGTCTATTTGTTTAATATACCGTGTCTATTACAAAGTCATGACCACCACCATAGAGCCAAAAGCTAGGTTCGATTCGAGAGATGAAACCATAGTTTTGAGGCTAATTCCCAAAATTCTCGATCCATGTTCCAAAGAAATTAAAATGGAATGAAATTTCAAAATCTAATGAATGGGATCTGGAGAACCTTGTTCCCCATCAACCCATAGATTTAATGAATCAAAATGCTTTAATCATCGAGTCAACAGACGGATCGGTCAAGATTGATTTTTCTAATTATTTTCCTCAATCTAGGTTCGGATCAACTGAAACCTCCAGATCTTCCATATATAAATCCTCATCACCTTTTCAAAATCATATTCCAAGATCTCCTCTTCAAAATCGTATTCCAAGATCTCTTTCACTGAAAATATTTCTATTCCCATGGAATTAAGGGTATTGATTTTAATAATGAAATTCCTCATCCTGTCTATGATTTTAAAGATGAAGCTTCTTCAAGTATTAATCCTACTCCCAGTGAAATGGAAGTATTTTCTACAAAAGGTTTTGTTAATGTTATAATTCAAGAATTTGAGATTGATAAAGAATTTTTAAAAAGAGATTTGAAATCCCCTGAAAATAGCAAAAAGGTCACTTGGTATTTTAATACGTTTTCAAAAGAAGAAACTGATGTTTTTAAAGAAAAATGGTTTGCCGAAATGAAAAGTTTAGGAATGCATATTCCTCTTTTCGTTTGGTTTGAAAGATTTGCTAATAGTAAAAATATTAATTATCCTTTTTCAACCATTACTCCTATTACTGAAGTTACAAAAAAATGGACCACTATTAATGATAAAGAAATAACATCTGTTCATCCTCCTCCTGAAGGTATTCTAATTACTCCTCATCATACTAATGACGACAAATGTGTCGGTCAGCCTTTTAAATCTGTTCCTCAAAAGGAGTTGGAAGACTCCACGAAAATACCTTTTATTAATATTTATTATCAGCTTATTTTTGCTTATCAGTCTCTAATCTATATTGGAGAACAATTGAATAGGATAGAGCCGCTTGTTATTAATAAGGAACCCAGAATTGTTAATAAGGAACCCGAGCTTTTAATGATCTGCCTTCAACTAGTTATGTCAAGGAAACTCCTCCTTCAAGACCTCCTCACTGCCTCAGTAGGCACCTTTATACCTATAAGCCCGGACTTTAGGTTAAAAGGAATTAATAAGTTTAATGATAACTCCATATCAAAGATCCAGTTGGAAATTGATAACATTAATAAACAATTAGCAAAAGGCAAAAATATTAATGTCATCTCTGAATTAGATAAGTTAGAAAACCAATTCAAAACTATGAATATTAATAATTCTTCCCCAGATTTTAATCCTTCCCCAGGTATTAATAAAATCGAAAATCCAGATTTTTATAAATCCAAAACTTGGTATTCAAAACCATCTCCTCGATATGATGTTTGAAGAAAAGAAGAATACTCTAATTCCTATGATGGAACCTCAATATGTGTTTGGAATCTGGATGGATTGTGATTACCAAATCTTTTCTTTAATCATGAAATGGAAATGGCGGCTAATGCCTACATGAATAATGATAATTCAAATCCAATGGCCATGCATCTTCTCGTGAATGGATTCACGGGTCAACTGAGAGGTTGGTGGAATAATCTCCTTACTAATGATCAAAAAATTCATATTAATAGAAGTACCAAGAAAATAGTTGTAGATGGTATAGAACAAGATCTTGAAGAATCTAATGCGGTAGAAGTCCTACTTTGGGCTATACTAAAATCTTTTCAAGGAAATCCAGAGTTACTTGGTCAAAGAGAGTCCGAAATTTTAATGAATTTAAGATGCCCAAAACTTCATGATTTTAGATGGTATAAAGACGTTTTCCTGACAAAAGTTTATACTAGAACCGATTGTGCTAATATTGTTTGGAAAGAAAAATTTATTCTTTGGTTTGCCTAATTTATTATTGAGAAAGTTCGAATGCGAATCAAGACAAAATATAATGGTATAATTCCTTATAATGATCTAACTTTTGGAGAAATAATAAATTTTATTAATTTGGAAGGTTTGGAGTTATGTACAAATATGAAACTCCGAGTAAAATAAAAATGATAAAAAACAAGCTAGAGCGAGAATTAGGAGATTTACATTTCTCAATATGGCTATGAAAAGGTCCATGCTCCTTCCTCAAAAAAGATGAAAGTTCAAAAGTCCAAAAGAAAGAGTTACAGTTTTAATAAACCTGAATTTTATAATCATAAGAGTTCAAGATATAAAAGACGGGATCAGAATAATTTTAATAAAAATACCAAAAGATCTTTTAATGAAAAAAGGAAAGGACCTCCTACCTGTTGGAAATGCAGGCAAGTGGGTCATTTTGAAAGAGACTGCAGAATGAAAGAAAAAATTAATGCCTTAGAAATTTCTAACAAAATGAAAGAACAATTAATGAATTTAATGACCTATGACTCTCCTTTTGAGTATAGTCAATCTGATAATACTTCTGATAATGAAGAAGAAGGAATCCCTTTTATTAATGAAATTCAATCTACCAATAGTTACGATGAAGAATCAAAATTTGAGATTAATGAGAAGCTGTTTTGAAAAATGCCATCGTAATGTGCTTTCCTCTGATATAAATTCTTTGCATGATGCAATTATTCAAATAGAAGATTTAGAAAAAAGAAAGGAAGCCTTTTTAGCATTAAAAGGAATCCTCGAGAAAGATAATGAAACCAAGAAAACCCAGTCCAAACAGGTTATCAATATTTCTGATTTTTTAAAAACTTATGGGAAGCAAAAGCCTGCTACCATTCATCACCGCACGCCACCCGAGCCCGGTTGCGGAGGCGGGGCGCCGGGGCGTCGGAAGCGGAAGCCGGAATGATACGAAGGCAGGTCCATCGGGACTGCTGCGCGTAGCGGACCCAGCGATTGTGGAAGCAACCTGAAATTTTCATACATATAACTAGAATGAAATCCATGATGAGTCTCGCCTCGAAACGGACGAGCACATCACCAACACCATATAAACTGTTCATGTAATAACAACAAAGTAAGCACCGTCCTCCAAGGACGAGTACTTACGCACACAATATAGGTACATACAGAATTCACCGAACCTAGGGTATCTAGCAAGCGCCAAGCGCTCAGAACATGCAACAGAACATAATATATACATACTTATACAATCATCACAATCATCCAGAAAGTATGCACATGCAACTACAGAGCCAACCCTAGGCCTAAACAACAAATACCTCGCGCGGGATTCAGACCAAGTAGACAAAATCCCGGCCCGCAATGTGCAGCTGCTGCTCAACCAATCCAAGGCATAAGCCACACGGAAACCTACTCCACTGTTTGCTTACCAGGTCTACATGAAACCCAAAAACAGAACCCAAAAGGGTGAGTCCTCGAAAGGACCCGTAAGGGATTTGGGGTAAGATAAGCATATGTAACCTGCAAAACAGAAAGATAATAATATACGAATATATAATGACGAAAACAGAATATCGTGCATGTAATAAAAGCAGATCGAGAATCCCGAAAAAATATGCGATACTAAATCGCCATAAACCCTTATAACAAATCGAGCAGCAGACCTCCCTCTAAGGGAGTGAAGCCGAAGCTATTACGAAGCATGGTGCACCGGTGGGTAGCGAACCCTCAACTGTCGTAGGGTTAACAGACAGTATGCCATAAGGCATACTCCTACAAATTACTGAACGTACCTTAAAGCGAAATTTCCGAAATACTGCAAAAGCGAAGTGCAACAACACATACACCTACGGACTACGAGAATATGCCCTAGGCATATAATACTGAAATACTTGCGAGCAGAAAGTGAAACTAAACATACACCTATCTTACCAAAAATAGCGAACCAAACCCTTACCTCACAAGTCCAGTATCGGACCGCTCGGACAACTTCCACACTACGACCCTAAACTCATAAACCTCTCTTTTTCTACCCTCCTAACCTCATAATCTGTCAAACAATGTTGATTTAGCATCCTTATCGACAACTCTACCAAACTACACCCCCGACCCAAAAACCGAAAATCCGGCAGAATTTCCGTAAAATTCGATTTCCACGTAAACGTCGAATTCGAACCAACCTAGACAATGCAAGATTATACATTGACAAACATTATCCAACAAGCGAACTGATCAAATCCAACCTTAAACCCTTCATTACCCGCCATTTTCCGATAATCCCGCTTAATTGCAACTTTTCTATTTCTTAACCGAATTTAACATCTCAAACTTCCATCCTTTCCTAAATTCAACCCCAACACCATAATAACATCCAATTCAACCAAAATGAAACTCCAACATTGAAAAAGAATCATTCCAACATTTCGGTTCCTAACCAACATTTTACCCAACTTCCAATTCAATCCATTCAAGCTACCAAACAACCATTCTAACCACCAATTTCACTTCTAAACCAAGAATGCTATCCAATGGCATCCAAACCAACAAAAGTCACAATGACCAACATCCTAAAGATTCGGCCAAAAGGGGGTGTATGACTCACCTTGTTTTCCATCAAATTGAATCCATACATAAGCTTAGAATCATGCTAGGATTAACATACTTGAAGCATGAATCAAGATAACAAACACACATCATTTTGGAAATTATCCCAAAAATTTGGCCAAAATAGAATTCTTCATCCAAGGTGTGTTTTCCAAAATCCAACACTTGATTAACACTCCCCTACCACCCAAGAACAACATACTAAAACATGGGAGGAAGAGAATCATCCTAGCTTATAGCTAAGAACAAACTCATCATTTGCAAAAACTCCTCTTTTCTTCACTAATCTTCAAAACTAATGAGAAAAGAGAAGTTAGGGAGGTACTTACCACTCAAAGCACCCAATTTCTCTTTGATTCCAACCAAGAAGAAGAACTTCAAGCTTGAGTGGAGCTCACTAATGGAGTCGGAAGCAGCAGCAAGGAGAAGAAGATGAAGAAGAAAAGAGGTGAAATGAGAAATATCTCATTTTAGGAAATATTAAACCATAATATATATTTCCCTCACTTTAAACCCATACTCCTACACTTTAAATAAGAAATAGCCATGTGTCCCTTTTAATTCTCACATAAGCTGCCGAAACACCCAGCTGCAGCTGCCCATACTGATTTTTATTTATTTTTTGCCCAACCGTAAATTAATCTCCAAACTTTTCCAAAAGTTCCAATTCTTTTTGCCCAAAAATAATTACCGAATTCCAAAATTAACGAAACTTGGACACAACCCTCAGAATATTATAACATTCACAGAACCTTTTTCAAAAGTTCATTTACCATTCCGGAGTGTCCTCACGAGCTCGCTGAACCCGAACCAAAACCCGACGTGCGAGCGTGTCAACTCGAACCAAAATTCCGTCACTCCAAAATTCTACAAAAATACCCCTAAATTCCATCTTAAATTATAACACAACTTACCCCAAAGCCGTCAGAAAATTTCCATCCCGAGCCCCGGGAGGCGCCCGGAACCGAACGTCCCGTCCCAAATATTAAACTCCGCAAACACCTCCGGGACATTCTCACGACTCCAAAACTGCAAACGGCTTCCCAAACTGAGGTCTCGAGAGTGCTACCGAGCCCGCTGTACGTCCCGAGACGACCCGACAAACCCCGGCGCGAGAAAAATATTTCCGGCGGAAAGCGTCCGAGGACCCACACGACCTCAAATACGGAAGGGTTCGCCAAAATGATACTCGGATAGGGCTCGGGAGCCGTCTGAACGCCGAAAAACGTGACCCGCAGGCCAAAACCGGAGCCCCGGGTCACCCGGTCGCAACCCTCTCGGGGTGACCGTAACACATTCAACATTTACAATTAGAGATTAATGATATCAAAAGAGAGATTAAAGAATTAAAAATAGAAAATCAAAATATCCAGAGAACCCTTTGGATGAAAGGGTTACATGAAGCAGAAGTTGCATAGAGAAGATTTTAATGCTAATGAAGAAGAATGTTCAAACAAAATTAATGATCGGTGGATTCCTACAGAATGTTGTTTAAAAATTTACAATCATAAATGGCTTATTCATATAAGTTTGATTATTAATGATGAATATCACTGAACACTCTTGCTTTAGTAGATACAAGTGCGGACCAAAATTGTATTAATGAAGGACTAGTTCCTACTCATTATTTTGAAAAACAAGAGAAATCTTGTATCTTGCTAATAACCAAAATTTGCATATTAATTACAAGATCAGTAATGTAAAAATTTGTAATGAAGATTTGCGTTTCAAAATGCCTTTTATTTTAATCAAAAATTTGAGTGCTAACGTTATCTTAGGGACTCCGTTCATTACGAGTCTGTTCCCTTTCAAGGTAACCTCTTCGAAGTAATTTCAAAAGTCTGGAAAAGAAATAAGGTTTAGTTTTGTTTATCCTGTAAAGGAAAAGAACATAAAAATCTTACAAGATTCTTTTATAAAGCCTTTTAGGTAAATTTTATTTAATTCCAGATTAATATTTAATTAAACTAACTTTCTTCCAAGCAATTTTATTTTCGGTACCAAATTGTTCAAGATTACTCCAAATAAAGCAAAAGGGTCGCGAGAAGAAAAGGGAAGTAGTTCTACTCCTAATAATCCTAATAAAAATATTATGTCTCTTAAAGAATAATATAAATTATATCACTTAATAAAGTACGCCTACTTCTATTACTATAATATTAATACTATTAATGATATATGTCACTTAATGACTACACCTACTTCTATTAATACTATATTAATATTATTAATGCTATATGACTTTTAACTACTAATGATATATGTCACTTAATGACTACACCTACTTCTATTAATACTATATTAATATTATTAATGCTATATGACTCTTAATGAGTATAATAAATATAATATTAATACTATTAATGCCATATGTCTCTTAATGAGTACACCTACTTTTATTAATAAATATTAATTCTCTCTTAATGAGTACACCTACTTTTATTAATAAATATTAATTCTACTTTTCCTTCCTAAATTTCACTTCGAGTGATATTTATTGATAAGGTTAATAAACCTGATGTTCTCAAAAGAATTTTAATGATAGCTTGGACCAACATATGGTTCCTGCGAAATATTAATCATTCATGGTTGATCTTCTTCCATGAAAACACTATTAATGATTTTAATGATCCCTTCCCGATTCGAAAGGATCCTCCTATTAATGATTTTAATGATCCCTTCCCGATTGAAAGGATCCTCCTTTTTAATGAGGATGATTTATTAATGATTCTGGACCTCTATAGGTCTTATTAATGATTTTAATGATCCCTTCCCGATTCGAAAAGAATCCTCCCTTATTAATGAGGTTAGTAAGTTCGTGATGATCCATCCGTTGAAGACCTTACATTGGATATGAAAGGATGATCCAAAGTCCAGCCCATCCGGGCTCGACTTCCTAATCAGCCCATCCAGGTTCAAATCCTAATGATATTAATCATTCAAGATTTTCAAGATTCTGGTTTCAAAGTTGTCGGCCACAAAATTTCAAGATGTAAAGACTTTTCAGCCTAATAATTCAGAAGAAAAGGACAAGATTTTTAATGAAAAGTGAAGACTTATCGGCCTAATAATTCAGAAGAAGAAGACAAGACATGACTCATCAATTTTAATAATTCAGGACAGGACAAATGACTCGGCAAGATAATTAATGATTCGGCGAGATGAAAGACTCTTTCGAAGAAGACAAGAAGATTAATGACTCATCAAGACTTTTTGAGACACATCCAAATCAATGACGGGAAGATTAATGACTCATCAAGACTTTTCAGACACATCCAAATCAATGACTATTCAAGATAATGACGCATCAAGACTTTGGAAGATAAATCCAAATTAATGACTGTTCAGCACTGTTCATCAGTCACATCAAGATATTTTAATCAGACTACTCAAGAAACGCCAGATGTATTCCACTCAAGATATTTTAACAAGTGCGTCACACGTCACGGATGATGACACAACGGATTTCAGAAGGTTTTAATTTCGAGTTCAACTCTCTATAAATGGAGACGCTCGGCCAACATTTCAAGATATCCCTTGGCACCTTGCCTACTATCATTCCTACTCTCTCTCTCTCTCTCTCTCCCTCTCCATTCTTCCTAATACTTGTAATAATCTCCTAATTATCCTACTCTGATGTATGATGACTCCTAATCATTAACCGACTCTATCTCCCTACCAGCCGAAAAGATGGCTCGATACCAATTGGGGGATGCGATGGAGTCATCATACATCGAGTGATTAATAGATTAGGAGATTATTACAAGTATTAGGAAGAAGGAGAGGAGAGAGATTAGGAATGATAGTAGGCAAGGTGCCAAGGGATGTCTTCAAACGTTGGCCGGGCGTCTCTATTTATAGAGAGTTGAACCCGACTTAAAACCTCGAGTCCGATGTGTCGTCATCCGTGACGTGTTGCGCACTTGAATTAAAATATCTTGAGTGGAATACATCTGGCATTTATTGAGTAGTCTGATTAAAATATCTTGATGTCACCGATGAGCGATGTCTTGAACAGTCTTGAACAATAATCTTGAGGTGACTGATGAACAGTGTTGAACAGTCATTAATTTGGATTTATCTTCAAAAGTCTTGATGCGTCATTATCTTGAATAGTCATTGATTTGGATGTGTCTGAAAAAGTCTTGATGAGTCATTAATCTTCCTGTCATTGATTTGGATGTGTCTGAAAAAAGTCTTGATGAGTCATTAATCTTCTTGTCTTCTTCTGAAAGAGTCTTTTGTCTGCTGAATCATTAATTATCTTGTTGAGTCATTTGTCTGTCCTTGAATTATTAAAACTGATGAGTCATGTCTTGTCTTCTTCTGAATTATTAGGCTGATAAGTCTTCACTTCTCATTAAAAATCTTGGTTGATAAGTCTTCACTTCTCATTAAAAATCTTGTCATTTTCTTCTGAATTATTAGGCTGATAAGTCTTCACATCTTGAAATTTTGTGGCCGACAACTTTGAGACCAGTAATCTTGAAAATCTTGAATGATTAATATCATTAGGATTTGAACTTCGGATGGGCTGATTAGGAAGTTGAGCCCCGGATGGGCTGGACTTTGGATCATCCTTTCATATCCAATGTAAGGTCTTCAACGGATGGATCATCACGAACTTACGAACCTCATTAATAAGGGAGGATTCTTTTCGAATCGGGAAGTGATCATTAAAATCATTAATGAGACCTATAGAGGTCCAGAATCATTAATAAATCATCCTCATTAATAAGGGAGGATTCTTTCGAATCGGGAAGGGATCATTAAAATCATTAATAGTGTTTTCATGGAAGAAGATCAACCATGAATGATTAATATTTCGAATAAACGTATGTTGGTCCATGCTATCATTAAAATTCTTTTGAGAACATCATATCATTAGGTTTATTAACCTTATCAATTCGGATCTTTAAATAAATATCACTCTGGAAGTGAAATTTAGGAAGGAAAAGTAGAATTAATATTTATTAATAAAAGTAGGTGTACTCATTAAGAGACATATGGCATTAATAGTATTAATATTATATTTATTATACTCATTAAGAGTCATATAGCATTAATAATATTAATATAGTATTAATAGAAGTAGGTGTAGTCATTAAGTGACTTATCTCATTAGTAGTTAAAAGTCATATAGCATTTTTAATTTTAATATAGTATTAATAGAAGTAGGTGTAGTCATTAAGTGACATATATCATTAATAGTGTTAATATTATAGTAATAGAAGTAGGTATACTTTATTAAGTGATATAATTTATTTTATTCTTTAAGAGACATAATATTTTTATTAGGATTATTAGGGAGTAGAACTACTTCCCTTTTCTTCTACGGCCCTTTTGCTTATTTGGAGTAATCTTGAACAATTTGGTACTTGAAAAATAAAATTGCTTGGAAGAAAGTTAGTTTAATTAAATATTAATCTGGAATTAAATAAAATTTGCCTAAAAAGGCTTTATAAAAGAATCTTGTAAGATTTTTATGTTCTTTTCCTTTACAGGATAAACAAAATTAAACCTTATTTCTTTTTCCAGGACTTTTGAAATTACTTCAGAAGAGGTTACCTCGAAAGGGAACAAACTCGTAATGAACGGAGTCCCTAAGATAACGTTAGCACTCAAATTTTTGATTAAAATAATAGGCATTTTGAAACGCAAATCTTCATTACAAATTTTTACATTACTGATCTTGTAATTAATATGCAAATTTTGGTTATTAGCAAGATACAAGATTTCTCTTGTTTTATCAAAATAATGAGTAGGAACTAGTCCTTCATTAATACAATTTTGGTCTGCACCTGTATCTACTAAAGCAGTAGTGTTCAGGTGATATTCATCATTAATAATCAAACTTATATGAATAAGCCATTTATGATTGTAAATTTTTGAAACAACATTCAGGTAGGAATCCACCTGATCATTAATTTTGTTTGAACATTCTTCTTCATTAGCATATTCATTAAAATCTTCTCTCTGCAACTTCTCTGCTTCATGTAACCCTTTCATCCAAAGGGTTCTCTGGATATTTTGATTTTCTATTTTTAATTCTTTAATCTCTCTTTTGATATCATTAATCTCTAATTGTAAATCTTGAATGGTAGCAGGTTTTTGCTGCTTCCCATAAGTTTTTAAAAATCAGAAATATTGATAACCTGTTTGGACTGGGTTTTCTTGGTTTCATTATCTTTCTCGAGGATTCCTTTTAATGCTAAAAAGGCTTCCTTTCTTTTTTCTAAATCCTCTATTTGAATAATTGCATCATGCAAAGAATTTATATCAGAGGAAAGCACATTACAGTGGCATTTTTCAAAACAGTTCTCATTAATCTCAGAATTTTGATTCTTCATCAGAACTATTGGTAGATTGAATTTCATTAATAAAAGGGATTCCTTGTTCTTCATTATCAGAAGTATTATCAGATTGACTATACTCAAAAGGAGAGTCATAGGTCATTAAATTCATTAATTGTTCTTTCATTTTATTAGAAATTTCTAAGGCATTAATTTTTCTTTCATTCTCAGTCTCTTTCAAAATGACCCACTTGTCTGCATTTCCAACAGGTAGGAGGTCCTTTCCTTTTTCATTAAAAGATCTTTTGGTATTTTTATTAAAATTATTCTGATCCCGTCTTTTATATCTTGAACTCTTATGATTATAAAATTCAGGTTTATTAAAACTGTAACTCTTTCTTTTGGACTTTTGAACTTTCATCTTTTTTGAGGAAGGAGCATGGACCTTTTCATAGCCATATTGAGAACAGAAATCTCCTAATTCTGCTCTAGCTTGTTTTTTATCATTTTTTATTTTACTCTGGAGTTTCATATTTGTACATAACTCCAAACCTTCCAAATTAATAAAATTTATTATTTCACCAAAAGTTAGATCATTATAAGGAATTATACCATTATATTTTGTCTTGATTCGCATTCGAACTTTCTCAGCGAATAAATTAGGCAAACCAGCAATAAATTTTTCTTTCCAAACAATATTAGCACAATCGGTTCTAGTATAAACTTTTGTCAGGAAAACGTCTTTATACCATCTAAAATCATGAAGTTTTGGGCATCTTAAATTCATTAAAATTTCGGACTCTCTTTGACCAAGTAACTCTGGATTTCCTTGAAAAGATTTTAGTATAGCCCAAAGTAGGACTTCTACCGCATTAGATTCTTGTATCTTGTTCTATACCATCTACAACTATTTTCTTGGTACTTCTATTAATATGAATTTTTTGATCATTAGTAAGGAGATTATTCCACCAACCTCTCAGTTGACCCGTGAATCCATTCACGAGAAGATGCATGGCCATTGGATTTGAATTATCATTATTCATGTAGGCATTAGCCGCCATTTCCATTTCATGATTAAAGAAAAGATTTGGTAATCTGTCAATCCATCTAGATTCCAAACACATATTGAGGTTCCATCATAGGAATTAGGAGTATTCTTCTTTTCTTCAAACATCATATCAGGAGGAGATGGTTTTGAATACCAAGTTTTGGATTTATAAAAATCTGGATTTTCGATTTTATTAATACCTGGGGAAGGATTAAAATCTGGGGAAGAATTATTAATATTCATAGTTTTGAATTGGTTTTCTAACTTATCTAATTCAGAGATGACATTAATATTTTTGCCTTTTGCTAATTGTTTATTAATGTTATCAATTTCCAACTGGATCTTTGATATGGAGTTATCATTAAACTTATTAATTCCTTTTAACCTAAAGTCTGGGCTTATAGGTATAAAGGTGCCGGCTGAGGCAGGAGGAGGTCTTGAAGGAGGAGTTTCCTTGACATAACTGGTTGAAGGCAGATTATTAAAAGCTCTGGGTTCCTTATTAACAATTCTGGGTTCCTTATTAATAACAAGCGGCTCTATCCTATTCAATTGTTCTCCAATAGAGATTAGAGACTGATTAGCATAATTAAGCTGAGAATGAATATTAATAAAAGGTATTTTCGTGGAGTCTTCCAACTCCTTTTGAGGAACAGATTTAAAAGGCTGACCGACAAATTTGTCGTCATTAGTATGATGAGGAGTAATTAGAATACCTTCGGGAGGAGGATGAGCAGATGTTATTTCTTTATCATTATTAGTTGTCCATTTTTTTGTAACTTCAGTAATAGGAGTAATGGTTGAAAAAGGATAATTAATATTTTCAATATTAGCAAATCTTTCAAACCAAACGAAAAGAGGAATATGCATTCCTAAACTTTTCATTTCGGCAAACCATTTTTCTTTAAAAACATCAGTTTCTTCTTTTGAAAACGTATTAAAATACCAAGTGACCTTTTTGCTATTTTCAGGAGACTTCAAATCTCTTTTTAAAAATTCTTTGTCAATCTCAAATTCTTGAATTATAACATTAACAAAACCTTTTGTAGAAAATACTTCCATTTCACCGGGAGTAGGATTAATACTTGAAGAAGCTTCATCTTTAAAATCATAGACAGGATGAGGAATTTCATTATTAAAATCAATGATCCTTAATTCCGTGGGAATAGAAATATTTTCAGTGAAAGAGATCTTGGAATACGATTTTGAAGAGGAGATCTTGGAATATGATTTTGAAAAGATGATGAGGATTTATATATGGAAGATCTGGAGGTTTCAGTTGGTGAACCTAGATTGAGGAAAATAATTAGAAAAATCAATCTTGACCGATCCGTCTGTTGACTCAGTGATTAAAGCATTTTGATTCATTAAATCTATGGGTTGATGGGGAACAAGGTTCTCCAGATCTCATTCATTAGATTTTGAAATTTCATTCCATTTTAACTTCTTTGGAACATGGATCTTAGAATTTTGGGAATTAGCCTCAAAGACTATGGTTTCGTCTCTCAGCGAACTGAACCTAGCTTTTGGCTTTATGGTGGTGGTCATGACTTTGTAATAGACACGGTAGATTAAACAAATAGACTTAGCATTATTAGCAAAATTCATATTCTTAATTTTTATAGTCGACTCAAAGTATCAAGTATATGAGGATCAAAAAGAGAAATTGTAAAATTTGGATAACAATTAAAAATCTTGGACCATTAGCAAGATTGGATTACGCCATTGCTAGCAGAGAGTTATTAAAATTCAAATGTCTGGCATCTCTTAGAATCATTAAAAGAGGAATATCAAGTCCTATTCTAAACATGGGTTTAATAGCAATCTAGACCATCCCAATATGCATAAACTTATATTTATCCTTTTTATGATTATTAACTGCTTGCTTGCTTATTAACCGAATTGTTTCAATTTCTTGATTCAAAGGAATAGTTTGTTTTGTTTGTTTTATGGAATAAGTAGACGAAAAATCAAAGCGTTCGATTTTGTAGATTGTCTTTGGACTAACTTTAGGAATAGACCAATTATGAAGCTTTTGTTCAATATCGCAATATTGATCTCTGTGGAATTAAAGTCTTCACAATTATCGTGGTTAAATCCAGATATTGAACCTATTTCCTTAGATGAGAAGAGTTTAGCCATTTTATCCATTCTAAAGATTAAATCTTTATCCAATTAAATTCTAAATTTTTCTTCTAAATTTTAAGACTCGATTGTTTCAACCGGGAACACCAACTCCTTCTGCGGAAAATGTGGACTTACACTCCTATCTCGCCACTCGTCGCTCTAGGATCTTCCGGCTTACCAACGCTTGAAACAACTTCAAATCTTAACATTCTTTAGAAAACTTTAGAGCTTAACAGACTTAGATTCTTTCTTCAAAAGAATAATCTAACCAAATTCCTTCAATCTTAGAAAACAGTTTCAAAACACGAATTTAAGCAACAGATAAAAGGACCTTTAAATCCTCAAATTTCTTTAAAGCTGCTTCGAACTCTAGCTTTCTCTTCTTGATTATCCCATCAAGTTCGTATCTTCTCTCATTAATATTCATTTTGTATTCAAAGCTTAAAGCTTCGCTGTCATCTAAATCAAAAAACATTGCATTTAAACTTCTAAGTTCATTAATACGTGATTCCAACCAATCATGTTTTATTATTAAATCTTGTAAAACTTCTTCCATAGCAGTACGATACCACAAAGGAAACACCATATTTAAACAGATAAAAAGATTAGTCAATGGTTAAGAACGAAGCAAGTCGTCTTCTCTGATCTTTTAGTTTTTCAATTTTATTTGTCCATCTATTAATCAGGTATTCTTCACAATTAATCATAACTTTATAATATCGAATATTAGAATTAGAAATTCCAACAGTATTTAGTTCATGATTATAGGTTTCAATTCTCCTTTGATTCTTGGATTTTAACACGAAAAGTATTAATTTCATTAATAAAGTCCCAATAAATTTCACACAAAATACTACGATAATGTTCATAAGGATGCATGATTAAAACACGAAAGATGGACTGAAATACTTCTTGTATTGAAAAACTTATTAAACAACTTACAGTGATCTCACAAAGAGATAGGAATTACAAACTTCTTGGGGCGATCAGAACATTAACCGACAGTCTATCTCCCTACCAGGCCGAAAAGATGGCTCTGATACCAATTGAGGGACGCGATGGAGTCATCATACATCAGAGTGATTAATAGATTAGGAGATTATTACAAGTATTAGGAAGAAGGAGAGGGAGAGAGAGTAGGAATGATAGTAGGCAAGGTGCCAAGGGATGATTTGAAACGTTGGTCGGACGTCTCTATTTATAGAGAGTTGAGCCCGGAATTAAAACCTTCTGGAGTCCGCTGTGTCGTCATCCGTGACGTGTTGCGCACTTGAATTAAAATATCTTGAGTGGAATACATCTGGCATTTCTTGAGTAGCCTGATTAAAATATCTTGATGTGACTGATGAACAGTGTTGAAGCAGTCATCAATTTGGATTTATCTTCAGAAGTCTTGATGCGTCATTATCTTGAATAGTCATTGATTTGGATGTGTGTTAAAAAGTCTTGATGAGTCATTAATCTTCCTGTCCTTGATGTGGATGTGTCTGAAAAAAGTCTTGATAAGTCATTAATCTTCTTGTCTTCTTGAAAGAGTCTTTCATCTCTTTGAATCATTAATTATCTTGCTGAGTCATTTGTCTGTCCTTGAATTATTAAAAGCGATGAGTCATGTCATGTCTTCTTCTTCGAATTATTAGGCCGATAAGTCTTCACTTTTCATTAAAAATCTTGTCCTTTTCTTCTGAATTATTAGGCTGAAAAGTCTTTACATCTTGAAATTTTGTGGCCGACAACTTTGAGACCAGTAATCTTGAAAATCTTGAATGATTAATATCATTAGGATTTGAACCCTGGATGGGCTGATTAGGAAGTTGAGCCGGATGGGCTGGACTTTGGATCATCCTTTCATATCCAATGTAAGGTCTTCAACGGATGGATCATCACGAACTTACTAACCTCATTAATAAGGGAGGATTCTTTTCAAATCGGGAAGGGATCATTAAAATCATTAATAAGACCTATAGAGGTCCAGAATCATTAATAAATCATCCTCATTAAAAAGGAGGATCCTTTTGAATCGGGAAGGGATCATTAAAATCATTAATAGGAGGATCCTTTCGAATTGGGTAAGGGATCATTAAAATCATTAATAGTGTTTTCATGGAAGAAGATCAACCATGAATGATTAATATTTCGCAGGAACCGTCTGTTGGTCCAAGCTATCATTAAAATTCTTTTGAGAACATCATATCATTAGGTTTATTAACCTTATCAATAAATATCACTCTGGAATTGGGATTTAGGAAGGAAAAGTAGAATTAATATTATTAATAAAAGTAGGTGTAGTCATTTAAGAGAGAATTAATATTTATTAATAAAAGTAGGTGTACTCATTAAGAGACATATGGCATTAATAGTATTAATATTATATTTATTATACTCATTAAGAGTCATATAGCATTAATAATATTAATATAGTATTAATAGAAGTAGGTGTAGTCATTAAGTGACATATATCTTTAGTAGTTAAAAGTCATATAGCATTAATAATATTAATATAGTATTAATAGAAGTAGGTGTAGTCATTAAGTGACATATATCATTAATAGTGTTAATATTATAGTAATAGAAGTAGGTATACTTTATTAAGTGATATAATTTATTTTATTCTTTAAGAGACATAATATTTTATTAGGATTATTAGGGAGTATAACTACTTCCCTTTTCTTCTACGGCCCTTTTGCTTATTTGGAGTAATCTTGAACAATTTGGTAACTGAAAAATAAAATTGCTTGGAAGAAAGTTAGTTTAATTAAATATTAATCTGGAATTAAATAAAATTTGCCTAAAAAGGCTTTATAAAAGAATCTTGTAAGATTTTTATGTTCTTTTCCTTTACAGGATAAACAAAATTAAACCTTATTTCTTTTTCCAGGACTTTTGAAATTACTTCAGAAGAGGTTACCTCGAAAGGGAACAAACTCGTAATGAACGGAGTCCCTAAGATAACGTTAGCACTCAAATTTTTGATTAAAATAAAAGGCATTTTGAAACGCAAATCTTTATTACAAATTTTTACATTACTGATCTTGTAATTAATATGCAAATTTTGGTTATTAGCAGCATACAAGATTTCTCTTGTTTTTTCAAAATAATGAGTAGGAACTAGTCCTTCATTAATACAATTTTGGTCTGCACTGTATCTACTAAAGCGGTAGTGTTCAGGTGATATTCATCATTAATAATCAAACTTATATGAATAAGCCATTTATGATTGTAAATTTTGAAACAACATTCGGTAGGAATCCACCGATCATTAATTTTGTTTGAACATTCTTCTTCATTAGCATTAAAATCTTCTCTCTGCAACTTCTCTCGCTTCATGTAACCCTTTCATCCAAAGGGTTCTCTGGATATTTTGATTTTCTATTTTTAATTCTTTAATCTCTCTTTTGATATCATTAATCTCTAATTGTAAATCTTGAATGGTAGCAGGCTTTTCTTTGCTTCCCATAAGTTTTAAAAAATCGAAATATTGATAACCTGTTTGGACTGGGTTTTCTTGGTTTCATTATCTTTCTCGAGGATTCCTTTTAATGCTAAAAAGGCTTCCTTTCTTTTTTCTAAATCCTCTATTTGAATAATTGCATCATGCAAAGAATTTATATCAGAGGAAAGCACATTACAGTGGCATTTTTCAAAACAGTTCTCATTAATCTCAGAATTTTCAG
Source organism: Stellera chamaejasme (assembly GCA_024586325.1). Lineage (NCBI taxonomy): Eukaryota > Viridiplantae > Streptophyta > Magnoliopsida > Malvales > Thymelaeaceae > Stellera > Stellera chamaejasme. Next base: position 22,309,521 of record CM044979.1, read on the forward strand.
ATTCTTCATCAGAACTATTGGTAGATTGAATTTCATTAATAAAAGGGATTCCTTCTTCTTCATTATCAGAAGTATTATCAGATTGACTATACTCAAAAGGAGAGTCATAGGTCATTAAATTCATTAATTGTTCTTTCATTTTATTAGAAATTTCTAAGGCATTAATTTTTCTTTCATTCTCAGTCTCTTTCAAAATGACCCACTTGCCTGCATTTCCAACGGTAGGAGGTCCTTTCCTTTTTTCATTAAAAGATCTTTTGGTATTTTTATTAAAATTATTCTGATCCCGTCTTTTATATCTTGAACTCTTATGATTATAAAATTCAGGTTTATTAAAACTGTAACTCTTTCTTTTGGACTTTTGAACTTTCATCTTTTTTGAGGAAGGAGCATGGACCTTTTCATAGCCATATTGAGAACAGAAATCTCCTAATTCTGCTCTAGCTTGTTTTTTATCATTTTTGATTTTACTCTGGAGTTTCATATTTGTACATAACTCCAAACCTTCCAAATTAATAAAATTTATTATTTCTCCAAAAGTTAGATCATTATAAGGAATTATACCATTATATTTTGTCTTGATTCGCATTCGAACTTTCTCAGCGAATAAATTAGGCAAACCAACAATAAATTTTTCTTTCCAAACAATATTAGCACAATCGGTTCTAGTATAAACTTTTGTCAGGAAAACGTCTTTATACCATCTAAAATCATGAAGTTTTGGGCATCTTAAATTCATTAAAATTTCGGACTCTCTTTGACCAAGTAACTCTGGATTTCCTTGAAAAGATTTTAGTATAGCCCAAAGTAGGACTTCTACCGCATTAGGTTCTCCAGTATCTTGTTCTATACCATCTACAACTATTTTCTTGGTACTTCTATTAATATGAATTTTTTGATCATTAGTAAGGAGATTATTCCACCAACCTCTCAGTTGACCCGTGAATCCATTCACGAGAAGATGCATGGCCATTGGATTTGAATTATCATTATTCATGTAGGCATTAGCTGCCATTTCCATTTCACAGACTAAAGAAAAGATTTGGTAATCTGTCAATCCATCCAGATTCCAAACACATATTGAGGTTCCATCATAGGAATTAGGAGTATTCTTCTTTTCTTCAAACATCATATCAGGAGGAGATGGTTTTGAATACCAAGTTTTGGATTTATAAAAATCTGGATTTTCGATTTTATTAATACCTGGGGAAGGATTAAAATCTGGGGAAGAATTATTAATATTCATAGTTTCGAATTGGTTTTCTAACTTATCTAATTCAGAGATGACATTAATATTTTTGCCTTTTGCTAATTGTTTATTAATGTTATCAATTTCCAACTGGATCTTTGATATGGAGTTATCATTAAACTTATTAATTCCTTTTAACCTAAAGTCTGGGCTTATAGGTATAAAGGTGTCTTTGGCTGAGGCAGGAGGAGGTCTTGAAGGAGGAGTTTCCTTGACATAACTGGTTGAAGGCAGATTATTAAAAGCTCTGGGTTCCTTATTAACAATTCTGGGTTCCTTATTAATAACAAGTGGCTCTATCCTATTCAATTGTTCTCCAATAGAGATTAGAGACTGATTAGCATAATTAAGCTGAGAATTAATATTAATAAAAGGTATTTTCGTGGAGTCTTCCAACTCCTTTTGAGGAACAGATTTAAAAGGCTGACCGACACATTTGTCGTCATTAGTATGATGAGGAGTAATTAGAATACCTTCGGGAGGAGGATGAACAAATGTTATTTCTTTATCATTAATGGTGGTCCATTTTTTTGTAACTTGTAATAGGAGTAATGGTTGAAAAAGGATAATTAATATTTTCAATATTAGCAAATCTTTCAAACCAAACGAAAAGAGGAATATGCATTCCTAAACTTTTCATTTCGCAAACCATTTTTCTTTAAAAACATCAGTTTCTTCTTTTGAAAACGTATTAAAATACCAAGTGACTTTTTTGCTATTTTCAGGAGATTTCAAATCTCTTTTTAAAAATTCTTTATCAATCTCAAATTCTTGAATTATAACATTAACAAAACCTTTTGTAGAAAATACTTCCATTTCACTGGGAGTAGGATTAATACTTGAAGAAGCTTCATCTTTAAAATCATAGACAGGATGAGGAATTTCATTATTAAAATCAACAGTCCTTAATTCCGTGGGAATAGAAATATTTTCAGGTGAAAGAGATCTTGGAATACGATTTTGAAGAGGAGATCTTGGAATATGATTTTGAAAAGGTGATGAGGATTTATATATGGAAGATCTGGAGGTTTCAGGTTGACTGAACCTAGATTGAGGAAAATAATTAGAAAAATCAATCTTGACCGATCCGTCTGTTGACTCAGTGATTAAAGCATTTTGATTCATTAAATCTATGGGTTGATGGGGAACAAGGTTCTCTAAATCCCATTCATTAGATTTTGAAATTTCATTCCATTTTAATTTCTTTGGAACATGGATCTGGGAATTTTGGGAATTAGCCTCAAAGACTATGGTTTCGTCTCTCAACCGAACCTAGCTTTTGGCTCTATGGTGGTGGTCATGACTTTGTAATAGACACGGTAGATTAAACAAATAGACTTAGCATTATTAGCAAAATTCATATTCTTAATTTTTATAGTCGACTCAAAGTATCAAGTATATGAGGATCAAAAAGAGAAATTGTAAAATTTGGATAACAATTAAAAAATACTGGACCATTAGCAAGATTGGATTCTGCCATTGCTAGCAGAGAATTATTAAAATTCAAATGTCTGGCATCTCTTAGAATCATTAAAAGAGGAATATCAAGTCCTATTCTAAACATGGGTTTAATAGCAATCTAGACCATCCCAATATGCATAAACTTATATTTATCCTTTTTATGATTATTAACTGCTTGATTGCTTATTAACCGAATTGTTTCAATTTCTTGATTCAAAGGAATAGTTTGTTCTGTTTGTTTTATGGAATAAGTAGACGAAAAATCAAACGTTCCGATTTTGTAGATTGTCTTTGGACTAACTTTAGGAATAGACCAATTATGAAGCTTTTGTTCAATATCGGCAATATTGATCTCTGTGGAATTAAAGTCTTCACAATTATCGTGGTTAAATCCAGATATTGAACCTATTTCCTTAGATGAGAAGAGTTTAGCCATTTTATCCATTCTAAAGATTAAATCTTTATCCAATTAAATTCTAAATTTTTCTTCTAAATTTTAAGACTCGATTGTTTCAACCGGGAACACCAACTCCTTCATGGAAAATGTGGACTTACACTCCTATCTCGCCACTCGTCGCTCTAGGATCTTCCGGCTTACCAACGCTTGAAACAACTTCGAATCTTAACATTCTTTAGAAAACTTTAGAACTTAACATATTTAGATTCTTTCTTCAAAAGGAATAATCTAACCAAATTCTTTCAATCTTAAAAATAGTTTCAAAGTCTGAATTTAAGCAATGATAAAAGGACCTTTAAATCCTCAAATTTCTTTAAAGTGCTTGAACTCTAGCTTTCCCTTCTTGATTATCCCGTCAAGTTCGTATCTTCTCTCATTAATATTCATTTTGTATTCAAAGCTTAAAGCTTCGCTGTCATCTAAATCAAAAAACATTGCATTTAAACTTCTAAGTTCATTAATACGTGATTCCAACCAATCATGTTTTATTATTAAGTCTTGTAAAACTTCTTCCATAGCAGTACGATACCACAAAGGAAACACCATATTTAAACAGATAAAAAGATTAGTCAATGGTTAAGAACGAAGCAAGTCGTCTTCTCTGATCTTTTAGTTTTTCAATTTTATTTGTCCATCTATTAATCAGGTATTCTTCACAATTAATCATAACTTTATAATATCGAATATTAGAATTAGAAATTCCAACAGTATTTAGTTCATGATTATAGGTTTCAATTCTCCTTTCGGATTCTTGGATTTTAACACGAAAAGTATTAATTTCATTAATAAAGTCCCAATGAATTTCACACAAAATACTACGATAATGTTCATAAGGATGCATGATTAAAACACAGAAAGATGGACTGAAATACTTCTTGTATTGAAAAACTTATCAAACAACTTACAGAGATCTCACAAAGAGATGAGGAATTACAAACTTCTTGATCGATCATTAACCGACAGTCTATCTCCCTACCAGCCGAAAAGATGGCTCGATACCAATTGGGGGATGAGATGGAGTCATCATACATCAGAGTAGGATAATTAGGAGATTATTACAAGTATTAGGAAGAATGGAGAGGGAGAGAGATTAGGAATGATAGTATTAATTCTCCTGATAATTCGATATTAATTCCCCGATATTAATAAATGCTCTAAAAAAGAACATTGCAATATGATTTCTACTAATGTCGACTCTTTACAAGAAGCGATCATTCAAGTAGAAGATTTAGAAAAAGAAAGGAAGACTTTTTAGCTTTAAAGGGAATCCTTGAAAATGATAATGATTCTAAGAAGTCCCCCAAAGCAAAGTTATTAATATTTCTGATTTCCTCAAGACTCATGGGAAGCAGCAGAAGCCTGCTACCATTCAAGATTTACAATTAGAGATTAATGATATTAAAAAGGATATTAAAGAATTAAAAATAGAAAATCAAAATATTCAGAGAACCTTATGGATGAAAGGGTTAGAAGAAAGAGAAGCTGCAAAGGAAGATATTAATGAAAATGCTAATGAAGGAGAATGTTCTAGCAAGAATGATAATCGAGAGATTCTTACTTGAACGTTGTTTCTAAAATTTGCTACCACAAATGGTAAGTTTACATAAGCCTAATTATTAATGATGAATATCACCTTAATATCGTCGCATCGTCGCACTTGTTGACACAGTCTGACCAAAATTGTATTCAAGAAGGATTAATTCCTACCCAAGATTTTGAAAAAACCAAAGAAACTTTACTTTGCTAATAATCAAAACCTGCATATTAATTATAAGATTAGTAATGTAAAGATTTGTAATGAAGGTTTGTGTTTTAAAATACCTTTTATATTAGTTAAGAATCTAGGGACTAGGGTTATCTTAGGGACTCCGTTCATAACGAGTTTGTACCCTTTCAAAGTTACCCCTTCTGAAATAATATCCAAAATTTTAGGAAAAGAAATAAGGTTTAAATTTGCTTATCCTGTTGAGAAAAAGAGCATAAAACTTTTGCAAGATTCCGTTAATGAGCCTACTTCTATTAATCTGCTTCAGGCAAAACAAAAACATTATAAATTTTTGGTTAATGAAGTCAAAAGCCTAAGAATAAAAGATGAGCTTAATCAACCTCCTGTAAAGGAAAGAATTGAAAGATTAAAAGAAAAATTGGAAAAGGAAGTATGTGCTTCCATTCCAAATGCTTTCTGGAACAGGAAAAAATATATTGTTAATTTGCCTTATATTAAGGATTTTAATGAAAAGATATTCCTACAAAATCCAGATCTATTCATATGAATGAAGAATTAGAAAATGTTTGCAAGAAAGAGATTAATGAGTTACTTGAGAAAAAATTAATAAGGAAATCTAAGTCCCCTTGGTCTTGTTCGGTGTTCTATGTTATGAACGCAATTTGAATTGGAAAGAGGAGCTCCCAGACTTGTTATTAATTATAAACCGCTTAATAAGGTTTTAGAATGGATTAGATACCCAATTCCTAATAAAAGAGATTTACTCAAGAAGTTACATAGCGCAAAAGTATTTTCAAAATTTGACATGAAGTCGTGGATTTTGGCAAATACAGATTAATGAAAAGGATAAATACAAAATCTGGTTTTAATGTCCCTTTCGGACACTATGAATGGAATGTGATGCCTTTCGGCTTGAAGAATGCCCTTCGAAATTCAAAATATAATGAATGACATTACTCAACCAATCCAGAATTTTGCAATTGTTTATATTGATGATGTCTGATATTTTCTAATTCTATTAATCAAGACTTTTCACATTTAGAAAAATTCTACAATGTGATAAAGCAAAATGGGTTAGTCGTTTCCCTTCCCAAAATGAAGTTATTCCGCATGTAAATTAGATTTTGGGTCATGACATTAAAAATAGCCTAATCAATCCTACTGCAAGAAGTCTAGAGTTCACAACAAAATTTCCTAATGAGATTAAAGACAAAATCCAGTTGCAAAGATTTCTAGGTTGTCTTAATTATGTTTCAGATTTCTTTAAAGACTTAAAGATAATCTGTAAACCTTTGTACCAGAGGTTAAAGAAAAATCCAAAACCTTGGTCTAATGAGCATACTGAAGCTGTCAAATTAATCAAAGAGAAGATTAAAACTCTTCCCTGTTTAAGTATTCCAAATCCAGATGCGAATTTAATTGTTGAGACTGACGCCAGTAACATTGGTTATGACGGAATCTTAAAACAAAAGGTTAATGATCGGAATGATGAATCCTTGGTAAGATTTACTTCAGGATTCTAGAACCAAACCCAGATTAATTACAGTACTATCAAAAAGGAAATCCTTTCTGTAGTACTTTGTATTAATAAATTTCAAGATGATCTTTATATGAAGAAATTCTGTTAAGAATAGATTGCAAATCTGCTAAGGATATAATTGAAAAGATGTCAAGAATTTAGTCTCCAAACAAATCTTTGCTAGGTGGCAAGCTTTACTTAGCAATTTTGATTTTGATATTGAATTTATCAAAGGTGAATCCAATAGCCTTCCTGATTTTCTTTCAAGAGAATTTTTGCAGGGACAAAATTATTCAAGATGAGCAAGAAGGTTGCGATCACCAAATCCAATCCAAAGGAGGAACGAAATACTGCTAGTACTTCTAATACTCCTAAGTTGGTAATGATTTCTCCTAATGACTACTTTCGGAATAGTGATACTATTCCACCCACTAATTACTTCCAAGCCCTCTCGGCTCCAAAAACTAGCCTTGAACCGGTATCCCAAAATCGCTTTCTTGTCTGGGAGATTCAAAGTGGTAACCCCAAGCAAGTCGGTATCCCCAACATATCCCCAAATACTCCTAATAATATCGAATGGCCACCTTTTCCAAATCTCCGAATTTTTAGAAAGACAAACCTATCATGTTAAGCAAAAGGCCTATGAATTCCTTTTCCTGGCAGAAAAGAATTTCTTCACTACTGAAAACAAATCCAAAGCCTCCTTCGACTCTGTCGTCGAAAAGATTTTCTTTCCTGGTTTCCACTACCACACTGAGACTATTAATAAATCCCGAGACTTTTATGAGTTTATACTGACAGACACGAAATCTGCGGTAATAACTCATTTCAAGAATTCTGGCTCCAATTATATTAATTATTCCAAAGTTAGGATCGATAAAATCATGACTCCATCCAGTTGGGGTATGCCTTTATCAACTCCTAGACGTTTTCAAAAGCCTAATGATGTTTTCAAGAGTTTTAATTATCACGACTACATGAAAGCTTGGACCAACACTTGGTACTTGCGCAGCTTTTAATCATTCATGGATGTTCTTCTTCCATGAAAATCTTATTAATGATATTAATGATATCCCCAAATGGTTTATTAATGATTTCGGTTCTTTATGGGACTAGAAAAGGAATTCCTTCCGGACATCTGTCAAGAAGGGTTTCAACTTTTAATGATCATTTTAATGATATTAATGATCCCTCCCCGATTCGAAAGAATCTTCCTTATTAATGAGGTTCGTGATCAAGTACAAAATACCATGGATAATGGCCTGGCGTATGCCTTCCGGAAGAAGATGAGCCCTGCCTGGCACGAGAATACAAAATCAAGTTGTGGGAAAAATTCAATCCAGAAGGTTGTTCTAAGGAGAAGGTCCGACAAGACCACTTCCAACCAACAGCCAGAGAACAGCAAGATCATGCCTCTTTTCTCACGGCGAAATCAAGAATTCAAGCCGAATGGCAGCATGCAATAAACCAAGAATGGCTCAAGGTAATCCAGAATCTAGCAGGAGCTAGTGTCTCTAATGACTCCGCAAGACCCATGTCTACAGAAAGCGGAGAACCCAGTTTAATGACGGTCCAGTTCGCTCAAGATCCATATGAAGACCTTACATTAGATATGTAAGGATAATCCAAAGTCCAGCCCATCCGGGGCTCAAATCAGCCCATCCAGGGTCCAGATCCTAATGATATTAATGATTCAAGATTTTCAAGATTCAAGATTGCTCCAGACATCAAGATCCACAACATGATTTATCAGTTTTGATAATTCAAAGACAGACATAAATTAATGATTCAGATTTCCAGAACTTCAAGATATGTCAAAATGTTCAAGAGTTCGAGATTTTCAAGATGTTCAAGATTGTCAAGATTGGTAGACCCAAGACGTCAGCCTCAAGATGCAAAGGTGATGACTCATGAGTTAATAATTCAGCAAGATAATGACTTTTCCAGAAGAAGACAAGAAGAATTAATGATGCAACAAGACTTTTCTGAGAAGACTCCAAATTAATGACTATTCAAGACACTGTTTATCACCACATCAAGATACCGATGCAGCAAGACTTTTCAAGAAGACTCCAAATTAATGACTGTTCAAGACACTGCTCATCAGTCACATCAAGATATCAGACTCTACTCAAGAAATGCCAGATGTTTTCCACTCAAGATATTTTAATTCAAGTGCGCAACACGTCACGGATGACGACACATGACTCGAGAAGGTTTTAATTCCGGGTTCAACTCTCTATAAATAGAGACGTCCGGCCAATGTTTCAAGACATCCCTTGACACCTTGCCTACTATCATTCCTAATCTCTCTCCCTCTTCTTCTTCCTAATACTTGTAATAATCTCCTAATGTTTCCTACTCTGATGAATGATGACTCCATCGCATCCCCCAATTGGTATCAGAGCCATCTTTTCGGCCTGGTAGGGAGATAGATTGTCGGTTAATGATCTGATCGCCCCAAGAAGTTTGTAATTCCTCATCTCTTTGTGAGATTTCTGTAAGTTGTTTAATAAGTTTTTCAATACAAGAAGTATTTCAGTCCATCTTTCTGTGTTTTAATCATGCATCCTTATGAACATTATCGTAGTATTTTGTGTGAAATTCATTGGGACTTTATTAATGAAATTAATTCATTCCGTGTTAAAATCCAAGAATCTGAAAGGAGAATTGAATCCTATAATCATGAACTAAATACTGTTGGAATTTCTAATTCTAATATTCGATATTATAAAGTTATGATTAATTGTGAAGAATACTGTATTAATAGATGGACTAATAAAATTGAAAAACTAAGAGACCAAAGAATACAACTTGCTTCAATCCGAATATTGACTAATCTTTTCATCTGTTTAAATATGGTGGTTCCTTTGTGGTATCGCATCGCTATGGAAGAAGTTTTACAAGATTTAATAATAAAACATGATAGGTTGGAATCACGTATTAATGAAATTAGAAGTTTGAATGCATTGTTTTTGATCTAGATGATAGTGAAGCTTTAAGCTTTGAATACAAAATGAATATTAATGAGAGGAGATACGAACTTGACGGGATAATCAAGAAGGGAAAGCTAGAGTTCGAAGCAGCTTTAAAGAAATTTGAGGATTTAAAGGTCCTTTTATCTGTTGCTTAAATTCAGATTTTGAAACTGTTTTTAAGATTGAAAGAATTTGGTTAGATTATTCCTTTTGAAGAAAGAATCTAAATCTATTAAGTTCTAAAGTTTTCTAAAGAATGTTAAGATTTGAAGTTGTTTCAAGCGTTGGTAAGCCGGAAGATCCTAGAGCGACGAGTGGCAGATAGGAGTGTAAGTCCACATTTTCCGCAGAAGGAGTTGGTGTTCCCGGTTGAAACAATTAGAGTCTTAAAATTTGGAAGAAGAATTTAGAATTTAATTGGATAAAGATTTAATCTTTAGAATGGATAAAATGGCTAAACTCTTCTCATCTAAAGAAATAGGTTCAATATCTGGATTTAACCCTGATAATTGTGAAGACTTTAATTCCACAGAGATCAATATTGCTGAAATTGAACAAAAGCTTCATAATTGGTCTATTCCTAAAGTTAGTCCAAAGACAATCTACAAAATCGGAACGTTTGATTTTTCGTCTACTTATTCCATAAAACAAACAGAACAAACTATTCATTTGAATCAAGAAATTGAAACAATTCGGTTAATAAGCAATCAAGCAATTAATAATCATAAAAAAGATAAATATAAGTTTATGCATATTGGGATGGTCCAGATTGCTATTAAACCCATGTTTAGAATAGGACTTGATATTCCTCTTTTAATGATTCTAAGAGATGCCAGACATTTGAATTTTAATAATTCTCTCGCTAGCAATGGCGTAATCCAATCTTGCTAATGGTCCAAGATTTTTAATTGTTATCCAAATTTTACAATTTCTCTTTTTGATCCTCGTATACTTGATACTTTGAGTCCGACTATAAAAATTAAGAATATGAATTTTGCTAATAATGCTAAGTCTATTTGTTTAATCTACCGTGTCTATTACAAAGTCATGACCACCACCATAGAGCCAAAAGCTAGGTTCAGCCACGAGAGACGAAACCATAGTCTTTGAGGCTAATTCCCAAAATTCTCGATCCATGTTCCAAAGAAATTAAAATGGAATGAAATTTCAAAATCTAATGAATGGGATCTGGAGAACCTTGTTCCCCATCAACCCATAGATTTAATGAATCAAAATGCTTTAATCACCGAGTCAATGACGGATTGGTCAAGATTGATTTTTCTAATTATTTTTCTCAATCTAGGTTCACCAACTGAAACCTCCAGATCTTCCATATATAAATCCTCATCACCTTTTCAAAATCATATTCCAAGATCTCCTCTTCAAAATCGTATTCCAAGATCTCTTTCACTGAAAATATTTCTATTCCCACGAAATTGAGAAATGTTGATTTTAATAATGAAATTCCTCATCCTGTCTATGATTTTAAAGATGAAGCTTCTTCAAGTATTAATCCTACTCCCAGTGAAATGGAAGTATTTTCTACAAAAGGTTTTGTTAATGTTATAATTCAAGAATTTGAAATTGATAAAGAATTTTAAAAAGAGATTTGAAATCTCTGAAAATAGCAAAAAGGTCACTTGGTATTTTAATACGTTTTCAAAAGAAGAAACTGATGTTTTTAAAGAAAAATGGTTTGCCGAAATGAAAAGTTTAGGAATGCATATTCCTCTTTTTGTTTGGTTTGAACGATATGCTAATATTGAAAAAATTGATTATCCTTTTTCAACTATTACTCCAGTTACAGAAATCACTAAAAAATGGACTACTATTAATGATAATGAAATAATATTTGTTCATCCTCCTCCTAAAGGTATTTTAATTACTCCTCATCATACTAATGACGACAAATGTGTCAGTCAGCCTTTTAAATCTGTTCCTCAAAAGGAGTTGGAAGACTCACGAAAATACCTTTTATTAATATTAATTCTCACTTAATTATGCTAATCAGTCTCTAATCTCTATTGGAGAACAATTGAATAGGATAGAGCCGCTTGTTATTAATAAGGAACCCAGAATTGTTAATAAGGAATCCAGAGTTTTTAATAATCTGCCTTCAACCAGTTATGTCAAGGAAACTCCTCTTTCAAGGCCTCCTCCTGCCTCAGCCGGCACCTTTATACCTATAAGCCCAGACTTTAGGTTAAAAGGAATTAATAAGTTTAATGATAACTCCATATCAAAGATCCAGTTGGAAATTGATAACATTAATAAACAATTAGCAAAAGGCAAAAATATTAATGTCATCTCTGAATTAGATAAGTTAGAAAACCAATTCAAAACTATGAATATTAATAATTCTTCCCCAGATTTTAATCCTTCCCGTATTAATAAAATCGAAAATCCAGATTTTTATAAATCCAAAACTTGGTATTCAAAACCATCTCCTCCTGATATGATGTTTGAAGAAAAGAAGAATACTCCTAATTCCTATGATGGAACCTCAATATGTGTTTGGAATCTAGATGGATTGACAGATTACCAAATCTTTTCTTTAGTTTGTGAAATGGAAATGGCAGCTAATGCCTACATGAATAATGATAATTCAAATCCAATGGCCATGCATCTTCTCGTGAATGGATTCACGGGTCAACCGAGAGGTTCAAAAAATCATATTAATAGAAGTACCAAGAAAATAGTCGTAGATGGTATAGAACAAGATCTTGGAGAACCTAATGCGGTAGAAGTCCTAATTTGGGCTATACTAAAATCTTTTCAAGGAAATCCAGAGTTACTTGGTCAAAGAGAGTCCGAAATTTTAATGAATTTAAGATGCCCAAAACTTCATGATTTTAGATGGTATAAAGACGTTTTCTGACAAAAGTTTATACTAGAACCGATTGTGCTAATATTGTTTGGAAAGAAAAATTTATTCTTTGGTTTGCCTAATTTATTCACGAGAAAGTTCGAATGCGAATCAAGACAAAATATAATGGTATAATTCCTTATAATGATCTAACTTTTGGAGAAATAATAAATTTTATTAATTTGGAAGGTTTGGAGTTATGTACAAATATGAAACTCCGAGTAAAATAAAAATGATAAAAACAAGCTAGAGCGAATTAGGAGATTTCTTCTCAATATGGATATGAAAAGGTCCATGCTCTTACCGTATGTATATCTGCTCTGATCTGTTTTTGCAGGTTTGTCGGAAGAAACATCGTTACTACTGCCTAAGCTCTTACTGGGTTTTTCTTTACGAAAAACTCACACCCCTTACTTAACATTTTTCAGGAGATAAGGATTACGGGGCCGGAGTAGGATTTCCGTAAGGCTGTCTCAAGTTAGCTATTTTGAGGTTTTAGCAGCATCTGGACTTAGACTTCGGGTTCCTCGTCGGTTTCTTTATCCGACGCCCGACTTTTGTACGGTTGCACCTTCTGCCTGTAGTTAGCTCTGTAGCATGATACTCTGTTGGCATGTAGTATTTCGATAGCATGTTATCGTAGGTCTGTCTGTTCATCTGAGATTGATTATGGTTATGTATATATTTATATATGCGTTCTGTTTTGAACTGATTGATTGAGTATGTTGATCTGTGCGGAAGCCTTTGTTCGGTAGTGAAAGAACAAACTTCCTTTTGATAATCTGATTTCGATGTTCTGCTTCTGGTATTCTGTTTATGGGCGGAGCCCATTGTTTCTGTTGTCGTGATCTGTTTCTGTGCATGAATTGTTATACTTGATCTGTTGTTAGAAAGGGACCTACTGGGTTAGTTAAAGGCCCGCGAAATGATCTCACATTAGCTGCGCGATCCTGGTCCCACCTTGCTCACCACCGCCCCACCGGCCGGCGACCGCTTCCCGCCGGGTCCGGAAGGTGTCTGACGGGGGAGGTGGTGACAATTTGGTATCAGAGCCAGGTTAATTGGTTGGGTCAAGGGTGCGTTAGGACGGACAGCCCTGGTCGACTGATCGATTCCAGGATGGTTGTGTGTTGAGACTGGCCACCTCATCACAAGAACCATGTTGGAATGGTAAGTGGAACAGTAGGCGGTTTGTCTAAACACACTTGAGAACAACCAAGAGATGATTTCATTGGTACTGGTAGTTTGTGACTTGGTACTGTCTGTGGTTACTGCGTAGGATACCAGTAATTGACTCCGGGTGCAACAAGATGTGCCAGGGGGATGAGATACCGGAAGGTGCATGATGGTAATTTAAATTACCTCACTCGTTAAAAACAGACGGTGGATGCCGAGTGAGAAGTGTGTTATTCCTTAGCTTTACCACGGGTTATAAGGGATTGTTTTGTATTAGTAATTTTGAGAATTGATTTGCATCATGCATTGCATTCATGCTACTGAGCTGATAGGATTACCGACGTAGGTAATGCTAACCGTTAAGTGAACCCTTTATGTTCGGAATTTCAGTAAATGGTCAACACTCGACGGACTCGGCGTTGAATGATGAAGCAGAGGAGGAAATCCTGCTCAGCGAAGAGCGGCACCAGTTCAGCCGCATTTGAGACCTGATCCGGAACAGATGGCCCAAGTGTTGGGGCAAATGACTGCACTGCTCAATAACACGTGGTCAGGAACAAGAGTTGAAGAACAAGGAAGTACACATGTTATGAGTTCTCAGCCTACCGCAGTAGGATCGACCGATCCTAGCTATCGATCTCATGAGGAGGACGTTGAGGTGGATGATGTGCAATTTGAAGAGCATGTGGATACGAAGAGAGGAATCTGAATCTAAGTGGGGTAGTCGATCAACAGCCCCGACGGGGGAGAGTGCGGGCTAGGCCCGATTCTGTTGTTGAGGTACCGAGAGCCCAGAGGCTCAAACCTGAGAGTGCGACCAGCTCTGATAAGCTTTCTTTGATGGAGCGGTTCGAGCGATTCAAACCACCCCGTTTTTCGGGCAAGGGTGGAATGGATTCGGCGGAGACTTGGTATAAGGACATGGACAGGTTGCTTGGCAGACTTGGTTTCCCGGCAAATGAGATGGTGCCTTTGGCTACCTTCTATTTGCGAGACTGGGCGTATGATTGGTGGGAGACCACTATGGCCACTCGGAAGGCCGACTTTGTGCGTAGGAAGTTGAAGGACCCGGGTATGACGTGGGATGAATTTTCTCACTTGTTTCATGAGAAGTGGATTGGTTATGCCGCGACAGATAGGCAGCAACAGGAGTTTGATACCTTGACTCAGGGAAGCAAGCTGCATTGCGGAGTATGGGCACGAGTTTGAACGCGGCAGTGCGTTATGTGCCTCATTACAACACCAATGAGGAGGCCAAGGCAAAGAGATTCATGAGAGGGTTGAAGCATGACATCGGGAAGTACTTGGCACCGTTGAACATTGATAGGTACCATGAGGCTGTGCGAAAGCACGAAGATTGAGAATGAGGACTTGGATACAGCTTCGGTGACACACCACCGAGATCGACGGGGATTGTCATTGGTGGAGTTAGAGGATCCGGACGTGGTGGACTGCACAACACCGCAGACCGGCGGTAACTCGTGGGCTTGGATCGAAGGATAAGGGCAAGGGGAAGGCAAAGGTAGCAGAGCCTTGGTACTGTCATACATGTGACCGGAATCACACCGGCCCGGTTTGTTTTAAGGAGAAGGGTATGTGTTACCGATGTGGATCAACTGACCACATGATCAGAGATTGTCCTTTGATGGCGACTCAGGGAGTTGCAAGGCCACAAGGGTTTCAGAGTTATGCTCCTCGTGGGCGTGGTGTTCCTCAGTTTGGACCACGACCCCGACCACCGCAGATGCGGCCACCACTACAGCAGGCCCCACCGCCAGCGCACCAGCAGGCAAGGCAGGACGAGTGTTTGATTGAGCGTGGTGATGCGGCTCGAAAGGAGCACTAGCAGGTATGGTGTTTCGAATGGTATTTCCGTTCGTGCTCTTTTGACACAGGTGCTTGATTTCTATAGTGTCACGAAGTGTGCAAAGTTTTTGCAACTTCCGTGACTCATCTGTCTCAAGTATTCTGCACGGACCGCCGGGAGTCGATTCTGCTCAGCAATGAGCTTATCAAGGGTTGCATGTTAGCTGTTGGTGAGCGACAGATTTCTTCGATTTGTTGGTGTTGGATACATCACATTATGATGTGATTCTGGTATGGATTGGCTCTCCGAGCATTCCATACGGATAAATTGTCGCAATGACGTTAGTGGTGTCGGATCAAGTATTACCACTTGTTCCCCCTCGATGTAGAGATTGTTCAGAATAGCATGGAGCTTCGTGTAATGGAGAAATTACCCGTGGATGAAGAAGGCGAGTTCTTTGGACTCAATGATGCAGGTACGCGGATGGAACTTGATAAAATTCCGATTGTTAGATACTTTCCGCAGGTGTTTCCTGAAGAGTTGCCAGGTATGCCACCCGAGCGGGAGGTGATTTTTGAGATAGTGTTACAGGCCGGAGCTACACCTATCTCCATTCCTCCGTATCGCATGCCGATAGTTGAGATGAAGGAATTGAAGAAGCGCTTGGATGAGTTGTTGGATAAGGGGTTTATCCGACCGAGCAGATCACCGTGGGAGCCCGGTGTTATTTGTTAAAAAGAAGGATGGAACCCTCAGACTCTGTATAGATTATAGAAGGTTGAATGCGGTGACAGTTAAGAACAAATATCCGTTACCACGGATTGACGATTTGTTCGACCAACTCCGAGGAGCTAAAGTGTTCTCAAAGATTGATCTCCGATCAGGTTATTTCCAAATGCGTGTGAAAGAAGAGGACATTCCGAAAACTGCTTTTCGCACGCGGTATGGTCACTATGAGTACACTGTCATGCCTTTTGGGCTGACAAATGCCCCAGCAGCTTTCATGAATTTGATGAATGAGGTTTTTCGTCCCTACTTGGACAATTTCGTGGTAGTTTTCATTGATGACATACTCATTTATTCACTGGATGAGGATGCACATCAAGAGCACTTGAGAATTGCCTTGGAAACTTTGTCTAACAACCAGCTGTATGCAAAGTTTTCGAAGTGTGATTTCTGGTTGCGCGAGGTAGCATTTCTCGGGCACATCATCAATGAAAACGGAATTTCGTCGACCCGGAGAAGGTCAAGTCTCAGACAAGAGTGGAGGCAACCCCGATCAGTAAAGGATATCCGTAGTTTTCTCGGGTTAGCTGGTTACTATCGTAAGTTCGTACCAGCCTTCTCGGTTCTTGCCTCTCCACTCACGCAACTGACCAAGAAGGGTAAGGCGTTTGTATGGTCGGATGAATGTGAGAAGAGCTTTCAAGAGCTCAAGTGTAGACTGACACAGGCACCGATTCTGGTTCTACCTGACCCGTCTCAGCCTTATGTCATTTATACTGATGCCTCGCGAACAGGTCTGGGGTGTGTGCTTATGCAAAACCAGCAGGTAATTGCTTATGGGTCGCGACAGTTGCGACCACATGAGGAAAACTATCCCACTCATGATTTGGAGCTTGCTGCGGTTATGTATGCACTCAAGCAATGGCGGCATTATTTGTTGGGAAACAAATTTCAAATCTTTACTGATCATAAAAGCTTGAAGTACTTGTTCACGCAGAAAGATCTGAACATGCGTCAAAGAAGGTGGCTCGAGTACATGAAAGACTACGACTGTAGTATCGAGTACACCGCAGTAAAGGGAATACGGTGGCAGACGCCTTGAGCAGGCATACACCGGGATAGTTAGAGGTGGAGAACCTGGAAACCGAACAGAGCATACGGACTGACTACCTTGTGGCACCATTGGCAGCTACAGGAGCAAGAGCAGGTATTTGTGTTGAGAGTTCAGTCTTCTTGGATCGACAGGATCCGAGAATTTCAGATGAGAGATCAGAGTTTGAAACAGGTTTCTGGAGAAGCTAAAGGAGCATTGCGTCCATTCTTTGAGTATAGGCAAGGATTGCTATACTTCAAGGGACGTTTGTACGTGCCGAATGATGTGGCTCTTAGAGATGAGATTTTAGATCAAGCTCATAATAACAGTTTAAGTTTTCATCCGGGCGGTGAAAAGATGTATCACGATTTGAGGTCACACTTCTGGTGGCCAAGTATGAGGAGGCATATTGCGAGTGCGTGGCAAAGTGCACCACTTGCCAACAGGTAAAGGTTGAGCATCAGAAACCCGCAGGCACACTTCAGACGTTACCTATCCCAGTTCGTAAGTGGGGAAACATGACTATGGATTTTCTTACCGGATTACCCACTACGAGAGCACGTCATGATGCCATTTGGGTAATTGTGGACCGTTTGACTAAGTGTGCACATTTCTTGCCCATTAAAGTCAGCGACCCGTTGGACAAGTTAGCACGACTCTACATCAAAGAGATCGTGCGGTTGCACGGTGTACTGGATTCTATAGTTTCAGATCGGGATCCAAGATTTACAGCCCATTTCTGGAATGCTTTCCATCGAGCTTTTGGTACCGGTTGCACCTTAGTACTGCGTATCACCCACAAACTGATGGGCAATCCGAGAGGGTGATACAGGTACTTGAGGACATGCTGAGGAGCTGTGCGATTGATTTCGGAGGTGATTGGGATCAACATCTACCGCTCATAGAGTTCTCGTATAACAATAGTTACCAGAGTACAATCAAGATGGCACCTTACGAGGCTCTTTATGGACGGAGATGTATGACACCTCACTGTTGGTCTGAACCGTCAGATAAGATTGAACTTGGTCCGGAATTGATTGAGGAGACCACGAAAAGATTAAAACAATTCAGGCAAGATTGAAAGCGGCAAATGATAGAACCACAGCTTTTGTGAACAGAAGGCGCCGCGACTTGGAGTTTGAAGTCGGTGACAAAGTATGGTTGAAGGTGGCACCAATGAAGGGAATAATGAGATTTGGTCGGAAAGGGAAGCTAGCTCCGAGGTATATTGGCCCATTCGATATTTTAGAAAGAATTGGAAAGGTGGCTTATCGTTTGGCTCACCGGAGAGCTTGTCACCGTGCATAATGTGTTTCATGTAAGCATGCTCAAAAAGTGTATCATGGATCCGACGCAAACGATTCGAGTTGAGGAAGTGCAATTGGAATCTGACTTGTCTTATAAAGAAGTGCCAATTGCTTTGTTAGCGAGGGATACTCGCAAATTGAGCAGCAAGTTAATACCCATGGTGAAGGTGCAATGGTCGCACCATTCGACAAAGAGGCAACCCGGGAGACGGAGAAGGGTATGATTGATCGCTACCCTCAAGAGTACCAACGCCTTAAGGAAATCTTGGAGGGCCAAGAGTCTTAAGGGGGAGGATGTTACACCCCACCTTTTCCGGCAACAATCTCCGGTGAATAGAGTTCTGAAGGTATGTTTAAATTTGTAATTTGTGGAGTTGTTAATTGTTGTTATGCTGTTGTTGCTATTGTGGGAGTGGAATTGTTTTGGTATGGTTCTGGTTAAGTTCATGTTAAGGTTGAATTTTGTGAGTTTTGGGTCCAGGCGATCGCCCGAACGAGGAAACGGTTCGCCTGCGCTTCGCCTGGACACTTGCCGAGTTTGAGTCTTCCTGGAGCCAGGCGATCGCCTGAACTGGGGGATGGCTTCACCTGGATCTCGCCTGGGTGCCTGGCCAGTTGGAGGTTTACTGGACCAGGCGATCGCCTGCTTGAGTAAACGGGTCGCCTGGTTTTCGCCTGGGCACCTGTATCGGTGTTCTTCAGGGTCCGCGATCGCCCGATTGGGAATCGGGTCGCCCGACCGTCGCCCGGGCCAGCTATTTAAGTCGAGCAGCTCGTTTTCAACCTCAGTTTCGCGATTTCAACTCCGAAAATACTCCCAACTCTCTCCCAACTCGGTTTTGCTCCTATCCAAGTGATTTTGGACTCTTTGGTGCGTGGAAACGGAGGATTCGTGCGGGAATCACTTCAAGAACAACGAATCAACAAAGGTTTCACTCCAACAACACTTTGTGGGTGAATTTGGGAAATTGCCCAAATTGTGAGGTTGGTATTTTCGTGATCTCTTGATTCATTTGAGTTAGTAGTAGTGTTTCTATGTTGGATTAGAGATAGAAACACACTTTACAACACGAATTGAGCATGAATCGAAGAAATTCGAATTTAGGGTTCTTCACCCGGGATGAACGAATTTTGGGGGAATGTTAAATTGACCTCAAATTAGTGTTGTTGGGTAGTTTTGGAACAACATTAATACTTGGTGAAAGGTCCAACAATGGTTTAATCTATGAGCTAAGAGAAAACTCATAGGTTTTATGGTGGAGAGTTGAAGTGTGTTGTATTGTTGAATTCAATCCAAATTGTTGTTATTGGGTATGTTTAGAGCAATATTGATAATTGGAACATTGTCCAAATATGCTCCGATTATATACCTAAGGCAATGTTCATCCGGATTTTTGGTGGATTGTGGAAGCATGTGTTTTGTGTGGTTTAAGGTTTCAAGCATGTTTAGACAATGATTTTGAGCAACTTTAGGTCTTGGGGTGAGGTCCATTTGTCAATGGATATTGTTGTGTTCAATAAAAGTGTAATGTGGAAAGTGTGTGAAATGTTTAGGTGATATGTGAAGCAAGGATTGAAGTTGGATAAGGAAGAAGATTGGTGTGTTGGTGCTTGGCTGCTACCCTCTACGGTTGCGTTTGCTTTCGATTCGAGGTAAGGGTTTGACCTACCTATATTAGTATAATGTAGGATGGTTGAGGCAAGTCTTGGGCCTCGATCTCTGACGTTGGTCTTAGATCGGGATAGTGGAGCCCCAAGGCTAGTCCCATGGTAGGAGTAACGGTGCGCAGGTACAGCTTTGCTTCGGTGTCGTGGTTCGTGCGTCTGTGTGACCTGAACTAACTGGGATACGGCACAACGGATGGCGTTCGCATAGGGGACCAGTCCGAGATAGGGTTACAATCCCTTGAGGACCGTACGGCCTATGGTTCGCATCATTCCGGTATGTTACATTCGTGAGTGAATGCATGGCGAATGCCGACGCATGGCGAATGCCGGTTGGACCGGGAAGATCTAGCCATGGTCGGGGAAGATCTAGCCATGGTCCGTGACTTATGGGATTTGTTGGATGCATGGCGAATGCCGACGGATGGCGAATGCCGGTTGGACTGGGGAAGATCTAGCCATGGTCGGGGAAGACCTAGCCATGGTCCGTGACATATGGGGTTTGCCGGGTGCATGGCGAATGCCGACGCATGGCGAATGCCGGTTGGACCGGGGAAGATCTAGCCATGGTCGGGGAAGATCTAGCCATGATCCGTTACATTCGGATGTTGTGCACACATCATATATTTTTGCATATGTTCTGATCTGTATATTTGCTATCTCGTATGTATATCTGCTCGATCTATTTTTGCAGGTTTGTCGGAAGAAACATCGTTACTTTGCCTAAGCTCTTACTGGGTTTTTCTTTAAGAAAACTCACACCCTTACTTAACATTTTTCAGAGATAAGGATTCGGGCCAGCGGAGTAGGATTTCCGTAAGGCTGTCTGGTTAGCTATTTTGAGGGTTTAGCAAAGATCTGGACTTAGACTTCGGGTTCCTCGTCGGTTTCTTTATCCGACGCCCGACTTTTGTGCGGTTGCACCTTCGCCCGTAGATAGCTCTGTAGCATGATACTCTGTTGGCATGTAGTATTTCGATAGCATGTTATCGTAGGTCTGTCTGTTCATCTGAGATTGATTGTGGTTATGTATATATATATATATGCGTTCTGCTCTGAACTGATTGAATGAGTATGCTGATCTGTGCGGAAGCCTCTGTTCGGTAGTGAAAGAACAGACTTCCTTTTTGATAATCTGATTTCGATGTTCTGCTTCTGGTATTCTGTTTATGGGCGGAGCCCATTGTTTCTGTTGTCGTGATCTGTTTCTGTGCATGAAATGTTATACTTGATCTATTGTTAGAAAGGGACCTACTGGGTTAGTTAAAGGCCCGCAAATTAATCTCACATTAGCTGCGCGATCCTGGTCCCACCTTGCTCACCACCGCCCAACCGGCCGGCGACCGCTTCCCGCCGGGTCCGGAAGGTGTCTGACAGGGGAGGTGGTGACAATTTGGTATCAGAGCGTGGTTAATTGGTTGGGTCGAGGGTGCGTTAGGACTGACAGCCCTGGTCAACTGATCGATTCCAGGATGGTTGTGTGTTGAGACTGGCCACCTCATCACAAGAACCATGTTGGAATGGTAAGTGGAACAGTAGGCGGTTTGTCTAAACACACTTGAGAACAACCAAGAGATGATTTCATTGGTACTGGTAGTTTGTGACTTGGTACTGTCTGTGGTTACTGCGTAGGATACCAGTAATTGACTCCGGGTGCAACAAGATGTGCCAGGGGGATGAGATACCGGAAGGTGCATGATGGTAATTTAAATTACCTCACTCGTTAAAAACAGACGGTGGATGCCGAGTGAGAAGTGTGTTATTCCTAAGCAGTACCACGGGTTATAAGGGATTGTTTTGTATAAGTAATTTTGAGAATTGATTTGCATCATGCATTGCATTCATGCTACAGAGCTGATAGGATTACCGACGTAGGTAATGCTAACCGTTAAGTGAACCCTTTATGTTCTGGAATTTCAGTAAATGGTCAACACTCGACGGACTCGAGCGTTGAATGATGAAGCAGGAGGAGGAAATCCTGCTCAGGATGTGAATAGAGGAAGAGGTAGAGGTCGAGGGAGACCTCAGCGAAGAGCGGCACCAGTTCAGCCGCATTTGAGACCTGATCCGGAACAGATGGCCCAAGTGTTAGGGCAAATGACTGCACCGCTCAATAACATGTGGGCAGGAACAAGATTTGAAGAGCAAGGAAGTACACATGTTATGAGTTCTCAGCCTACTGCAGTAGGATCGACCGATCCTAGCTATCAGTCTCATGAGGAGGACGTTGAGGTGGATGATGTGCAATTTGAAGAGCATGTGGATACAGAAGAGAGGAATCTGAATCTAAGTGCGGGAGTCGATCCACAGCCCCGACGGGGGAGAGTGCGGGCTAGGCCCGATTCTGTTTTTGAGGTACCGAGAGCCCAGAGGCTCAAACCTGAGAGTGTGACCAGCTCTGATAAGCTTTCTTTGATGGAGCGGTTCGAGCGATTCAAACCACCCGTTTTCGGGCAAGGGTGGAATGGATTCGGCGGAGACTTGGTATAAGGACATGGACAAAGTTGCTTGGCAGACTTGGTTTCCCGGCAAATGAGATAGTGCCTTTGGCTACCTTCTATTTGCGTGATTGGGCGTATGATTGGTGGGTGACCACTATGGCCACTCGGAAGGCCGACTCTGTGCGTAGGAAGTTAAAGGACCCGGGTATGACGTGGGATGAATTTTCCCACTTGTTCCATGAGAAGTGGATTGGTTATGCCGCGGCAGATAGGCGGCAATCGGAGTTTGATACCTTGACTCGGGAAGCAAGACTGCGGAGTATGGGCACGAGTTTGAACGCGCAGTGCGTTATGTGCCTCATTACAACACCAATGAGGAGGCCAAGGCAAAGAGATTCATGAGAGGGTTGAAGCATGACATCGGAAGTACTTGGCACCGTTGAACATTGATAGGTACCATGAGGCTGTGCATAAAGCACAGAAGATTGAGAATGAGGACTTGGATACAGCTTCGGTGACACAGCCACCGAGATCGATGGGGATTGTCATTGGTGGAGTTAGAGGATCTGGACGTGCTGGACCTGCACAACACCGCAGGACCGGTGGTAACTCTGGTGGGCTTGGATCGAAGGATTAGTGCAAGGGGAAGTCAAAGGTAGCAGAGAATTGGTACTGTCAGACATGTGACCGAGCCACACCGGCCCGGTTTGTTATAGGGAGAAGGGTATGTGTTACCGATGTGGGTCTACCGACCACATGATCACTTAATAAAGTACACCTACTTCTATTACTATAATATTAATACTATTAATGATATATGTCACTTAATGACTACACCTACTTCTATTAATACTATATTAATATTATTAATGCTATATGACTCTTAATGAGTATAATAAATATAATATTAATACTATTAATGCCATATGTCTCTTAATGAGTACACCTACTTTTATTAATAAATATTAATTCTACTTTTCCTTCCTAAATTTCACTTCGAGTGATATTTATTGATAAGGTTAATAAACCTGATGTTCTCAAAAGAATTTTAATGATAGCTTGGACCAACATATGGTTCCTGCGAAATATTAATCATTCATGGTTGATCTTCTTCCATGAAAACACTATTAATGATTTTAATGATCCCTTCCCGATTCGAAAGGATCCTCCCTTTTAATGAGGATGATTTATTAATGATTCCTGGACCTCTATAGGTCTTATTAATGATTTTAATGATCCCTTCCCCGATTCGAAAAGAATCCTCCCTTATTAATGAGGTTCGTAAGTTCGTGATGATCCATCCGTTGAAGACCTTACATTGGATATGAAAGGATGATCCAAAGTCCAGCCCATCCGGGGCTCAACTTCCTAATCAGCCCATCCAGGGTTCAAATCCTAATGATATTAATCATTCAAGATTTTCAAGATTACTGGTCTCAAAGTTGTCGGCCACAAAATTTCAAGATGTGAAGACTTATCAGCCTAATAATTCAGAAGAAAATGACAAGATTTTTAATGAGAAGTGAAGACTTATCGGCCTAATAATTCAGAAGAAGAAGACAAGACATGACTCATCAGTTTTAATAATTCAAGGACAGACAAATGACTCAGCAAGATAATTAATGATTCAGCAGATGAAAGACTCTTTCAGAAGAAGACAAGAAGATTAATGACTCATCAAGACTTTTTTCAGACACATCCAAATCAATGACAGAAGATTAATGACTCATCAAGACTTTTCCACACACATCCAAATCAATGACTATTCAAGATAATGACGCATCAAGACTTCTGAAGATAAATCCAAATTGATGACCTGCTCAACACTGCTTCATCACCACATCAAGATATTTTAATCAGGCTACTCAAGAAATGCCAGATGTTTTTCACTCAAGATATTTTAATTCAAGTGCGCAACACGTCACGGATGACGACATAGCGGACTTCAGAAGGTTTTAATTCCGGGTTCAACTCTCTATAAATAGAGACGCACGGCCAACATTTCAAGACATCCCTTGGCACCTTGCCTACTATCATTCCTACTCTCTCTCCCTCTCCTTCTTCCTAATACTTGTAATAATCTCCTAATCATTCCTACTCTGATGTATGATGACTCCATCGCATCCCCCAATTGGTATCAGAGCCATCTTTTCGGCCTGGTAGGGAGATAGACTGTCGGTTAATGATCTGATCGAGAAGTTTGTAATTCCTCATCTCTTTGTGAGATCTCTGTAAGTTGTTTAATAAGTTTTTCAATACAAGAAGTATTTCAGTCCATCTTTCTGTGTTTTAATCATGCATCCTTATGAACATTATCGTAGTATTTTGTGTGAAATTCATTGGGACTTTATTAATGAAATTAATACTTTTCGTGTTAAAATCCAAGAATCCGAAAGGAGAATTGAAACCTATAATCATGAACTAAATACTGTTGGAATTTCTAATTCTAATATTCGATATTATAAAGTTATGATTAATTGTGAAGAATACCTGATTAATAGATGGACAAATAAAATTGAAAAACTAAAAGATCAAAGAAGACGACTTGCTTCGTTCTTAACCATTGACTAATCTTTTCATCTGTTTAAATATGGTGTTTCCTTTGTGGTATCGTACTGCTATGGAAGAAGTTTTACAAGATTTAATAATAAAAGATGATTGGTTGGAATCACGTATTAATGAACTTAGAAGTTTAAATGCAATGTTTTTGATTTAGATGATCGAAGCTTTAAGCTTTGAATACAAAATGAATATTAATGAGAGAAGATACGAACTTGATGGGATAATCAAGAAGGGAAAGCTAGAGTTCGAAGCAGCTTTAAAGAAATTTGAGGATTTAAAGGTCCTTTTATCTGTTGCTTAAATTCAGACTTTGAAACTATTTTTAAGATTGAAAGAATTTGGTTAGATTATTCCTTTTGAAGAAAGAATCTAAATCTGTTAAGTTCTAAAGTTTTCTAAAGAATGTTAAGATTTGAAGTTGTTTCAAGCGTTGGTAAGCCGGAAGATCCTAGAGCGACGAGTGGCAGATAGGAGTGTGAGTCCACGTTTTCCGCAGAAGGAGTTGGTGTTCCCGGTTGAAACAATTAGAGTCTTAAAATTTAGAAGAAAAATTTAGAATTTAATTGGATAAAGATTTAATCTTTAGAATGGATAAAATGGCTAAACTCTTCTCATCTAAAGAAATAGGTTCAATATCTGGATTTAACCCTGGTAATTGTGAAGACTTTAATTCCACAGAGATCAATATTGCTGAAATTGAACAAAAGCTTCATAATTGGTCTATTCCTAAAGTTAGTCCAAAGACAATCTACAAAATCGGAACGTTTGATTTTTCGTCTACTTATTCCATAAAACAAACAGAACAAACTATTCCTTTGAATCAAGAAATTGAAACAATTCGGTTAATAAGCAATCAAGCAATTAATAATCATAAAAAAGATAAATATAAGTTTATGCATATTGGGATGGTCCAGATTGCTATTAAACCCATGNTTNGAATANNACTTGATATTCCTCTTTTAATGATTCTAAGAGATGCCAGACATTTGAATTTTAATAATTCTCTGCTAGCAATGGCATAATCCAATCTTGCTAATGGTCCAGTATTTTTTAATTGTTATCCAAATTTTACAATTTCTCTTTTTGATCCTCATATACTTGATACTTTGAGTCTGACTATAAAAATTAAGAATATGAATTTTGCTAATAATGCTAAGTCTATTTGTTTAATCTACCGTGTCTATTACAAAGTCATGACCACCACCATAGAGCCAAAAGCTAGGTTCAGTTCGCTGAGAGACGAAACCATAGTCTTTGAGGCTAATTCCCAAAATTCTCAGATCCATGTTCCAAAGAAATTAAAATGGAATGAAATTTCAAAATCTAATGAATGGGATCTGGAGAACCTTGTTCCCCATCAACCCATAGATTTAATGAATCACTTGTCCGGAAAGTTACCTTCCATTATTACTAGAGGTAACTTGTCCGGCAAGTTACCTTCTAGAGTTCTGCCTTCTGCTTCAGAATAACTTGTCCAGCAAGTTACCTTCCATTATTGCTCGGGGTAACTTGTCCGGGAAGTTACCTTCTGGGAGTTCTGCTATCTGCTTCAGGATGACTTGTCTTCTGGGAGTGCTTCAGGATAACTTGTCCGACAAGTTTCCTTATGTATTCTGCTATCTGGATCAGTTTTGTCGGCAACAGGGATTCCGGACCCCAGGCTGGTACCATGCCTCTGATATTTCTGAAAAACCTCTTCTGTAAGGCTAAAAGCCTCAGAGGTCTGCCGATTCTGTCTGACTACTAACATTTCCGATATTGTTATTATTATTATATGTATATCTGTTTTCCGTTTGTATTTGTGTTTTTCTGTGCAGGTACATTGGTTTGGCATACCCCGGACCTCTGAAACCCTATCCTATGCCTGACCCTTACTGAGTTCTCAACGAGGACTCACCCTTATATATTTTCACTTTTTCAGGCTCATCTGATAAGAAGCCCGAGGAGTAGAGTCTCTCGGTGCTTTCAAGTGTTTGATTTTAGGTATTGTTAATTCCGAGCCTGTCTTCTGAGTCTGAAAAAAGGGTAGTCCCGTTTGAGATTTTCTGTTATTCTGCAAGATCCGATTCTTATTTGAGCACATTCTGAGGTTACTGACGATATGTCTTCTGTCATCTGTTTAGCAGCAGCAATGACCTATGTGGAGTTACTTTCTGAGGATCTTGGTACACCAGATCCCTCCACACACGTAGGTATTCTGGATATTAGGTTCTGGCTCTGTAAATGTAAACGCATGCATGTTAAGTTATGTCGCATCACATACGTATCCATTCTAGAGCCTACGGGGCTAAACTCATATTGTCATATTCGTTTTTGTGTGCATATGTGTGTTTGAGTTCAGACGATCCTCGTTACTTGCACTAAAAGTTAATAGCATGAGTAGAGTAAAGGAAAAATTTTAAAAGGGTTGGTTCTGGGCCACCACACCGAGGAACTCTTGTTACGGTCACCCCGAGCGGGTTGTGACCCGGGGCTCCGGTTTTGACCTGCGGGTCACGTTTTTGGGTGGTTAAATGGCTCCCGAGACTTATCTGAGCTTTATTCCTGGGAATCCTTCGGGTTTTGAGGTCGTGTGGGTCCCCCGGACATTTTCGCCGAAAATATTTTTCCGGGGCCGGGACTTGTCTCGGGACGTACAGCGGGCTCGGTAGCGCTCCCGGGACCTCGGTTTGGGAAACCGTTCGCATATTTGGAATCGTGAGAACGTCCTGCATCTTTTTACGGAGTATATTTTCTGGAGCGAGACGTGCGGTCTCGGGCGACTCCCGGGGCTCTGGACGGGAATCCCGGGGCTCGGGATGGATTTTTCCAGACGGCTTTGGTGTGAGGTATGTTATATTTTAAGACGGATTTTATGGTAATATTTGTGGAATTTTGGCATGACGGGATTTTGGTTCAGTGTCGACACACGCGCACGTCGGGATTTGCGCGGGTTCAGCGGGCCCGGTAGGACACTCGGGATTTGAAAATGGACTTTGGAAACAGGTTTTGGGTGTGTTATGATATTCTGAGGGTTCTGTTCAGTTTTGGTTTCATTTGGGGTTTGTTAGGTGCGTTTGGGGCTAAATTGCAATGATTTGGGGAGTTGAAGGACTAAGTTGCAATTAGCCCACAAATCCGCAATATTTGGAAAAGGACAAGGGAGTGAGGTGGCTGAAATGAAGTGGGGAAGGATAAGGGGACACTTGTCCCATTTATGGAAAAAGGAAGAAAAAGAAAAGAAAAAGAAAGGAAAATATATAAGGAATGAAAAATGGTTTTTCTTCATTCTTCTTCACGTTTCTTCTTCTTATTCCTTCCTCTCCCATCCACCATTGTCACTATTCACCAAGCTCTCCATGTGTTCTTCATTTTTTGCCAAGAATCAACAAGGATTTGGGTTCCATAAGTGGTAAGCTTTCTACTTTCATCTCTTTTCAAGATTGGAAGCATGATTTCCTTGGAAAAGAGGAAGAAAATGGAATTTTGGTTTGTTCTTAGCTACTAGCTAGGATGATTCTCTTGCTTCCAAATTCAAGTATGTTGATCTTGAGATGGTGGGGAGTAAGAATCTATGGTTGGATTTTGGAAAAACATCATGGAGGATAGAAACATATTTTGGCGAAAATTAGGGTTGTTTCTAAACTTGATCATTTGTTGTGTTCTTGAATCATGCTTTGGATATGTTGTTCCTAGCATGATTCTAAGGCATTGTGTGGTTTCAATTTGATGGAAAATAGGTTGTGTGGAAAAGCCCCAAATTGGGTGAATAGTGTAATTAGGGTTTATGTTGGATTTTGGTGATTTGGGTGAAATTGGTTAGTAATCAAGGTTAGGAAGTGTAATTGGTGGTTAAAGTGAGTAATTGGTGGCTTGAATGGATTGATTTGGAAGTTGGGTGAAAAGTTGGGAAAGTGCCGAATTTAAGAATGAAACTTTAGTTAAGTTGGTGTTGTGTTTTGGTTGATTTGGATGGTGAATTGGTATCGGGGATGGATTTAGGTGCGATATGGTGTTTGAAACATCATTTTCGGATAATAAATGGAAAGGTTACCTTTATACGGGTTTACCGGGAAAATGTCGGGAATTACGGGTTTAAAGGTTGGAATTTGTTTGTGGGTGTTAGAATAACAAGGTTCTAGCTCGGTTCAGTAAACCGAGCTTTACGTGGATTTTTGCGGGAAAGTGCGGGATTGTGCGGGTTTAGTTTCGGGGTCTATTTTGGTGAGTTCGACTTGTGTGTGGTTGTTCGGTGTGATTCTGCGTTGGTGGAGTGGTGCGGGACCTTAAAAGTCGAGTTGTCACATTTCGGGCCGGAGCCGGGATTTCCCGAGAGTTGTCTTTGCGGGCGATATTTTCAATGTAAGGGCTCAACTTCTCTCGTTATACATTCGGAATGAGACTTTATGTATATCGGGTCTAGTTGAGGCAGGATTCGGGTTGAGGACGGTGGTCCGATAATCCGGGACACATCATATGGTAGGGTACATGTTTGTACTTGTTCTGCATTTTAAGACCGGGTGGTCTTGAAGGCCACGAGTTTATATCTTTCGCTTACCTTATCCGCTAGGCGCTGATATTTCTGTTTATATGTTTTGGTATATTATATTACATTTTGCATATGCATTATTATTATATGATTACATTTCGTGACGAGACTGGATGGTCTTAGAGGCCACGGTGCTCCTTGGTTACGTTTCGTAGTGTCCGCACTGAGGGTGCCGACATTCGGTTTGTATCTGCACCGGGAGTGCTGATATTCTGTTCTGTGTCCGCTTTGGAGGGTGCCGACACTTTACGTATACACGCACCGTGAGTGCAGGTATACTTCTGTGACCCTACGACAGTTTGGGGATCGCGACCCCTGCCGGTACCGTGCTTCTGTTCTGTTCTGTTCTGTATATTCTGACCTCTTAGAGAGGACTGTCATTTTGGGTCGTTCTGGCGGTTGGACCGCGTATGATGGGTTCCAGCTCACCTCGACTCGCATACATTTATATATATATATATATATATATATATATATGTATATTTGTATTTGCGTTCATTCTGTTTTGTAGGTTCGGTTCAGCAGCACTTGTACAAACTGTATCTTACCTCAGCCCTTACTGGGTCCTCCCGAGGACTCACCCCTTTCTGTTTACCACCTTTCAGGTCGGCCTGACAAGCAGCCGGCGGACTAGAGATCCGCGGTGCTTTTGGTTTTGGTTTCAGCAGCAGCAGCAGTACCTCGTGCGGGAATCTCCTGAGCGAGGGGTTTCAAGATTCCGCACCTAGGTATTCTAAGGATTGCATTGAGGGCTCTGTAGCTGTAGTTGCATGCATGTATTTCGGATCATGATATTGTATACGAAATGAGCTTGTGTTCTGGATATCTGTTGATTCTGCTTTGTCTTCGAGTCGTGGCGGAGCCCGACTTGCCTATATTGGATATGCTTTAAATGGGTTCTGTGTTCTGCTTGTTATGAGTAATGTTTGGTATTCCATGAACTGCATGGTTGGTGTTGGTTGAGGTTGTTTTGTATACTTGCCATGTATGAGTTTTGTAGGTTGCGGGTTGTAGTACGACCATTCTGTTGTTTACGGGCCGGGTCACGGGTCCACTGCACGTATCGGGGTTCGGTAGTACTGTTCTGCGCCTTCCGCCGTAGCTTCCGCTTCCGCACGTCGCGGCCGGCTCCGCCTCCGCAACCGGGCGGGGTGGCTGTGACAACTCTGTTTTACCGTTGCCCGATTCTAGTTCCCGCTTACTCCACCGAGCGTTCCGTATTACGTAAGCTTCCACGGAAGGGGGTAACAGGGATGGTGACGCATGAAATTTCTTTGACCTTTCTTTTCACAACCTTGACGGCTTGTGTTTGTTCTTTTCCCCATTTTGGAGGGTTTTTCTTTAGTCTATAAAAAAGTGGTTTACAGTCTTTCGCCATATCTTTATAAAATATTGAGACATAATTCAGGCTTCCTATTAACCTCTGTAATTGTTTTTTATCATTGATTTCATCTGGTTGGAATTTTTTTTTATATAGTGCCTTTGTATATCATATGTTGAGGAACTGAACATTTGTTTGGAACAACTCCATCTTTTTTGCTAACACCACTAATCCTATTTCTTCAACTATTTTCATGAATTTAGGCAAGTGATTCCAGTGTTGGTCAATTGATTGAGAAAACACTAACATATCATCAATGTACACAATAGTAAAAGAGCTGTAAAGATTAAAAATTTTGTTCATTATTCTTTGAAATTCTGATGGTGCATTCTTAAGACCAAATAGAATTACATTCCATTCATAGTGTCCAAATGGGACATTAAATCATGTCTTGTACTTATCATTTTCTGCAATTTGTTTACAAATATCTAGACTTCATGTCAAATTTTGAAAATACAGTGGATTTGTATAATCTTGACAAAAGGTCTTTTTTATTAGGTATCGGGTACCTAATCCATTTTAACACTTTATTCAAACGTTTGTAATTATTTACCAACCTTGTTACTTCTCTTTCTATTTCAGAATTGTTATTCAGATAAAAAGCCGAGCAACTTCATGGTGAAGAACTTTTTCTTATTAGTCCCTTATCAAGGAGATCTTGTATCTCCTTTTTACAATGAATTGTTAATTCCTCATTCATTTGGATAGCTCTGGATCTAGTAGAGATATTTTTCTCTTCGAATTCTGTTTCATAAGGTAAATTAACAATATTTTTTCCTTTCCCAAAATGCATTAAAAATGTCTGCACAAATCTTCTTACTTAGAATTTCTTTAAAAGTCTGTATTTGCTTTTACAATTCTCGAGTCTTTATTTTTTCCTCGACACTTTTATGGCTAATATCTTCTTGGAGACTTATTAATGTTTCTTGCTTACTATTTAAATTTGCAGTAAATTCTTCCAGCAAACTAGTTCGAGGGGATTCTATAAATTTAAAAGTTATTTTTCTCCCAAATGTTTTAGTAATTAATCCATTTTGGTCAACCTTATAGGGCATAATAGCACAAAATGTGTTCCTAGAATCACATCTTAATTCATTTGAGCAAGCATTGTGAATTGTTGACATACAAATTTCATCATTGCATACATCCACATGAGTTAATTTGAATCTCTGCATTATTTGCTAGTTACCTGCTGTGATATACCCAAAAGGTTTTTCTAAATATTTATAGGGAATTAATCCTTCTTTGATTACATTTATGTCTTCCCCTGAATCAATCAATACGAGAGTCGTGATTTCAAATTTTTTTCTCGACTTTTAGAGTTACTAGACTCGTGTATCTTTGATTTGGCATGTATTCGATTTCATTTATTTGAAGTTGCTTACTTTGAGAAGAAGTCTCAAGAGCTACTTCTTCAAGTATCACATCTTTTTACCTATTCTTCTCTTTTGCTTTGAATTCGTATTCATTTAAGTCCTCAATTCTTCTTTTTAGATCTTTTACTTCATTTTTGACTTGGTGAAGCTCTGGTTTTAATTCTTTAACTGTGGGTTCTCTATAATTTATTTGTGCTTGATCAACCCTTTTTAATATTTCATTAAAACTATAAATTTGAGGTTTATTTATTTTCTTCCAATATGTTTTCTTCTCTTGCCACTTTAAGGATCTTGTTCTTGGTTGTTTATTTTTTCTAGATACCTTAAAAGAAATTCTTTTCCTGTATCCGGATCTTATATATTTTTTGCATTCTCTAGGATTCTTTCATCCTCTTCTGTTTTTGCATTTATCTGAAGCACATTTAATTATATTTTCCCAAATGTTTTTTGTATGTCATAAGAGCCACATTGGCATTTTGATCCGCAACTATTATCTAATATTGACTTGATTCACTACTCAAGTCTACTTTATTAAGTTCGTTTGAGCTTCTGGATTATCTGAAATTTCTTCAAAATCATTTCCTGAATAGCTATTCAGCATTATCTGCATAAGGCTTTGTATTAAGCCCTCATCGATTTCTAGTGAATTTATTTTTTGTTTGGTGTTACACTTATTTTGAAGGTGACCTACTTTTCCACATTTCCAACAAATTGGCTCAGGTCTGTTTTTCCTATATTTCCTTTCTCAAACTTTTTTGTACGTTCAGGGTCTTTCTTCTCTTTTCTCATATCTTCTTTCTTTGTGCATCTTGTAGGTTTTCTTACTAGGACTACATCCATACTGGGAACAGATGTTGGAATTCCTAGCGCACCAAAACCTTTTAAGGTGTTACTTGAGCTCTTGGAGCTAAGTCAGAGCTTAAAAGTAGCTATATGTAGCTCATCCCAGCTCACCTCAGCTAGAAGTAGCTGAACTTAGCCCACCCCAGCTCAAGGTCAGCTAGAAGTAGCTAACCTTAGCTCAACACCAACTGGGAGCAGCTAGAGTCAGCTCAAGTCAGCTCACTCCAGCTCATGGGAGCTGGGTGCAGCTAGACTTTAGCTCACTTCAGCTAGAAGTAGTTGTAGTTAGCTGGACTTTAGCTCATGTTAGCTAAATGTAGTTAACTCCAACTCATTGGAGCTAAATGAATAGAGGAGCAACATTTAGCTCACTGTCAGCTGAATTTGAGCTCAATGAAGCTCAATATGGATGAATGGCAAGTTGAGTTAGTTTTGTACTAGTTCATAGAGTTCCTAGCTGAAATATATGTGGCATATTTTGGCCAAAAGTTGTGACTTTTGAGCCAAAAGGTGTGTCCCTTGTGTAGAGACACATCTCCACACCTAAAGGTTACAACCCTTGACCAAGCCACATGACCATTGGCCAAGGGAGGTGTTGGATCGGCTTTAGGAGCCGAAATGGTGTGGAGAAGCATCACACATTTTCAACCTTGTGAGAGGCCCTTGATTGCCGAAATGGTGTGAGCCCAAGTGAGGCAAATTTTCGGAAAATGAAGGGGCACTTCTCACCCCCTTTCACCTTCTATATATAGGGGTGAGGGGCTAGACATTCTTTCCATCTCTTGGAAGCATTGCCCTCTCTCTTCTCTCCCTCTCAAAGCCAAAATAGTTGGAATTCTTTTAGAGTTTGTGGGTGAAACCACATTAGAGATTCTTTATCTCTAATCCGCCTCCTTGGTGTGCCTCCAAACACACACACACATTTCCAAGGTGTTTTAACCACATTTTGTCATTTTTTAAGCTTACTTTGGTCATTTCAGATGCTCTTTGCTTATTATTGGATGAGATTCTTTACAGGAGCTAAAGTGCGGAGATTGGAGCTAAATGCATCATGATCAAGGCTTTAAAGGTGTGGGAGCAACTTGGAGGAAGCCCATGCCTTGCCATGCAAAAGAGAAGAGGAAGAAAAGAGAGAGAGCAGAGGCATTGTGCACAGGTGCGCACTCTCCCATTCATTATTTACATGACGGCCATTCAAATTCAAACTCCTGGATGTGAGCTCTCCAACTCGAAGAAGTCGAAACTCTGCAACGAGGTCTCCACACTCGTGCGAGGAAGCGCTCAGTGAGAAGAGTCGGCATTGTTCGCTGTGCGCGTGCATGTTGCGCACGCTAGAGAGGGCACACACTCTGTGAACTGCAAGGAAGCTTCCTCGATTCTATCCATTCCAGCTCATCTTTAGCACATTTTAGGGACCAAATTAGCCCTTTATAGTTCTTTTAGTTGCTCAACATGTTTAGGGGCATTTTAGTACTAGTTAGTAGTATAAATAGACATTTTAGGGTAAGTTTGAGAGAAGAAGATCATTCTCCTCGGGATTTGTAGCAGTCAAGTCATTTTCCAGAGAATTTCTAGGGTTTTGAACCCTCTCTCAAAGCTCGAGCTGAAGATTGATGTGGTGATTTTTTTTCAAAGACTAATCATTGGGTTTCTCATCTTTATCTTTGTCTCTTCATGTCTATATCTTCGTTTCCTTTGCTGATTTGTGTTTACTCCATGGTCATGAGTGAGTAGAACTCTATTTCTTCTTGGGTTTGCTTAGCTTAGGGGTGAAGTTATGGTCATTCATGTTTAGAGAGATCTAGGAACTGATTTCTTTGTACTTTGGCATGTCTAGTTGATTTGTTTGAATGTACACAAACATTTACTTCTCTAGGTGTTTAATTTAATGTCTGAGAAGACTTAGATCAGACTTAGACCCCAAAAAATCAGTTGATAGAGTATCTTTTAGTTAGAGATAACCTTAGGAATCTATTGGTGTTATAGGTTTGGTGCTATAAATGACTCTTATTTGTGATTAGAGTTACTTGAGAAAGGCTCTAGCCATTCTTGATTGAGATACAGGCTGCTAGCTAGAGATGGCAGCAACCCGAGTGTTGAAACTCACCCCTAGAACTTGCATGACGATCATAACGGAACATCATAGCGTAGGTAAACCCGAGAAGAGCTTTTTACATCTGATTATATCTTTTTTAGCTGCTGATTTTCATTGTTGCAAGTTGCTCTTGATTGATTTAGTTTTCTTGTTAGTAGTTACCTTGAAATCACCTTCACACCTGTTGTCCACACATCACTCATCTTAGAAAATATATAAGGAAGCCACAAATCTCTTGAGTTTGATACAATAGTAATTTTATTACCTATTCTCAGGCCATATTTTCACTTTGTTAATCAAGTGATTTCAATACCGTCATCGTCGACCAGTAAAATGGGGCTTCAGTACCTGTAATGCCTGAAACATTCAAGTAGATAGATCAGTAAATAAGACATTAGAGGATTGATCCTAGCTGGCTCGGTTTCTATATTATATTTTTCCTTTTTTCATTTTAGTTGTGCAATTTAATCAATTGGGAGAGAAGACAACTGAGGGAGCAGTAAAGTAGAGGAAGGAAATTCAAAATTACTCATGAACTCATAAGGAACAAGCATGTTAAATCATTCAGGCAACGGAGTCATTCTTTTAAACTAAGCTACTTTCTAAGGAAAAGTAAGTGAGGAAATTGAGACTAACTTGTTACCATGATAAGTAGAAAATACTATTAATTGATAAACTAAATCTTACCAAATTGTAATGGAAGAAGAAGGCCGAGACTTATATGTAAAGAAGAAAAATCAGCCAAACAAGTTCACAAGCTAACAAGGAAAAGGATTTTAATAACTAATTCCAGCCAAGAGTATTGCTTTAACAAATAAGAGAAGCAGTAGGAAAAGATTGCAACTCAAGTGAACAACAATTCTGATTCTCAAACATGTAACTCTATCTTTTAATGAATTAGTAATCCAAGTTCAAACGTGGTTTCATGTTTAAAGAGCCAAACATTTATTTTCTATCTATGTGTTTGTGTTTCATGTTAATAAGTCTCCAATGTGTGTGTTTGTTGAGTTTTTTGAATTAGTAAAGCCAAACATTTGGATGATAGATCCTTTGTTACCTTGACAAGTAAGAAAAGACTACTAACTGATAAACTAAATCTTACCAAATTGTAATGGAATATGAAGACTGAGACTTATATGTAAAGAAGAAAAATCAGCCAAACAAGTTCACAAGCTAACAAGGAAAAGGATTTTAACAAGTAATTCCAGCCATGAGTATTGGTTTAACAAATAAGAGAAGCAGTTGGAAAAGATTGTAACTCAAGTGAACGAGAATTCTGATTCTCAAACATGTAACTGTATCTTTTAATGAATTACTAATCCAAGTTCGAACGTGGTTTCATTTTTAAAAAGCCAAACAAACGAGTCAAAGACTAACCATACGAACCTATAAACAGCCACACTTCCAAATGAAGGCATCAATAACTCAAAACTAGGACTTTAATTGGTAAAATTTATGGTCAAGTAATCAACTCATGTTGTTGTTGGATAATGGTCTGAAGAGGCCTAAAGTTTTTCGGGTTTTCGAGATTTAGGACTAAAACTTATCGAGTTTGAGAAATAGGACTAATATTTTCTCGAGTGTTGGGAAGTACACTACGTGGGGAAGATGGCCGTCACTGCGGCCCGAGACGCAGTTGGGCCGTGGTAACCACTGCGGCGAGGGTCGCGGTGAAAAAGGCCGCAGTTTCGAACGCACTGCGGCTGAAGCCGCGGTACCTACTGTGGCTTCACCACGGAAAAGGCCGCAGTAAGACTGGCAGCAGCTGACAGTCATCTGACGGCGCCGCCATTACGTACTGCGGCCTTAACTGCGTCTATAGCCGCAGTAATTCAAATATTTTGTGAAAAAAAATAAAATTGTATAAATATTTAGTAACTATTATTTAAATTAATAAATATAAATTTAATAATAATGTTAGTTAAGAAAGTAATTATTAATTGAAATAAATATAAATAGAATGTATATTGAAGATAATTAACCAATTACATCCTAAAAATATTTACAGTAATTCAAGTTCTAATTGTTCGGAGGATTATGTTGGTGCATAAAAGCATCGAAATCTTGATCGTCCAACCCAAACAAGTCCAAGAAGTTGATCGGTGGCGCTGTGGGCTCCGGGATTTGCTGCTCCGATGTCCGTGGCAACACCGGCTGATAATCAGCTTGGGCGGAGGTTGGCGGCCTCGGAGGATTCTCGTGACGTGGGGTGATCTGAGATGGGGAAGGTTGGGATGATCCGACGACCAAAGTCGCTGGCACGTCGGAAAGTCAGATATGTCCCCCCCCCTACGAAACGCCGACCACATGCTGCTGATCGCCGCTTCCGTGGAACGCGTCGGCTCGTTCACCCGAGCTTCCACTCGAGCTTCCACTCGGGCTTCAACATCAGTATAT
Organism: Stellera chamaejasme; assembly: GCA_024586325.1. NCBI lineage: Eukaryota > Viridiplantae > Streptophyta > Magnoliopsida > Malvales > Thymelaeaceae > Stellera > Stellera chamaejasme. Next base: position 22,347,174 of record CM044979.1, read on the forward strand.
GCACGAGCACCTTGGTCCTCGAGAGCGGCGACCCTGCATCTCAGGTCATAGATCTCATCCATGTCCCTCCGATGCTGATCCTCCAGGTCGATCTCGCGCTGAAATCAAAATTTCATTTTGAAAATGTTATACTGATAATGATGAATTGTCAATGTACTGTAAAGGTATGGAATTGGTAAAAGTTCAATTTGATTACCTGCGATGGTCGAGGTTGCTCGAACAGATCGAGCTGAGAAAGCTGGGGCGGGACACCGACCCATCGCCCTCGCGTGTGCGGGCCTAGGACATCCTTGTAGATGTCCTCATCGATATCGGGGAACGGCCCGTCCTCCCCATACTTCTCGATCAAGTGTTTCTTGTACTCCTCCTAGTTAAGATGAAGAAATTTATGTTAATGAATAATAAATTGAATAATTTAAACATATAAATGATTGAGAAACTACTTAAACTTACCAAGGCCGCATTTTCCTTGCCCAGCCAGTCCTCCACAAACTGGTCCACCCGCAGCCTCTGTCCCGCCTTTTTGCACTGTCAATTAAAATATGTTAGGTATTCAAAAGTTTCACTTATAGATACGTAATTATACATAAATATTTTTAAAAAGTTACAATTTCCTCATAAATAGTCATCTTTGTCATGCGACTTGAATTTTGGTTGTTTTTCGCTCTTGGCATTTATCTTGTTCCGGGCTGAGTTCACCTTGAACTCCTCACTGCAGTAATGCTCCAGGAGCATAATCAAGGGCTTTTTGCTCAATGCAAAACATGGATGCAATGATTCAAATACATTTATAAACACTTTACTCACCCTTGTTTTGTCTATTGTAATAAAGGGGCTTGAGTAAGGGATCGAACCCAAGAGAATTGAGCGTTTCTAGACTAGTATGCTAAGTGTGTAACTAAACTAATATGTAATGCAAGGGACACAATTGATTGATATGTTGGTGGATGGGAGGAGTGACTAAAGTAAGTTAAGTGCGAGGCAAGAGTGGAATGGAAGCAATGACAACTTCTTGTGGACTTTCAAATATAGACATCTCCTAGGGATTTCATGTATATTGAGGAGTGATTATGAGTTCTAACCATGATTCGAGGTGGATTACAAACGGCTAGCATACTTCCATTTATAGATAGCATGCCAATCTCAACCAATCAACTAACCTAACCAATTCTCATTGCATTAGCATTAGGAGATAAGGCATGAAGCTCTTAATCAATTCACCAATCGACTCCTAGAGGTTATCTCTAACACACAGCGAGTCAATCAATCAAATCCCTTAGGCATAGTTCATTAAAACCTCTCTTGAGCATTTCTACGAACACCTTGTATGCATATGCTAGAGTTAGCCATTCTCTAACATACTTTAGCATTCAATGATCAAGGAAATGATATCTAAATCCAAACAAGTTATGAAACTCACAAACCTATGCTCAATAACAACAATCCACAAGAAGAAGCAAAATCTACCTACTCATACTCATGGTACTACTCAAACAAGCATTCAAGAACACAAGTATGAAAGAGTAGAAAGAGAGAGAGTGGGAAGAAATCACCCTATATAAGATCATCCACAAGAGCCCTAATCAACCTCTCATGTTCTTGAGGTTGAAGGGGCTCAAAGCCCTAGAAGAGGAGAAGAAAGAGCTCCAAGAACCAATGTTAATGTGAGAATTCGCCCAAATGGTAAATGTCATCTAAAACTTTCCCTATTTGGGTTTATATACATAGATATAATGACTAAAGGGTCCCTAGACATGTTAGACACCTTTAGGGTGTTAATTATGGGTAAAATAGTCAAGAAATATCTGTGCAACAGTGTTTGAAACGAGAAATATCGCAGTGGTCCTGAAACATTTAAGTGCGGGTGGTGGCGCCACAATGATGCCACAATGGCGCCGCGAGTGTGTCACTTTGAGGCCGAGAATTCATGCGGCGCCAGCTTGGCTCCACGATGGTGCCGCGAGCTTGTTGCACCAAGAACTTGCTATTCCAAGCACGAGAGGTTGAAGTCCGAGCCTTCATTTCCACCAAGATTTGGTGGTTTGATCCTTCCTCCACTCCTCAATGTACGAGATCCACCCTTTTGTTCTCCTCAAGCTTCATTTATACCATTTGAATATTCAACTACAAATAAAGCAACTTACTAATTAACACGTTCAAATATTATCGAATTCGCTCAAATGCATGATGGAAATGATTTGAAACACTTGAAATGTGATATGTGTATGCTACACATCGAGCGGCTTCCACTTCGCATGGTCTATCCTCTGCGGAGGCATGTCCAGCCAGTCCATGTAGTTTGGAGCCTGGCGATCCAAAGGACGTCTTCTCTGGGCCCAATACCGGATGTTGTCTTGGGTGTACCGGTAGAATTCCGTGAATCGAGAATGGAGCTTTTCCAGGAATTTGTGATCAGTCCATGAATATTGGATCTGTTCTTGATAACATGAAAACGTTTATATCTATAGAATTAGTTTAAAAAAAGTATATAAAAATAGTGAAATTATTAGTATTTGTATTACCGCGAATTAGTTGGCATAGTCGGCTTGCTCATCCATTTGGGAGGTCGTTGTATATATGCGAGAAGCTTGTGAACACCTTGCGACGATTCACCTAATTCCAACACATCCATAACTAATTCACAACAGATTTCAACTAGTTCCAACAAATCAATAAACATCCATATTCCATAAACATCCTAAAATTTCCACAAAAATACTCCTGAAACGATTTAGCCCTCATTCTAGGACCGCATGCCAGGTCATATAGTGCTTGTGGGAGCGCCGCCCGATTTGTGACGGCCTATACAGAATTGGTAATCAACATAATATATTTCATTCCGATTAAGATCGTAACAAATAAATGAGTAAATAAATAAACACAACTAACCACATTCTTGAACCAACGTGTATACTCTGCTAGCCTTAAGTTGTCCACAACATTATCGTTCATTTTTGGTAACCGATTATGGGACAACTCGTTAAATCGAATTATAAATTGCTCCACCTCCCGACAATTCTGAAGAATGTATGTTTGGACATGATTTACTTCTTCAGAGACAATTCTTGAGCCCGAGCCTTCCCAAAAGTTTTTGTTGGATGACTGAAAATTGATAGTCCCGAATCGCTAACAATCGTAGGAAAATAAATTTCGTTCCGTATGTGAGGATTCACCCGTGTTCTTTGATTATCTTCCATGTAATGCTCACAAAAAGCTATCTCTGTATCAAGAACTTTTCAATGATCGAGCCCTAAAACAATTGTTTGTTCACACATTTTGCTTTCAACTTCTTCATATTCCGTTCAAAAGAAACATCCACCAATATCCGACAGTCCACAAGTTTGAAGGTGCCAAGGTAGATGCATAGTAAGATGTTCCATGGAGTCAAAGATTGATGGCGGGAAGATCTTTTCCAACTTGCACAGTTGTTACGATGATTAATTCATCAAACTTCTCCACATTGCGAAGTATAATTCTGCAATTCTTCAATTGTATGCATAATAAGAATTTGCATAATTCGCAATTGTCGTCCAAATGCCGTCAGAATGTAACCGTGCAAAGTAATGGGCAGCAGCTTCGCATGAACACATGACAATCATGGGTTTTCATCGTAAAATGTATTATTGGACGTATTGACACATCTGCCAATGTTAGATGCATACCCATCGGGAAGTTTAATGATATGCTTCAACCAATTGCAAATCATCGCAATCTGATCATCATTTAACGTGTATAACGCGTTCAGTTGAAATGGTTTCTCATTCTGTCCAATGCTCAAATGCAGTTCATCACGGATATTTAACTCCTGCAAATCGCGTCTCATTGTGCATTATCCTTCGTTTTCCCTTTCATGTTCAAAAGCGTAGAAAATGTTATCAAAACAATTTTTTTCAATGTGCATAACATCTAGACAATGTTGTACTTTCAAGTCGCCCAATACGGAAACTCCCTAAAATTGATTTCTTCACCTATTTGTGCTCATCACCAAACTTATCAACCCTCATTTTGTCCCACAGTGTTCGAATATTGGGAATACAATCCTATTAAGATCCCTTAAGATCTCATGCCATGACTTATACACACACGGATGTCTACGGTTAGTTTCTCCCGAGGATTTGGTATTGTTACGCAGAGCATGCCGACGTTTTAAAAATCTCCTATGACAACCCCACCAACTGGTTTTTCGTCCATGCTTCAACTGAAAACTATTAACATCACTCATGCGGTATGGACATGCAAGTCTTCCATGCGTACTCCAGCCCGATAGCATTTCATACGCTGGAAAATCACTTATCGTCCAAAGCAGACATTCTCGCATAACAAAGTTCGATTACGGTGCGCATCCCAAGTTTCCACTCTTGTATTCCATAAAACTTGTAACTCCTCAATCAGTGGACGTAGAAACACGTCAATGTTACGGCCAGGAGATCGGGGACCTGGAATTAGCAGAGGCATGAAAGTGTACGGCTCCTTCATGCATAAATCAGGCGGCAGGTTGTAAACAACGATGAATACCGGCCACATCGAATACGATTGTCCTGTTTCGGACAACGGGTTAAAGCCATCAGTACTTAACCCCAATCGTACACTTCGGTACTCCTGTGCGAAATCCGGATAACGTTGAGATGGATGTCCAACAGTGTCATTCACATTTTCACTTGCTCTAATATGATATGTCATGAATTTTGCGGTTTTAGACAACTGGTAAAGCCATTGTAGCCGCTCAGTGATTGGCAAATATCGTAAAACATTTTTAGGTTTCGGTTTCTTATCCGGATCACACTCTTCATACCTATCCGCTCCACTCACCCTACAATTTAATAACTTGCTGAAGCTACCGTAGAACAACATACAATTGTTCTCGCAAACATGAATTTTTCTATACGGTAACCCCAGCTCCTTCAACATACCTTTCATACTAAACATGCTCGTTGGCAACGAGTTTGCTCCGGGTAAAATTTCATTGATATATCCGATCATCTCAGAGAAAAAGGCATCTGATACGTTGTGTTGACTTTTCATACTCAACAACTTAGATAACACCGATAATTTGGTGTACTTATCACCACAACTTTCGTATAAAGGTTTTGACGCATCACACAACAGTTGGAAAAACTGTTACACCCTTTCATTTGGCACTTCGGGCGGTGAAACGTCCTCATCGTCATTATTCTGATCATCTTCAAAATTATTACAGTGCTCATGAAACCCAAAAGCATCACGAACCATTTCTTCATAAGCCGGCCGCTCTTGGCTACCCTTAGAAGAATTGATCGCAGATTTCGTACATGCAACATTCGATGATATTGACATTACTTCATCAAATCAATAACCTCGATAAACACATGGTTTGATCTCAAGTCATTCACCACGACAATCCAACGCATGATAATTAGGTTGATATCCATCTAATAGTAAATGATTGCCAATTGTTATTCTATCATAATAATATCTATTTTTACACTTTTTACACGGCCATTTCACCAGTTCTTCTCCATTTGATTTAGCAACAAAAAAAAAGTATAATCCAAGAATTCTTGAAGCCCAGTCCAAAATCTTTCACTTATATAGCAAGTCCTATCCTCAAAGCGCCGATATATCCAATCACGTCCTTCGGCCATTTATGCCATTTCCTATGATCATTCATCAATAAAAACAATAACAAACATGACAATTAATTATATATTACAAAAAATAAACACAAAAGTACTTAAATACTACACACATTCATATATAAATATTCACATAATTTTCTCCTAATCCAGGGTGCATGGGTCCTATCCTGTTCATAAAAGTACTATTAGTGAAGAAACTTTTATGGTTGTGTATGTAAAACTGTAATTACATAAATTTCGGCAACATTTCACCTTAGTTCCACACTATACCATTTCTCTGGAATATTACTCCCAAAACAGGTATAACGTGGAACAAGACTAAGAAATGCGAGTAATCCGATCCGTTTTACATGCACAACCATAAAAGTTTAATACACCGATAGTAAACTTTTACAAACTGTCCAACTTGAAAAATCCATGAAAACTCTGTACAATATATTATTTTACAATGTTATTCCAAAATTTTGAAATAAAGTGTAAAAAAATATATTTTTACAAGTTTTCATAGACAGGAACTATGGCTCAACTAATTTAATTAAATTACTTAAAAAGAAAATAAAATTACCAATACATAAATTAAATTGAATGAAAAACTATGTAACCATAAATAAATACATAAAATATTTATTACCTCGATAATACACACAAGTCGATTTGCACCGTAGAGTCCACTCAGATTTAATGATGATATTTCGTGTAATAGTTGAGAGATGAGAGGTTAAGAAAAGTTTGCGAAGTGTTGGTGATAGCCAAAGCGTAACCTCCGGCTGTCAAGGGTTCTCTGATGACCGAAATAGAGCAACTCCGGTACCTGGAAGGACAAGACAAAGGACACTTTCAGGTGCAGACAGAGAAGGAAAGTGTGGGTGTGTAGTAATCACCTTATTTGAGGCAGGCACCACCCAATATATAGGGTGGTGCCAGGTCCCGTTACGGGGCCTTGAATGCTGGAGAATCTCCATAAATGTGTCCATAATTTGGGACGGCTGCGTATTAATGGTGTAATAACCGTGGAGTTATTGCGGAGTTACTCCCTCTCCTTTGGCTTAATGCCGTAATTAATGTAACGGCTGCTTTGATGGAGGCAGGAAGCCTTTTATGGCTAACGGATTTATACGGCGAGCCCTTATTGTAGGAGGAGCTCTCCGTAAATACGAGGCTGGCTGCGGTGGGCGTGGCCCGTGTGGCATTTGCATTTGACAATACAGCCGTATGGGCTGGCCCATATATACCAGTATGTCCTCCCCCCACAGCGGAGGATGGGTTGGGCCCCTGTGCTCCGCCTTAGAAGAAAGTATCATGGCTGAAGTTGGGCCCAAGTGGTATTGTGCCGCTTTTGGAGTTTAATTGGGGAAAAGCCCAAGAGTTGCTCCAATATTGGCCCAATTGTTGGCCCAATAACATTTGTGGCAGTTGTAAAGCACTTTTTCAAAATTTGCGCTTTTGCGCGTTTGTAATTATGAGAGAAGTCGTTTCACCTCCCATCGGACTCTTCTTATACGTCAACCCATGTGAGGAGTCGCTTTTCCGAATTCTCGCTTTCCTTGCTTTTGTGCTTGATTTCCTCTTTCACTCTAGTTTCCATTTTTGGCGATTACCAAAGAATTTCCCGGCGAGATTCGAAGAACCCAACCGTTGAATCTTTCGTTTCGTCTCCGGCGTATCAATCGGTAAGTATCACCGTGTTATTTCATCCTTTTCCGTCGCGACTGTGTCGCGAGCGTGTTTTTGTCGCGCCGGTGCCTGGGTTCTTGGGTTTTAGGGTTTAAGTTTTTGAATTTGTGGTTTATTTCTGTAGATGGCTCCCAAGAATCCAAGCAAGCCCGGCGTCGGTCCTGATATCGTGGAGCAGTGGCCCCTAACACCTCTGTCGGAGACGAAAATGACCGATATTTGCGGAACCACCATCTGTATACAAGGGTGGTCTGTGGGCTTTCTCCGCAGATGTGTTGAGAAAAGCGGGGTTGGGGTTGAGCGACGAGGCCATGAGGGAACAGACCATGGTCGTCTTCGAAGCCCAGCTTAAAGCCGGATTGAGGCTCCCCCTTCGTTCCTTGCTGCTGCAGTTATGCGAGGGATGGGGTGTTTGCCCTGGGCAACTGGCCCCGAACGTGTTTACCACCGTAAACGCGTTTGTGGTGGCCTGTCACTTGGCGAAGACGGTGGTGTTGCCGGAGACCTTCTTGCAGTTCTACACCCTGAAGAGGCCGGTCGGACACCCCTTTTATCAGTTGACCCCCGAGGAGGTGAAGGTGGGCAACAAAATGGTGAAGATCGGGGTCTTCGCTGAGACTACCAGCTCATGGGGGAGCTGAAAGAACTTCTTCTTCATCCTCAAGGAGGATAGCTGGGGGTTCCCTGCGTACTTCATCAAGGAGAGGACGCAAGGGTGTCGGTGAAGCCCTCTTTGTGGGCTGGCAGCGAGGGGAAGAAAGCCCTCGACGCCCTGTGTGAATGGGTCCGCGATGTAGAAAGGCTCGAGGAGTGTAAGGGTGGGTTTCCCTTCACTCTATCCAGTCTGGACGAAGTGGTCCTGCGGAGGGTACGGGTTAGCAGGACCCATTGCCTTCCGAGCCACGTAGTCACCTTAAAGAAGCTGGGTGGAGGGCCTGGACGGGGACCTTATCGAGCGCTTCGAAGGCGCTTTCAGCAACCCCCATTGTCTGTTTCGTACCCCTTTTCGCTTTTGTGTTTCTGTGTTTGCACATTTTGAATGCTATTATAACCTGACTTTGTGTTTTGTTACAGCCAAGATGTCGCACCCCAGCACCCTCTTTGCCAAGAAGCAGGACTTGAGGGAAGCCCTCAAGATAAAGATGGACGAGGAGGTCCCTGCCGAGCCCGCTCAAAGGGCTATCGAGGAGACAATTGCTGGGTCCTCGAAAGGCGGAGAGGCCCGAGGTGAAGGGGCCTTGGTGATGGTTGCTCAACCAGTCAGTGCGGTTGGTCCCGTAATCATCGAGGAGAGCTCCGAAGAGTCGGAGGAGCTTAAGCTTCGCACGAAACGGCCCGAATCGCAGTATTGCTTTTGTCTCCTCTAGGTGTTTGGTTATCCTTCTTTATTTTGTATTCTCATCCCTTTTCTAATTTTGCGGCAGCAGAGGGCTTGGAAGTGTCTTCGGACAGCCGTCCTGGCCCCGTGAAGGACAAAGGAAAGGGACCGGCCCTCGAGGAGCCGTCCACAAGCCCCGTTCGAGGCATAAGGGAGCCTGTGGGGCTCTTGGCTGATGCTCGAAGGGCTGCTTTGTGGTCCTCGAGGGACTGCGAAGAGGCCTTCGAGGATTCCAAAGACCCTTAAGGAATAGATCCAGTTTCGAGCCCCGGTTGCTCGTGGATTATCGGCGGGAGCTGCGAGAGAAATCCTTTATGCGCAAGGGCCTAGCCACGGTGGAGGCCTGGGATCCCGTGATGAGGGTGACTCGTGACGAGTCAGTGCTCCTCGGGGAGAAAGAGGTGAGATTGAAAGTTGCGGAGGGGCTTTCACTTCCCCGTGACCGACACTTTCTGAAGCATACATCCTCGGATCCCCTGGACATTGCGAAGGACATCTGCCAGGGCCTTACTCGAGTAAGTCACAATCCTCGATTGCCCTTTGTGTTATTTATAGTTCTTGTCAGCGTACTTTTGTTTATACGCTTTGCGTTTGTAACTTGCAGGAGATCAGATCGCTCAAGCCACAGTGGCCAAGATCGAGGACCTTCAAGCCCTTGTGAGGAGCCTTGAGGCCAAGGCAAAGGACTACGAGGAAGTGGAGAGTCTAAAGAAGGCCCTCGCTGAAAAGGAGGCCGATTTGGCTTCCTCGAGGAAGGAGGAGGCTAACACTCTCGTGGCTATGGGTGTCGATGGAAAGAAGCACGAGGCCCTCTTCCTCGCCGAGCACCACGCGAAGAACGACCTCGAAGCTGAGATGGAGCAAGTGCTCGGGGAGTGCCAAAGGATGGAGGCCCAGGCTGAGGCGAAGGACAAGCTCATCGAGGAGCTGTCCTTGAGGGCTGCCAAGGCAGAGGAGCAGGCCTCGATGGCGGCCGCCCAAGTCGAAGAATGCGCCAGAACCCTCAATGAGGTGACGTGCTCCAGACTGACTGACCTTTCAGCCTTCGTAGAACTTGAAGGCAAAATTGGCCTTAAGTTGTACGGGGGTGAAAGTGCTCAGCCTCGTGTCTTTGTGAAGTCCGTCGCTGAGAGGACTGCTCGAATGGGCAGGGCCTTCGAGGTCCTGACCGAGAAAGTGGTCGACGCGCAAGCCATGGAGGGGGTCCAGACGCTGAAGGATTCCTTCGATGCCGCCAGAAGTGGAGGCCATGCTTGAGAAGGCACCACCGGATCCCCTCGACGCGACCAAGGTTGAGGTGCCAACCCAGCGGCACTGTTCGATTGGGGTAGGCCAGGGAAGAAATTAGGGGTAGAATATCCTTATGATATTCTCGCCGGGGCATGTAGAAGATGCCCCTGTTGTACACCCAAACGATGATGTCCCTAAGTAATTTTTGGGGTTTTTGACTTGTAATTAAATTTTTGCACATACTTTATAAAGTAGTCAACAACTTTGTAGCCTTTGTTGCTTTTTAGGTGCCGTACAAATCTTTGTTTGCACAACGCGCGGACTTCGTATCTTGTTTGTATTGCCTCAGAGTAAATTTCTTTAAGGCAAAATGTGCAACTCTTCGTAGAATTGATTGTTTTTAATTCGATGTGCGTTACTCGAATATTGAAGTCCTGAAGAACTTTAAATGTCCAATTCTTCGGGGTTATACCTTGTAATTGATTTTTGTCTTTTACTTTATAAAGCAGTGGACATTGTTCATAGATTTGACTGTGTGTCAGTATCGCTTGCATAATGCGAAGACTTTGAAGATTGCTTTGTAACAGTCATCATTTTTTATTCGATGTACCAATACTGACTGTACAACGTAAAGAGTTTGAATATCCTTGCCAATTTATTGAAAGGAAAATACATGATCTAGACGTAATAAGGCCTCAAGTCATCGACGTGATAGTTGTTTTTCAGCCTCTTGCCTTGGTGGTCCTTTAATTTGTAGACGCCTCCTCTTTCTTTCTTTGTGCATGACGTAGGGTCCTGCCCATTTGGAACGAAGGCGCCATGGCCGTGATTACGACACGACAATTCTGCCCTTAGCAAGACCATACCACCCATGCAGATCTGTTTTGCCCGAATCTTAGCGTAGTGGTCGATGTTTGCACTTTGCAGTAAGGCAATAAGCCTAAGTCCGGCACCCTCGCGGAGTTATTCTAAGAGGTCCAGACGTGCACGAAGCCCGCTCTCATTATGAGGGGCGTCGTAATATAGTGTTCGGATTGTTGGTATAGAGACTTCGATTGGGAGCAAGGCTTCGACGCCGTAGACCAGGGAGAAAGGGGTTTCCCCTGTAGGTCCTCGCGTAGTTGTTCGGTAATCCCAGAGGACGCTGGGTAGCGCCTTGACCCATTTCCCTTTGTTGTCATCGAGGCGCTTTTTCAGGCTTTCTTTGATTGTGCGATTTGTGACTTCTACTTGGCCATTTGACTGTGGGTGTGCCACAGGGGCGTAGAGCATTTGTATACATCTTGATGGCCCAATCCTTGAGCTTTTTACTTGCGAATTGTGTCCCATTGTCTGTGATTATGGCTTTTGGTGCGCCGTATCGTGCTACGAGGTCGTGCCAGAGGAAGTGTATGACTTTGGCAGTCGTTATTTTCTTGAGTGGCCGGACCTCAACCCACTTGGTGAAGTAGTCGACAGCCACTATACAGAATTTGAACTGCCCTTTGGCCTTAGGCATTGGCCCGATTAGATCGAGGCCCCACAACGCCGAAAGGTATAGGATAGGTCTCCGTAACCGCTTCGTTTGCAGGCTACCGCTGGATGCGGGAGTTAAGCTGGCATTTATGGCACGTTCGCACCAAATCATGCGCGTCTTTCCTCAATGTTGGCCAATAATAACCGAGGCGCAAGCATTTGTGCGCCAGCGCATCGGAGCCAATGTGCGCTCCGCAAACTCCTGAGTGCACTTCGTTCAGGATGAGTTTGGAGTCATCGGGACCGATACACCGTTGTAAAGGAGCAGAATACCCTTTACGCCATAATGTACCATCTATGATGACATGGCGGGATGACTGCGTCCTTATCTTCTTCTGTAACGCCGGCGGGCCCTCGACTGCTCCAGTTTGGAGATACTGGAGGATTGGGTGCCTCAATCAATTACTACATTGGCATCGATAGCATGAATTGTATTTATCGAAGGTTGCGCTAAGGTTTCGAGGATTGCATCCGCCCGTCCGTTAGACAACTTGTCAGCCACAGTGTTTTGATCCCTTGGGATCTTATTAATATCCCTCGAGAGGACGGGGTCCCAGCAGTCATTGGTCCCCGTAACCTGGCTTACGACGAGCTGTGAGTCACTGTGCACAGTCAGACGTCGCAAGCCAGCTTTCAGGGCAGTTTTGAGACCCGATACGAGTGCCTCGTATTCCGCCACGTTGTTTGTGACGGGAACCGGAAAGCCACTCGTAAGCTGGCCTCCATGCCGTGTGGGCCCTCGATATGAACGCCCCTCACGGGCGATCAGCCTTGGATGAACCATCCATGAACATGTCCCACTCGGGAGGCTCCGACTCCGCTGGTGGATCCCTCGAAGGACCATTTTCGAGGGGATAGATGGAGAGCTCGGCCATGAAGTCCGCCAAAGCTTGTGCCTTTATGGCTCGTCGAGGCTCAAACTTGATGTCATATTCCCCGAGCTCGATGCACCAACGGGCTAAACGACCACTATGTTCTGGTCTGTTTAGGATGTCCCTGATTGGTAGGTCCGTTCTGACAATGATCGTGTGGGCTTGGAAATATGCTCGTAATTTCCTGGCAGCCACGATCAAAGCGTAGATCATTTTTTGAAGGGGAGGGTAGTTAACCTCGGCCCCTCGTAGCGTGTGGCTTGTGTAATAGACGGGCCACTGTTGCGGGCCTTCCTCTTTAACGAGCCTTGAAGAGGCAGTCTTTGTTCGAAGTGGAGAGGTAGATGACGAGTTTGTCCCACAGTTGCGGGCTTCTTGATTTGCTCGAAGGCTTCTTGGCATTCCGGTGTCCAAGTGAATGCCTTTTTCATGCGAAGCTGTTCGAAGAACGGCCTACACTTGTCTCCCAATTTGGAAATGAATCGCCCCAAGGCAACAATTCTTCCTGTGAGTTGTTGGATTTCCTTAATGTTCCTTGGTGGCGCCATATCCGTGATGGCTGATATTTTCTTAAGGTTGGCGTCGATTCCCCTTTCGGAGATCATGTAGCCCAGGAATTTCCCGGCTCCAACGAAGAAAGAACACTTAGCTGGATTGAGCCTCATGTTGTATCGTTGGAACGACTTGAAAGTCTCGGCCAGATCTTGAAGGTGATCTTGAATGTCATGCTTTTCACGATGACATCGCCGACGTACGCTTCAAGGTTACGACCCATTTGGTGGGCAAAGACCTTGTTCATTAGACGCTGGTAGGTGGCTCCGGCGTTTTGAGCCCAAAAGGCATTCGAACGTAGTAATATACGTCATCGCCCGTCGTGAACGCCGTTTTGAAGGCGTCCTCGGGATCCATGTAGATTTGGTGGTAACCACTCTTAGCGTCCATGAACGACAAGTATTTGTATTTGGAAGTGGCGTCCACGAGTTGGTCGATGACCGGTAACGGATAGGGGTCCTTTGGACAATGCCTATTGACGCCCGTGAAATCGACGCACATACGAAGTTCACCATTAGTTTTGTCAGCTAAAACTATGTTAGCGAGCCACTCGGAGTACTGAATTTCTTTTATTATTCCAGCGTCGAGGAGTTTAGAAACCTCCTCTTTTACAAACTTCTTTTTCGAATGGGCCATACCCCTTTTCTTTTGCTTAACCGGCTTTGAATCCGGGAATACATTAAGTTTGTGGGTGATGACGCTAGGATCGACGCCCGGCAGGTCCTTCAGGCTCCGTGCGAAGACGTCGAGGTTTGCCTCGAGGAGGTGGATGAGAGCCATCTTCTCCTTTTGTTTAAGGTTTTTGCCAACCCTAAACTTCTTACCGAACGAGCGTCGATTTCTTCCGTCACATCATCGAGTCGAGGCCTGTCGTCGGGCTCCGCGGGATCCTCGATCTCTTTCGAGGCTTGTGGATCAACCGTTGAGCTCAACGAGGCCACGTAGTTTGTCCTTGCCGTTCGCTGGTCGATGTAGATGCTTACGTCCCCACGAGGTGTTGCGAATGTGACCGTGAGAGAGCGGATGCCGCACCTCATGTGGAATTGGACTGGCTTGGTCGACCAACAATGGCGTTGTACGTGGAAGGGACTTCGAGCACTAAGAACTCCGTCATAATGGAGTGACAATCAACCGTGCCGAATTGTGTGTCCCCAATTAACATGAGGGGCAGGTTGACGACCCCTATTGTTGGGACAATGTCCCTGCCGATGCCGAAGGTAGGGCCGGAGCTTCTTCTTATAGCGGACATGTGTACCCCGAGTTTATCGAGCATGTCCTTGAAAATGACACTAGTGTTTGCACCAGTGTCAATGTACACCCTGTTGGTGTCGTAACCCGCAATCCTTGCTGTGATATGCAGTGGATCGGAGTGTGGAACGACAACCTTTGTCTCGTTGGGGCGATAGATGACGTTCTCCTCGAGGTGATCGATCTGCAAAATTTCCCTTGCATATCACTTTACGGAGGCGCCTTCGACTTAGTGAGCATGTGAATGATGCCCACTGGTGGTGGTGGTGGCAAGTTTTGCCTCCGAGGGCTGTTGTGTCGACGACGCATTTTTTCGCGGTCGCCATCACATCATCCCTCTTGCGGCCTTTGGGGAATTCCTTGCAAGGAGAAGAGGAGTCGGACAAGAATTCCTTGAGCTTACCTTGCTCAATCATCTCGGAGATGAGATTTTGAGCTGGAAGCACGCCTCCGTGTCGTGGCCACGGTCCTTGTGGTAGAGGCAAGACTTGTCAAACCCCTCGTGTTCTTATGCTGGATAGGCCGAGGCCACTTGGGGACCTTGTTCTGCTTCTCCAGCATCAGAAGGATGTTTGTGCGGGTGTCACGAAGTGCGGGATGGTGGTCGGAGGTCCTCGAACCAATGTTCGAGGGCTGGTATCTCGAAGAAGCAGACCCCTTGTCGAATTTCTTGTTGCGGTCGCTTGTGGGGGGCCTGTTGTAAGGCTTATTCATCTCCTCGGAGTTCATGAACCGAGTGGCCCGATCGATGAACTCACCCATCGTTGTGACGGGGTTTTCATTAATGTTGTACGCGAGCCTTGACTCGCGTTGAAGGCCTTGAGTTACGGCCAGGAGCTGCATGTCCGAGGAGAGACCCTGGACTTGGACGGCTTCCGCCTGAAACCGTCGGATGTAGTCACGGAGTGGTTCCTCCCTTTGCTGTTTCACTCTTAGCAAGTGTTGGACAGTCTTGGGGGGAGGTCGAGCTCCCATGAAGTGGCGCAGGAACGATGAGGCGAGATCCTTAAAGCATTTGAAATGCTGGCCTCGTAGCATTCCAAACCACGTTGAAGCAGCCCCTTTCAGGGTGGAGCTGAAAGCTTTGCATAGTATGGGGTCGGAGGCGCGAGCCATCTCCATTTGGGAGATGTAGCGTCGTAGATGGTCGACGGGGTCTGTCGTTGCGTCGTAGCTTTCGATGACTGGCATTCGAAAGCTGGCCGGCGCCTGGACGGCGATGACGTCCTCCGTGAAGGGTTGTGTGAGGAGGACCTCGATGTCGTCGAGGACCAGGTTTGGCGTCTTAACCTGTTCCTCGACCACGTTGATTCGTCGGAGGAGGTCATCGACATCAAGGTTCCCAGCAGATGGGTTTTGATTCTGGGATTGTTCGTCCCGGTCGTTGTGAGGCGGGAGGCGAGCAGCCTGCATTTCCGCCTTGATGGTTTGCACCATGAAGGCTTTCATTTCATTGAGCATGCTCGCCTGGAGCAGCGCTATCTGAGCGGGATCGACGATGACCTGCTGGGGGGTCGTCGAGGTCCCAGCGAGGTATGTCAGAGTGGCCGCTTGCGGCTGTGGGGGCTGCTGCACCCCTGGCGTGTCAGTAACAGGGAGTGGCGGGATTGCCACCAACTGGGAGTTGTGGGGCTGTTGCGTCCCCGTTGCACCACCAGCAGGGGTGGTGGAGGCACATCAGAGGAGCTGGAAGCAGCATCCTCGACATGCACACTGTTGTGCGTTCTCCTTGTTTTCGCCATGAAAACGGTTAGGGGAGAAAAAAAAGTTGAGTAGAAAAGAAAAAACGGCTTGTTTTTCGTTTCCCATGACGGCGCCAAATTGATAGCCAAAGAGCAACCTCCGATGTCAAGGGTTCTCCGACGACCGAAATAGAGCAACTCCGTACTGGAAGGACAAGAGAAAGGACACTTTCAGTGCAGACAGAGAAGGGAAGTGTGGGTGTGTAGTAATCACCTTATTTGAGGCGTGCACCACCAATATATAGGGTGGTGCCAGTCCCGCATGGGCCTTCAATGCCGGAGAATCTCCATAAATGTGTCCAAAATTTGGGACGGCTGCGTATTAATGGTGTAATAACCGTGGAGTTATTGCGGAGTTACTCCTCTCCTTTGACTTAATGCCGTAATTAATGTAACGGCCGCTTTGATGGAGGCAGAAGCCTTTTATGGCTAACGGATTTATACGGGCGCCCTTATTGTAGGAGGAGCCCTCCGTAACTACGAGGCTGGCTGCGGTTGGCGTGGCCCATGCGGCATTTGCATTTGGCAATACAGCCGTATGGGCTGGCCCATATATACCAGTTGGAATGAAACGGGGGAGTATATATAGACGAGTCTACTGCGGCCTCCTCCGCAGTACGTGGCCGCAGTAGGGATGGTGTTAGGTAGGGCACGTGGCCCATGAGGGTGTACTACGGCCTCACTACTTTTTCGGCCGCAATAAAACGAACTGCCACCACCGCGCAGTCCGTCTACTTCGGTGAGTCGCTCAATGCGGCCTTAACCGCAGTTAGGGCCGCAGTGACAAATGACCTCCTCACGTAGTGGTAGGTCTATAACTTAGATGACTGGTGTGGAGATAGGCCTAAAAGTCTGCAAACAACGAGATGTAGTTCTAACTAGGGTTTTTGGCATTCCTCCAACTTTTTAGGAATGTGCAAAGGACTTATCTTTGTAAAGCATTCTAACTTGGCTATGCTACCATTTTTAGCCCAGATAGCAACATATAAAGTAGCATAAAAATCTTGTAAAAAATACACAATTTATATATTAAATTCAAACATCAACTTATAGAATCTGGTAAATACTAGATAAGCAGAATGCAAACAGAGGTTGTTGGATAAACACACCAAGCTTCAAACAACAGTTACACACGTACAAGCCAAACTCCAAACAACTTACAAACGAAAATAATATTTAGACTAGTAGATGAACATTCAACACATGAACTGGGAAGACAGAGAGAAAGATGCAAGCAGAAATTCATTGATGCCTCCTCCATTTGTTGAAGCTTCCTTATACAGACAAACTTCTCTGAGGATAGTAGTGGTGGTCTTCCTTATCTCCTACAGCTGGCATGCATTATGTAACATTTGCTGGCATGTTGAATTATTTTCAAACTTTAAAGATACTTTAAATAATTGGACAAATACTTTTCCTGGTGGGTTATTGGTCCCACAAAAACTTTTCTTCCTTCTTCACATGGCCTTATCTGGTAGGCCATTATTTTCCTCATGGTGGCCCTAGTTTTGGCCAAATGATGACTCGTGGTTGGATCCTAGCTGTTCTTTGGCAGATTTGAAAGCCAGCTTTATCAGTTTTTCTTTCACTTCTTCCAAGGGTATGTCTGCTAGTTCTGATCCGGAGTAGAGTTTTCCGAGCATTGAATCAATATTTTCTTCTTCCATGAACTCGACTAGACCAATTTTCTTCAGTATGATATTTTATATGAGATAAGAATTTATCATACATTTGTCCCACCTAATCGAGAACTTTATTAGTAGTAAAGACTCTTTTGAATCAGGGAAGAAAGATTGAAATAATTGAAATCCTTCCTAAAATATGTCTGGGAGGAATTTCTTTTCGAAGTCCCAACAGGATCAACAATCATTAATCAACCATATTGGAATAGAATTTTGATTCAGGTTTTCATGGAAGAAGAACAAAATTTATCATACATTTGTCCCACCAGTGCGAGACCCAAACTCTTTCTAAGATGTGAACATATTTTCTTGATTGATCTCGTAATGTCACCGAACAATCCATGGAATACGGTAGATGACCAAGAAGTAGAATTCGCTAAAAGGAACTTGAGATCTCTACTTGTTGAATTCTACAAACTTGTCATATGATTCCTCGACTACCTCTGGGAGTTGGTCCGAGACTAATCCTTTTTTTCTCAAACCAATGATGGAACAGATTTGGAAATCGTTTTTAGTTTGTCTTGAATATTTTCATCCAAGAGTGCTTGAGCTTTGTATTTTGAATATTGGAGATTTCATCCCAGGCCTGGATATATTCCCAGTAAGAATAAGGATGAAAATTATATTTTCCAAACATTAATCTTCTCCGGGATTGAGGTCCTCCCCATTTTTCTGGTGCCCAAACTTTTAAGACACCCAGTTTTGAGATTCCTAATTCTTTGAAATATCTCCCTTCTGGAGATTTGGTATTTCTATCTCCATGTTCAATTTTTACAGAGTCTGATTCCTGGAGTATTAACTCAAAATACTCATGTCTTCTAATGGGATTAAATTCCCACATATAATATCTATGTTTAGGCCAGTATTTTCTTGTCAGTTCTGCAGGAGTCATGATTTTAAGATCTTTATCTTCTATTGGACAGAGGGATTCTCTTTCCATTTCTCTTTTTTCTGGTGGTTTTCCTAAAGATAACAGAGTGATTTCTTGCATTTTCGCTGTTGTTCGTTTGCTCCTTTGCTCTTTTATTGTTCCTTTGCTCTTTTATTGTTCTGAGAGGATTCTCCTCTTTCAATCCTTATTTTTTGTCTAGTAGGTAATTCATGAAATTCCTCTGAATTTGGTTCTTGGCCTCCTATTTGGAGATAATGAGCACATTGACTATCTTCCTCAGATAATTGAATTTTTAGATCCATGGGATCATTCCCATGAAACAATGTTCCTAAGAGATCTGGATTGTTGACCTCTCCATTATGTTTCTAATCTCATCCTTGGTTGATTCCTTCTTCCTCATGTCCCCCCTACAAAAATTCTGATGTAAGAAAGTTAGGCAAAGAATTCTTTGAACCATCGATATGATCAATATCAAAATCGAAAACTGCTAGAATTGATTGTCATCTTGCAAATATTTGTTTAGATGTCAAGTTCTTAACATCTTTAAGAATGACACTTTTGGCTGTTTTACAATCAATTCTAATTAGAAGCTTCTGATTAAGTAAATCTTCTTCAAATTTTGTAACACAAAGAACTATTGTCAATATTTCCTTTTTTATTTTAGCATAGTTCTACTAGGCTTGATTCCAAACTCCTGATGTGAATCTCACTAATTTTTCTTTTCCATTAATTCTTTGTTTTAAAATTCCTCCATATCCTAATTCACTAGCATCTGTTTCAACAATTTTAAAAGCTTCTGGGATAAAAAGAGTGACACATGGAATTTCTTTGACTCTTCTTTTCACATGTCTGATTGCTTGTGTTTGTTCTTTTCCCCATTCTGGGAGATTCTTTTTTAATCTATCAAACAGAGGTTTACAATCTTTTGTCATATCCTTGTAAAATTTTGAAACATAATTTAAGCTTCCTAAAAATCTCTGTAACTGTTACTTATCCTTGATTTCATCAGGAAATTTTTCTGTAAAACGTATTGATCTATCAATAGGTTTTATAGTGCCCCTGTATATCATATTTCCGAGAAATCGAACATTTGTTTGAAATAATTCCATTTTCTTCAAATGTTGATCAACTGATTGGGAAAACACTAACATGTCATCAATATAAACAATACTGAAAGAGCTATAAAGATTAAAGATTTCATTCATAATTCTCTGAAATTCTGATGGCGCATTCTTGAGACCAAATGACATTACTTTCCATTCATAATGTCAAATGAGACATTGAATCCTATTTTATATTTATCATTTTCTGTAATTTGAATCTGCCAATATCTTGACTTCATATCAAATTTCGAAAATGCAGTAACTTTGTATAATTTTAACAGAAGATCCTTCTTGTTAGGTATTGGATACTTAATCTATTTTAGTACTTTGTTCAAAGGTTTTTAATTAATTACTAAACTTGGAACTCCTCTTTCTATCTCAAAATTTTTATTAACATAAATGACTAAACAACTCCATGGTGATGAACGTTTCCTTATTAATCCTTTATCCATCAGATCCTGTATTACTTTTTTACAATTAGCTGTTAATTCTTCGTTCATCTGAATAGCTCTTGACCTAGTAGATATATTTTTCTCTTCAAATTCCACCTCATTAGATAGGTTAACAATGTGTTTTTTCCTTTCCCAAAATGCATTGGGAATATCTGCACAAATCTTCTTATTCAGAATTTCTTTGAAAGTCTGAATATGCTTTTGTAATTCTTGAGTTTTTATTTTTGTCCTCGACACTTTTGTGTCTAATATCTTCTTGAAGACTCATTAATGTGTACTGCTTATTATTTAGATTAGCAGCAAGTTCTTAAAGCAAGCTGCTCCTAAGAGGTTCAGCAAGCTTAAAAATTATCTTCCTTCCAAATTTCTTAGTAATTAAGCCATTTCTGTCAACTTTGTAAGGGGTGATAGCACTAAGAAAAGGAGTTCTTAGAATTACATCTTGATTCATTTGGGCAAGCATTGTAAAATGTTGTGAGATACAAATTTTCTCGTTGCAAACATCAACATGAGTTAACTTAAATCTCATTGGCATTATTTGTTTGTTTGCTGTTGTTATGCATCTAAAAGTTTTTTCTAAGTATCTATAAGGAATTAATCCTTCTTTAATTACATTTCTATTTGCCCCTGAATCGATCAGTACGACAGTTGTGATTTCAAATTGTTTGTCTACCCTTAGGGTAATTAAACTTGTGTACCTTTGATTAGGAATGTACTCAATCTGATTTATTTGAAGTGATTTATTCTGAGCAGATGGTTTAAAAACTGATTATTCTTCTTCAAGCATTATCTCCTTTTCTCTTTTCTTTTGTTTTTCTTTAGATTCAAATTCATTTAAGTTTTCAATAACATTCTCATCTTCTTGGAAATGACTTTCCATTCCTTGTAATTCTAACATCTCAATTCTTTTTCTGAGATCTTTTACTTCATCTTTGATTTGATGAAGCTCAGTCTTTAATTCTTTGACCGCAGGTTCCTAATAACTTATTAGTGTTTGGCCAACTCTTTTTAATATATCATTAAAGCTATAAATCTAGAGTTTATTTCTTTCTTTCCAATCCGTCTTCTTCTTTTGCCACTGTAGGGGATCCTGTTCTTGACTGTTTATTTTTTCTAGATACACTAAAAGAATTTCTTTTCTTGTATCTGGATCTTCAATATTTCTTGCTATTTCTAAGATTCTTTCATCCTCTTCTATTATAGCATTTATCTGGATCATATTTAATTCCAATTTTCCAAAAGTCTTCTGTATATCATAGGAATCACATTGGCATTTAGAATCACAGCTGTTATTAGATTCTTGGCTATGTTCACTACTTGAGTCTATTTCATTAAGCTCGTTTGAGTCTTCTGAGCTTTCTGAATTTTCTTCGAAATCTTCTCCTGAATCACTATTCAGCATTATTTGCATTAGGCTTTGTTTTAAGCCTTCATCAATTTCTAAAGAGTTTATTTTTTGTTTAGTTCTACACTTATTTTGGAGGTGACCTTCTTTCTCACACTTCCAACAAATCGGTTGTTCAGATCAGTTCCTTCTAAATTGTTCAGGTTTAGATTTTCTAAATTTTCTTTCTCTAAACCTATTATATCTTCTAGGCCTTTCTTCTCTTTTTTCAAATCTCCTTTCTTTATGTTTTTTATAAGGTTTATACAGTCTATGAATTTTGTTTGGATTGCTTTCTAGACTATAACCATACTGGGCACAGAAACTTCTCATTTCTTTCCTTCCTTCAAGTCTTCTCCGTTTGACTTGTTTTCTCCATTTTAGCTCATGCCACATTTTTAGACCTACTTCCTTTATTTCTGAAAATATTTGGTCATAAGTATAGTATTCTAAATTCAGGGTCCTTTGGTTTTTTTCTCTCATATGATCAATGACTAATTGACCAAAGTGTTTTGGCAATTCTTGGATTAATTATTCTTTCCAAATTTGGTACACTACCCAAACAAATGCGTCCTCGCATCGCATCAGAACCAGACAAGGCTTCGCAAGTCTCGCCTGCGCGAGGTCTCGCCTGCGCGAAGTCTCGCCATTGCGGTCTCACAGCTCGCCTTCGTGAGGTCTCACCCTCACGGTCGCAAGTCTCACCTTCGCGAGGTCTCACGCTCTCGGTCTCCAAGCTCGTCTTCGCGAGGTCTCACCCTCACGGTCTCAAGTCTCGCTTGCGCGAGGTCTCGCCTCGCAGGCCTCAAGACTCGCCGCGAGGTCTCGCCTTCGCGGTCTCCCAGCTCGCCTTCGCGAGGTCTCACCCTCAGTCTCAAGTCTCGCCTGCGCGAGGTCTCGCCCTCGCGGTCTCACTCGCCTTCGCGAGTCTCTTATGCCTTCGCGGCTCTCGCCCTTGCGGTATCAACTCGCCTTCGCGAGGTCTCTTATGCCTATCTGGCTCCGCCTGCATAAGGCCCTTACACTTACGGTTCGTGCGACCCTTACCTTTATTGGTTTTGCTCTTATCTGGGCGTCCGCCCCATGCTGGCCATCGCCGCTGGATACTCAACCAAGGAATGACCACTTGGTCATCTGACATTAAGCAGCCAATAAAGAGGTCATCACGAGCCTGAGTGATCTTCTCTATATTCACACGCTAGATATCTTCTCTGGCAAACAAATTGACAAAGGCGGTTTAATTGATACTCATCACTATAGCCGCCTTATCTCCAAAAGTCTGACAGACTTGTCTCACAGCCTGGCTAAGGCTTCAACTGGGGGAGGCTCCTCCTGGCATCACCCTATAAATAGGGTGATGTCCACCTTAAACTGGGTAAGCTACTTCACGCCCCCACTCCTCTCTTGCTACTTCTGAGTGCTCTCTTTATCTTTTACAGATCACTCTGAACAACAAGCCTGGAGTCTTCAAGAACACAGCACCATAAACAACTCAACTGAGAGTCTGCACTTTGTCTCGTGAACGTGACTATGGGTTTGGCGCCGTCTGTGGGAACGAAAAGTTCTCATCGAAAACCCATAACAAAAACCACAAGAAGCAAGCCATGCCAACTACCCAGAGCGCAAGTAGGCATAGCCGCCAAGGAAGGAGGAATCCACCTGTGACGGTCACCAATAACGACCCACAGTCGGAAGCCTCCCCAAACAACGTCCGCCCACAATGGGGGGAACTCTCTGTTTATTCAACGGAGGAGAGCTCCTCTCACGTTAACCGTAACGTGCCCCAGGAGCGCAGCCTGCAAACAATCACGGAGGCGGTGGCTCACAACCTACGCGAAACACTCGCTAGTACTCTCAGGGGAGTGTTGGATAGTATGGGAACACTACAAACCAATCTACCCGAACGCCCGGTCACCCCGCCGCAACAAGTAAGTCATCCTGACCCTCTTCCTTCATCTCGTGCTTATGATGGGTTTGGGTCTATAACATCACCAGATGGGTTTGGACCACCTCTGGACCCAACCTTTCACTCAGCGGGTCTTGGAGACCCCTCTTCCAGATCAGTTTTGCCAGCCCAAGCTGGATGCTTATGACGGTTTGTCAGATCCGGATATTCATCTACAACGTTACGTCTCCGCGATGGCCATCGCGAGGGCGGATGACAACACCCTCTGTAGGGCTTTATGCTCCACACTCACCGGGGCCGCGGAAAACCGGTATGCCACCCTTCGCGAGAAGCGGTTTGATTCCTTTGAAGAACTCTCCCGCAGTTTCTCCAATCACTTCATTATATCCAAGCCTCCTCCCAAAACGGCAGGACACCTCCTTCAGATACGACAGAAGAAAGAAGAATCCCTCAGGGAATATATTCAGCGGTTTTAGGCGGAATCCATCCAAGTCCCAAATCTATGGGAGGAGGCCCGTCTGCTCACAGCCATTCAACGTCTCCATTGGGACTCTCTTTTCTTTGTGGAGGTACACACCAACCCCCTGCAACATGGAGCAGTTCCTGAACACGGCATCCCGGTTCATGAATGCAGAAGAGGTTACTTGATCGCCCTCGCCAACTCCTCAATCACGGAGACTAGCGATGTTGCCTCTAGCAAACGTGTCATATGAGTTGTTCTCGTTGACAAGCAACTATGGTATCGCGGATTTGCATCACCCCTCCAGCGATGCCTTAGCACTCTTGAGGGACACGTCGTCCTGGACACCCCTCGCCAAGGATACTACTGGCGGGGGCACTTGCCTACAGAGCCCCCGCCAAGGATACTACTGGCGTGGGCACTTGCCTCTGAGGGCCCCCACCAAGGGACGCCGCCGCACTGGTTAAAATATGCCACCAGTGCCAGACCAACTCTTACATTCAAACGGCTGCAATCTACGGAGCCTCTTGCACTGACGAATCCAGTGCCATTCGCCCTATGGGGACTTGATCTCATTGGCCCGGTCGACCACACCATTTGCGTATCATCACGGTTGACTACTTCTCAAATGGTGCAAGGAAGAAACCTTGGTCTCCATCGCCTCCGCCAAAAACCATCAGCTTCTCTGGGGGGACCTCGTTTGCCGGTACGGCAGCCCCCGTGCCGTCATTACAGACGATGGCGCTCAGTTCGCCAGCCATGGTGTCCAATAATGGGCCCAGGATAAAGTGGCCGCATGCTTTTCGCCTAGTGGTGCACCCCAGTCCAAGGACCTCGCTTGGTCACCAACCAAACCCTCAAGGAGGGCCTCGGGAGAAACCTTTCTCCTTTATCTACAGCGTAGACGCGCCTCTGCCTATTGAGGCGAGATCTCCCCATGATCCGCATGATCAACTTCACGGACCAAGTAAGTCCTAAGCTCCATATTATAGTTCCAATATAATACTAGTGTATCTCGCTCTTCTCTTACGGTATTACACGGCAACACAATTGCCTTCCCGATCGCCCTTTGTACCTAACTGTCGATCGGCCACTTGCCGGGCGTCATAAGTCCCAGGCACCAGACCTTGTCAGGTCCCACTCGGTCGCGCCAACGGTCTTTGAGGGTCTCGTCTCTACGAACCCCAACTGACCTTCAACTCGCCTCGCCCCAAGGGTAATCCCCTTGCGGTGCGAAAGGGTAATCCCCTTTTGGCTCCTTCAGGGAGGTCCCTGTATAAGCCGCCCTCGCGCGCCTCACCGGACCTTCCGCGCGGACTCCTTCAACACAGGTAGTTGCGGGTCTCGTCTCTACGAACCCCAACTGACCTTCAACTCGCCTCGCCCCAAGGGTAATCCCCTTGCGGTGCGAAAGGGTAATCCCCTTTTGGCTCCTTCAGGGAGGTCCCTGTATAAGCCGCCCTCGCGCGCCTTACTGCACCTTCCGCGCGGACTCCTTCAATACAGTAGTTGTCACAGCCACCCGGCCCGGTTGCGGAGACGGGGCCGACCGCGACTTTCGGAACCGGAACATACGGCGGATAGCGCGGTGGCGGAGCATTTTACCCACTAAACAGAATAATCAATACTAACATGCAACCTACCAAAATCCATACATGGCAAGCATACAAGTAGCTCAAGAATTACCAAACACGCAGTTCATGGAATATTGTTCATTACACAGGACAAGCAGAACACAGAATCCCATTTCATAAACAAATCCAATATAGGCAAGTCGGGCTCCACCTCGACTCGAGAAGACAACAAAGTCAGATATACATATATACCAGAATTTTAATTATATACAAACTAATGATCAGATAAACATGTATGCAACTACAGCTACAGAGCAATCAAACTAAAACCTAGATATACCTAAGTGCGGAATCGGAAACCTTCTCGCTCAGGAGATTTCCGCACGTGGTACTGCTGCTGCTGCTGAAACCCAGAATAACAGAAAGCACCGCGGATCTCTATTCCGCCGGTTGCTTTTCAGAACAACCTGAAAGGTGGAAAACATATAAGGGGTGAGTCCTCGGGAGGACCCAGTAAGGGCTGAGGTAAGATACAGTTGTACAAGTGCTGCTGAACCGAACCTGCAAAACAGAACAAGCACCAACACAAATATACATATATATAAATGTATGCAAAGTCAGAGGTAAGCCGGAACCCAACAACTGACCACAGTACGACAGCCCTCTCTAAGAGGTCAGAATATACAGAACAGAACAGAAAGCAGGGTACCGGCTGGGGTCGCGATCCCCAAACTGTCGTAGGTCACGAAGTATATCGACACCCCAAGTGTGGATACAAATAGAATGTCGGCACCCTCGGTGCATACACAGTAACAGAACCACATAATAATAATGCATATGCAAAACAAAATATAATATACCAAAACATATAAACAGAAATATCAGCGCCTAGCGCGGATAAGCAAAACAGCATATAAACCCGTGGCCTCCAAGACCACCCGGCCTTGAAAGCAGATCAAATACAAACATACATCTTACCATATGACAGTCCCGGGATCACCGAACCACCGTCCTCAACCCGGGAACCCGCCTCAACTAAACCCGTATACATAAGTTCCATACCGGTATGTATAACGAGAGAAGTTGAACCCTTACCTCAGCAACACCGCTCCGTAGCACAATTCCCGGGAAATCCTGGCTCCCAGCCCGAAAAGTCGCAACTTGCCTTTTATGGTCCCACGCTACTCCACCCATGCAGAATTAAGCTTAACAACCATAATTGAGTCAGAACACACCCAAACAAACCCCCGGAAACCAATCCCGCACAATCCCGCACTTTCCCGCAAAATCCACGTAAAACTCAGTTTCACGAACCGAGCGAACATATTTATTCATACACCCACAAACACATTCCAACCTTTAAACCCACATTCCAGACACTTTCACCCTTAATCCCATATAAAAGTGAACTTTGCTACCAACGCCCGAAACCGACGTTTCAAACACCAATATAAACCTACTTCCATTTACAAAATCAAATTACCAACCAACACAACCAAAACACAACCCTTACATGGAAAAAGATTCATTCAAGGTTTTGGTTCTTCACGCATTTTCCACCAAGCTTCCAAACCAAACCATTCAAGGTTCCATTTGCACCCTTTAATCACCAATTACATAACTTAAGCAAGAAAGCTAACCAATTGCACCTAAATCAACCAAATTCAACCATGAACCCTAATCCACTATTCACTCAAATTGGGGCTTTCCTACTGAACCAATTTTCCACCAAATTGAAACCATAGAATGTCTTAGAATCATGCTAGGAACAACATACTAAGACCATGATTCAAGAACACAAACATACACCATTTTTAGAATCAACCCTAATTTTCGCCAAAATATGTTTCTTCCTTCCATGATGTTTTTCCAAAATCTAACCATAGATTCTTACCCTATTTTTGGTGGAAGGTTCAGATTGTTGAGGAGACCACGGCAAAGATCGGGATGATTCAGCGCGGATGAAAATCGCGAATGACCGCACCACTTTAGTTGTAAATAAACGTCTTTGGGATCCGGGGTTTGAGTTTGGTGATAGGGTTTAGCAAGATAGCAGCTACTCGAGGAACCGTCTGAGTTGGTAGGAAGGAAAGAGTTAATATAAGGGTTATCGGTTTCTATAAGACTTTCCACATGGAAGGTTTAAAGGGGATTATGGTGTAAATAATGTACATCACCCTCCTTCCCTTTAAAGAGGCCTTTTAACGGATGTTGGATTGAGGGGAAAAGGTGGGCCGTAACCCCAAGACCATCCATTCTGTTAGAAAGAAAACCGTGAGGGGGAAAAGGTGGGCCGTAACCCCAAAGCGGACAATATCTTTGCACCGTACACGGTCTGTGACAATTAGTATCGAGCCTGTAGTACGGTGCACATGTGCAGCCGAGGACGCCTGGGCTCCACTGGGGTGGATGTTACATCCCACATGGAAGGTTTAAAGGGGGATTATGGTGTATATAATGTATATCACCCTCCTTCCCTTTAAAGAGGCCTTTTAACGGATGTTGGATTGAGGGGAAAAGGTTGGGCCGTAACCCCAAGACCATCCATTCATTAGAAACAAAACCGTGAGGGGGAAAAGGTGGGCCGTAACCCCAAAGTGGACAATATCTTGGCATCAGACACGGTCGTGACACGGGGCTGCCATATCGACAGACGATGTTTTTCCACAGGAACTTGATGATCTTGAAGGATGTTATCTTCACGAAGGGTTCGACTTCAATCCACTTTGTGAAATAATCCACAGCGATAACACGTAACCGATATCGACACGTCGCCTTTGGCATTGGTCCGATGAGGTCGAGACCCCAAAGGGCAAAGGGTACGGGGTTTGTGAGTGCTGGAGATTTCTTGAATGGAAGTCATTGGACGCGTGAGTTGATCTGGCATTGATGGCACATTTTGACAAGTGAGGATGCATCTTTCTTCAAGGTAGGCCAGTAGTATCCCTGGCGGAGGGCCTTGTGTGTAAGTGCCTCTGCAGCAATGTGGGCACCACAGCTGCCCTGGTGGATGGTTTCCAATACATTGAGTCCCTCCTAGGCAGTGAGGCAACGTTGGAGGGGTGAGGAGAATCCACGATGCCACAGCAGCCCGTTTATGTGGAGATTCCTTTGAGCCGGGCGATGATGGGAGTTCGCCGATCCTCCGGATCTTCTCACCGCCCGAGTGAGGCAATGTCTATAGCTCCATCGATGGACGGTCGAGCCGAGTCTCCAATGTGGAAGGTGTCTTCCCCTTGGAAAGCATATCCGCAATGGTGTTCTCAGAACGGGGAATATGAATGAAGACTGCCTCCTCGAAGTTCGTCCACAGAGAGTTGACAAGCTTGAGGTACTTGATCAGAGTGGCATCCTTGCACTCTGAGCACCCCTGTACTTGGTGTATCACCAGTTGGGAATCGCTGTGAATGTGTATTCGGCGAATACCCACTTTGATGGCCCGTTTGAGGCCCGCGATGAGGGCTTCATACTATGCAACGTTATTAGTTACCGAGAATTGAAAGGATAGACGGAGAGTGGTTTCCATACCTAGTGGTCCACACAAGTAAACGCCCCTGCTGGAGATGCTGCTTTAGATGCGCCATCAACGTACATTTCCCATTTCGGGGAGGATACCTTGTTTCCCTTGATTGTAAGGTGTGGTGGTGTAATAGATCGGCCATTGCTTGTCAGCTTCCTCCTTGATGAGAAGCGATACCACGCTGTTGCTTGTTGTGGAGAGATACAGACAAGGTCATCGCCTGGCACAGGGCACTTGAGGGTGGGTAAGTCCTGTAGGTCTTTGCTTGATGGTGTCGTAGGCTGCTTGGCACTCCTCTGTCCACTTGCAAGCCTTCTTCTTCCGGATGAAAGGCCTGCAATGGTCGCCGAGCTTTGATATGAATCGCCCCGGGGCTACTAACCTTCCCGTTAGTTGCTGAATGTCTTTAGGCCCCTTGGGTTGCGGAGGTTGGCAATGGCCTTTATCTTCTTGCTATTGGCGCGAATCCCTCCTCTTGAGATTGGGTAACCAAGAAACTTTCCTTCGCCAACGCCAAAGATGCAGTTCTTTGGGTTCAGTGCATTTTGTATGCGCGGAAGTTGGCGAAGGTCTCTTCTAGGTCCTCCGGGTGTTTGGTGGTGGCTTTGCTCTTCACTACTATGTCGTCCACATAGGCTTCAAGATTCCTCCTAATTGGATCTGCGAACTCCCTGTTCACCAACCTTTGAAATGTCGCACCTGCATTCCTCAAGCCAAAGGGAATGCGAATGTAGTTGTAGACCGCTTCTTCTGTTGTGAAGGAAGTCTTCATGCCATCTTCGTGGTCCATGAAGAATTGATGGTAGCCACTATATGCGTCAAGAAAAGAAAGAACTGGGTATCGCACGGTTTAGTCTACTAGTTGGTCTATGGGAGGTAAGGGGTATGGATCTCTAGGGCAGGCCCTGCTGACCCCTTGTAATCCACACACAGCGCCATTCTCCATTTTCTTTATCAGCAAACATAATGTTAGTGACCCACTCAGAGTAATGAACTTCCTTAATTATATTAGCATCCAGCAACTTCTGCACCTCAGTGTGTACAAACTCTTTTTGGTGCAGGGCCATGCCCTTTGTTTTTCGCCTAAGCGGCTTAAAGCCGGGGAGAACATTGAGTTTGTGGGAGATAACGAAGGATCCACACCTAGGAGGTCAGCTAGGCTCCATGCGAAGACGTCCACGTTGGCATGGAGGCGGTGAATGAGGGCTTTCTCTGGGAGGTCCTTCCCAATGCGGAACTTCTTCCCTGGAGATATCTCAACTTCCTCAAAGTCACCAGACAACTCGGGGCCACTTCGCTCTCGGCACATGCTCCTCACTGGTATCTTCCTCTTTGGCTCCATGCATTGAGGCGGTGAGAGGGGCCAGCGAGCGCATTGACATAGTTGCCGCCACGAGCACCCGCGCCCGGTTGCGGAGGCGGGGCCGCTCGCGACGTCGAAAGCTGAAGCTGCGACGGAAACTGCGGAAACGGTCCAAACGAAATCCGATACGTGTAGTGGTCCCATGACCCAGCCCGCAAAGTCTCGTTCTCGAAGGCCCGGTGCCTGAGAACACTTTTCTCACTTGGAAACTTATTGGTCGTGTTACAACCCGCAACCTACAAAACTCAAAGATGGCAAGTATACGATATAATCCCTATCCATGGTCAGCCCCGCCCCACTGAAATAGGCGAGCACCCGACCATCACCAAACATGCGGTTCATGGAAATATCATTCACAATTCACAAAAACATCCAGATACGTAAACCATCCGATTTATACCAATATAAACACATTTTGGGTCCCGCCTCAATCGACATGGCGAACCTTCCAGTCAAGCAGAAATACTGACGAGAATGATCTAAGATACATAGCATGATCGACAGATGACATGCATGCATATACACATACAGAGCTGTCACCACCACCGCCCGGTTGCGGAGGCGAGGCCAACCGTGACGTTCGAAACCGGTAGCTACGGCGGAAAGCGCGAAAGCAGTGCGCAACTCGCAACCTACAACACCCATATATGGCAAGTATACAAACACGCAGTTCATGGAAAAACATGCATAGAACATGGCAACAAAACTCAGTCACAAAATCCATTCCATATCATATATCCAGATATACACTATAGGCAAGTTGGCTCCAATGTCACCCCACCGCCCGAACGCCGGAAGCGCGGTTGTCGAGTGGTTGCGGAAGCTTGCTAAAAACGGCGGCGGGTGAACGCGGAGTTCTCTTAAAACAGCTTTTGAGTGTGGACCGAATCCCAACCCTTAAAACGCGTTTTCCTTTCGGTTTTAAGGTTAAGTCGTGTTGCAGATTTTACGACATCTTTCTAGTCCTAAACCCGCACCCGAGACAACTTAGTGGTTTTGCGTAATATCGCGCGTAGGAAAAAGCAGACAATAATAAATACAAGCGTAAGAAGTTCCGCCCTCTTCGTAGGGTCGGATACTTCCTACGAATATTACAAACCCAAGTGCCAAAAACATCCTATATGCAATATTACCTACAGAGCCAAGTCCAAAACCAAGATTACCTTGATAACTACAATCGCTGCGAGCTGAATGTAAACAGGAGAATAATGTCGACAAACCCAAAAAGAACACACCAAAAGTATCTAACGAGAAACACCCCAACTTAACAGTTAAGTACCTTAACCAAAACGCACAACGATAACTGCGGGAGGTCTACACCGCAGGTCGTTTGCCCGGATCCCCTGAAAACATAATAAGTGGGGGGGTGAGTTCTCGAAAGAACTCCGTAAGGGGGTAGGTACGGTAGTGGTAAAACCTTAAAAACATTTCCCTGCATAAAAGGGTTAGAATGCCATGAACTAAATAATACAATCCTAAATATATCAGGATTATGACATGCATATGTGATGATGCTCTTAAGTCCCGTCGGATGGTGGTACACCAATACAAAGGTTCCCGAACCCTCGACAAAGACTCCTACGCCGCTTGTTAAGCTCACACTGATGATCGGGTCATAACGCGTGGTACCAGCGAGGGGATATCGCCCCTACTGTCGGCCCAAACGGCATAAAGCCAACACATAACATCGTGAGTTAACGACCACGGTTGGCATACCGGCTTAGGTCCCGGCGTCCCCGTCAGCCGAACTCACGGACTTCTCACGTACCAACATAAATATGGGTCCGTTGTCGACCCCGATAAGCAAGTCCGATATGATAAAAGTCCAACCCATATTTAAGCAAAAACCCTGCAGACCACTACGTACCATGTGACTAGACCCGGGAGTCACCGGGCCCCACCCTCGACCCAAGTACAAGCCCTTAACTAACCTAATACACATAAAATGCGCATTAAGGAAGTTAAACCCCTTACCTTAGCCAAACGGAAACTCTACTGAGGCCACCAGCTTACCACTGCAAAACCCCGGGAAAATCCCGGCTCCCGACCGAAAAGTGGTAGTGTGACTTTTAAAGTCCCGCACTACACCACCAACGCCGAATCAAGCGAACAACCAAACAAAGAAATAAAACACCAAAACCAATCCCCGGAAACCAAATCCGCACAATCCAGCACTTCCCAGCAAAATTCCACAGAAAGCTCGGTTTCTCAAACCGAGCTAGAACATCCTTATTCAAACATCCATAAACACATCCAAACCATTAAATCCAGATTCCAGACACTTTACCCGAAATCCCGCATAAAGGTAACTTTTGCTCCTATTATCCGAAAACGACGTTTCAAACATCAATACGCACCTAAATCCATTCCCGATACCAAATCACCAACCAAAACATTCAAAACACAACACCAACATAACTAAAGTTTCATATTAATTTTCGCCAAACACCAACTTTTCACCAAACTTCCAATTCAATCCATTCAAAGTTCCAATCACACACTTTAACCATCAATTTCACTTCTTAAGCATTCTTACTAACCAATTCCACCTTAATCACCCAAAATCAACCATCAAACTTAACCAAAACAATTCGGCCATTTGGGGATTTTTCACTCAACATGCTTACTTCCAAACTGAATCCATACAACACCTTAGAATCATGTTAGGAACAACATATTAAAAGCATGATTCAAGAACACCACTAATCACCAAGTTAGAAAATTCAACATAAATTCGGCAATTAGGGTTTTTCTTTAAACATGGTGTTCTTCCAAAATTAAACCTTGATTACTACTCTCCTCCATACCAAGAACAACATACTTAAACATGGAATCAAGAAGATCATCACAACACATAGCAAGGAGTAACCTCAATTCGGTTTCAACTCTTCTTTTCCAACCAAAATTCATGCTTCAAACTTGCTAAAACATGAAGAAGAAAAGCTTACCAAAAGATTGAACCCAGCTTGTTAAACCTCAAAACCCGAAACTTCAAGTTTGAGTTTTCAGCACCAACATCACAGCAGACCCGTTTTCGTGCAGCTCAGAATTGGAGGTCTTCCCGACGTTTTTGGACCATGGCCCCTTCAGCAAAGTTGTAGCCAAGAGGTTAAGGAAGATTTCTTCTAACTACCACCAAAGCCAATTCGAACCACAGAAGAACAGAATCAGCCACGAACACAAGAGAAGTATTCTGGCCAGCCAATGAAGAGAGTTCAAGAACTTACTAAGAACATGGAGAAGAGAAGCTTACCAAATTCTTAAGCCCAACCCTTGTTGATTTCAGCCATGAATGAAGAACACAAGAGAGCTTGGAAATGGTGGTGAAGTTGGCGGATGAATGAGAGAGAGAATAGAAATGGTGATTAAATGCCAAAATGCCTTAATTCTCCATAAAATGGCTCCCTTTTATGATATCTCAAATGGTGAGTCATGGGACACTTGTCCCATGACAAATTAGTCACACCCATGACTCACCCCTTAGCCATAAAAATCTGAAATGGCTAAGTGTTGGTGTGCCTAACCCGCGCCAACGCCAACCGACGCCAACCGCGCAATACCCGACGTACGCGCGTGAAAACTCGAACCAAAATCCCGCCATGCCAAAAATCCACAAATAATACCATAAAATCAGCCTCGTGAAATAACATGTCTCACACCGAAGCCGTCAGAAAAATTCCATCCCGAGCCCCGGGAGTCGCCCGGGACCGCACGTCCCGTCCCAAAAAATATACTCCGTAAAAAGATGCAGAATGTTCCCACGATCCCAAATATGCAAACGGTTTCCTTTTCCGAGGTCCTGGGAGCGCTACCGGGCCCACTGTACGTCTCCAGACAAGTCCCGGCCCCAGAAAAATATTTTCCGCGGAAATGTCCGGGGAACCAGTAGGACCTCAAATCCAGAAGGATTCCCAAAAATAATACCCAAGTAAGTCTCGGGAGCTCTCTGACCGCCCGAAACCATGACCCGCAGGCAAAATCTGAAACCCCGGGTCACCCAGGTCACAACCCGCTCGGGGTGACCGTAACGGTTTGCCCACTACGCAGAACACTTAAAATAACCACAAAATTAACATTCAAATACTGATTCCATAAAATAATCACAAGTCATATGTGATCTGAAAATTACAGTATTTGACCTTCCAGCCGAAAATCCACAGAAAAGTACAAAACGTCGGGGGTGGGTGTAACAACCTCCCCCCCTAAGACTCTTGGTCCTCCAAGAGTGACCTCAAAAGCCTGAACTAGTCCGGATATCGACTTATCAGGTCCTGCTCTGTCTCCCAAGTCGCCTCTCGATCTGAGTGGTGTGACCACTGAACCTTGATCATCGGAATCGACTTATTGCGGAGTCTCCGAACATCTCTGGCCAGAAAAGCTATCGGTACCTCTCCGTAAGATAGATCTGGCTCGAGCTCAACCTCCTCTACCGGAACGATTTGACTGTCATCCAAAATGCACTTCTTGAGCATGCTGACGTGGAAAACATTATGCACCGCAGACATGCTCAGAGGCAAAGCCAATCGGTAGGCAACCCTGCCTATACGATGCAGAATCTCGTAGGGACCAACATACCTTGGGGCTAACTTACCCCGCCTGCCAAATCGGATTGTTCCCCTAGTCGGCGCAACTTTCAACCAAACCCTGTCTCCCACCTCAAACTCCAGCTCACGACGTCTCTTGTTAACGTATGAGGTGGTTCTGTCATTTGCGGCCTTCATCCGCATCTGAATCAGACGGACCTTCTCCGTTGTCTCCTCTATAAGCTCGGGACCAATAGTCACTCAATCTGAGGCATCTGTCCAACAATGTGGCGTCATGCATCTCCGACCATACAGTGCCTCATAAGGTGCCATACCGATAGTAGTCTGATAGCTGTTGTTATAGGAGAACTCTACTAACGGTAGGTGCTGATCCCAATGTCCCCCAAAATCCAGAACACAACTCCTGAGCATATCCTCCACAATCTGTATAACCCTCTCAGACTGCCCATCCGTCTGAGGATGATAAGCCGTGCTCAGGTGAAGTCGCGTGCCCAGAGCCTTATGAAAGGCACTCCAAAACCTCGCGGTAAATCGTGGATCTCTATCAGATACGATGGAGTCTGGTACTCCATGTAGTCGCACGATCTCCCGAATGTACAACTGGGCAAGCTTCTCCAGCCAAGTCGATCACTCGCATCGGCGTAAAATGTGCACACTTAGTCAGCCGGTCGACTATGACCCAAATAGCATCGTGATGCGCTCTAGTCGGAGGTAAACCAGTCAGGAAATCCATCGTAATGTTACCCCACTTCCTGACGGGTATAGGTAGAGTCTGCAGCGTTCCGGCTGGTTTCTGGTGCTCTACCTTGACACGCTGACAAGTTGCACACTTCGCCACAAAGGCGGCTATGTCCCTTCTCATCCCAGGCCACCAGAAGTGAGATCGAAGGTCGTGGTACATTTTCTCACCTCCGGGGTGGATGCTCAAACTGCTGGAGTGCGCCTCTCCCAATAATCGATCCCGAATCGACGATTCATCCGGTACATGAGGCGACTCCTAAGTACAGCAATCCTCGCTTGTACTCAAAGTGTGGTCGCAAGGCTCCTTTGTCCTCTCCCGAGAGCTTCCTCAAGCCTACGTCTCGACTGTGCCTCTCGGATGTCGGGCCACCAATCGATCGATCACAAAGTGCAGATCTGAGCTTGCTCCCTCCGCTCCCACTGATGCCAAAGCATCATCAGATCTGACCCCTCGGCCTTGTTCTCAAGATTCCCACCATTGACAATACCCGTGTACTTCCTGCTTAAAGCATCTGCCACTGAGTTCCCCTTGCCGGCGGTGTACTCGATGGTGCAGTCATAATCCTTCATGTACTCGAGCCACCGTCGCTGTCTCATGTTCAAATCCTTCTGTGTGAACAGATACTTCAAACTCCTATGGTCGGTGAAAATCTGAAACTGTTGCCGAGTAAGTAGTGCCTCCACTGCTTGAGAGCGTAAACGATCGCAGCTAACTCCAAGTCATGCGTCGGGTAGTTCTGCTCGTGTGGTCGCATCTGTCTCGACCCATACGCGATGACATGCTGCCCTTGCATCAACACACAACCGAGTCCCGTCCTTGACGCGTCAGTATAGATCACGTAAGGTAGTGCCGGGTCCGGTTGGCTCAGAATCGGAGCGTGTGTCAGTAACCGCTTAAGTTCCCGAAAGCTGTCCTCACAGGCTGAGGACCAAACAAACGGCTGACCCTTCTTGGTCAACTGAGTGAGCGGTGATGCAAGTATGGAGATTCCTGGTACAAATCTGCGGTAGTACCCTGCCAAACCCAGGAAACTCCGTATGTCCTGACCGTCCGTGGTTGCCTCCACTCCTCATTTGACTTGGTCTTCTCCGGATCCACTGAAATACCATGCCTAAGCTCCTCGCCGAGACGTGCCGGCCTGCTCGATCCCGATAAACCCGTCTTGGCCGGGTAGTCCCATCTTGGAGGTGGCGCAATCTGTAGTCTCTGAGGTGGAGCTCTCAAACCTCCCTGCGCAAAGTCGCGGCCCTGGATGGCCCTGGTCGGTGGTCCTCTTGGCGGAGCTCTGCCGCCCTGAAACTGTGTCTGCGGACAGTCCTTGACCCAGTGGTCCGTGGCCCCGCACTTGTGCACCGGCTCGCTTGCTCAAGCACGTCCGACCCTCATGACGTCTCGCCGCAGTCTCGGCATACCGCAGGTGTGTAAAAGGAGTCTCGCTCATGCCCTGCCAAATCTGCCCGGCCTGCTCGCCCACGCCGCCGCCCTTGGCCTCGCTGGCCCGACGGCTTCCCGCCGCTCGTGGTCGGGAAGGTGTGGCTACCGCTCCGATCCTCTCGGTCTCCAGCAAAGGGCCTTGGATGGCCTCATGGTAAGCAGAAATGCGAGAGCAATCAGGTGCTCCCTGATCTGAGGGCGCAAGCCCCGGATGAACCTCCTCGTCCTCTCTCGCTCTGAAGAGTCAGACTGGGAAGAGTAGCGGATCAGTCGGCTGAACTCCAGCTCGTACTCAGTGACTGATCGGCTGCCCTGGGTGAGTGCGTCGAACTCAGCCTGTCGGCGCTCTCTGATAGCATACCCCAACCACCTCTCATGGTAAAGGCGGGAAAACTCCTCCCAAGACATCCCTGGGTCAACACGCCTCATCTCCCGGTACTGTGCCGCCCGGTCCTGAACTATCCCCTGCCACCAGTTGTGAGCTGCGTCACGGAGATAAAAGGTAGCAAGAGATACCATCGCCTCGGATGGCAACCCCAATCTGGTCACCAGCCGCTCCATATCAGTCAGCCCGGCTCATGGGCTGCGTCTGCCCAGTCTTGCCCGAGAACTTGGGCGGGTTGAAGCGTTGCAGGCGCTCCATCATCCCAACCTCATCATAACCCGCAGTGCCCTCTCTGCGCGGTCTCGGGGTCCCTCGTGTACCCCCGGAATCGGAAACAGACTCATCCCTCGGTCGGCGATGATGTACCGGTGATCGACCCCTCCGATCCCTGCGAGCACAACGTGTGGTGCGAGCGGTACTGGCCGCTGTCCTGGTCCTCCGAGAGTGGGTGCGACTCCGCGACTCACTCTGATCTCCCTCCTCCTCAGAAATCAGAGTAGACCTATGTCGAGTGGAATCGGTGTACGTAGTCTCCGTGTCTGTGGGTGTAACGGTCGGCGCAGAATACTCGCTATCACCCTCCCCGTCTGATAACGAATCCCCTCGTGTTAGGACATCATCCAGAACAGTACGTATGATCTCCACCAAACGGACGCGCTCCTGGCGTCGCCCAGAACTCTGTCGGGATTGTGACGAAGATTGTGGTGTAGGCTGTCTAACCTGACGGTGGATCCTCCTCTCGGGGTCACTCTCCCGAGGGGTGTCCGAAATATCCGAACGTACAGTGCGGTCTCGCCTTGTGCGAACCATCTAGAAACTCACAGTATCAAACAAAAAGACAAATTATTCTCCAAGTTAGCAACCAGCAGTTTCCTAATGGCTCTGTAAATGATATGCATGCAACTAAAACAAAGAATTTCGGCAGCAATTCCTTTGCTTGCCTAACTTGAAAAGATTAGATAATCCACATCCTTCGTGGATCATCTGGCGCGATATTCATTAACCACTTTGAGTTTCGTAGGTTATGCTAGGTTATGGTACAAACTAACCAATCCTAAATCTTCCTAAAGTTCTAGAGCAATTTTAGTAAAAGTTAGCTACTCTTTTATTTAAATTACCCCAGAGCTAAAAGCAGATTTTAGGTCGGAAAGTCTAACCATTCCTAACTCTAACCCTAACCTGCTCTGATACCAAATTGTCACCCCACCGCCCGGAACGCCGGAATCGCGGTTGTCGAGTGGTTGCGGAAGCTTGCTAAAACGGCGGCGGGTGAACGCGGAGTTCTCTTAAAACAGTTTTGAGTGTGGACCCGAAACCCAACCCTTAAAACGTTTTCCTTTCAGTTTTAAGGTTAAGTCGTGTTGCAGATTTTACGACATCTTTCTAGTCCTAAACCTGCACCCGAGACAACTTAGTGGTTTTGCAGAATATCGCGCATGTAGGAAAAAGCAGACAATAATAAATACAAGCGTAAGAAGTTCCGCCCTCTTCGTAGGGCCGGATACTTCCTACGAATATTACAAACCCAAGTGCCAAAAACATCCTATATGCAATATTACCTACAGAGCCAAGTCCAAAACCTGTAGATACCTTGATAACTACAACTGCTGCGAGCTGAACATAAACAGGAGAATAATGTCAGACAAACCCAGAAAGAACACACCAAAAGTATCTAACGAGAAACACCCCCAACTTAACAGTTAAGTACCTTAACCAAAACGCACAACGATAATCTGGGAGGTCTACACCGCAGGTCGTTTGCCCGGATCCCCTGAAAACATAATAAGTGGGGGGTGAGTTCTCGAAAGAACTCCGTAAGGGGGTAGGTACGGTAGTGGTAAAACCTTAAAAACATTTCCCTGCATAAAAGGGTTAGAATGCAATGAACTAAATAATATAGTCCTAAATATATCGTGGATTATGACATGCATATGTGATGATGCTCTTAAGTCCCGTCGGACGGTGGTACACCAATACAAAGGTTCCCCGAACCCTCGACAGCACCCTACAGCGGCTTGTTAAGCTCACACCGATGATCGGGTCATAACGCGTGGTACCAGCGAGGGGATATCGCCCCTAACTGTCGGCCCAAACGGCATAAAGCCAACACATAACATCGTGAGTTAACGACCACGGTTGGCATACCGGCTTAGGTCCCGGCGTCCCCGTCAGCCGAACTCACGGACTTCTCACGTACCAACATAAATATGGGTCCGTTGTCGACCCCGATAAGCAAGTCCGATATGATAAAAGTCCAACCCATATTTAAGCAAAACCCCGCAGACCACTACGTACCATGTGACTAGACCCGGAGTCACCGGCCCCACCCTCGACCCAAGTACAAGCCCTTAACTAACCTAATACACATAAAATGCGCATTAAGGAAGTTAAACCCCTTACCTTAGCCAAACGGAAACTCTACTGAGGCCACCAGCTTACCACTGCAAAACCCCGGGAAAATCCCGGCTCCCGACCCGAAAAGTGGTAGTGTGACTTTTAAAGTCCCGCACTACACCACCAACGCTGAATCAAGTGAACAACCAAACAAAGAATAAAACACCAAAACCAATCCCCTAAAACCAAATCCGCACAATCCCGCACTTTCCCGCAAAATTCCACAGAAAGCTCGGTTTCTCAAACCGAGCTAGAACATCCTTACCCAAACATCCACAAACACATCCAAGCCATTAAATCCAGATTCCAGACACTTTACCCGTAATCCCGCAAAAAGGTAACTTTTGCTCCTATTATCCGAAAACGACGTTTCAAACATCATTACGCACCTAAATCCATTCCCGATACCAAATCACCAACCAAAACATTCAAAACACAACACCAACATAACTAAAGTTTCATTTCAATTTTCGCCAAACACCAACTTTTCACCAAACTTCCAAATCAATCCATTCAAAGTTCCAATCACACACTTTAACCACCAATTTCACTTCTTAAGCATGCTTACTAACCAATTACACCTTAATCACCCAAAATCAACCATCAAACTTAACCAAAACAATTCGGCCAATTGGGGGAACTTTACCCAACATGCTTACTTCCAAACTGAATCCATACAACACCTTAGAATCATGCAAGGAACAACATATCCAAAGCATGATTCAAGAACACCATTAAACACCAAGTTAGAAAATTCAACATAAATTCGGCAATTTAGGGTTTTCTTAACCATGGTGTTCTTCCAAAATTAAACCTTGATTACTACTCTCCTCCATACCAAGAACAACATACTTAAACATGGAATCAAGAAGATCATCACAACACATAGCAAGGAGTAACCTCAATTCGGTTTCAACTCTTCTTTTCCAACCAAAATTCATGCTTCAAACTTGCTAAAACATGAAGAAGAAAAGCTTACCAAAAGATTGAACCCAGCTTGTTAAACCTCAAAACCCGAAACTTCAAGTTTGAGTTTTCAGCACCAACATCACAGCAGACCCGTTTTCGTGCAGCTCAGAATTGGAGGTCTTCCCGACGTTTTTGGACCATGGCCCCTTCAGCAAAGTTGTAGCCAAGAGGTTAAGGAAGATTTCTTCTAACTACCACCAAAGCCAATTCGAACCACAGAAGAACAGAATCAGCCACGAACACAAGAGAAGTATTCTGGCCAGCCAATGAAGAGAGTTCAAGAACTTACTAAGAACATGGAGAAGAGAAGCTTACCAAATTCTTAAGCCCAACCCTTGTTGATTTCAGCCATGAATGAAGAACACATGAGAGCAAATGAAGAACAAGTTTGGCGGATGAATGAAGAGAGAGAAGTAGAAATGGTGATTAAATGCCAAAATGCCTTAATTTTCCATAAAATGGCTTCTTTTATGATATCTCAAATGGTGAGTCATGGGACACTTGTCCCATGACAAATTAGTCACACCCATGACTCACCCCTTAGCCATAAAAATCTGAAAAGGCTAAGTGTTGGTGTGCCTAACCCGCGCCAACGCCAACCGACGCCAACCGCGCAATTCCCAACGTACGCGCGTGAAAACTCGAACCAAAATCCCGTCATGCCAAAAATCCACAAATAATACCATAAAATCTGCCTCGTGAAATAACATGTCTCACACCGAATCCGTCAGAAAAAATCCATCCCGAGCCCCGGGATTCCCGTCCCGAGCCCCGGGAGTCGCCCGGGACCGCACGTCCCGTCCCGAAAACATACTCCGTAAAAAGATGCGGAATGTTCCCACGATCCCAAATATGCAAACGGTTTCTTTTTCCGAGGTCCTGGGAGCGCTACCGAGCCCGCTGAACGTCCCGAGACAAGTCGCGGCCCCGGAAAAATATTTTCCGCGGAAATGTCCGGGGAACCAGTAGGACCTCAAATCCAGAAGGATTCCCAAAAATAATACCCA
Source organism: Stellera chamaejasme (assembly GCA_024586325.1). NCBI lineage: Eukaryota > Viridiplantae > Streptophyta > Magnoliopsida > Malvales > Thymelaeaceae > Stellera > Stellera chamaejasme. The sequence goes on from CM044979.1 coordinate 22,388,811, forward strand.
AGTAAGTCTCGGGAGCTCTCTGACCGCCCGAAACCATGACCCGCAGGCAAAATCTGAAACCCCGGGTCACCCAGGTCACAACCCGCTCGGGGTGACCGTAACGGTTTGCCCACTACGCAGAACACTTAAAATAACCACAAAATTAACATTCAAATACTGATTCCATAAAATAATCACAAGTCATATGTGATCTGAAAATTACTGATTTGACCTTCCTACCGATATTTACGTAAAAGGCAAAACGTCGGGGTGGGTGTAACAATAGCCTCAACCGAGACTACCCCTTAACCAGAACGGAATAGAGGTTCCAAAATGGAACAGCTTAATACCTGCAAAACCCAAACAACCAAAAGCACCGCGGAGCTCTATTCCGCCACCGCTTATCAGTCGGCTCGAAAGGTGGTAAACAAATAAGGGGTGAGTCCTCGGGAGGACCCAGTAAGGGCTGAGGTAAGATACAGTTCGTATACAGATGGTAACCAACCGAACCTGCAAAACAGAGCAACACATGCATATACATATACACCAATATAAATACAATGTCCCGTAGGACAAGGTGAGCCAAAAATCCCATACGCGGTCCAACCGCCCAAACGACCCTCATAATGGAATACAACACGACAGCCCTCTCCAAGAGGTCCCAATCCAAAAGCACGGTACCTGCTGGGGTCATGATCCCCAAACTGTTGTAGGGTCCCGTGAGGTATACCGGCACTCCCGGTGCGGGTATACATAAAGTGTCGGCACCCTCCAGTCGGACACACCACCAAACCAAGGAGCACCCGAGGTCTCCAAGACCATCCCGGGTCTCGTCATAGAATCACATATAATAACAATAATGTAACAATATAAACCAAGATATCAGCACCTAGTGCGGATATACAGAACCAAATATAAACCCGTGGCCTCCAAGACCACCCGGGCTTTGGAGCAGACACGAACATGCATCTTACCATATGACAGGTCCCGGAATCACTGAACCACCGTCCTCAACCCGGGAACCCGCCTCAACTAAACCCGGTATGCATTAAGTCCCATACCAGAATGCTTAACGAGAAAAGTTGAACCCTTACCTCGAAAACACTGCCCCGCAGCACCAATCCCGGGAAATCCCGGCTCCCGGCCCGAAAAGTGTAAACTGGACTTATATGGTCCCACACTGCTCCACCAACGCAGAATCAAGCTGAACAACCACAAACCAATCAGAACACATCAAAATACACCCCCAAAAACCAAACCCGCACAATCCCGCACTTTCCCGCAAAAATCCACAGAAAGCTCTGTTTTACGAACCAATCTAGAACAACCTTATTCAAACACCCACAAACGTTTTTCAACCTTTAAATCCCTCATTCCCGACACTTTACCGGTAAACCCGCATAAAAGTAACTTTTTCATCCATTGCCCGAAAACAACATTTTAACCGGCATAACGCACCTAAATCCAACCCCGAAACCAATTTACCATCCAAAACAATCAAAACACAACACCAACTTAACTAAAGTTTCACTTCAAGTTTCGGCCATTTTGCAACTTTTCACCACACTTCCATATCAATCCATTCAAGCTACCAATTACTCACTTAAACCACCAATTACACTTCTTAAGCATGCTTACTAACCAATTACACCTAAATCAACCAAAATCAACATAAACCTTAACCATATCAATTCGGCCAAAAGGGGATTTCTTCCCTAGCATGCTTTCCATAAAATTGTATCCATAGAAAGTCTTAGAATCATGCAAGGAACAACATATCCAAAGCATGATCCAAGAATACAAACATACATCATTTTGGAAAATTAGGCATAAATTCGGCAATTAGAGCTTTTTGCCTCCAAGATGTTTTTCCAAAATCTAACCACAAATTCTTACTCCTCTCCATGCCTAGAATAACATACTAGAAGCTTGAAGCAAGAGAATCATCCAAACTCTCTTTTTCCACCCAAAACTTGTTCCCAACTTGAAAGGAGATGAAGAGAGGAAGCTTACCACTTATGGAATCCAAATCCTTGTTGAATTTCAGCCGAAGATTGAAGAACACCAAGCTTGGAGAAGATGGCAATAGTGGCGGCAAAGAGGGAGAAGGAAGAAGAAGATGAACACTTGTAATATTTTCATAAATCATCCTTCCTTTTAAACCTCTTTTCTTTCCATAATTAATCTCCATTTGACATGTGTCCTTATCTCATCCCAAGCACCTTAGTCACAAGGGTGACTCACACCCTTAGCCAAAAAAAAATCTGAAATTTGCCAAGTGTTTGGCGCCATTCCCGCGCCAACGCCTCCCGCGTAATTCCCGACGTACGTGCGGGTCAACCTAAACCAAAATCCCATCATGACAAAATTCCACAAAAATTACCATAAAATCCGTCTCAAAATATAACATACCTTACACTGAAGCCGTCGGGAAAATTCCATCCCGAGCCCCGGATTCCCGCCCCGCCCCAAAAATGTGCTACGTAAAAAGATCCGGACGTTCCCACGATTCTAAATATACAAACAGTTTCCCACTCCGAGGTCCCGGGAGCGCTATCAACCCAGACGTCCCAAGACAAGTCCCGTCCCCGGAAAAATATTTTCGGCAGAAATGTCCGGGGGACCCACACGACATAAAATATGAAAGGGTTTCCCAAAATAATGCTCGGATAAGGTTCGGGAGCCATCTGATCGCCCAAAACCGTGACCCGTAGGCCAAAACCGGAGCCCCGGGTCACCCGGGTTACAACCCGCTCGGATGACCGTAACAGAGACGACCAAGAAAATCTCAGAATACCTACAAGCGGGATCTAGAAGAAACTCCAAGATCAGAAGATCTCCGCAAGTACCGTAAAACCCATAATCCTGAAATCCAACAAGAGAGAAGTCAGTTAACCGTAAAACACATAATCCTGAAATCAGAAAGCAGACTAAAATCTCTACCGAGACTACCCCCATAACTTAACAGCCGTTCCGTATTGGAACTATCGATACCTAATTCCCAAACAGACAGCACCGCCGCGGATCTCTAGTCCGTTGGCTGCTTATCGTGCCGACTCAAAGGTGGTAAACAGAAGGGGGTGAGTCCTCGAGAGGACACAATTAGCGAAGGTGCTAGTATGCCGTACCTGCAAAACAGAAAAACACAGAACACACACACACACACACACACACACACACACACATATATATATATATATATATATATATATATATATATATATATATATATATATATATATATATATATATATATATATAAACAGAGTCTTGCAGACTAGGTTAGATGTAATGACCCTTAAAATAAAAATCAATGTAACGACACCCTCTCCAAGAGGTCAAAAATGTAAGCATGGTACCACTGGGGTCGCGATCCCCTTAATCTGTCGTAGGGTCACATAATATACCGCAGGTATATATGTAATGTCAGCACTCAAAGGCATACACAACCAATCCAAGGAGCACCCGTGGTCTCCAAGACCATCCCAGTCTCGTCACGTAATGTAATATACCATAAGGTATATGCGTAATATCAGCACCAGTGCAGATTTGCGTAATGTATAAGGAACCCGAGGTCTCCAAGACCATCCCTGGCCTTGAAGCATAAGAAACTATATCTTACCATATGACTGGTCCCGGGATCACTAGACCACCGTCCTCAACCTGGAACTCGCCTCAACTAACCCTGATATACATGTAATCCTTCCCAGAATGCATAACGAGAGAAGTTGAACCCTTACCTCACTAAAACCGATCCGCAGAAAAATTCAGGGAAAATCCTGGCGCCCGGCCCGAAACGCTGTAGTGTGACTTTTGAAGTCCCGCACTACTCCACCACTGTAGAATCAAGCTGAACAACTACACACAATTCAGAAATCAATCCCGCACAATCCTGCACTTTCCCTCAAAATTCATAGAAAGCTCGGTTTCCCAAACCGAGTTAGAACATTGTTATCTAACCACCCATAAGCACAACCAAACATTCAAAACACACTTTCCCAACATTTACCCCGCCAACAAGCAAGTAGGTCGGTATTGTCCACAATTCCCGAAAACGACGTTCCGAACATCGTTAGTTACCTACTTCCATTCCCGATACCAAATCACTACCAAAACAATCCCAAAACACAACACAAACATAACCAAAAACTTCCTTTAATTTCGGCCTCAACCTCCCCTTTTACACCAAACTTTAATCCAAACCAATTAATGTTCCAAACACATGCTTAATTCACCAATTAACCATTTCGAGTATGCTTACTAACATACATCACCTTAATCACCCAAAATCATACCCAAGCTCTTATGAACAATTCGGCCCAAATTGGGTACTTTTTACCCAACATGCTCACCTTCAAATTGAATCCACACAACACCTTAGAATCAAGCTAGGAACAACAAATCTCAAGCATGATACAATAACACAACCAACCATTAGGTTTAGAATTAAACCTAGAATTCGCCAATTAGGGTTTTCCAAACTATGGTGTTCTTCCATAAATTAAACCTTGATTCCTACACTACTTCTTGCCAAGAACAACATACCAAAAGATTGAAGCAAGAAGATGAACATAACATGTAGCAAAGGCATACACCAAAATCGTTTCAATCCTCTCTTTCTCCCACCAAACATGCTCCAAACTTACTAAACCAAGAAGGAAAGAAGCTTACCTCAAGCTAAACACCAAGATTCAACCTTTCTTAAGCCCTTGCATGAAGAACACTTGAGAGGTAAGGGAGAAGAAGAAGATGGCAGATAGTATGAGAGAAAGAAGAAATAGCCAAAATGATTTTTCTTCTCATTTTCTCCTTAAATACCTCCTCTTTAATGAGTCATAAGGACACTTGTCCTTTAAGCACCTTAGTCAACACCCTTACTCACCATGGTGACTCACACACAAGCCAAAATCTGAAAACGCCAAGTGTTGGGTGTAATCCCGTGCCAACTTCACCCGAGTAACTCCTGACGTGTGCGCGTGTTTGCTCGAGCCAAAAATACCGTCATGCGTACTTGCTTGGTTATCACCACATTACTCATCCCGAGCCATAGTACATCTCACCCCAAAGCCGTCACAAAACTTCCATCCCAAGCCCCGGGTTTTTCATCCCGAGCCCGGGTGTCGCCCGGGATGGGACAAGTCCCGCTCCTGAAAAAATATTTACCGCGGAAATATCCGGGGACCCATGTGACCCCAAATATGAAAGCATTCCCAAGAATGATACCAGAAAAGATTCGGGAGCAGTCTCGACCACCCGAAGACATGACCCGCATGCTTGAAACGGAGCCCGGATCACCAAAGTCACCACCCGCTCGGGTGATCAGAATAGCTTGCCCCTTGCCACGTTCTGGTTGACGTAGATGTAGGCATCGCTGGTGGAGGTGCGAAACACCAGTGTTAAGGTGCGCACGTCACGCCGAATGTGGAATTCAGTCTATGTGGCGCGCCCAAAATGGCATTGTAAGGGGAGGGGAGGTCGAGGACGATGAAGTCCACGGCCGGAGTGACAGACACCTGTTGTCCTTGGTGGCGCCGACCATCATAAACGGGAGTGTGATGGCCCCCAAGGTTGCTTGCCTTTGCCGGCATGATTTTGGAAAGGGGTACCTTCGTCTCAACAAGTGTGTGCTCGTAAATGACGTTGGCATTAGCCCTTGTATCCCTGTAGATCCAGCCAATGTCCCACCCGGCGATGCAAGCCGTGATGATGAGTGGGTCTCGAGTGGGGAATCGCCACAGAGGTCCCATCACGGCGGTGGATGAGATGGCTAGGCTGTGTGATCCACCTGATGTGGACATCAACCCAAATCCACCCCAAAAGGCTCCTAGCCCCTTCCAAGGTCTCAACGTACCCTTGACTCGGGCTCGGTTGAAGAAAATGCAAGAAAGGCTCCAAGCATTCATGAAGGTCATGGCACAAGGAGATGAACGGGAAGAAGATCAAGGCCAAGCTCACCAACTTCAAAGCTTGGGCATTCAAGTGGAAAAGCACCCAAGCACCAAGGACAACATCTCCATCACCATCCTGGCAGGCGAAGGTCCAGCGACCCCACCCTAGCTCGGGCGGTCGCCCGGAGAGGAACAAATGGTCAGGCGGAAACTCAGGCGACCCAAACCCTAGTCTAGGCGGTCGCCCGGATAGGTACAGGCAGCTAGGTGAGATTCCAGGCGACCCAACCTCCCTTCTGGCGAGGGCCCGGCCTGCCGCACGCACCACCCTCAACTTCCGGCCGGAGCACCACCACCTTTGGAGTGTTGCACCACCTTCCCATGCCTTAGGGACACCGGGAGGTGAAGGCCACGCGCCGGACATCACCCCCACGCGCGCACACGCGCCGCCTCCATCTCCACACGCGCCGCCGGCTAGCCCACGCGCCTCCAAGGTTGGGCCGGCCCAATTACAAGTCCACAATCTGAAATTTGAACTTGTTGAATTAAACTTAATTGTATTTGTGTTATTTAGGAAATGGGAGGGAAAGTGAGATAGTGGAGGTCCTTACCCACTAGTTTGAAGTAATGGTTGGTCCTTACCTTCCATTACCAAAAATGGTGGAATCCTTCCACTCTCCCTCACCATTTTAGGTAGTGTCATAAGACCATTTGCTTTATGCATGAGAATGGTAGGAAGACTTAAGGGGTTGTTACCAAAGTGTTAGCCACACTTTGGGTAATAACCTCCACTACCACCATTCCATGTATTTAGGTTAGCATTCACCATTTTCAACACTTAGAACTCTCATAGCCGAAATATTGAACTCCATTTTGAGAGCATTTTGGCTTTGGTTTCTCACTTCTTCAATCCATTCCCTTGTTCCATAATTTTGGTTCAAGAATCATATCTAGTATTGCTTAATCAAGTAGTTAAGAGGTGCTAGATCCATTTTCTTCCCTTGGCATACCAAGCATTGCTTCATCTTATAGTGAAGAGGTTCTTGGATAGGCCGAAATTATCATCTTGTTATTGTTCATCTTCCAAGCTAGATCCTTGCAAGTATTGATCATTTTCCATGATCACATTAAGTGGTATCGAGCTTTGTTGCTTGGTTGATGTTTATGTTGTAAGTTTCTTCAAAGAACCTTTGTTTTGATTTGCAAAATTTGAAGAAACTACTTTCTACCTTTCTTGAAGAGTGGCCGAAAAGTTCATGCCATTTCTTGCAAAGTGAAAGTGCAAAAGTTTCCATTTCTTGCAAAGTGAAAGTGCAAAAAAAAAATTGTTGTTTGTATGATGCCATGATGTTGTGAAGTGAAAAAGTGTGTTGTTATTGAAAAAGGATCAAGAAAAAGTGCAACTTTGAGAAAAGAGAAAAGTTGTGTTCATCAAGTGTTCTTGCAAGTTCATCACAAAAAGTACATTTGATCCAAAAGTACTCAACATCTTGCATCAAAAGGTGTTTGTTGTTTGCAAAAGACCTTTCTTATACCACACCTTACTTCTTTCAACCCCCATCTACCTTTAAACCTTTCAAAACCTAGTTTTAAGTAACTAGTGTTACCTTTTTCTACTTGTTTTCGGTTTTACTAGTTTGTTTTTGTGTCCATTATTGTGTCTTCCTTGAACAAGGTTGAAAGAGGTTGTGGACTTGAGAGGTTGAAGCCATTCAAGAGTGTTACACCATAAGAGAATCCTCCTTGAGTGAAACACAAAAGAGAATACAAACACAAAGAGAGGGTTTATACTACTAACTTCATATTTTCAATTGCAAAAGAAAGGAATCTTTGTTGTAGGTATGTCAACCGATTCTTCTTCATCACCTCCTCCTCCTCCCAAGTTGAAGTTGGAAGAAACTCTTGCCAACCTTATGCAAGAATTTAAGTAGATCAAAGTTCAAATGGTCACCACTAATGAGAAGGTCACAAGACTTGAAGTTGCACAAGGCAAGCTACCGGAGAGCTCCCATGCTCAAGGTATAACCGAAGAAATAAGGAGAGAGCCGCCCCAAAAGACGCCTCAAAATACTCCAAGCATTCGGCCTCTTGTTCCACCAAGGAGGGGCCGAATGGTTGAGGAGGTTTCGAAGAGTAGTGATGAAGAGCACCATGAAGCACCACCTAACCGAAACCCTAGAAGGAGAATCTTTCAAGATAGGGTACAAGCAAGAGCCTATCTTGAAAGGGACTTGGATGAAGAAGAAGAGCATGAAAGAAGTCACTTCCACCGAGGGTTTAACCGAAACCTAAGAGAAAGAGGCCAAGTTCAAGATCAACAAGCTCTCAACAATGTGAAGCTTTAAGTTCCACCTTTTTATGGCTCAAGTGATCAGGAGGAGTATCTCACTTGGGTGAACAAAACCGAGAGAGTCTTTAATGTCATGGGGTACAATGATGCTAACAAACTCAAACTAGCTATCATTGAACTTCATGACTATGCAATCATTTGATGGGAGCAAGAACACCAAGCAAGGGCTAGAAACCGCCAGGCTCCTATTGACACTTGGGGGGAGCTCAAGCACGCCATGAGAGCCCGGTTCATCCCATGCTACTACGAAAGAGAATGTGCTCAAAAGTTGCAACACCTCACCCAAGGCAACCGAAGTGTTGAAGACTACCAAAAGGAGCTTGAAAGTGGCTTGATGAGAGCTAATGTCAAGGAGAACCAAGAGGCAAAGATGGCTCAGTTTTTGTATTGTTTGAGAGATGATATCTCTCGAGCGGTGGAGCTTTGTGACTATGGAAGTTATCAAGAGTTAGTGCACAAGGCCATAAGAGTGGAGAAACAATTGAAGAGAGGAAGTTTCTACACTTCCTACCACACCTCCAACCGAAACTCATGGAGCAAGCCAACTTCCACAAGCAAGCCCTCCACCTCCAAACCCTACCAAACCGCCACCTCCAAGTCTCCTTATCCCTCCCACACATAACCGAAACCACCATCTCACCCCACTCCCTATTCCAACACACAACCGAAACCTACTTACCCCTCCAAGTCCTCAAACCCGCCACCTCAAGAAAGAACCGTTGAATGTTTCAAGTGTCTTGGCAAGGGACACTATGCAAGAGAATGTCCCAACAAGAGAGTTATGGTGATTCGATCCAATGGAGACATTTCAAGTGAAGATGAGGAGGAGGTTCCACATAAACTTCCGAATGAAGAGGAGGAAGAAGAAGAGGGAGAGTTGCCTCTTGAGGGGCATATCTTGGTCACCAAGAGAGTTCTCCAAAGCTCTCCCAAGTTAACCGAAACTACACAAAGGGAGAACCTCTTCCAAACAAGAGCTTTGGTGAATGGCACACTATGTAGCCTCATTGTTGATAGCGGAAGTTGTGTGATTGCCGCTATCGAAGATATGGTCCATTAGTTGCATCTCACATCAAAGATGCATCCGAAACCCTAACTACTCCAATGGGTGGATGATAGTTACTTTGTCAAATTGTTGAAAAAAGTTGAAGTGCCAATCCAAATTGGCAAGTATGAAGACACCATCAATTGTGATGTAGTGAGCATCAAAGCCACTCACAACTTACATGGTAGGAAATGGCAATTTGACAAGGATGCCATTCATCATTGAAATGCTAACATAGACTAGTGATAGGATAGCTTTTTGTAAAGGAGGGTACATTGTTTCCGCGGATTGTAAGGTGTGGCTGGTGTAGTAGACCGCCACCGCTTGTCGGCTTCCTCCTTGATGAGAACTGAGGCCACATTGTTGCTCGTTGTGGAGAGATACAGGACAAGGTCATCGCCAGGCCTGGGGCACTTGAGGGTGGGCAGCTCCTGTAGGTGCTGCTTGATGGTGTCGTAGGCCGCTTGGCAATCCTCCGTCCACTTGCAAGCTTTCTTCTTCCGGATTTGGTTGAAGAAAGGCTTGCAACGGTCACTGAGCTTTGATATGAATCGCCCTGTGGCTACTAATCTTCTGTCGGTTGTCGACGTCTTTTAGGCCTCTTGGGATACGGTGGTTGGCGATGGCATCGATCTTCTTAGGACCGGCGCATATCCCCCTCTTGAGACTTGGTAACCAAGAAATTTCCCTTCACCAATGCCAAATATGCACTTCTTTGGGTTCGGGCGCATGTTGTATGCGTGGAAGTTGGCGAAGGTTTCTTCTAGATCCTCCAGGTGTTTGGTGGTGGCTTTGCTCTTCACCACTATGTCGTCAACATAGGCCTCAAGATTCCTCCCAATCTGATTTGCGAAGACCCTATTCACCAACCTTTGAAAAGTCGGCCCTGCATTCCTCAAGCAAAAAGGTATGCGAATGTAGTGGTAGACTGCTTCACCGCCAGAAGGCAGTTTTCATGGCATCTTCAGGATCCATGAAGATTTGATGGTAGCTAGTGTACGCATCAAGGAAAGAAAGGACTGGGTATCGCACGCTTGAGTCCACCAGTTGGTCTATAGGAGGCAAGGGAAATGGGTCTCTAGGGCAAGCCCTGTTGACCCCCTTGTAGTCCACACACAGCGTCATTCTCCATTTTCTTTGTCAACAAGCACAATATTAGCGACCCACTCGAATAATGAACTTCCTTAATTATATTAGCATCCAAAGAACTTCGCACCTCGGTGCGTACAAACTCCTTTCGATCCGGGGCCATCCCCTTTTTCTCGCCTAAGCGGCTTAAAGACAGGAGTACATTGAGTTTGTGGGAGATAATAGAAGGATCTACGCCCGGGAGGTCAGCTGGGCTCCAGGAGAAGACGTCCATGTTGGCATGGAGGAGATGGATGAGGGCCTTCTTGTCCTTTCTCGGGAGGCCCTTCCCAATACGGAACTTCTTCCCGGAGATATCTCGACCTCCTCAAAGTCACCAGATAGATCCGGGGCCACCTCGCTCTCGGCACAGCTCCTCACCTGGATTCTTCCTCTTCAGCTCCATGCATTGAGGTAGCTGAGAGGGGCCAATGAGCGCGTTGACATAGTTGTCCCTGGCCACGTTCTGGTTGACGTAGATGTAGGCATCACCGGCGGAGGTGCGAAACACCAGTGTTAAGGTGCGCACGTCACAGCGAATGTGGAATTCAGTCTGTGTGGCGCGCCCAATAATGGCATTGTAGGGCGAGGGGAGGTCGAGGACGATGAAGTCCACGAAGCTGGAGTGGCAAACCTGCCTATTGTCCCTGGTGGTGCCGACTATCATAAACGGGAGTGTGATGGCCCCCAAGGTTGGGATCTCTTCCCTTTTGATCGCAAAGGTTGCTCCCTTCTCCGGCTTGATTTGAGACAGGGGTCCCTTCACCGCAACAAGTGAGTGATGGTAAATGACGTTGGCATTATCCCCTATATCCATGTAAATCACCATAGAGATCCCATCGCGGTGGTGGATGAGGTGGCTCGTTTGTGTGATCCAGTTGGTAGATCTGTCTCATATACTGGCACCTCGCAGCTGCGCCTTCACACTGGGTGATCACATTGATGTGGCCCCTGGCAGGTGGGATCTGATCACCTCCTCCATGGGCCCTGTCTGCCTGCGGGGTGGTCCTGCCCGCGATCCTCCCGATTGCCTTCGCGCTTATATCCCCGGGAGAGCCTCTTCGCGGGATGGGTTGCGAACAAGGAACATCGTGAGTTTCCCCGAGCTATCATTTCCGCCAAAGCATGCACTTGAGTTCCACGCACTCCTCAGTGTCGTGGCCCTTGTCGCAATGGTAGTGGCAGTATTTGTTGTTTGGCCTCGTAGCGCCTTTGGGAAGTGGGCGAGGCCATTTGGTAATCTCTCTTCTCTGCTCCAGGGCATGGAAGATGTTGGTGAGTCTCTGAGTGGGGGAAGGGTTGGATAGGCCCTGTCCCTGTAGCCCTGTGGAGGCTGTTGCCTCCACTGCCCAAGGCCCCTGGAGTCCAGCATGCGCGAGGGTTGCCCCCTCGCGTCAGTTGTTGAGCCCTTAAGATAGGGCCTGGTGACTTCCTCTGTGTGCATGAACCTAGTTGCCCTATCGAGGAACTGCTCCATGTTGCGAGAAGGATTGGTGTGCACGTCGATGAAGAACAGGGAATCCCACTAAAGACCCCGTATGGCTGTCAGGAGACGAGTCTCCTCCCCCAGGTTTGGGACCTGGATAGATTCCCCTTGGAATCGTTGGATATAGTCCCTCAAGGACTCATCCTTCCTCTTCTGTCGCACCTTAAGCAGGTGCCCTGCAGTTTTGGGTGGAGGCTTGGAGACGACAAAGTGGTTAGAGAAAACACGGGAGAGTTCCTCAAAGGAGTTGAATTGCTTACCGCGAAGGGTGGTGTACCAATTTGCAGCGGCTCCAGTGAGGGTATAGCTAAAAGCCCTACATAGGGTGCTATCATCAGCCCTTGCGATTGCCATCGCAGAGATGTAGCGCTAGAGGTGTATGTTCGGGTCTGAGAGACCGTCATAGGAGTCCAGCTTGGGCTGACGAAACTGCTCCGGCAGTGGAGCCTCCAAGATTCTCTGTGTGAAAGGCTGGTTCCAGAGATGGTCCAGACCCAGGCTGGTGGAGTAGGGCGTGTTTGCCCTTACTTCTCTCTTCTCAATTTGCTCCATGCATCTGGCGAGAGCGGCGAGCACGGCGGAGTGGGCTGGGTTAGGATAGGCTTCCTGCTGTGGTGGAGGAAGAGGAGGCTCTTGGTGATTTTGCGGTTGCTGGATCATTTGGAAACCTCCTGCGGCCAAGGTGCCACGTAGATATTGGACGACCACCTCAGTGATCGCCAAGGATTGTTGGGTCGAGACCGGCCACCGCGGAGTTCTGAACGATGACGTTGTGTGGCGCTCCCACCACACCGGCTGATCGGTTGTGATTCGTCGAGAGGGCAACACGCCCTGATCTCACGGCAACGTCTGCCCCGGCCGTGTGAATGACTTCCCTCAAGGGAGGACCATTGCGGTCACCATGGAAGGAGCTTTCCCCCGTTGAGTGGACTGACGCCCCTCGGTTTACAGCGGCGGTGGGTGGATTTCTCCTTCCACGACCGTTCTGCCGGCTCGCGCTTCTTGTGGTACGCATGGCTTCTATTCTTAGGTGGTTTTTCTTCGTGGGATTGTTGATAGTTCCCACAGACGGCGCCAATCTAATAGCCTGGTTCCTTGACGGGACTTTCTTCCAGATACTTGAACGGTTGAGGAGATGATGAGAACGACGATCTGAAGCTCCAAAGTAATCTGCAAGATGTGAAACGGAATACTCAGGAGCAAAAAGAGGAGTGGGGGTGTGTAGATAGGGTGTACCTTTCCCAAGCTGTCCTTTTATAGGAGGCGTTGAGGTGGTGGTTGTCCCATGATCCAGAGTAGTGGAGTGCTTCCCCACGTTCCAGAGTAGTGGAAGACCGGAGGTGTGGTGGAGAACGTGGGTAGGTCGTGGAGATAACCGTTCCCAGCTTCATTTCCTCGCCCTGTGGCATTGTTGCTAAGTGTTGGATGGCGAATGCCAGGATATGCGAAGGCCCTGCCTGGCGCAGCCAGGAGATGCGAAGACGCGGGGTCCTGGCAAAGCCAGCAGGTGCGAAGCTCTCTTGATAAAGCCTTCGCGAGACGCTGTGGCATCGCGGTGCGTATCCTTGGTTGCTGATTGATGATGACGCGAGAGGCGATGTGTGAGGGAAATTTGTTTGGATAGTGTACCAGAAATCGACTCTGATTTCATGAGCGGATGCGAGAGGAGAAAGGGGAGCGATGCGAGGAAGCAGGACTGATTTGATTTTCTAGGAGGGAGCAGGAAAGTAGCAGTGATTACAATGGAGTTGGTGGAGGAAAGCGATTCGGAAAGTAGTGCCGAGATGATGGCGGAGGATCTGTTGACGTTTTACCGAGCATGGCTCTCAATTAAAAATCGAGAAGAATGAAGGCTTACATGAAATAGGTGATATGGTTCTAAATCCTTACTGAATTGATTATCTTCTTATGATAATTTCTTCAATTAATAGTATATTTAGCTTTAATTATAAATGGTATGAACTTCTTGGTCAACTGATTAAATTTGAAGCATGCTTCTGTTATTTGGTATCCTTGCTTGCTGTTGGAAGCATATAGTTGCCTTTTATTGATAGATACTTGCTGATTTTTTTGTTAGTTTAATCTAATTCATGGACTCGTCATTTTGTTTTTTCTGATGTTAGAATAGTTTGGGTTCGGTTACAGCTAAATCGTTTAGGATGATGGTTGTTTTTGTAAACATTTTTCTTAGAAGTCACGCATGCGTTTTTGTTAAGACTTCATTTGCGAATTTAGAAGTTTTGCTTACAGGTTTATGTTAGCAATGGAACAAATGTCTAAATAGTTCTAAAATTTATGGATTTCGAGAACTAGTCCTAAAACTCTTGAAATGTGAATTTTAGGCCTAAAAACAAAAATTTTCAGAAGATCATTTTCCTTAAACTTTTGAACTTCTGTCACTTTCATCCCAAAATTTTAAAAATTGTTCTTTAGCCCAAAGAAGATAGAATTTGCTCAAATTCTTCATTTTTCATGCTTTTAAGGTTTCAAAGTTACTTTCAAAGGTTTTGATGATTATCACCCAAGTCTCGATTACTCAGTAAGACCTAGTGAGAGGTAGTAAGGAGTAAAACGTTCGTTGAAAGATAACATTAAAACCTTGAAACTAAAATTGTTCCTCAATTGCTGGAATATTTAAAAATTTGGAAAAATCTACTTTTAAAAGGTTTGAAGAAGAAGAAGAAGACTTTAAAGGAAAGAGAAAAGTGAAAAATACTCAAGGCATAATCATTCGAGACATTGAAAAAAGTTTGGGAAATTGAGATATTCCAAGAATTAACAAGTTCGAAGTTTACCAAAAGGGAATTTTCTAACTAAGAACTCCATAGGTCATTAAAAAGGTAGAAAGTGTCACAGCCACCCCGCCCGGTTGCGGAGGCGGAGCCGGCCGCGACGTCGGAACGGAAATGTAGCAAGAAGCGCGGCAACAGAGCATCGAGCTCAAATATCAAAATGGTCGAGTAACGACTAGCAACCTACAAACTCATACAAGGCAAGCATGCTTAACAACCCAAAATTCTACCATACATGCGTTCATGGTGTGTCAAACATCAATTATCGATATCATCACCGAAACACCAGTGTCAAACATACCAATTCCACTATAGGCAAGTCGGGCTTCGCCACGACTCGAAGGCAGATAAAGCGTAATATATCTCAGACATATACTTATATAAAAACCATGATCTGATCTATATGCATGCAGTTACAGCTACAAAGCCAATAAACAAAATCCTATAAATACCTAGCGCGGAATATGAAGCGACCTCCGCACGTGGTACTGCTGCTGCAACCACAACCTCAAAACGTAGGAAGCACCGCGTATCTCTACTCCGTCGGTTGCTTGTCAGAACGGCCTGAAAGTGGCAAACAATAAAAGGGTGAGTCCTCGAAAGGACCCAGTAAGGGCTAAGGTAAAAATGTAGTTTGCCCATATGGCACAAGCTGAACCTGCAAAACAGAATATCACAAACACATATACATATACATATGAACATAAAGCATAAGGTAAACCAGAATCCATCAAATGCGGTCCAACCGCCAGAACGACCAGAATGCCCTCAACAGAGGTCGAATATACGTAATGTAATGTAACGGAAAGCACGGTACCGGCCGGGTCGCGATCCCAAACCGCCGTAAGGTCACGTAGTATATCGGCACCCCAAGTGCGGATATACAGAATGTCGGCACCCTCCAGTGCGGACACAGAACAGAAGTATCGGCACTCCCGGTGCGGATACGCAGAACAGATCTAAGGAGCACCCGTGGCCTCTCTGACCATCCGGGTCTCGTCACGCAATGTAACATATACTAATAATAATGCACAAATAAAACCAGCAGTATCATACCTGATAAACATACACAGAACAGAATAAGAACCCGGACCTCTAGGGTCTTCCGGGCCTTGAAACGGAACAAACATACATTTTACCAAATTAAGCCCTTACCTCAGAAACGCTGCTCCGCAGCCCAAAACTCGGGAAATCCCGGCTCCCGACCCGAAATGCACAACCTGGCTCCTACGGTTCCACGCTACTCCACCAACGCAGAATCAAGCCGATAACCATAATTAGGTCGAACACATCCAAAACAAACCCCGAAACCAATCCCGCACAAACCCGCACTTTCCCGCAAAGTCCACGTAAAGCTCGGTTTTACGAACCGAGCTAGAACCTTTTTATTCCAACACCCACAAACACTTTCCAACCTTTAAACCCGCATTCCAGACACTTTTCCCGGTAAACCCGCGTAAACCTAACTTTCTTATTTCTAATCCGAAAATGGTATTTCAAACGCCATAACGCAACCACTTCCATCCACAATACCAATTTACCATCCAATTTAATCCAAATACAACATTCACATGGAAAAAGAATCATTTCAACAATTCGACCCTTAACCAATTTTTCACCACACTTCCAAATCAAACCATTCAAGCTTCCAATTAATCATACTAATCACCAATTACACTTCTTAACCAAGATTACTAACCAATTGCATCAAAATCAACAAAACCTCTTCACATTACAATTCGGCCCAAAGAGGGGTTTCCTACCCAACTTGTTTTCCATCAAATTGAATCCATAGTATGTCTTAGAATCATGCAAGGAACAACATATCTCAAGCATGATTCAAGAACACAAACATACACAATTTTAGAATTTCCACCTTATTTTCGGCAATTTAGGGTTTCACCAACCAAGAAGTTTTTCCAAAATCCAACCATAGATTCTTACTCCCCTCAAGCCCAAGAAAAAAATACTTAAATTTGGAAGCAAGATAATCACTAAAATTCATAGCCAAGAACAATCTTCATTTTCGAAAATCCCTCTCTTTTCTTCTCTAATTCTTGTTTCCAATTTGAAAGAGAAGAAGAAATGAAGCTTACCAATCTTTGGAGCTTAAAACCTTGAAGTTTCCAGCAAAGGGAGATGAAGAACATGGAGCTTGGAAGGGAGGAGCAATGGCGGATGAAGAAGGAAGAAGAAGAAGAGAAATGAAATGAAATTTAATTAATTTTTCATACTAATTATCCTTATATATTATCCCTTCCTTTCCTTCTTAAATTATAAAGGGACAAGTGTCCCAGCCCAAAGGCTGCTGCCGACATAAGGCCCAATCTGGCCCAAAATATTGATGACTTTTGGGTTAATTGCAATTTAGCACCCCAATTCTCCAAATCTTTGCAATTAAAACCCCAAATATAAGTAACGAACTCCAAATGAAACCAAAACTGACCATAACCCTCAGAATATCATAACATTCATAAAACATTTTTCAAATATTTATTTACCCTTCCAGAAGGCCCTACCGAGCTCGCTGATCCCGAACAAATTAGGCGCGCCGCATAATAACTGAGCCACAACCCGTCACGACAAAATCCCACAAAAATAACCATAAAATCCACCTTAAAATATAACATGACTTACCCTGGAGCCGTCGGAGAAATTCCATCCCGAGCCCCGGGATTCCGCCCAGAGCCCCGGGAGTCGCCCGGGACCGCACGTCACATCCCGAAAAATATGCTCCTTAAAAATCTCCAGGACGCTCCCACGATTCCAAATCCACAAACGGTTCCTCAATCCGGGGTCCTGGGAGCGCTACCGAGCCCGCTGTACATCCCGAGCCAACCCCGGCAACCCCCCGGCGCCGAAAAAATATTTTCGGCGGAAACGTCCGGGGGACCCACACGACCTCAAATATGGAAGGGTTCGCCAAAATGATGCCCGGATAAGGCTCGGGAGCCGTCTGAACGTCCAAAACCGTGACCCGCAGGTCAAAACCGAGCCCGGTCACCCGGCCGCAACTCGCTCGGGGTGACCGTAACATCCTCCCCCTTAGGACTCTTGGTCCTCCAAGAGGGGCATCAAACGCTGATACTGCTCGGGGTATCGCTCCCTGATATCCTGCTCGGTCTCCCAAGTCGCTTCCCGGTTAGTATGATGTGACCACTGAACTTTGACCATGGGAATCAACCTGCTCCGGAGTTTCCGAGTATCGCGCCCCAGAAAGGCAATCGGTACCTCCTGATACGACAAATTAGGCTCCGGTGAACCTCCTCCACGGGAATCGTCGTAGTCGATGCACAACCCGAGTGACCCATCCTTCTTCTTAACAAATGAATCGAGCACCCCATGGTGAAGTGCTCGGACGGATGAACCCCTTCTCCTGCAGTTCCTCTAATCGCTTCTTCAGCTCTACCATTTCCACTATCGGCATCCGATAAGGTGGAATGGAAATGGGAGTAGAACCGGGTTGTAACTGGATCTCAAACACGATTTCCCGCTCTGGTGGCATCCCGGGCAAATCCTCCGGAAATACCTGCGGAAAATCCCGGACAACTGGAATTTTATCCAGCTCCAACCGAGTATCTGACGTGTTCAGACCGTAGTACTCCTCCGCATCAACTACCGGAACCTGGTCCAGAACCTGCAGCTCCATGCTGGTCCTGACCACCTTCGTCCCATCCGAACCTGAGAGGGGTAACACCTCTCCAGAAACTGTAACACTACGGTTGGCACAGTCAATGTGCACAGAATTCTTGGATAGCCAATCCATCCCAAGAATAATGTCATACCGGTGTGTTCAACACCAACAAATCGACACAATCCGGTGATCGCCAATGGATAGCACGCATCCGTACCATCTCATTGGAAAGCGAATCGACTCCCAACCGTCTTCACCATGAAGACGCTCGGAAGCCCACTGGTAACCAGGTGGAGAGACTCGACACACTTCGTGCCACAATCAAACAGACGCCCAAGATCAAACAACGCACGAACAGGAGTATCGTTCGAAGTAAGGTACCTTGAGCGCCCTACGCTGCGAAGTCTCTCCACGCTCTATCTCAAACACCCGCCCCGCTCCGGCTGCCGTGGTGGAGGCTCACGCTGCGATGTCTCACCTGCTCCACCTGGAATACACGCCCTATCCCAGTGTTGTGTCGGAGGGTGGCTGAAATGGTCGTCTCTCGCTTGTGGTGGTCTCGGGCCGCCCTGCTGGAAACCGCGCCCCCTGGGTGCGTTAGGCTGGAACCGAGGCTGCGGACGTGCAAGACCGCCGGATCCATGACCCAAAGGTCGTGGGACAATCACGAATCCAATGATCAATGGCCTCACAACGCAGACATCGCCCGGCTGCTCGTAGCATGGCCGGCCGGGTGCCGCCGCCACAACTCGCACAAACCGGTGACACCGGCGTAGTCTTGCTGCCCGCCGCTCGCCTGCACTGCCTGACCTCCCGAAGACCTCGCTGAACTCGCGTGCGAAGCCCTCCTCTATCACTGGTTCGGTGCGGTAGGTACCGACTCTCAACCTCCTCCGCCGAGGAGTTGGGCCTTCGCATGCCTCGTGGTAGGAAGTGATGTCCAGAGGTCTCAAAGCCCACCGATACTCGGGAAGCAAGCGGCGAATGAACCGCTTGGCCTTCTCTGCTCCATGTCGTATCTTGCGGCACGTAGCGGACCGGATCGGTCAAACTCCCGCTCGTACTCCCCAACAGTCCTGGTACCCTGCTCCAGGTCATCAAACTGTGCCTGTCGGAAGTCCCTGACGGCATCCCCAATGTATCTTGCTGATGGAAGTGGTAGGCAAACCGCTCCCGTGTAAGGTCCGATCTCGCCCCGCCCGTCTTGCCTCGGCCCTCGACGGCCCCAAGGCTCCTCCACCAATGATCTGCACCGTCATGCGATTAAATGTAGCTAACGAAACTCGACCTCGACGGAAGGTGCAGCCTCTCAAGGAGCTTATCAACTACCGCAAACCAAGTCTCCGCCGCCTGAGGTCCTCCACGGCCGTTGAACCTCGAGGGGTTCAAACGCTGAAACCGCTCCAAGAGTCTGATCTCATCAGACTGGCGTCTCAGCTCTTCCCGTCGTCGGTGAGATCGACGAGAACTCTCAGTATCATGCTGATCTCCCTCCTCGGAATCACTATCCGGCTGACCCTGCACACTGAGGTGGCTACTGCCCACCTCCTGATCTGGCTGTCTCCGCTGTGGCCTGGCCGGACCTTCCCGTGCCTGCTGCCGCCCCTGAATCTGCTGGGCTGGCAACAACGTACCCAACAGCTAAACCCGACCCAAACACTGATATGATCACACAAGGGTTGCATGATCATGAGCTTGATGATCTAGCTTGAGTGAGGAAGAACTCCAAGAAATGGATCAACAATTCGGCAATGGGGAGGAAATGGAACCTAGAACCTTTTGACTACTTGATCAAACAATGCTAGGTATTTAATTGGACCCTCTTGCATGGATCACTAATGGATTGATGAAGCAAGAATTGAGAACAATGAAGAACAAAGAAGCCTTGATATTTTCGGCAACAATATGTTCTTACAATATGAGTTCTAAGTTGCAAATGAACTCTAAGCCTAACTAAAATGGTGAGGGAAGGGAGGAGAGAGATGACCTAGAGACAAACCTCCTAAGATTAAGGTGGGTGAAGTGAGGGGATGGATGGGAAGGGTTGAAAACCCTTTTCTCTAATTCCCATAAATCATATAACCCATATTTATGAAGTTATATGGTTTATAGAAACCAAAGAATTTACAAAAGGTGCTGAAAATAGAAATTAAACCCACAAATAGTGATAGTCAACAAAAATGGCTAGGTTTCAAAAGTGGAGGAAGCTGATTTCCGGGGAGCTGGGCGATCGCCTGATCCGGTGGTTTGGGTCGCCCGGATCTCGCCTGGTCACTTCAAGGACAAATGATCCGTGTGGATCACAAACTCTCTAGGTAGCAAATAATGACTCCATACCCTCAATGATCTTACAAGAGCATATAGCTCTTTGTCATAGGTAGAGTAATTCAAAGTAGCTCCACCTAGCTTTTCACTGAAAAATGCAATGGGACGGCCTTCTTGATGCAAAACCGCACCAATGCCTATCCCACTTGCATCACACTCAACCTCAAACACTTTATCAAAATTTAAAAGAGCAAGCAAGGGTGCATTGGTTAACCTAGACTTCAATTCATTGAAAGACTTCTCTTGTGATTCACCCCATTCAAAGACTACATTCTTTTTAGCCAACTCATGCATAGGCAGCTATGGTTGAAAAGTCCCTAACAAATCTCCTATAGAAACTAGCAAGCCCTAAAAGGATCTCACTTCAGTTAAAGAACTAGGAGTAGGCCAATCTCTAATTGCACTCACCTTACTCTCATCCACCTTCACTCCATCTTTCTGTCACCACCACCCCGCCGACACCTTCCGGACCCGGCGGGAAGCGGACGCCGGCAGGTGGGCTGAGGTCAGCAAGGTGGGACCGGATATCGCAGCTAATGTGAGAGTATTTCGCGGGCCTTTAACTAACCCAGAGGGTCCCTTTCTAACAACAGATCAAGTATGACAATTCATGCACGTAAATGATCACAATAATAAGCAATGGGCTCCGCCCATGGTCGAATATCAAGGTGATATCAAAATCAGATTATCAAAAGGAAGTCTGTTCTTTCACTACCAAACAGAGGCTTCCACACGTATCAACATACTCATTCAATCAATTCAGAGCAGTAACGCATATATATATACATAACCATAATCAAACTTAGATGAATAGACAGATCTAATGATAACATGCTATCATAATACTACATGCCAACAGAGTATCATGCTACGAGCTATCTACAGTGAAGATGCAACCGTACAAGAGTCGGGCGTCGGATAAAGAAACCGACGAGGAACCCAAGTCTAGATCCAAAAGCTGCTAAACCTCAAATTAGCTAACCGAACAGCTGGCGGAAATCCTACTCCGCCGGCCCGTAATCCTTATCTCCTGAAAAATATTAAGTAAGGGTGTGAGTTTTCCTTAAAGAAAAACCCAAGAAGAGCTTAGGCAGTAGTAACGGTGTTCTTCCGACAAACCCGCAAAGACAGATCGTAACAGATATACATACGAGATAGCAATATACGAAACAAGTAAGGTATGATGTGTGCACAACATCCGAATGTAACGGGTCATGGCTAGATCTTCCCGACCATGGCTAGATCTTCCCGACGCACCGGCATTCACCATGCGTCGGCATTCGCCATGCACCCAGAAATCCCATATAATACGGACCATGGCTAGATCTTCCCGACCATGGCTAGATCTTCCCGGACGCACCGGCATTCGCCATGCGTCGGCATTCGCCATGCATCCAACAAACATCATAAATCACGGACCATGGCTAGATCTTCCCGACCATGGCTAGATCTTCCCGACGCGCCGGCATTCGCCATGCGTCGGCATTCGCCATGCATCCAACAAACATCATAAATCACGGACCATGGCTAGATCTTCCCGACCATGGCTAGATCTTCCCGACGCACCGGCATTCGCCATGCGTCGGCATTCGCCATGCATCCAACAAACATCATAAATCACGGACCATGGCTAGATCTTCCCGGTCCAACCGGCATTCGCCATGCGTCCACACACACGTAATGTAACTCGCGCACCGATGCTCCTACCGCGCACCGATACTCCTACCATGGGACTAGCCTTGGGGCTCCACAATCCCGATCTAAGACCGAAGTCAGAGACCGACGCCCAAGACTTGCCTCAACCATCCTACATTACAATAACATAGGTAGGTCGAACCCTTACCTCGAATTGGAAGCAACCGCAACCGTAGAGGGTAGCAGCCAAGCACCACACACCAAACTTCTTCCTTATGCAACCTCAAACCTTGCTTCACATAACACCTAAACAATTCACACACTTTCCACATTACACTTTTATTCAACACATCAATATCCATTGACAATTGGACCTCACTCCAAGACTTAAAGTTGCTCAAATTCATTGCCTAAACATGCTTGAAACCTTAAACCACACAAAACACATGCTTTTACTTTCCACCAAAAATCCGGATGAACTTTGTCTTAGGTATATAATCGGAGCATATTTGGACAATGTTCCAATTATCAATATTGCTCTAAACATACCCAATAGCAACAATTTGGATTGAATTCAACAAAACAACACACTTCAATTCTCCACCATAAAACCTATGAGTTTTCTCTTAGCTCATAGATTAACCCATAATTGGACCTTTTACCAAGTATTAATGTTGTTCCAAAACCACCCAACAACACTAATTTGAGGTCAATTTAACAATCCCCAAAATTCGTTCATCCTAGCTCAAGAACCCTAATTCGAATTTCCTTCAATTCATGCTCAATTCGTGTTGTAAAATGTGTTTCTACCTCTAATCCAACATAGAAACACTACTACTAACTCAATTGCATCAGAAAATCACGAAAATACAAACCTCACAATTTGGGAAATTCCCAAATTCATCCACCAAGTGTTGTTGGAGCGAATCCTTTGTTAATTCGTTGTTCTTGAAGTGATTCCCGCACGAATCCTTCGTTTCCACGCACCAAAGAGTCCAAAATCACTTAGATAGGAGCAAAACCGAATTGAGAGTGAGTTGGGAGAGTTTTCGGAGCTGAAAACGCGAAAATGAAGTTGAAACCGAGCTGCTCGACTTAAATAGCCGAGCAGGCGATCGCGCACAGACAGCCTTGCGCGCGCATTGTGCTTGTGCACAGCGCGCACAGCTTGCGCACAGATTGTGCACAGCTTGTGCGCAGCATGTGCGCAGCTTGCGCACATGATTGTGCACAAGTTGTGCACAGCTTGTGCTTGTGCTTGCGCACAAGATTGTGCACAAGTTGTGCACAAGCTTGTCTAAATAGAATTGGGTTGCAGCAAGGGCAGACACGCAGAACAAAATAGAATTGGGCATTGCACAAGCTTGGGGAAAAAGAAGCGCACAAGACTTAACCCAAAACCATTCCACTCCCAACACAACAATCAACAACAACAACAACTAACAACTCCTCAAATTACAAATTTAAACATACCTCCAGAACTCCAGTCACCGGAGACTGTTGCCGGAAAAGGTGGGGTGTAACATCCTCCCCCCCTTAAGACTCTTGGTCCTCCAAGAGCTCCTTAAGGCGTTGGTACTCCTGAGGGTAGCGTTCGATCATATCTTTCTCCGTCTCCCAGGTTGCCTCCTTGTCAGAATGGTGCGACCATTGCACCTTCACCATGGGAATTAACTTGCTCCTCAATTTGCGAGTATCCTCGCCAACAAAGCAATTGGCACTTCCTTATAAGACAAGTCAGGTTCCAATTGCACTTCCTCAACTGGAATCGCTTTGCGTCGGATCCATGACACACTTTTTCAGCATGCTTACATGAAACACATTATGCACAATGATAAGCTCTCGGTAGCGCCAAACGATAAGCCACCTTTCCAATTCTTTCTAAAATATCGAATGGGCCAATATACCTCGGAGCTAACTTCCCTTTCCGACCAAATCTCATTATTCCCTTCATTGGTGCCACCTTCAACCATACTTTGTCGCCAACTTCAAACTCTAAGTCGCGACGCCTTCTGTTCACATAAGCCGTGGTTCTATCATTTGCCGCTTTCAATCTTGCCTGAATTGTTTTGATCTTTTCTGTGGTCTCTTCAATCAATTCCGACCAAGTTCAACCTTATCTCGACGGTTCGAGACCAACGGTGAGGTGTCATACACCTCCGTCCATAAAGAGCCTCGTAAGGTGCCATCTTGATTGTACTGATAACTATTGTTATACGAAAACTCTATGAGCGGTAGATGTTGATCCCAATCACCTCCGAAATCAATCGCACAGCTCCTCAAAGATGTCCTCAAGTACTGTATCACCCTCTCGGATTGCCCATCAGTTTGTGGGTGATACGCGTACTAAGGTGCAACCGGGTACCGAAAGCTCGATGGAAAGCATTCCAGAAATGGGCTGTAAATCTTGGATCCCGGTCTGAAACTATAGAATCCGGTACACCGTGCAACCGCACGATCTCTTTGATGTAGAGTCGTGCTAACTTGTCCAACGGGTCGGTGACTTTAATGGGCAAGAAATGTGCACACTTAGTCAAACGGTCCACAATTACCCAAATGGCATCATGACGTGCTCTCGTAGTGGGTAATCCGGTAAGAAAATCCATAGTCACGCTTTCCCCACTTACGAACCGGGATAGGTAACGTCAAGCGTGCCCGCGGGCTTCGATGCTCAACCTTTACCTGTTGGCAAGTGGTGCACTTTGCCACACACTCGCAATATGCCTCTCATACCTGGCCACCAAGTGTGACCTCAAATCGTGATACATCTTTTCACCGCCCGGATGAAAACTTAAGCCGTTATTATGAGCTTGATCCAAAATCTCATCTCTAAGAGCCACATCATTCGGCACGTATAAACGCTCTTTGAAGTATAGCAATCCTTGCCTATACTCAAAGAATGGACGCATTGCTCCTTTAGCTTCTCCGAAACCTGCTTCAAACTCGATCTCTCATCTGAAATTCTCGGATCCTCGTCGATCCAAGAAGACTGAACTCTCAACACAAATATCTGCTCCTGCTCTTGTAGCTGCCAACGGTGCCACAAGGCGATCAGTCCGTAAGCTCTGTTCGGTTTCCTGTGTTCTCCACCTCTAACTATCCCGGTGTATGCCCTACTCAAGGCATCTGCCACCGTATTCCTTTGCCTGCGGTGTACTCGATGCTACGGTCATAATCTTTCATGTACTCGAGCCACCTTCTTTGGCGCATATTCAGATCTTTCTGCGTGAACAAGTACTTCAAGCTCTTATGATCAGTAAAGATTTGAAATTTGTTTCCCAACAAATAATGCCGCCATTGCTTGAGTGCATACATAACCGCAGCAAGCTCCAAATCATGAGTGGGATAGTTTTCCTCATGTGGTCGCAAATCGCCGCGACCCATAAGCAATTACCTGCTGGTTTTGCATAAGCACACATCCTGCACTGCTCGTGAGGCATCGGTATAAATGACATAAGGTTGAGACGGGTCGGGTAGAACCAGAATCGGTGCTCGTGGCCACACTTGAGCTCTTGAAAGCTCTTCTCACATTCATCCGACCATACAAACGCCTTACCCTTCTTTGTCAGTTGAGTGAGTGGAGAGGCAAGAACCGAGAAGGCTGGTACGAACTTACGGTAGTAACCAGCTAACCCGAGAAAACTACGGATATCCTTTACTCGATCGGGGTTGCCTCCACTCTTGAACAGACTTGATCTTCTCCGGGTCGACAGAAATTCCGTTCTCATTGATGATATGCCCGAGAAATGCTATCTCGCGCAACCAGAAATCACACTTCGAAAACTTTGCATACAGCTGGTTGTTAGACAAAGTTTCCAAAGCAATTCTCAAGTGCTCTTGATGTGTGTCCTCATCCAGAGAATAGATGAGTATATCATCAATGAAGACAACAATAAAATCGTCCAAGTAGGGCGGAAAACCTCATTCATCAAATTCATGAAAGCTGCCGGGCATTTGTCAGCCCAAAAGGCATGACAGTGTACTCATAGTGACCATAACGCGTGCGAAAAGCGTTTTCGGAATGTCTTCTTCCTTCACACGCATTTGGAAATAACCTGATCGGAGATCAATCTTTGAGAACACTTTAGCTCCTGAGCTGGTCGAACAGATCGCCAATCCGTGGTAACGGATATTTGTTCTTAATCGTCACCGCATTCAACCTTCTCGTAATCAATACAGAGTCTAAGTGTTCCATCCTTCTTCTTAACAAATAACACCGGGGCTCCCACGGTGATCTGCTCGGTCGGATAAACCCCTTATCCAACAACTCATCCAACTGCTTCTTCAATTCCTTCACCTCCACTATCGGCATGCGATACGGAGGAATGGAGATAGGTGTAGCTCCGGTCTGCAACACTATCTCAAAACCACCTCCCGCTCGGGTGGCATACTGCAACTCTTCGTGAAACACTGCGGAAAGTATCTAACAATCGGAATTTTATCAAGTTCCATCCGCGTACTGCATCATTGAGTCCAAAGTACTCGCCTTCATCCGTCATGTAACTTCTCCATTACTCGAAGCTCCATGCTATTCGAACAATCTCTACATCTCGAGGGGGAACAAGTGGTAGTACTTGATCCGACACCACTAACTGTAAACAAGCACATCTATCCGTATGGAATGCTCCGAGAGCCAATCCATACCCGTAATCACATCATAATGCGATGTGTCCAACACCAACAAATCAGAAGAAATCTGTCGCTCACCAATAGTTAACATGCAACCCTTGATAAGCTCATTATCAACAGACATCGACTCGGCAGTTCGTGCATCAGAATACTTGAGACAGATGAGTCACGGGAAGTTGCAAAGACTTTGCACACTTCGTGACACTATAGAAATCAAGCACTGTGTCAAAAAGAGCACGAACGGAAATACCATTCGAAACACCATACCTGCTAGTGCTCCCTTCGAGCCGCATCACCACGCTCAACTGGAACACTCGTCCTCGCCTTGCTTTGGTGCGCTGGCGGCGGGGCTCTTGCAGTGGTGGCCGCATCAACGGTGGTCGGGGTCGTGGTCCAAACTGAGGAACACCACGCCCACGAGGAGCATAACTCTGAAACCCTTGTGGCCTTGCAACTCCCTGAGTCGCCATCAAAGGACAATCTCTGATCATGTGGTCAGTAGACCCACATCGGTAACACATGCCTGACTCTTTATAACAAACCGAGCCGGTGTGACTCCGGTCACAAGTCTGACAGTACCAAGGCTCTGCTACCTTTGCCTTCCCTTTGCCCTTATCCTTCGATCCAAGCCCACTAGAACTACCGCCGGTCTGTGGTGTCGTGCAGTCCACCACGTCCGGATCCTCTAGTTCCACCAATGACAATCCTCGTAGATCTCGGTGGTGTGTCACCGAAGCTGTATCCAAGTCCTCATTCTCAATCTTCGTGCTTTCGCACAGCCTCATGGTACCTATCAATGTTCAACGGTGCCAAGTACTTCCCGATGTCATGCTTCAACCCTCTCATGAATCTCTTTGCCTTGGCCTCCTCACTGGTGTTGTAATGAGGCACATAACGCACAAGCGTTCAAACTCGTGCCCATACTCCGCAGCCTTGCTTCCCCGAGTCAAGGTATCAAACTCCGATTGCCGCCTATCATTGCGGCATAACCAATCCACTTCTCATGGAACAAGTGGGAAAATTCATCCCACGTCATACCCGGGTCTCTCAACCGCCTACGCACAAAGTCGGCCTTCCGAGTAGCCATAGTGGTCTCCCACCAATCATATGCCCACCACGCAAATAAAAGGTAGCCAAAGACACCATCTCATTTGCCGGAAAACCAAGTCTGCAAGCAACCGATCCATGTCCTTATACCACGTCTCCGCCGAATCCATTCCACCCTTGCCCGAGAAACGGGTGGTTTGAATCGCTCAAACCGCTCCATCAAAGAAAGTTTATCGAGCTGGTCGCACTATCAGATTTTTAGGATCGTCTTTAAACATGCTTCTCATGTTCAAAGTCATCAATACCAAGAAGGGATTATGAGTATGTACCTTTCTTCGGACGCAGCTTAAGAATCTTAGAGATTCTTGCTCCTTGTTGATGTTGAAGACTCGGCCCTGGGAACACCTTAAGGGCGGCTTGAAGATGATTTATCTCCAAGGTGAGTTCCACTCACAATGCTCCTAGAATGCCTTCTAGTTTCGCAAGAGGAAGTAGGAAGAGAGAAGAGAGAACCAATGCTGGTTGTGGGATGAGAAGAAATGGCGCATCCACCCTCTATTTATAGAGGAGGATGGGCTGCCAATGAGAGGGCACAATGCCCTTTCATTTGCGAAATAACATGTCCCTAGGACCAAGGGCTGCAACCAATGCCCTTGGTCCATGAGACATGTCTCATGCCTTTGCCTTTTCAATTAACTAATTAATTAGAAAAGGAATAAATAAATAATTGTGTCTAATAGGAAATTAATTAACTAATTAATTAATTATCCAAAATATGGTGAAGAGGCAAGGAGGTGACCCATGCCCCTTGTCCATTCGGCCATGGGACATGAGACATGTCCCTTTGGCCGAATGGTGCAAGGCATGGGGTGCACCCCTGCCTAGAGGCACCTAGGGCGAAGGGGCACTCACACCCCTTGCCTATGGCCGAATGGGTGTGAGGCCCCCCTTAGGGTGCCCTTTCGGCACCCAAGGGTGCTACGCACCCTTCGGCCTAAGCCGAAGGTGTGCTTGGCCCTCTCCGTCACCTTTTCACCAATTTACGCACCTTTCCGCCAAGAGACACGTCTCTTCGCCAAAAGGTGCCTAGACACATTTGTACCGAGCTCACATAGAGCTAGTCCAAGACATATTAAATCATCCATTGAGCTCCTTGAGCTCATATCAGCTCACTAAGAGCAGATACACATCTCTCTAGCTCAAACACTCAGATTGAGCTGAGTTGAGCCGTGCTTAGCTACCTTTAGCTAGCCCAGTCATCTTGGTGCGCAAGAATTCCAACAAACTCCCACTCGCACCAATGATGATCTTTGAGCACAAGCTCCCACTCGAATAAAACACTTCCTCATACTAAAACAAACACTTTGGCAAACTATATAAAAGGAGTTGTGAGTGCGACCTTAAGGCATCCACACTGCACCTCTTCCATTGAGGTTGTTAGACTCTCAAATGGAAGATTGTCCTCTCAAACTCACTTGAACACTTCAAGTGTTTGTGTGTTATTCAAATTTTCTTGAACTTAACAAGACATGCTTGAACATCTTCAAGCTTTCCTTGAACTACTTCAAGTAGTGCCTTTAGAACCCCAAGACATATGGTACATATTCTTAACCACACAGTCTCTTTCATTTAAATGATGACTGTGTTAAGTGTCGAGTACTCTTTAATTCGTATTATCCCCAATTCAGACCTTATCATGTTGTACCAATGCAACATGTGAGCTCAAAGGTTGAATTTAGGACTCATGTACCAAGTTTCACTTGTCTTTCCTTTACACTCTACCTGCTTAATGATCCATATAGATTTAGTTACCCAAAAGGAGGATACTCCAGCCGCATTCATCTGCGACCTTCGACAACCAATCAAAGTAACTTTGTCAATGTGAATCATTAACAGCGAGTTAAAGTGATTAAGGGTCCAATCGAAGAATTCTCACACTACGCAAGGTTAGAGACAACTTGCTTAAATTCTTCTTTTGGTCGAATTTCATGGTCATAGGATCTTTGCAACATACTTACAAAGATTCTATTAACACTTCTTAGGGTGTTTTACAAACACCACTCCCACTTGGAGTGATATCACTTAGAATGAGGGTGTGTCATTTCTCCTCTTAAAACACCTCGAGTGTGCTCCTTCTAACATATAAAAGGAGGACATGTCACAAGCCATGAAATTTCTGTGCAAGCCCTAGCTTACACTCACACATAGGCTAGAATGTATCGGTGTCATACAAAATCGGTGCAGAGCACCTCATCTTGATTATTCAGATCAAGGCGACATAAAAGTATACCAAAGTGTCATGTGTTGTAACATGACTCCCACTCAATAGAGTAACATTGTATGTCACATGTTTCCTGAAGAAACAACACCCTATTTGAGTCTTTGGTAGTCTCATCCTTGGTCTACTTAAGATCAAGGGCGAATGACTTGGTGTGAGAAAGTCATTCTCAATGCCTATGGTGGACATGTTCATTTATTCATTGTGTGTTATTAATGGAACTAAGTAAATGACATCAAATAATTACTTTATTGATCATCATTATACATATATACATGTGTGACACCAAAGTGGTGAAAGTCATACAACAATTAGTATATTTACAATCTCCTAAGACCCATTGCTCGGACATGACGAGCAAACACAATGGGTGGCAATGGCTTAGTGAGAGGATCTGCCACCATAAGGTCTGTTGAGATGTATTCAATTTTGACTTCACCTTCTTCAATCGCATCTCGAACGAAATTATATTTCATGCTAATGTGTTTGGTTTTTCCATGATACTTGGGGTCCTTGGTGTAGGCCATAGCTGCCATACTATCACCGTAGATAGTAATGGGCTTACTTATTTTGACCATCGACTCCAAGTTTTTAAGAAAATAACCAAGCCACGTGGCTTCTGGACAGCCGAGGCACAAGAAACGACTCGCCTCCATGGTTGATAAGGCTGTACAAGTTTGTTTCTTACTACACCAAGTAGTAGCGCCCCATTTAGCAAGAAAATATAACCACTTGTAGATTTGCTAGAATCTCTATCTCCTCCCAATCGGCATCGAATAGCCGTGTAAACCAAGGGTTTTTCCTTGATAACATAGCCAATAATCCTTAGTACCTTTAAGGTATCTAAGGATCCTCTTGACATTCTTCCAATGCTCCATGCCGTGGTTCAAGAATATCTAGCAAGTAAACCGACCGCTTGACTTATGTCTGGCCGTGTACAAATCATGGCGTACATAAGGCTACCAATGGCACTAAGGTAAGGTATCTTAGTCATTTCTTCCTTGTCTTTTGGAGTCTTAGGACATAAGTCCTCTCCAATTTTGCAACCATATGCAAGTGGGGTGTTCATTGGCTTAGAGTTGGTCAAGTTAAACCTCTCAAGAACTTTATCTATATAAAGCTCTTGTGAAAGTCATAACATATGCTTCTTTCTCTCCCGATGTATCTTAACACCTAGGATATAAGAAGCTTCCCCCAGGTCCTTCATTTTGAAGGTGGAGGACAACCATCCTTTGATGGCGAGCAACAAACCCAAGCTACTACTTGCAATTAAAATGTCATCGACATATAATGTCATAATGGCAAAACTGGACTCTTTGAAGAACAAGTACACACAATGGTCTTCATGCATCATCACAAAACCATAGCTTGTGACTGCATGATGAAACTTCAAGTACCACTGTCTTGAAGCTTGTTTGAGACCATATATAGACTTCTTTAGTCTACATACCTTGTCTTCTTGACCTACTTGTACAAACCCTTCGGGTTGTTTCATGTAGATCTCTTCACTCAACTCACCGTAGATGAAGGCAGTGGTTACATCCATCGATGCAACTCAAGGTCCAAGTTTGCCACTATTGCAAGTAGCAATCTGATGGAATTAAACTTAACCACAGGAGAGAAAGTGTCTTTGAAATCAACACCTTCCTTCGTGTAAAGCCTTTGGCCACCAACCGGCCTTGTACCTTTCGATACTCCCATCGAGTTCTTCTTTATTTTAAGAACCCACTTATTTCCGATCGCTGCCACGAGGAAGATCAGACAATTCCCATACCTCATTTTCATGCATTGAATGCAACTCATCATTCATTGCCTTTAGCCACTCTTCTTTCTCGTGCCCTTCAAGAGCTTCTTTGACATTACTTGGCTCATCGATCTCGCACGAGACCAAGTATGTCTCACCTTCCGATAGTCCCCACCTTTTAGGTGCTTTGGACTCCCGAGTTGATCTTCTCAACGGGGGTGGAGGTGTTGGCTCTTGAAGTACCTCAACTCCCTCTTGAACAGATCCCTCAGTTTCAGGATCCTGTTCATTCGAGTCCATGTGTATGGGCTCATTCTGGAAAGCCTCAGCTTGTTCCGGTTGAGGTACTCCTCCGGAGTAGGTACAGTCCTTGTAACCGCACTTGTGAAGTGCCCGGTTGACCTTCTTCTAGGATCGGGCCTATTGAGGCTAAATCATCACTTTCGCCAACTTTTGGAAACTCCGTTTCCACAAACTTGGCGTTTCTTGCATCAAACACCAAACCCTTCTTTAAACCGAGATCCAAGAACACATAGCCCTTGGATTCCGTACAATATCCGAGAAAAGCACACTTCTTTCCTCTTGGTCCCAATTTTCCCAACGGATGGTCGGGATTATGTACGTAAGCTAAGCAACCCCAAGGCCGCAAGTAGCTTAAGTTCGGGGTCCTCTTCATCCATAACTCATATGGAGAGGAGTCGATGTCCTTGGTAGGTACCCTATTGAGAATGTGCACCGCACATAGCAGCGCATCACTCCAATAGGTCACATCCAGGTTGGCTTTAGCCATCATGGAACGTACCATGTCCATCAAAGTTCGGTTCTTTCTTTCGGACACACCATTTTTTGGGGTGTCCAAGAAAGGGTGAACTCTCTAGCAATGCCTTTTGACTCACAAAAGGCCTTGAATGCAAGTGAACCGTACTCACCACCTCTGTCGGTCCTTAAGGACTTCACTTTCTTATCTACTTGGTTCTCAACCAAGTGTACATATTTCTGAAAATATGCTAAGGCCTCTGCCTTGGTTTTGAGTAAGAAGACGTGGGTGAATCGTACAGTCATAAGTAAAAGTGATGAAGTACTTGAACCCATTTCTGGATTCAATTCTCATAGGTCCACAAAGATCAGAATGGACTAAACTTAGTGCCTCGGTTCTCCTAGTTGCCCTCCCAAAAGGGCTTTCTCGTTGCCTTGACTTCTAAGCAAGGTTGACAAGTTGGCAGGACAACCTTGGTCAAGGATTCAAGCAAGCCACTTTTGGCTAACTTATTCATCCTATCTTGTCCAATATGTCCCAACCGTTCATGCCATGATTTTGATCTATGACTTTAGTCACGTGGCAACTAGGAGTTGTGTCACGGCCACCCCGCCCGGTTGCGGAGGCGGAGCCGACCGCGACGTCGGAACAGAATTACGGCGTAAAACGCGGCGTGAGCATCGAGCTCAAATACGTAATAAACAAGTATCGACTAGCAACCTACGTAACCCATACATGGCAAGTATACATGACAACTCGATGAATACCAACCAAGCGGTTCATGGTATACCAAACATTGCTCATCGCAACAGCCACAGAAACACTGAATACTTATCATAACTAATCCAATATAGGCAAGTCGGGGCTCCGCCCTCGACTCATAAGACAACAGAACAGAATAGATCTCAAACATATATACACATATCCAAAACATGATCTCGACCTATATGCATGCGATTCTGACTACAGAGCCAGTATTCAAAATCCTATAAATATATACCTAAGTGCGGAATCAGAGGCCTCTCGCTCAAGAATTCCCGCACGTGGTACCGCTGCTGCTACAGAACCCAAAATGTCAGGAAGCACCGCGGAACCTCTATTCCGCTGGTTGCTTGTCGATCGCTGAAAAATGGTAAACAAATAAAAGGGTGAGTCCTCGAAAGGACCCGGTAAGGGCTTAAGGTAAAAGTGCGGTTTGCCCATGTGGCAACAATCAACTCGCAAAGCAGAATATCACAAAGATATGCATGTACATATAAACATAAAGCATAACGTAAATCGAGAATCCAACATATGCGGTCCAACCGCGAACGACTCAGAACGATGACCCTCAACAGAGGTCGAATATACGATCGTAATGTAAGATAGCACGGTACCGCTGGGGTCGCGAGCCCCAAATCCGCCGCAGGTCACGAGTAAGTATCGGCACTCTGGTGCGGATACGCAGAATGTCGGCACCCCTTCAAAGGCGGACACGTAATGTAAGTATCGGCACTCGGTGCGGATACGCAGAATGTCGGCACCCCTTCAAAGGCGGACACGTAATGTAACATACAATAATAACAATAATACATAAATATAAACAAGTATCATTACTGTTAAACATATACAGAGCAGAATAGGAACCCGGGCCTCTAAGGTCATCCGGGCCTTGAAACAGAACAAACGTACATTTTACCAAATTAAGCCCTTACCTCGGATACGCTGCCCCGCAGCCCAACACTCGGAAAACCCCGGCTTCCGACCCGTAATGCACAACTTGGCTCCAATGGTCCCACGCTACTCCACCAACGCAGAATCAAGCCGGGTAACCATAGTTGAGTCGAACACATCCTAATAACTCCGTAAAGAAATTTCAGACAACCCGCACTTCCCGGAAAATTCCACGTAAAGCTCGGTTTCACAAACCGAGCCCGAACATTGTTATTCAAACACCCACAAACATATTCCAACCCTTAAACCCGCATTCCCGACACTTTTCCCGATAAACTCGTATAAAACTAACTTTCTCATTTCTAACCCGAAAATGACGTTTCAAATACCACACCGCACCTAAATCCAACCCCGATATCATTTTACCATCCAAATCAACCAAATTACAACACCAACCTAGAGAAAGTTTCATTTCTTCAATTCGGCCCTAAACCATCTTTTCACCATACCTTCAAATCAAACCATTCAAGCTTCCAATTAATCCCACTAATCACCAATTTCACTTCCTAACCAAACTTACTAACCAATTGCATCAACATCAACAAACCCCCAATTTTGAACAATTCGGCCTAAATGGGGATTTCTCACCCAACCTTCATTTCAATCCAAACAAAGTTCCATTAGCTCTCTTTAATCACCAATTACACTTCTTAACCAAGATTACTAACCAATTGCATCAAAATCAACAAACCCTCTCTTGAACATTTCGCCAACTTGGGGTTTTCTACCCAACATGTTTTCCTTCAAATTGAAACCATAGATTGTCTTAGAATCATGCTAGGAACAACATATCTCAAGCATGAATCAAGAACACAAACATACACAATTTTGGAAATTCTCTCTTAAATTCGGCCAA
Source organism: Stellera chamaejasme (assembly GCA_024586325.1). Taxonomy (NCBI): domain Eukaryota; kingdom Viridiplantae; phylum Streptophyta; class Magnoliopsida; order Malvales; family Thymelaeaceae; genus Stellera; species Stellera chamaejasme. The sequence continues at coordinate 22,424,097 of CM044979.1, forward strand.
CCCTAGGTTCCACCCTCCATGTAGTTCTTCCAACATTTAACCATAGATTCTTACTCCTCTCAAGCCCAAGAACAACATACTAAAATTTGGGAGGAGAGGATCACTCTAGCTTATAGTGAAGAACAACCATTAATTCTCAAATTACTCTCTTTTCTTCACCATATCATGTTATGAACTTGAAAAGAGAAGAAGGAAGTAAGCTTACCAAAGATTGGAGCCAAAACCTTGAAGAAATCAGCAAGGAATGATGAAGCACATGAAGCTTTGAAGATGGAAGAAAATGGCGGATGAAGAAGAAGAAGGAAGAAGAAGAAGAAAGTGAACTTATATCCTTTAATCAAATAACAAAAACCCTTATATATATATCCTTTCTTTTCCTCTTAAATCATAAAGGGACAAGTGTCCCTTATCACTCACACACACACACATGCTGCCGAAATGGGCTGCTGCTGCCCATACCCCTTTTTATTTATTTTGCAACCATAATTCAATTAACTCCCCATTTTTCCGAAAGTTCCAATTCTTTTTGCCCAAAAATAATTACCGAATTCCAAAATTAATGAAACTCGGACACAATCTTCAGAATATTATAACATGCACAGAACATTTTTCAGAAATTCATTTGCCTTTCCGGAGTGTCCTACCGAGCTCGCTGAACCCGAACCAGAACCCGACGTGCGAGCGTGACAATCTGAACCGAAATTCCGTCACTCCAAAATTCTTTAAAAATTCCCATAAATTCCATCTTAAATTCAAACACAACTTACCCCAAAGCCGTCAGAAAATTTCCATCCCGAGCCCCGGGATTCCCGTCCCGAGCCCCGGGAGTCGCCCGGAACCGAACGTCCCGCCCCAAATATTAAACTCCACAACCATCACCGGGACGTCTCCACGACTCCAAAACTACAAACGGCTTCTCAAACTGAGATCTCGAGAGTGCTACCGAGCCCGCTGTACGTCCCGAGGCGACCCCGACAACCCCCCGGCGCCAGAAAAATATTTTCGGCGGAAACGTCCGGGGGACCCACATGACCTCAAATACGGAAGGGTTCGCCAAAATGATACTCGGATAGGGCTCGGGAGCCGTCTGAACGCCGAAAAACGTGACCCGCAGACCAAAACCGGAGCCCCGGGTCACCCGGTCGCAACCCGCTCGGGGTGACCGTAACATTCTCCCCCCCTTAGAACTCTTGGTCCTCCAAGAGTAGCCTGAACCAACCGTGACAGTGTCGCTACCAACCAGTAAAATATAACCATTCCTCTAACCTGAGAATAATCGGACCACCGTCTTTGGTGCGGCGGGAGTGGTAGTTTAGACTACCATACAGAGCCTCACGGCGTCCCACCCTCCGGGTCCATCTTATTGCACCCAGAGTCAGTTGCCTTTATTTCTACCAGACAACCCTGCACAAGACCGAACCTAAGTCTAACCGATCCCCAACAGGCTATCCTCGAAGACATCACGTAACACGTAAATAGTTGGGGGTAAGGCCAACCTAACAACTTACTCTGGAAACTCATAAGAACCGATATAACTCGGGGTAACTCGCCCCGCCTATAAAATCTTCTTGTCCTCCGAACGGTGCGCCTCCACCAAATTCTATCAAATTCTATCACCAAACGCCGATTCAAGAGTCCTACGGCAGCGGTTCGTATAAACAGTGGTGTAGTCATTCACGGTTTTAATCCGCGCTGTAATAATCTGATCTTTGCCGTAGACTCTCAAAAGCTCGGGTCCCAGCTTAACCCGATCGTGACGCATCTGTCCAACAAGATGGTGTCATACACCTACCGTACAACACCTCATAGGGTGCCACGTCAAACGTAGTCTGAAAGCAATTGTTGTATGAGAACTCTATCAAAGTAACTGCTAGTCCCAAACTCCTCCAAAATCCGAAATACAGTTTCGCAACATATCCTCCAATATCAGAATCACCCACTCCGATCGCCCGTCCGTCTGTGGGTGATAAGCCGTACTCAGATGGAGTCGCGTGCCCAGCGCTTCATGAAAAGCCCTCCGTAACCGTGCCGTGGAAACGCGGATCACGGCCGATACAATGGAGTCTGGTGCTCCATGTAATCGTACAATCTCCCTGATGTAAAGCCGGGCAAGCTTCTCCAAAGGGTCTGTGACCCGAATAAGCGGAAAGTGTGCGCACTTTATCAGCTGATCCACAATAACCCAGATAACATCATGGGGAGACCGTGTCAGGGGCAGTGCAGTCAGAAAGTCCATAGTAACATTACCCCACTCCTGCATCGGAATGGGCAAAGTCTGCAGTGTCCCTGCCGGTTCCAGATGCTCAAACTGCTCGGGTGTGCCTCCTCAAAAATCTCATTCCAGAACTCCTGATCCTCAGGTAAATAAAGGCGATCTCAGAAGTATAGCAATCCCTGCCTATACTGAAACGTCGGTAACACATAAACCCTTATCTTCCCCAGATGACTTCTTCAATACCAAATCTCTACCTTGCGCTTCGCGCATCCTATCAAACCACTCAGAATGTATAATAAGTGTAATAACCTGAGCACGCTCCCAGAGCTGCCACCTGTGCCATAGGCACGTAAGATCACTCTCCTCAGATCGGTCAACAACATTTCCTCTCTTAATTAAGCCGATATACCTCCTGCCAGAGCATCGGCAACCGTGTTGCCCTTGCCAGAGATGTACCCGATACTACAATCATAGTCCTTAATGTATTCGAGACATCTGCGCTGCCTCCTGCTAAGCTCCTTCTTGTATAAACAGATACTTCAGACTCTTATGGTCGGTAAGAATCTGAAATTTACTATCAAACAGATATTGCTTCCAAAGTTTCAGCGCGTAAATTACTATAGCCAACTCCAGATCATGTGTCGGATAGTTCAGCTCATGCGGTCGTAGCTGCCTCGACCCATAAGCTACCACAAAACGCTCCTGCACCAACACACATCCCAAACCAGATGTGGAAGCATCCATATAATTCACATACGGTAAGATCGGATCTGAAAAAGTCAGAATCGGAGCGTTAGTCAACTGCCGTTTCAATTCCAGAAAATTTCTGCTCACACCTATCAGATCAGATATACGGTTGACCCTTCTTGGTCAACTGCGTAAGCGGAGATACCAGAACAGAAAATCCCAGTACAAACCTCCGATAAAAATCCTGCTAACCCCAGGGAGCTCTTGATCTCCCGTGCCGTGGTAAGTTGTTTCCAACCCCGAATTGCCCTCACCTTCACTGGATTCACCGATGCACCATGCTCAAATAACGTGTCCTTAAAGGTGACTTCCCGAATCAGAACTCACACTTTGAGAATTTAGCATGAAGCTGATATTCCCAAAGTGTCTGCAGATCTACCCTCGATGCTCCCGATGCGAGTCCTCATCCCGAGAACATATCGAATATCATCAATAAAACCACCGAGAAATGAGTCCGAGTACGGTCGGAACACCCGATGCATCGATCCATGAATGCCACCGAACATTGGTCAGCCCGAACGGCATGACCGTAAACTCAAAGTATCCAAACCGGTACGAAAAGCAGTCTTAGGTATGTCCTCTACCTTCACCCTAAGCTGAAAATACCCAGATCAGAGATCAATCTTTGAGAAAACCCTCAAACCCCGAAGTTGATCAAAAGATCGTTAATCCTCGGTAACGGATACTTATTCTTCCCAATAAGAGCATTCAACCGTCTGTAATCAATACAAAGTCAGAGTGTCCCATCATTCTTCTTAACAAACAATACCAGAGCACCCCACGCTGAAGTGCTCGGTCGGACGAAACTCTTTGTCAGTAATTCCTCCAGCTTACTTCTTCTACTCCTGCATCTCAAAAATAGGCATCCGATAAGGAGGAATAGATATCGGAGCAGTACCAATAATCACTAGAAATAACAAGAGACCAAGTCCAATACTTTCCACTAATCACATTTCGCCAAGTGTCACAGCTTGGCTCGCCCCGAGCCCGAAAACTGCCCGAAACCGTAATTTCCGACCCAGAACATTTTTCTTCACAGAAAAATGTAAATTATATCCCCGACTCCAGATCTTCCTCAAAACTGCAAATCTGAGTCCCGGGTCACTCCCGGGAGAGTCGTTTCTCCGCCTGTAATCCCGAAAATCGTCCGACGGCAACCCCCGCCCCGAAAAATATTTTCCGCGAAATGTCCTACATCGCCAGACACTAGAAATCAGATATCGGATCAATCCGACTCCGGTTCAGAACTGAAGCACCGACCGAGTAGCCGCTGCCCTGGCCAACCGGCTGTAATAGCCTCCCTCCAGGAGTTTGTCAATTCCTGCAAACCAAGTCTCTAATACCTCCGGCCCTCCTCGGCCGCCGAACCTCGGGGGAATTCAAACTCAAACCTCTCCAAAAGTCCAACCTCGCGATCAAGGCGTCTCGGATCTCCACGTCGTTTATAGGACCGACGAGAAGTCTAGGTGTCGTAGTGACCACGCTCCTGAGTCACTCACTTACCAATTCCAAAGCTGTAGCGAGCAGTGGCTAAAGTCTCGCTATCACCACCTGATCAAAATGCCCTTACCGTGGCATAAACAGATTTTCCCCGCCATCGCCACCCGGAACCGGCTAAGTGGCGGTAATACCAAATCAGAGAGGGGTCCCTACGACAGCTAAGCCTCGGGGCGGTGAGTGTGGTTGTTCAACCTGGGTCACGCTGAACCCGTATCCTATTCCACGGAGGTGTGGGATCCCAGTCCCGCCCCTCCGGTACCAAATCACGCTATCAACGCGTGTTAACCATATCTCAAAAATTTCAGACCAAACAGAGTCCAGACAAAAATCGGTCACTCCTAATCTCTACAGAAGCTAGCAGCAGTTTTCTAAGGCTCTGTAGTGTAATGCAATGCATGATGCAAGGATTCTTTTAAGAATCCCGAAACTAAATAATAATCCTTAACATAGAATCGATCATGCTTATAATCACGTAATCACTTCATATAACACCCACACCTTCCATAATGCTCCAAAGAACCGCCACCGCTCCACACGCATTCCGAAATGGTTCAAATAAGGAGTTGATCAGGCTCGTGCCGAACCACCTGAATGAGGTGTAAACCAGTAGCTTGCCCTTCGAAGTCATCTTCCGCAGGTACTTAACCATGAACAGACTTAACTTACTCCAAAAGTCCACCCTCGGACTTGTATACTTGCCTTCCACATTTCATATCAAAACCAAGCATACTTTACCTTTTGGGTCATTCCGACCCGACCTGCTCTGATACCAACTTGTCACAGCCACCCCGCCCGGTTGCGGAGGCGGAGCCGGCCGCGACGTCGGAACAGGAATTACGGCAGAAAACGCGGCAGCGGAGCATCGAGCTCAAATACAGAATAAACAAGTATCGACTAGCAACCTACAGAACCCATACATGGCAAGTATACATGACAACTCGACAGAATACCAACCAAGCAGTTCATGGTATACCAAACATTGCTCATCGCAACAGCCACAGAAACACTGAATCCATATCATAACGAATCCAATATAGGCAAGTCGGGGCTCCGCCCTCGACTCAGAAGACAACAGAACAGAATATATCTCAAACATATATACACATATCCAAAACATGATCTGACCTATATGCATGCAGTTACAGCTACAGAGCCAGTATTCAAAATCCTATAAATATATACCTAAGTGCGGAATCAGAGGCCTCTCGCTCAAGAATTCCCGCACGTGGTACTGCTGCTGCTACAGAACCCAAAATGTCAGGAAGCACCGCGGAACCTCTATTCCGCTGGTTGCTTGTCAGACTGCCTGAAAGATGGTAAACAAATAAAAGGGTGAGTCCTCGAAAGGACCCGATAAGGGCTTAAGGTAAAAGTGCGGTTTGCCCACGTGGCAACAATCAACTCGCAAAAGCAGAATATCACAAAGATATGCATGTACATATAAACATAAAGCATAACGTAAATCAGAATCCAACATATGCGGTCCAACCGCCGTAGCGACCATGCGACAGCCCTCAACAGAGGTCGAGAATATACTGGTCGTAATGCAATAGATAGCACGGTACCGGTGGGGTCGCGAGCCCCAAACTGTCGCAGGTCACGTAATGAAGTATCGGCACTCCGGTGCGGATACGCAGAATGTCGGCACCCCTTCGGTGCGGACACGTAATGCAAGTATCGGCACTCGGTGCGGATACGCAGAATGTCGGCACCCTTCGGTGCGGACACGTAATGTAACATACAATAATAACAATAATACATAAATATAAACAGAAGTATCATTACCTGTTAAACATATACAGAGCAGAATAGGAACCCGGGCCTCTAAGGTCATCCGGGCCTTGAAACAGAACAAACGTACATTTTACCAAATTAAGCCCTTACCTCGGATACGCTGCCCCGCAGCCCAACACTCGGAAAACCCCAGCTTCCGACCCGTAATGCACAACTTGGCTCCAATGGTCCCACGCTACTCCACCAACGCAGAATCAAGCTGGGTAACCATAGTTGAGTCAGAACACATCCTAATAACTCCAGAAAGAAATTTCTGTACAACCCGCACTTCCCGGAAAATTCCACAGAAAGCTCGGTTTCACAAACCGAGCCTGAACATTGTTATTCCAACACCCGCAAACATATTCCAACCCTTAAACCCGCATTCCAGACACTTTTCCCGATAAACTCGTATAAAACTAACTTTCTCATTTCTAACCCGAAAATGACGTTTCAAATACCACACCGCACCTAAATCCAACCCCGATATCATTTTACCATCCAAATCAACCAAATTACAACACCAACCTAGAGAAAGTTTCATTTCTTCAATTCGGCCCTAAACCATCTTTTCACCATACCTTCAAATCAAACCATTCAAGCTTCCAATTAATCCCACAAATCACCAATTTCACTTCCTAACCCAACTTACTAACCAATTGCATCAACACAACAAACCCCCAATTTTGAACAATTCGGCCTTAATGGGGATTTCTCACCCAACCTTCATTTCAATCCAAACAAAGTTCCATTAGCTCTCTTTAATTACCAATTACACTTCTTAACCAAGATTACTAACCATTTGCATCAAAATCAACAAACCCCTCTCTTGAACATTTCGGCCAAATTGGGGGTTTCTCACCCAACATGTTTTCCTTCAAATTGAAACCATAGATTGTCTTAGAATCATGCTAGGAACAACATATCTCAAGCATGAATCAAGAACACAAACATACACAATTTTGGAAATTCTCTCTTAAATTCGCCAACCCTAGGTTCTACCCTCCATGTAGTTCTTCCAACATTTAACCATAGATTCTTACTCCTCTCAAGCCCAAGAACAACATACTAAAATTTGGGAGGGAGAGGATCACTCTAGCTTATAGTGAAGAACAACCATTAATTCTCAAATTACTCTCTTTTCTTCACCATATCATGTTATGAACTTGAAAAGAGAAGAAGGAAGTAAGCTTACCAAAGATTGGAGCCAAAACCTTGAAGAAATCAGCAAGGAATGATGAAGCACATGAAGCTTTGAAGATGGAAGAAAATGGCGGATGAAGAAGAAGAAGAAGAAGAAGAAGAAGAAAGTGAACTTATATCCTTTAATCAAATAACAAAAACCCTTATATATATATCCTTTCTTTTTCTCTTAAATCATAAAGGGACAAGTGTCCCTTATCACTCACACACACACACCTGCTGCCGAAATGGGCTGCTGCTGCCCATACCCCTTTTTATTTATTTTGCATCCATAATTCAATTAACTCCCCATTTTTCCGAAAGTTCCAATTCTTTTTGCCCAAAAATAATTACCGAATTCCAAAATTAATGAAACTCGGACACAATCTTCAGAATATTATAACATGCACAGAACATTTTTCAGAAATTCATTTGCCTTTCCGGAGTGTCCTACCGAGCTCGCTGAACCCGAACCAAAACCCGACGTGCGAGCGTGACAATCGAACCGAAATTCCGTCACTCCAAAAATTCTATAAAATTCCCATAAATTCCATCTTAAATTCAAACACAACTTACCCCAAAGCCGTCAGAAAATTTCCATCCCGAGCCCCGGGATTCCCGTCCCGAGCCCCGGGAGTCGCCCGGAACCGAACGTCCCGCCCCAAATATTAAACTCCACAACCATCACCGGGACGTCTCCACGACTCCAAAACTACAAACGGCTTCTCAAACTGAGATCTCGAGAGTGCTACCGAGCCCGCTGTACGTCCCGAGGCGACCCCGACAACCCCCCGGCGCCAGAAAAATATTTTCGGCGGAAACGTCCGGGGGACCCACATGACCTCAAATACGGAAGGGTTCGCCAAAATGATACTCGGATAGGGCTCGGGAGCCGTCTGAACGCCGAAAAACGTGACCCGCAGTTAAAACCGAGCCCGGGTCACCTTGGCCGCAACCCGCCGGGGTGACCGTAACAAGTTGCAACAGAATGGCCATCGGGCCTTAACTCATACAGTCCATTATTAACTAAGCATTTTGTGAGAACTTGATTATCCTTTAATATAGTTACACTATCATTAAAGAATTGAAAGCAATAATTGTACTTCAACATGGCAGAAATAGAAATTAAATTTCTACATATATCAGGTACATATAATGTGTCCACAAGATACAAATATCTATTACACAAGGGAACCTTACAGGTTCCTATACCAACTACTTCTAACTTTGCATCATTCCCCACCGAGACGTGCTTCACACCTCTTGGGAGCTTATGTACGCCACAAACCAGGACTTGTCCCGAGCTATGTGGTCTGTTGCTCCCGAGTCTACAATCCACAAAGAATTGCTTTCTGTTAGCATAGTACATGACGTCACATGTGCTATTGAAGTAGAAGGTTCAAAATGTACCTTAGGTGCACTTTTGCAATCTTTTGCAAAGTGTCCTTTCTTGCCACAGTTGAAGCACTTGAGCTTCAAACGCCCCTTTTCTTCTTTCCGGCCCGTTTCCTTTTCCCTTTCCCTTACCCTTGCCTTTGAAGCCGCCCTTTTCCCACCCTTGAACCACTTCTTCTTTTTACCCCCGTTGTTATCGGAGGTATTGGCAACATATGCCTTGGAGTGGTCCTTGAGAGCCATTACTTCAGCCTCAAGTAAAAGGTGACGGGCGATGTCATCAAAGGTCTTAATCTGAGGGTTGTGGCGTAAGTTGACCTTCATCAATTGCCACTCCTCATCAGGTAAGGACCTTATTATTGCTTGCACTGCTGCTCGTCGGTGAGGTCGTGCCCAGCTTGTTTAAGCTGATGAATCATTCGTGACATCTCACCAAGGTGGGCACTCATGGTGTGATCTGCCCGTTTACCATAGTTTTCAAACCTTAGTATCATTGAGCGTTGTTTCTCCACGGAAACATCTCCATACTTGGCCTTCACAAAGATCCCGGATGCCTTTGGCCGAGGGTAGCATGGAGAACTCCACCATGATCTCATCCACCATTGTGGACAAGAGTGTGACTCTACACATAGAGTTCTTTTTAAGGTAGGCTTCATAAGCCACCCTACTTCCCCTTCCTGCGGGGGTTGACCTCGGCATCGAGCACCTCAAGTGTCTCTTGCTCGCTTAAGATGAACTTGACCTTCTGCTGCCAAATTAGATAGTTTTCACCATCCAATTTGAGGTCACGGTTCAACTCTGCTACTATGTTCTTAGTAGCCATCTACAAATATACAATTCACATGTTTTAGATTCCAATTCACACAATTAGACTTATTCAAGCAATATGTTCATGAAATAACTTAGTTTATACCCAGACGTAGCAAAAGGTATGCATATAGCATCCGATCAGAAACGCCTAAGCATAACTTTGCCATTTTATGAACATACCCTTAACAAGCCTATACATTCAATCAATCAAGGGCAACCAAGCATACATCAGTTTATAACCTCACTTGACCTTCCAAGAAGGCTGAATCACGCACTCATGCGTTATCGTAACAACCATAGCACTTCACATAAACCTTAGTCTCATCACCCATAAGTCTCCTTAATACAATGCCCATGGTCGTTGGTGGAGTCACAAACGGTCTCACTTAAGTACCACTTCCTTAGACAGCATTATATTAGCTTGACAGGTCCCTAGAGACCTTAGTTTAATGAAGTGTCTCATCAATTGAATCAAGTTTCAAGTCCTTCAAGTTCACCGTACAAGTACTTGAACTATCTTAAGGTAGAATCTCTTGTTTCAATAGACGTATGTTCCCTCACTTAATTTAAGCTTCAATTCCCTCAAGTCCATGATAGTGGTACAAAACACGTATTAAGACTATCAAGGGGCTGAAATTCTTAAATTAGGTAAAGAATAAATGTCACATGCATGCCAAGTCTACGTCACACATGGACCTTAGGAACCACGAGAGGAGTGCTCCCAGGAAAGATGGAGGGGTCACAGACGGTCCCACTTAAAACCCACCTCCTAGACAGAGCACATTCCGGCAATTACCTCAAGGTATAATGTGATATAGAACTTTGGCACACATTTTCTTTAGGTTCATTTAATCATTCATGGAACAAATAGGCAAGTCAACATGTTATACAACCATTTTCATCATACAACATTCATGATTCAAAACACATATAACTTCTTCCTTTTCCATTTAAACGAATATAACCCTTCGAATAACCTTACGGGGTCTCAAGGTACATTCAATGTTTCATTTAAACTCAAGGTACATTCAATGTTTCATTTAAACTTGCATGTTTCGAATTTACATGTATTCATGTTTAGTCCGATTACATTCATACATGTTACTTCGAACTCAACTAACATGTATCATGCTTCATATAAACATATCGAACAAGTAAGCATGTATCACAAAGAGAAACCGAAAGCTCTGATACCATTTGTTGATTTTAGGATCGTCTTTAAACATGCTTCTCATGTTCGAAGTCATCAATACCGAAGAAGGGATTATGAGTATGTACCTTTCTTCTGGACGCAGCTTAAGAATCTTAGAGATTCTTGCTCCTTGTTGATGTTGAAGACTCGGCCTGGGGAACACCTTAAGGGCGGCTTGAAGATGATTTATCTCCAAGGTGAGTTCCACTCACAATGCTCCTAGAATGCCTTCTAGTTTCGCAAGAGGAAGTAGGAAGAGAGAAGAGAGAACCAATGCTGGTTGTGGGATGAGAAGAAATGGCGCATCCACCCTCTATTTATAGAGGAGGATGGGCTGCCAATGAGAGGGCACAATGCCCTTTCATTTGCGAAATAACATGTCCCTAGGACCAAGGGCTGCAACCAATGCCCCTTGGTCCATGAGACATGTCTCATGCCTTTTGCCTTTTCAATTAACTAATTAATTAGAAAAGGAATAAATAAATAATTGTGTCTAATAGGAAATTAATTAACTAATTAATTAATTATCCAAAATATGGTGAAGAGGCAAGGGAGGTGACCCATGCCCCTTGTCCATTCGGCCATGGGACATGAGACATGTCACTTTTGCAGACAGCTGCAATGCAAGGGGTGCACCCCCATGACTAGAGGCACCTAGGGCGAAGGGGCACTCACACCCCTTGCCTATGGCCGAATGGGTGTGAGGCCCCCCTTAGGGTGCCCTTTCGGCACCCAAGGGTGCTACGCACCCTTCGGCCTAAGCCGAAGGTGTGCTTGGCCCTCTCCGTCACCTTTTCACCAATTTACGCACCTTTCCGCCAAGAGACACGTCTCTTCGCCAAAAGGTGCCTAGACACATTTGTACCGAGCTCACATAGAGCTAGTCCAAGACATATTAAATCATCCATTGAGCTCCTTGAGCTCATATCAGCTCACTAAGAGCAGATACACATCTCTCTAGCTCAAACACTCAGATTGAGCTGAGTTGAGCTGTGCTTAGCTACCTTTAGCTAGCCCAGGTCATCTTGGTGCGCAAGAATTCCAACACATACTAGTCTTGCTTACGAGTCAAGGTATCAAACTATTGCCGCCTATCTGTTGCGGCATAACCAATCCACTTCTCATGGAACAAGTGGGAAAATTCATCCCACGTCATACCCGGGTACGCACAAAGTCGGCCTTCCGAGTAGCCATAGTGGTCTCCCACCAATCATATGCCCATCACGCAAATAAAAGGTAGCCAAAGACACCATCTCATTTGCCGGAAAACCAAGTCTGCAAGCAACCGATCCATGTCCTTATACCACGTCTCCGCCGAATCCATTCCACCCTTGCCCGAGAAACGGGTGGTTTGAATCGCTCAAACCGCTCCATCAAAGAAAGTTTATCGAGCTGGTCGCACTATCGATTTGAGCCGCCTGGGCTCTCGGTATCTCAACAACAGAATCGGGCCTAGCCCGCACTCTCCTCGACGGGGCTGTGGGTCGACTTCCGCACCTAGATTCAGATTCCCCTCTTCTGTATCCACATGCTCTTCGAATTGCACATCATCCGCCTCAACGTCCTCCTCATGAGCCTGATAGCTAGGATCAGTCGATCCTACCGCAGTAGGCTGAGAACTCATAACATGTGTACTTCCTTGCTCTTCAACTCCTGTCCCTGCCCACATGTTATTGAGCAGTACAGTCATTTGCCCCAACACTTGGGCCATCTGTTCCGGATCAGGTATCACATGCGGCTGAACTGGTGCCGCTCTTCGCTGAGGTCTCCCTCGACCTCTACCTCTTCCTCTATTCACATCTGGAGCAGGATTTCCTCCTCCTGCTTCATCATCCAACGCTCGAGTCCGTCGAGTGTTGACCATTTACTGAAATTCCGGAACATAAAGGGTTCACTTAACGGTTAGCATTACCTACGTTGGTAATCCTATCAGCTCAGATGCATGAATGCAATGCATGATGCAAATCAATTCTCAAAATTACTTATACAAAACAATCCCTTAAAACCCGTGGTACCGCTTAGAATAACACACTTCTCACTCGGCATCCACCGTCTGTTTTTAACGAGAGAGGTAATTTAAATTACCATCATGCACCTTACGGCATCTCATTCCCCGTGCACCTCTTATAGCACCCCGAGTCAATTATCGGTATCCTACGCAGAACCACAGATGCACCAAGTCACAAACTACCGCACTAAAGAAATCATCTCTTGGTTGTTCTCAAGTGCGCTTAGACAAACCGCCACTGTTCCACTTACCATTCCAACATGGTTCTTGTGACGAGGTGGCCAGTCTCACCACCCAACCATACTGGAATCGATCGGTCGACCGGGGCTGTCAATCCTAACACACCTCGACGCAACCAATTAACCACGCTCGATACCAAATTGTCACCACCACCCCGTCGGACACCTTCCGGACCCGGCGGAAGCGGTCGCCGGCCGGTTGGCGGTGGTGAGAAAGGTGGGACCGGATAGCGCAGCTAATGTGAGAGTATTTCGCGGGCCTTTAACTAACCCATTAGGTCCCTTTCTAACAACAGATCAAGTATGACAATTCATGCACAGAAACAGATCACAATAACAGAAGCAATGGGCTCCGCCCATGATCAGAATATCAGAAGCAGGATATCAAAATCAGATTATCAAAAAGGAAGTCTGTTCTTTCACTACCGAACAGAGGCTTCCACACAGATCAACATACTCATTCAATCAATTCAGAGCAGAACGCATATATATATACATAACCATAATCAAACTTAGATGAATAGACAGATCTAAGGATAACATGCTATCATAATACTACATGCCAACAGAGTATCATGCTACAGAGCTATCTACAGGCTGAAGATGCAACCGTACAAGAGTCGGGCGTCGGATAAAGAAACCGACGAGGAACCCGAAGTCTAGATCCAAAACTGCTAAACCCTCAAATTAGCTAACCGAACAGCTGGCGGAAATCCTACTCCGCTGGCCCAATCCTTATCTCTGAAAAATATTAAGTAAGGGTGTGAGTTTTCCTTAAAGAAAAACCCGGTAAGAGCTTAGGCAGAGTAACGGTGTTCTTCCGACAAACCCGCAAAGACAGATCGTAGCAGATATACATACAGATAGCAATATACGTAAACAAGTAAGGTATGATGTGTGCACAACATCCGAATGTAACGGGTCATGGCTAGATCTTCCCCGACCATGGCTAGATCTTCCCCAGAAGCACAGGCATTCGCCATGCGTCGGCATTCGCCATGCACCCAGCAAATCCCATATAATACGGACCATGGCTAGATCTTCCCCGACCATGGCTAGATCTTCCCCGGACGCACCGGCATTCGCCATGCGTCGGCATTCGCCATGCATCCAACAAACATCATAAATCACGGACCATGGCTAGATCTTCCCCGACCATGGCTAGATCTTCCCCGGACGCACCGGCATTCGCCATGCGTCGGCATTCGCCATGCATCCAACAAACATCATAAATCACGGACCATGGCTAGATCTTCCCCGACCATGGCTAGATCTTCCCCGGACGCACCGGCATTCGCCATGCGTCGGCATTCGCCATGCATCCAACAAACATCATAAATCACGGACCATGGCTAGATCTTCCCCGGTCCAACCGGCATTCGCCATGCGTCCACACACACGTAACGTAACCTGCGCACCGATGCTCCTACCGCGCACCGATACTCCTACCATGGGACTAGCCTTGGGGCTCCACAATCCCGATCTAAGACCGAAGTCAGAGACCGACGCCCAAGACTTGCCTCAACCATCCTACATTACAATAACATAGGTAGGTCGAACCCTTACCTCGAATTGGAAGCAACCGCTACCGTAGAGGGTAGCAGCCAAGCACCACACACCAAACTTCTTCCTTATGCAACCTCAAACCTTGCTTCACATAACACCTAAACAATTCACACACTTTCCACATTACACTTTTATTCAACACATCAATATCCATTGACAATTGGACCTCACTCCAAGACTTAAAGTTGCTCAAATTCATTGCCTAAACATGCTTGAAACCTTAAACCACACAAAACACATGCTTTTACTTTCCACCAAAAATCCGGATGAACTTTGTCTTAGGTATATAATCGGAGCATATTTGGACAATGTTCCAATTATCAATATTGCTCTAAACATACCCAATAGCAACAATTTGGATTGAATTCAACAAAACAACACACTTCAATTCTCCACCATAAAACCTATGAGTTTTCTCTTAGCTCATAGATTAACCCATAATTGGACCTTTTACCAAGTATTAATGTTGTTCCAAAACCACCCAACAACACTAATTTGAGGTCAATTTAACAATCCCCAAAATTCGTTCATCCTAGCTCAAGAACCCTAATTAGAATTTCCCTCAATTCATGCTCAATTCGTTTTTGAAAATGTGTTTATACCTCTAATCAAACATAGAAACACTACTACTAACTCAATTGCATCAGAAAATCACGAAAATACAAACCTCACAATTTGGGAAATTCCCAAATTCATCCACCAAGTGTTGTTGGAGCGAATCCTTTGTTAATTCGTTGTTCTTGAAGTGATTCCCGCACGAATCCTTCGTTTCCACGCACCAAAGAGTCCAAAATCTCTTAGATATGAGCAAAACAGAATTGAGTGTGAGGTTGGAGAGTTTTCGGTGATGAATACGCGATATTGATGTTGAAAACGAGCTGCTCGACTTATATATCCGATCCATGCGATCGCGCACAGCCTTGCGCACGAGCTTGTGCACAGCGCACAGCCTTGCGCCTGGTGTACAGCTTGTGCGCAGCGCACAGCTTGCGACAGATTGTGCACAAGTTGTGCAGAGCTTGTGCGCAGCATGCACACATTGTGCACAAGTTGTGCACTTGCTTGTGCGACAGCCTTGCGCACTGTTGTGCACAAGTTGTGCACAAGTCTGTGCGCAGCGCACAAAGCTTGCATGACAAAGCTTGCGCACAAGACTTAACCCAAAACCATTCCACTCCCAACACAACAATCAACAACAACAACAACTAACAACTCCTCAAATTACAAATTTAAACATACCTCCGAACTCCAGTCACGGAGATCTGTTTTAAAAGGTGGGGTGTAACATTTCCCAACAACATACCCAAGAAAATTAACTTCATCCGAAGCAAAGACACACTTTTCATATTTAGCATACAACTTCTCTAACCTAAGTGTATCAAGGACTTGCCTCAGATGCTCAACATGATCAACATGATTCTTGGAGTATACTAATATGTCATCAAAGTACACAACCACAAATCTACCTATCAATTTCCTCAAGACATGGTTCATTAGGTGCATGAAAGTGCTAGGTGCATTAGACAGACCAAACGGCATGACATTCCACTCATACAAACCAATTTTAGTTTTAAAAGCGGTTTTCCACTCATCTCCTTGTTTCATTCTTATTTGGTGGTAACCACTTCTAAGGTCTATCTTAGAAAACACACATGCACCATTCAATTCATCTAACATGTCATCCAAACGAGGTATAGGGTGGCGATACTTTCTGATGATTGTATTTATGGGTCGACAGTCCATGCACATTCTCCACGTCCCGTCACTCTTTGGGACAAGAATGACCGGCACTGCACAAGGGGAGAGACTTTCCCGGATGAACTCCTTCTCAAGTAGCTCTTGTACTTGAGCCTGGATCTCTTTGGATTCTTGGGGTTGGTTACGTAAGCTGCCTTGTTGGGCAAGGGAGCCCCGGGCAGAGGTCGATTTGGTGCTCAATACCTCGGTACGGGGGAAGGCTTTGAGGCTCATGGAAAACATCATCAAACTCCTTGAGGACTTCCTGCACATACAAAGGAAGAGAAGCTATGTTATCAAGAGTTAACATGCATTGTTTTGGAATCATGAGAAAGCAAGTTTTGTTTGAAACCAATGCTCTTTTCAAATCTTTCTCTTTGGCCATTGGAAGGTTACTCTCTTGTTTTCTCTCATCTCTCTTAGTGTTTCCCTTATGCACCCTCTCTTTTCTTCTCTCAAGGTTGCTTGAACCTTCTCATCATTTCTCTCTTCTCACTCCCTTTTCCCTTCCTTTTGCTTGCGGCCTTGTTGGCCAAATGATCTTGGTCTTGGAGGGCTTGGGTGGGGGTGAGGGAAGTAGGGTGAAGGGTCGGCCAAGATGGGTGAGAGTGTACTTGTTGGCCTTGCCATAATGTATGGCCTCCTTGTCGAATTGCCATGGTCTTCCAAGGAGGATGTGGGTTGCTTGCATTCTCACCACATCACACATGATCACATCTTCATACTTGCCTATTTTGATAGGCACTTCCACTTGCTTTACCACCTTCACATGGGATCTATCATCAACCCATTGAAGTTGGTATGGCTTTGGATGAGGAGTGTTGGAAGACCCATTTCATTGACCATATCTTCACTTGCCGCATTGACACAACTTCCTCCATCTATGATGAGACTACACAAAGTCCCCTTAACCAAAGCCCTTGATTGAAAAAGGTTTTCTCTTTGGCTAACCTCGGTCACACTTGGCACACTTTGCAAAACCCTCTTGGTTACCAAGATGTGACCTTCAAGAGGCAACTCCTTCTTCCTCCTCTTCTTCTTCATGTGGAAGCCCAAGATGAACCTCCTCTTCATCCTCACTTGAAATGTCACCATAACCCTCTTATTTGGGCACTCTCTTGCATAATGCCCCTTGCCCAAGCATTTGAAGCATTCGATGCTCCTTGTATGTTGAGGTGGGTTTTGGGACTTGGGATAAGTGTTTGGCCGTGGGTGTTGGGTGGAAGTTGAAGTTTGGTAGGGTGGAGGCCGCGGGTTGGATTGGCTTGGATGAGGTGTGGGTTTTGTGGTGGAAGCTTGGTAAGGCTTGGTTGAGGTAGGTTTAGGAGAGGGGTTAGGTTTACTCCATGAACTCCGGGTGGGTGTATAATAGGAGTTGTATGAACCTCCTCTTCTCATTTGTTTTTCCACCTTGATAGCCTTGTGAACTAGGTCTTGGTAGTCCCGGTAGTCACAAAGCTCCACCGTCTTGGCAATATCCTCCTTCAACCCATATAATAACCTTGCCATTTTGGCTTCAAGACCTTCCTTGACATTTGCCCTCATCAAGGCACTCTCAAGGTCTTTTTGGTAGTCCTCCACACTTCTATTCCCTTGAGTCAAATGTTGTAACTTTTGTGCACAATCCCGGTTGTAGTAGCTTGGTACAAATCTTCTTCTCATTGCTCTCTTCAATTCCTCCCAAGAAGAGATGGGAAGATCTCGGTTCCTAGCCCTCTCATGGTGCTCTTGCTCCCACCAAGTGAGGGCATAGTCTTGAAACTCTATTACAACAAGCTTCAAGGTAGTGGCTTCATTGTACCCCATCACATCTATAACCCTTTCGGTTTTGGCAAGCCAAGTGAAGAACTCTTCCGGGTCACTTGATCCATAAAATGAAGGTATTTGAAGCTTGACATTGTTGAGGACTTGTTGGTCTTGTCCTTGCCCTCTTGCCCCAAGGTTTCGGTTGAAACCCCTATGAACATTGCCAATTTCGGCTTCTTCCTCTTCTTCTAGGTCTCTCTCAAGATAGGCTTTTGCTTGTGCCCTATCTTGGAAGACCTTCCTTCTTGCTCCTCTAATCGGCCCCTCCTCACAATAATCCTCTTGTTCATCCGGAATGTCATGAACAAAAGGTGCACTCCTTCTTTGTTGAGTGGACCGAGAAATGGAAGTTTGTTGGTGTTGCTTGGGAGAGGGTTCAATGGTGGTATGTGTATGGCCACCAAAGCCCCTAGGTGTCCCGGCTTCCACTTGGTGCCGAGATGATGATGGTTGCTTCCCTTGAGCCACCTCAAGCTTAGTTAGCTTGGCTCCCAAGGTGGCTTGTTGATTTTCCGAATACTCAAATCTTTGCTCAATCCCATCCAACCTTGTATTAATTTTTGGAGGGCTGCCAAGAGGTCAAGTTGGGTTGGATGAGGGTGATGGTGAATCCGCGGGTGAAGTCATTCCTACAACAAAGAAGATTGCCTCCGTGGCAATTCACAACAAGTATATATTTGCACACAATCCTCTCACACTCCCTAAGTGTTTACACTCTTCTCTCGTGTTTGGGATTCAGTGAACTTCACAAGTCTCAATTCAAGTCATCAATCTTCTATTAAGATCAAATGCAAACACACAAAGAGAGTGCAATGAAACCCTAGTAGAATCCGAAAATAAGCAATGCAAAAGTTCTAGTTACTTGAACTAGGGTTTTGAGAAATGAGGTTGGTTGGTGGTTGAAAGAAATTAGGTGTGATATAGAAAGGCTCTTTTACAATCACAAACACCTTTTGTGCAAGTTCATAAAAGATTTTTGGATCAAAGTTACTATTCACATGTGTTTGACATGAACTTCACATGAACTTTGCATGAACACCAAGAACACTCAAGAACACCAAGAACACTTTTGCATTTCTTTTCAATAGAAACTCTTTTTCAACACTTTCTTTCTCTTTTAAATCTGAAATTCTCTTTCTTTTTCACAACACTTCAACAATCACATTCAATCATCAACTTTGCCCTAATCACATGAACCAAACAAGCTTGTCCTAGGCACATGAACCACTTTCGGCCTCTCACAAGAGATACCAACCGAAATTTTCTTCAAGTTTTGAAAAGGAATTCAAGAGGATAACTTGAAGAAAATCACACAAATCACATTTACCTCATTCAAGCAAGTTGGCTCTGATACCACTTGATATGATCACACAAGGGTTGCATGATCATGAGCTTGATGATCTAGCTTGAGTGAGGAAGAACTCCAAGAAATGGAGCAACAATTCGGCAATGGGGGAGGAAATGGAACCTAGAACCTTTTGACTACTTGATCAAACAATGCTAGGTATTTAATTGGACCCTCTTGCATGGATCACTAATGGATTGATGAAGCAAGAATTGAGAACAAATGAAGAACAAAGAGCCTTGAATTTTCGGCAACAATATGTTCTTACAAAGTGAGTTCTCACTTGCAAATGGTCTCCTAGCCTAACTAAAATGGTGAGGGAAGGGAGGAGAGAGATGACCTAGAGACAAACCTCCTAAGATTAAGGTGGGTGAAGTGAGGGGATGGATGGGAAGGGTTGAAAACCCTTTTCTCTAATTCCCATAAATCATATAACCCATATTTATGAAGTTATATGGTTTATAGAAACCAAAGAATTTACAAAAGGTGCTGAAAATAGAAATTAAACCCACAAATAGTGATAGTCAACAAAAATGGCTAGGTTTCAAAAGTGGAGGAAGCTGATTTCGGGGAGCAGTGCGATCGCCCGATCCGGTTTGGGTTGCACTGGATCTCGCCTGGTCACTTGCCCTTCACGGTTGACAAACCATCCTGGGCTGGGCGATCGCCCGATCCAGGCTGGTTCGCTGGTCTCGCCCAACCACCTGCCTATCACTTTGCCGGGGTCAGGCGACCGCCTGGATGGTGAAAGGGGTCGCCTGGAGCGTTGCCCGAAAGAGTTGTCCTGGGCTGGGCGATCGCCTGATCCAGGGCCTGGTTCGCCTGGTCCTCGCCCAAAAGAGTTGTAAGGTTGATGCTTTCCAAGGTGTTGGGGTGCTTTTCCATTCGAACACCCAAGTCTTGCAGCTTGTTGACCCGTGCTTGGTCTTCCTCCCGCTCCTCTCCTTGAGCCACGATCCTCATGAATGCTTGGAGCTTCTCTTGTAGCTTCTTGGATCGAGCCCTTGTCATGGGACCTCCGAGTCCTTGGAAAGGATTTGGTACTTCTTTTGGAGGCTCGGGGATCACTTGGTCGATGTCCACATTAGCACTTTGTAATATATCGAGTGGGTCCCTCAACCTGCTGATCACTCGGGGGTGAGTGTGACTGCTCAGTCCCGGGTTCCTCACGAACCCGCCTTCTAGCCCTCGGAGGTGTGGGATCCCGGTCCCGACCCTCCGGTTCTGCTCACGTTGACGGCGTGTTCTAGCCATACCTGAAAATGGATCAACCCAAAACCATATAACCCAACAATAAACTTTCTCTTCCTAAAGCTAGCAGCAGCATTCTATGGCTCTGTAGTGTAATGCAATGCATGATGCAAGGATTCTTTTCAGAATCACAACCTAAGTAATAAACCTTAAACATAGAATCAGATCATGTTCGTAATCACAGAATCACTTCATATGACCCCCACACCTTCCAAAAATGCTCCAAAGAACCGCCCGCTGCTCCACACGCATTCCGAAACGGTTCAAATAAGGAGTTGATCAGGCTCCGTACCGAACCGCCCCAGAATGTAATGTAAACCAGTAGCTCGCCCTTCGAAGTCATTACTTGTAGGACTTACCCATGAACTAGCATGACTTGCTTCAAAAGTCCACCCTTGGACTTGTATGCTTGCCTTCCTCAACCCGTACTGAACTAACCATACTTTACCTCTTGGGTCACTCCGACCAGACACTGCTCGATACCAACTTGTCACAGCCACCCCGCCCGGTTGCGGAGGCGGAGCCGGCCGCGACGTCGGAACGGAAATGTAGCAAGAAGCGCGGCAACAGAGCATCGAGCTCAAATATCAAAATGGTCGAGTAACGACTAGCAACCTACAAACTCATACAAGGCAAGCATGCTTAACAACCCAAAATTCTACCATACATGCGATTCATGGTGTGTCAAACATCAATTATCGAGATCATCACCGAAACACCGAGTCTGAAACATACCAATTCCACCCTAGGCAAGTTGGGGCTCCGCCCACGACTCAGAAGGCAGATAAAGCAGAATATATCTCAAACATATACATATATACAAAACCATGATCTGATCTATATGCATGCGATTCTGACTCACAGAGCCAATAAACAAAATCCTATAAATACCTAGCGCGGAATCTGAAGCAACCTCCGCATGTGGTACTGCTGCTGCAACCACAACCCCAAAAACGTAGGAAGCACCGCGGATCTCTACTCCGCCGGTTGCTTGTCAGGACGGCCTGAAAGTGGTAAACAATAAAAGGGTGAGTCCTCGAAAGGACCCAGTAAGGGCTAAGGTAAAAATGTAGTTTGCCCATATGGCACAAGTGAACTCGCAAAATGTAATATCACAAACACATATACATATACATATGAACATAAAGCATAAGGTAAACCAGAATCCATCAAATGTGGTCCAACCGCCGTAGCGACCATGTAATGACAGCCCTCAGCAGAGGTCGAATATACGTAATGCGAGCGAGCGGAAAGCACGGTACGGCCGGGTCGCGATCCCCAAATCGCCGTAAGGTCACGAAGTATATCGGCACCCCAGTGCGGATATACACGTAATGTCGGCACCCTCCGGTGCGGACACGTAAGCAATGTCGGCACTCCGGTGCGGATACGCGAAGCAGTCTAAGGAGCACCGTGGCCTCTCGACCATCCGGTCTCGTCACGAGCAGAACATATACTAATAATAATGCACAAATAAAAACGAAGTATCATACCCGATAAACATACGAAACGAGAATAAGAACCCGGACCTCTAGGGTCTTAGGGCCTTGAAACGGAACAAACATACATTTTACCAAATTAAGCCCTTACCTCGAAACGGCGCTCCACACCCAAAACTCGGGAAATCCGGCTCCCGACCCGAAATGCACAACCTGGCTCCTACGGTTCCACGCTACTCCACCAACGCAGAATCAAGTGGATAACCATAATTAGGTCAAGACATCCAAAACAAACCCCGAAACCAATCCCCGCACAAACCCGCACTTTCCCGTAAAAGTCCACAGAAAGCTCGGTTTTACGAACCGAGCTAGAACCTTGTTATTCCAACACCCACAAACACTTTCCAACTTTTAAACCCGCATTCCAGACACTTTTCCCGGTAAACCCGCATAAACCTAACTTTCTTATTTCTTATCCGAAAATGGTATTTCAAACGCCATAACGCACCCACTTCCATCCACAATACCAATTTACCATCCAATTTAATCCAAATACAACATTCACATGGAAAAAGAATCATTTCAACAATTCGACCCTTAACCAATTTTTCACCATACTTCCAAATCAAACCATTCAAGCTTCCAATTAATCATACTAATCACCAATTTCACTTCCTAACCAAGATTACTAACCAATTGCACCAAAATCACCAAAACCTCTTCACATTACAATTCGGCCAAAGAGGGGTTTCCTACCCAACTTGTTTTCCATCAAATTGAATCCATAGTATGTCTTAGAATCATGCAAGGAACAACATATCTCAAGCATGATTCAAGAACACAAACATACACAATTTTAGAATTTCCACCTTATTTTCGGCAATTTAGGGTTTCACCAACCAAGAAGTTTTTCCAAAATCCAACCATAGATTCTTACTCCCCTCAAGCCCAAGAACAACATACTTAAATTTGGAAGCAAGAGGATCACTAAAATTCATAGCCAAGAACAATCTTCATTTTCGAAAATCCCTCTCTTTTCTTCTCTAATTCTTGTTTCCAATTTGAAAGAGAAGAAGAAATGAAGCTTACCAATCTTTGGAGCTTAAAACCTTGAAGTTTCCAGCAAAGGGAGATGAAGAACATGGAGCTTGGAAGGGAGGAGCAATGGCGGATGAAGAAGGAAGAAGAAGAAGAAGAGAAATGAAATGAAATTTAATTAATTTTTCATACTAATTATCCTTATATATTATCCCTTCCTTTCCTTCTTAAATTATAAAGGGACAAGTGTCCCAGCCCAAAGGCTGCTGCCGACATAAGGCCCAATCTGGCCCAAAATATTGATGACTTTTGGGTTAATTGCAATTTAGCACCCCAATTCTCCAAATCTTTGCAATTAAAACCCCAAATATAAGTAACGAACTCCAAATGAAACCAACACTGACTAGAACCCTCAGAATATCATAACATTCATAAAACATTTTTAAATATTTATTTACCCTTCCGTAGCGTCCTACCGAGCTCGCGATCCCGAACAAATTAGGCGTGGCCGCATAATAACTGAGCCACAACCCGTCACGACAAAATCCCACAAAAATAACCATAAAATCCACCTTAAAATATAACATGACTTACCCTGGAGTCGTCGAAGAAATTCCATCCTGAGCCCCGGGATTCCGCCCAGAGCCCCGGGAGTCGCCCGGGACCGCACGTCACATCCCGAAAAATATGCTCCGTAAAAATCTCCGGGACGCTCCCACGATTCCAAATCCGCAAACGGTTCCTCAATCCGGGGTCTTGGGAGCGCTACCGAGCCCGCTGTACATCCCGAGCCAACCCCGGCAACCCCCGCGCCGAAAAAAATATTTTCGGCGGAAAGCGTCCGAGGACCCACACGACCTCAAATATAGAAGGGTTCGCCAAAATGATGCCCGGATAAGGCTCGGGAGCCGTCTGAACGTCCAAAACCGTGACCCGCAGGTCAAAACCGGAGCCCCGGGTCACCCGGTCGCAACCCGCTCGGGGTGACCGTAATGAAAGAAGCTGTTTCAATAATGGAAGAAGATCATAAGTTTGAACTATTATCCAAATACATTATAGAAGATCATTTGGAACATCATTATAATTATCTACGTGTTGGATTAGTTCAGATTGCCTTGAAACCACTAACTAGGAATGAGTTAAACACCTCTGTTGTTATTGCCTTGAGAGACCAACGACATAACAAGTTTACTGATTCCTTGTTAGGAATGGTAGAATCTAGTCTATGTGATGGACCCATATATTTCAATTGTTATCCTAATTTTACAGTGTCCTTATAATATCCACATATCATGAAAGTCTTAACTGCAAATATCCTTACTTCAGGATTTGATATGTTACAAGGATCTCAGAATTTAGCCCTTCTATATAGGATTTATTACAAGGTAATGACAAATCATATAGAGCCAAGGGCCCTAGAATTTGATACAAAGTGATGTGATCACACCGGGGTTGTATGACCACGAGCTCGGATCTAGCTCGATGGAGGCGGTTTCCAGTGGAAGGGAAACGAAAACAGAGGGAGGAAACGAAGAACACAAAGTCGGCCAAGGGAACCTCCTCACTACGAGGTGAGGCAATGCCCTTGAAAATGCTTGGGAAGGAGATGGGATCTAGCACCTCTTGACTACAAGGTCAAGCAATACTAGATATTATGCTTGGATCCTCTTGCCTGGATCACTAGGGAAATGGAAGTGCAAGAATGGAGAACACAAAAGCCGATGTCTCACTGTGGAGAGTTTCAGCCGAATTGCTTAATTAAATAATATGTTCTCCTTACAATGGTGGCTGCCTCTAGCTTAAGTAGTGAGAAGAAATGTGAGAAGCAAAAGGAGTATTTCGACTGTGCATGCGTGCAGAAAGCATAAAGTGCTTTTGCATGCATGCAGTGCGAAAAGCTTCCAAAAGGTAAAAAGGTAAGACTAGCCTAAAAGTGTTCAGATGTCCTTTGTTTAAAGCAGATATTTGTCTTCCCAAGCATTGGCAGAGAAAGGACACCTTGTGTCGGGCTTGGTCGGTCAACTGGCTAAGTCTGGAGGCTTCGCGGAATGCCTTCGCCAGGGGCCTTCGCGGGAATGCCTTCGCCGGGCGCCTTCGCGGGAATGCCTTCGCTTGGGGCCTTCGCCTGTGTCAAGTGTCCGCGTACCAAGGCTTTGCTGCTTCCTTCCTCAAGGATGCTTATGCTCAAGACCCCAAAGGGCTTCGCACACTCTTCGTCCAATGCGATGCCGAGATGGCGAAGCTGTGAGGCCTTCGCTCGCGATTCCTCTTGATCGTCTGCGCCATGAGCCTCATGAAAGCGTTGAGGTTCGCTTGAACTTGTCACAGCCACCCCGCCTGGTTGTGGAGGCGGAGCCGGCCGCGGCGTCGGAAACAGGAATTACGGTGGAAAACGCGGCGTGAGCATCGAGCTCAAACAGCATAATAATCGATGTAACGACTAGCAACCTACAACTTACACAAGGCAAGCATACATAAAAGTCTAACTTCTACCAAACATGCAGTTCATGGTGTGTCAACCATCAATCATCACTACCAACACCGAAAACACCAAGTCTGAAATATAACAATTCCAATATAGGCAAGTCGGGGCTCCGCCCACGACTCAGAAGACAAACAAAGCAGAATATATCTCAGTATATACAACATATACAGAACCATGATCTGATCTACATGCATGCAGCTACAGCTACAGAGCCAATAAACAAAATCCTATAAATACCTAAGCGCGGAGTCAGAAGCCTCTCACTCGAGGATCTCCGCACGTGGAACTCTTCTTTGCAACCGATACCCCAAAAACGTAGGAAGCACCGCGGATCTCTACTCACTGGTTGCTTGTCAGGATGGCCTGAAAGTGGTAAACAAATAAAAGGGTGAGTCCTCGAAAGGACCCAGTAAGGGCTAATGGTAAAACGTAGTTTGCCCAAGTGGCAACAAGCTGAACCTGCAAAACAGAATATCACAAGTATATATAGAAACAAATGAACATATAACATAAGGTAAACCGGAATCCCAAACATACGCGGTCCAACCGCCAGAACGACCCATAACGACAGCCCTCTCACGGAGGTCAGAATATACAGAACAGAACAGAACAGATAGCACGGTACCGGCTGGGGTCGCGATCCCCAAACTGTCGTAGGGTCACAGAAGTATATCGGCACCCCAAGTGCGGATATACACAGAATGTCGGCACCCTCCAAAGGCGGACACCACGAATCAGATCTAAGGAGTACCCGTGGCCTCTAAGACCATCCGGGACTCGTCACGAAACAGAACCATACAATAATAATGCATAAGTATAAATGAAGTATCATCACCCGATGTACATATACGAAACGAGAATAGGAACCCGGGCCTCCATGGCCATCCGGGCCTTGAGACAGAACAAACATACATTTTACCATATGACGGGTCTCGGGGTCACCGAACCACCGTCCTCACCCGGAACCCGCCTCAACTAAACCCGATACACATCAATTAACCCCCAGAATGTATAACGAGAGAAGTTGAGCCCTTACCTCAGAAACGCTGCCCCGCAGCACAAAACTCGGGAAATCCCGATTCCCGGCCCGAAACGTAAAACTTGGCTCTTACGGTCCCACGCTCCTCCAACCACGCAGAATCAAGCAATTCTTGAACCCAAATCCTTGAAGTTTCAGCAAAGAAGAGTGAAGAACATGGAGCTTAGAGAGGGTGGTTATGGCGGCACGAAAGGAAAGGAAGAAGAAGAAAGAAATGAAATTAAAATGATTTTTAAGTGATTTTTAGCCTTATATACTTCTTTCCTTTTCCACATAAATGAAAATTGGACAAGTGTCCAACCCAAATATCTGCTGCCGACTTAAGCCCAAGTCTGGACCAAAATATTAATGACTTTTGGGTTATTAACAACTTAACCCCCAATTCTCCAAATCTTTGCAATTAAATCCCAAATATAAGTAACGAACCCCAAATGTAACCAAAACTGACCACAATCCTCGAAATATCATAACATTCATAAAACATTTTTCAAATATTTATTTACCATTCCAGAGTGTCCTACCGAACTCGCTGAACCCGAATGAATCCCGACGCGCATGTATTAACCCGAACCAAAAATCACACTACAACCAAAAATTCACAAATATTACCATAAATTCGGTCCTAAAATATAACATACCTCACACCGAAGCCGTCTGGAAAAATCCATCCCGAGCCCCGGGATTCCGTCCAGAGCCCCAGGAGTCGCCCGGGACCGCACGTCCGCTCGGAAAATATACTCCGTGAAAAGATGCGGGGCGTTCCCACAATCCCAAATATGCGAACGGTTTCCCAATCTGAGGTCACAGGAGCGCTACCGAGCCCGCTATGCGTCCGAGACAACCCCGGCCCGAAAAATATTTTGGTAGCGTCCGGGGACCCACACAACCTCAAATCAGAAGGATCTCCAAAAATAAAGCTTAGACAAGTCCCGGGAGCCGATTAACCGCCCAGAATCATGACCCGCAGGCCAAAACCGAGCCGGGTCACCGTCGCAACCGCTCGGGCGGTAATGTAACTTGTTTGATGTGGACTGGTCATGGGTCCGCCAATGCCTTGAGTGGATCTGGGCCGCACGCGCTTGAGGTTGCGGACCATCTTGAACTTGAGGATCTTTTGGGGCGTTGTCCACATCATACTCTCCCTCTTCCAAAGAATCCGTCCATGGATTCTCAAAATCTTCATGTCCTTCAAAGGGAGCCAAATCACAAAGCGTTAAAAGTTGCATATGCGTTATAAGAGCCATCGCAAGGTAAGTCAAGTGCGTAAGCATTTTCACCAATTTTCTTAGTGATTTGGAAAGGGCCATCGCCTCTTGGCGCAAGTTTGTTTTTCCTAGCTGGGAAATCGATCCTTTACATTAATATTATCATAAGAATCTTACTATCATAAGAATCTGATGTTGTTAATACATTAATATTAAAAAAGTATTTACATTTTATAGGAACAAGAGAATCTTAACAAAAGCGAAATGGAGAACTCCTACTTAAATTAAAATATAAGACTTTATCAGACCTAGAATGGTATAAGAATGTATTTCTTTCAAGAGTCTATGAAAGAGAGGATGTAATTCTATAATTTTGATAGTCACGTTCTGAGGCAGGTGCGGACTCTTAGATGAATTGTTGATGGTGTTGTGTTCTTGAAGACTCCAAGCTTGCTGTTCAGAGTGATCTGTAAAAGATAAAGAGAGCACTCAGAAGTAGCAAGAGAGGAGTGGGGGGCGTGAAGTAGCTTACCCGTTTTAAGGTGGACATCACCCTATTTATAGGGTGATGCCAGGATAAGAAGCCTCCCCCAGTTGAAGCCCAGTGTGAGACAAGTCTGTCAGACTTTTGGAGATAAGGCGGCTGATGATGAGTGTCGAGAAACCGCCTTTGTCAATTTGTTTGCAGAGAAGATATTTGGCATGTGAATGTAAAGATCACTCAGGCTCGTGCAGACCTCCTTATTGGTCACTTAATGTAAGATGACCAAGTGGCCTTTTCCCCAGTTGAGTAAGTAGCGGCGAAGGCCAGCAAGGGGCGAAGGCCCAGATAAAGCGAAACCAATAAAGGTAAGGGTCGCACGAACTTGGAGTGCAAGGGCCTTGTCTGGCTGGGCCAGTATAGGCATGAGAGACCTCGCGAAGGCGAGTTGAGACCGCGAGGCGAGACCCGTGAAGGTATAAGGGACCGCGGCGAGTGAGACCTGCGAGGCGAGACCTCGCGCGAGCAAGACTTGAGACCTCATGAAGGCGAGCCGGGAGACCGGTGAGACCTCGCAAAGGCGAGCTTGGAAACCGCGAGGCGAGATCTCGCGAAGGCGAGTCTTGAGACCTGCGAGGGCGAGACCTCGCGCAGGCGGGACTTGAGACCGTGAGGGTGAGACCTCACGAAGGCGAGCAGGGAGACCGTGAGGGCGAGACCTCGTGCAGGCGAGACTTGTGGAGCCTTGTCTGATTCTGATGTGATGCGAGGACGCATTTGCTTGGGTAGTGTACCAAGATGCCTCCTTCTGAGAGCTGAGTATGGGCAGGGTCCTGTACTCCGTGTGTAGCCAGAGGATTGAGTTTGCGCGGAGCGCGATGACCTTTTTATGATCATGGCGAAGCTACAGGGATCACTTGTTGAGACAAGCTAAGGATCAGTTCAGGGTTTGCAGTGGCGATGCCCTTGAAGGCGATAAGGCGAAGGCCCGAGATAAAGTGAAACCAATAAAGGTAAGGGTCGCACGAACCGTGAGTGCAAAGGCCTTGTGCAGCGGGGCAGTATAGGCATGAGAGACCTCGCGAAGGCGAGTTGAGACCGCGAGGAGAGACCCGCGAAGGTATAAGGGACTCGCGAAGGCGAAGTGAGACTGCGAGGGTGAGACCTCGCGCAGCGAGACTTGAGGCGAGGTGAGACCTCATGAAGGCGAGCTGGGAGACCACGAGGGCGAGACCTCGCGAAGGCGAGACTTGAGACCTGCGAGGGCGAGACCTCGCGCTGGCGGGACTTGAGACCGTGAGGGTGAGACCTCGCGGAGGCGAGCCGGGAGACCGCGAGGGTGAGACCTCGGGCAGGCGAGACTTGTGGAGCCTTGTCTGATTCTGATGTGATGCGAGGACGCATTTGCTTGGGTAGTGTACCAAGATGCCTCCTCCTGAGAGCTGAGTATGGGCAGGGTCCCGTACTCCGTGTGTAGCCAGAGGACTGAGTTTTGCGTGGGGCACGATGACCTTTTTATGATCATGGCGAAGCTACGAGGATCACTTGTTGAGACAAGCCGAGGATCGGTTTAGGCTTCGCGGTGGCGATGCCCTTGAAGACCATGGGTGAGATTCTTCCATGTGGAAGGTCTGCTGGGGCTCGCGAATGTGGCTCACGCAGAGACCTTTCTGGCGAGACCACAAGGGGATAGCCCTTGGGTAGTGTAAGTGTACCGAGAAGAGGGCACCTGCAAGGTGCTCACCAGTTGTACGATAAGAGTAAAGTAAAGCTCAGTTTAACTTGAGCCTGTAGTCGCGTGATGGCGAAGGCAGAGGAGCACTTGTTGAGACAAGTGAAAAGTCAGTTGGAGTTCTGAGATGAGACCCGCAACTATCTTTGTTGGGGAGGCTGCGCGGATGGCGGTGAGGCGCGCGAGGGCGATTTATACAGGGACCTTCCTAAAGGAGCCAAAAGGGGATTACCCTTAAGGGGATTACCCTTGGGGCGACGCGAGTTGAAGGTCAGTTGGGGTTCGTAGAGACGAGACCCGCAACTACCTGTGTTGAAGGAGTCCGCGCGGAAGGTCCGGTGAGGCGCGCGAGGGCGGCTTATACAGGGACCTCCCTGAAGGAGCCAAAAGGGGATTACCCTTTCGCACCGCAAGGAGATTACCCCTGAGGCGAGGCGAGTTGAAGGTCAGTTGGGGTTCGTAGAGACGAGACCCGCAACTACCTGTGTTGAAGGAGTCCGCGCGGAAGGTCCGGTGAGGCGCGCGAGGGCGGCTTATACAGGGACCTTCCTGAAGGAGCCAAAAGGGGATTACCCTTGGGGCGACGCGAGTTGAAGGACAGTTGGGGTTCGTAGAGACGAGACCCGCAACAACCTGTGTTGAAGGAGTCCGCGCGGAAGGTCTGGTGAGGCGCGCGAGGGCAGCTTATACGGGGACCTTCCTGAATGAGCCAAAGGGATTACCCTTTCGCACCGCAAGGGATTACCCATGGGGCGAGGCGAGTTGAAGGTCCCTTGGGGTTCGTAGAGCGAGACCCTCAAAGTCCATTTGCGCGGACCGGAGAGACAAGGTCTGGTGGCTTGGGCTTATGACGCCCGACAAGTGGAAGTATGACCGGTTAGGTACGAGAGGGCGATCGGGAAGGCAATTGTGTTGCCGTGTAATGCTGTAAGAGAAGATCGGATACACTAGGGGTGTGTTTGGTTGGAGGGATAAAGAGGGATGGGATAATTTTAATCCCATTCTCCTCTTTAATCCTCGGTTGCATCAAGAGATGGGATAATTGTTATCCCATTTAGCATTTTTATCCCATAAAAGTGGGATTAAATAATACCTCACCCACCAATGGATAAGGAGGGATGGGATAAAAAAAAAGAAGAAAGAAATTTGAGACTATGACAAATTTATTTGATATAATCTCATCCAATCCTATCATAAATAATCCAATCCAATCCTATCCTAGATAATCCCACCCTATCTCAACTTAATCATCTCATCCCACTATTTTTAAGCAACAGATACACCAGTATTATATTGGAACTACAATATGGAGCTTAGGATTTACTTGGTCCGTGAAGTTGATCATGCGGATCTTGGGGAGATCTGCCGTAATAGGGAGAGGCGCGTCTGCGCCGTAGAAAAAGGAGAAAGGACTCTTGAGGCCCTCCTTGAGGGTTTGGTTGGTGACCAAGTAGAGGTCATTGGACTGGGGATGCGCCACTGGGGCGAAAAGCATGCGGACCCTTTATCCTGGGCCCCCTATTGGACGCCATGGTTGGCGAACTGAGTGCCATCATCTGTAATGATGGCGCGGGGGCTGCCGTACCGGCAAACGAAGTCCCCCAGAGAAACTGATGATTTTTGGCGGAGGCGATGGAGACCAAGGTCTCTACCCCGCCCCACTTAGAGAAGTAATCAACCGTGGTGATGCGCAAATGGGTGTGGTCGGCCTTTGGGCCAATGTGATCAAGGCCCCATAGGGCGAATGGCACCGGATTCGTCAGTGTAAGAGGCTCCGTAGATTGCAGCCGTTTGAATGTAAGAGTTGGTCTGGCATTGGTGGCATATTTTAACCAGTGCGGCGGCGTCCCTTGGCGGGGGGCTAGTAGTATCCTTGGCGGGGGCCTTGTAGGCAAGTGCCCCCGCCAGTAGTATCCTTGGCGGGGGGTCCAGGATGACGTGTCCCTCAAGAGTGCTAAGGCATCGTTGGTGTGATGTAAATCCGCGATACCATAGTTGCTTACCAACGAGAACAAATCATATGACATGTTTACCAGAGGCAACATCGCTAGTCTCCGCGATTGAAGAGTTGGCGAGGGCGGTCAAGTGACCTCTTCTGCGTTCATGAACCGGGAGGTCGTGCTCAAGAACCGCTCCAGGTTGCAGGAGGGTTGGTGTGTACCTCCACAAAGAAAAGAGAGTCCCACTGGAGACCCTGAATAGTTGTGAGCAGACGGGCCTCCTCCCCCAGATTAGGGACTTGAAGGGATTCCGCTTGAAATTGCTGAATATACTCCATGAGAGATTCTTTTTTTTCCTGTCGTACTTGAAGGAGGTGTCCTGCCATTTTGGGAGGAGGCTTGGATATCATGAAGTGATTGGAGAAAATGCGGGAGAGTTCCTCAAAAGAATCGAACCGCTTCTTGCGAAGGGTGGCATACCAGTTCGCCGCGGCCCAGTGAGTGTGGAGCTGAAAGCCCTACAGAGGGTGTTGTCATCCGCCCTAGCGATGGCCATCGCGGAGACGTAACGTTGTAAATCAATATCCGGATCTGTCAACCCGTCATAAGCATCCAGCTTGGGCTGGCGAAACTGATCTGGAAGAGGGGTCTCCAAGACCCGCTGAGTGAAAGGTTGGGTCCAGAGGTGACCCAAACCCATCCTGGTGATGTTATAGACACTAGCCCTCTCCTCTCTTTTCTCCATTTCTTCTATCCGTCTAGTAAGTGCTATAAGCACAGATGAAGGAGGAGGGTCAGGATGACTTACTTGTTGCGGCGGGGTGGCAGGGTGCTCAGGTTGATTGGTTCGCAGCGTTCCCACGCTATCCAAAACTCCCCTGAGAGTACTAGGGAGTGTTTCGCGTAGGTTGTGAGTCACTGCCTCCGTGATTGTTTGCAGGACGGCCGGATCAAGGCCTGTTGGTGGAGGATTTGGTGGAGTGGTGCGCTCCTGGGGCACGTTACGGTTAATGTGGGAGGAGCTTTCCTCCGTTGAATGAACAGAGAGTTCTCCCCGTTGTGGGGGAATGTTGTTTGGGGAGGCTTCCGACTGTGGGTCGTTATTGGTGACCGTCACAGGTGGATTCCTCCTTCCTTGGCGACTATGCCAACTCGTGCTCCGGGTAACTGGCATGGCTTACTACTTGTGATTTTTGATATGGGTTTGTGATGAGAACTTTTCATTCCCACAGATGGCGCCAAACTGATAGTCGCGTTCCTGAGGCAAGTGCGGACTCTCAGATGAATTGTTGATGGTGTTGTGTTCTTGAAGACTCCAAGCTTGCTGTTCAGAGTGATCTATAAAAGATAAAGAGAGCACTCAAAAGTAGCAAGAGAGGAGTGGGGGCGTGAAGTAGCTTACCCAATTTAAGGTGGACAACACCCTATTTGTAGGGTGATGCCAGGAGAAGCCTCCCGGTTGAAGCCCTAGACAGGCTTTGAGATAAGTCTGTCGGTGATGGAGAATGATGAGTGTCGAGAAACCGCCTTAGTTGATTCGTTTGTCGAGAAGATATCGGCGTGTGAATCTAGAGAAGATCACTCAGGCTCGTGCTAGCCTCCTTATTGGTTGCTTAATGTCAGATGACCAAGTGGTCTTTCCTTAGTTGAGCATGTAGCGGCGAAGGCCCAGATAAAGCGAAACCAATAAAGGTAAGGGTCGCACGAACCGTGAGTGCAAGGGCTTTGTCTGGTGGGACCAATATAGGCATGAGAGACCTCGCAAAGGCGAGTTGAGACCGCGAGGGTAAGACCCGCGAAGGTGAGAAGAGACCGCGAAGGCGAGTGAGACTGCATAGGAGACCTCGCAAAGGCGAGTGAGACCGCAAGGCGAGACCTCATGAAGGCGAGCTAGGAGACCGTGAGGCGAGATCTCGCGGCGAGTCTTGAGACCTGCGAGGCGAGAACTCGCGCGGCGAGACTTGAGACCGAGGTGAGACCTCGCGAGGCGAGCCGGGAGACCGCGAGGGTGAGACATCGCGCGGCGAGACTTGTGGAGCCTTGTCTGATTCTGAGGTGATGCGAGGACGCATTTGCTTGGGTATTGTACCAAGATGCCTCCTCACGAGAGATAATTATAATATGTCCCGTACTCCGTGTTAATTGAGGACTGAGTTTGCGTGGGCGCGATGACCTTTTTATGATCATGGCTTAGTTTATGGATCACTTGTTGAGACAAGGCGTGATCGAGTTTAGGGTATGGCGATGCCTTTGAAGACCATGGGTGAGATTTTCTATGTGGAATTTTGCTGGTGCTCGCGAAGGCGTACCGAGAAGAGGGGACCGGCAAGGTGTTCACCGGTTGTATGATAAGAGTGAAGTAAAGCTCGGTTTACCTTGAGCACATGTAGTCGCGTGATGGCGAAGGCGAGAGGAGCACTTGTTGAGACAAGTAAAAAGTCGGTTGGAGTTACGAGATGAGACCCAACTATCTTTGTTGGAGAGAGGCTGAAAGGCTCGGTAAGGCGCGCGAGGGTGACTTATACGGGGACCTTCCTGAAGAAGCCAAAAGGGGATTACCCTTTCGTACCGCAAGGGGATTACCCTTGGGACGAGGCGAGTTGAAGGTCAGTTGGGGTTCGTAGAGACGAGACCCTCTGTTACTGTCACCCCGAGCGGGTTGTGACCCGGGTGACCCAGGGATCCGGTTTTGGCCTGCGGGTCACGTTTTTGGGTGGTTAAATGGCTCCCGAGACTTATCTGAGCTTTATTTCTGGGAATCCTTCGGGTTTTGAGGTCGTGTGGGTCCCCCGGACATTTTCGCCGAAAATATTTTTCCAGGGCCGGGACTTGTCTCGGGACGTACAGCGGGCTCGGTAGCGCTCCCGGGACCTCGGATTGGGAAACCGTTTGCATATTTGGAATCGTGGGAACGTCCTGCATCCTTTTACGGAGTATATTTTCTGGGACGGGACGTGCGGTCCCGGGCGACTCCCGGGGCTCGGGACGGGAATCCCGGGGCCGGGAATGGTAATTTTGCGACGGCTTGGGTGTAAAGTATGTTATTTTTTAAGACGGATTTTATGGTAATATTTGTGGAATTTTGGCATGACGGGATTTTGGTTCAATGTCGACACACGCGCGTCGGGATTTGCGCAGGTTCAGCGGGCCCGGTTGGAAACTCTGATTTTCCAAATGGACTTTGGAAACAGGATTTGGGTATTTTTTGATACTCTGAGGATTGTGGTCAGTTTTGGTTTCATTTGGAGTTTGTTACTTGCGTTTGGGGTTTAATTGTAAAGATTTGGAGAGTTGGAGGGTTAAGTTGTAAATAACCCTAAAGTCAATAATATTTTGGTCAGATTTGGGAGTAAGTCGGCTGCAAGGTTAAGGGTTAGGACACTTGTCCAATTTTTATTTAAGTTGGAAAAGGAGAGAAGTATAAAAGGGCTTTTATTTTATGAAAAATCATTTCATTTTCATTCTTCTTCTTCCTTCTTCCTTCTTGCCGCCATACTCCCTCTCCTCCAAGCTTCATGTGCTCTTCTTTTCTTGGCTGATTCTTCAAGGATTTGGGTTCAAGAAATTGGTAAGCTCCTCCTCTCCATGGTTTTTCAAGTTGGAAGTTTGATTTTGGTAGAAAAAGAGAGCTAAAACCGAATTCTTGGGTTGTTCTTGTCTACATGTTTGAGTGATCCTCTTCCTCCCATCTTTTAGTATGTTGTTCTTGGGTGGGAGAGGAGTAAGAATCTATGGTTAGATTTTGGAAAAACATCATGGAAGGAAGAAACATTAGGGGTGAAAATTAGGGTTGATTCTAAAAATGGTGTATGTTTGTGTTCTTGAATCATGCTCTTAGTATGTTGTTCCTAGCATGATTCTAAGGCATTCTATGGTTTCAATTTGGTGGAAAATTGGTTGAGTAGGAAAGCCCCAATTTGAGTGAATAGTGGATTAGGGTTCATGGTTGAATTTGGTTGATTTAGGTGCAATTGGTTAGCTTTCTTGCTTAGGAAATGGAATTGGTGGTTAGAATGATTGTTTGATGGCTTGAATGGATTGAATTGGAAGTTGGGTAAAAATGTGGTGAAGGGCCGAAATGTTTAGAGGAAACTTTTTCTATGTTGGTGTTGTATTTTGGTTGAATTGGTTGGTAAATTGGTATCGTAGTTGGATTTAGGTATATGGTGTTTGAAACGTCGGTTTCGGGCGTTGGTAGCAAAGTTCACTTTTATATGGGATTAAGGGTGAAAGTGTCTGGAATGTGGGTTTAAAGGTTGGAATGTGTCTGTGGGTGTATGAATAACAATGTTCTGGCTCGGTTCGTGAAACCGAGCTTTCTGTGGATTTTTGCGGGAAAGTGCGGGATTGTGCGGGATTGGTTTCCGGGGGTTTGTTTGGGTGTGTTCTGACTCAATTGTGGTTGTTCAGCTTAATTCTGCGTGGGTGGAGTAGCGTGGGACCGTAAAAGGCAAGTTGCAACTTTTCGGGCCGGTAGCCGGGATTTCCCGGGAATTGTGCTACGGAGCGGTGTTGCTGAGGTAAGGGTTCAACTTCTCTCGTTATACATACTGGTATGGGACTTTATGTATACGGGTCTAGTTGAGGCAGGATTCTGGGTTGAGGACGGTGGTCCAGTGATCCGGGACCTGTCATATGGTAAGATGCATGTTTGTATTTGATCTGTTTCAAGGCCCGGGTGGTCTTGGAGGCCACGGGTTTATATGCTATTCTGCTTATCCGCGCTAGGCGCTGATATTTCTGTTTATATGTTTTGGTATATTATATTCTGTTTTGCATATGCATTATTATTATGTGGTTCTATTCTGTAGTGTCTGCACTGAGGGTGCCGACATTCTATTTGTATCCGCACTTGGGTTGCCGATATATTTACGTGACCCTACGGCAGTTTGGGGATCGCGACCCCGGCCGATACCGTGCTTTGTTCTATTCTCAGTATATTGACCTCTTAGAGAGGGCTGTCGTACTGTGGTCAGTTGTTGGGTTCCGGCTTACCTCTGACTTTGCATACATTTATATATATGTATATTTGTGTTGGTGCTTGTTCTGTTTTGCAGGTTCGGTTCAGCAGCACTTGTACAACTGTATCTTACCTCAGCCCTTATTGGGTCCTCCCGAGACTCACCCCTTATATGTTTTCCACCTTTCAAAGTTGTTACGAAAAGCAACCGGCGGAATTGAGATCCGCGGGGTGGCTGTGACACCCAGCGCCATCATCACAGACAACGGGAGCCAGTTCGCTATCCACAGCGTCCAGCAATGGGCAGAGGACAACAAGATCCGCATGCTGTATGGCCCAGTGGCACACCCCAGTCCAACGGCCAAGTTGAGGTCACCAACTGGACAATCAAGGAGGGACTCGAGAAGCGCCTGGCTGGCGTGAAGGGGCGATGGGTCAATGAACTCCCCAACGTCCTATGGGACAATAGAACAACAACAAGAACACCAACAGGCAAGACACCGTTCTCCCTGGTTTACGGCACTGATGCACTCCTCCCCATCAAGGTAGACTTCCCGACAATCAGGATGATCTACTTCAATGATGATGCCGACACTCGAGGGCTTCGGCCAAACTGGACTGCTAGAGGAATTGCGCGAAGGGGTTCGTATCCCCTGGTCTTCGCGAGACAAGGTCTTCGCACCCCTGGTCTTCACCATCCAACACTTAGCAAACATCACAGACCGAGGAAAGGAAGCTGGGAGCGGTTATCTCCATGACTTACCCACATTCTCCATCACACCTCCGGTCTTCCACAACCGCCACCTCAACGCCTCCTATAAAATGACGGTTTGGGAAAGGTACACCCTATCTACACAGCCTTACTCCTCTTTCTGCTCCTGAGTATTCCGTTTTACATCTTGCAGATTACTCCGGAGCTACACATCGTCGTTCTCACCATCCCTTCAACCGTTCGGTGTATCTGGAAGCCCAGTCCCGTCAAGGAACTAGGCTATCACATTCGTAAAAGAACAGACTCGAAACTACTTGCCGGAAAAGTCATACGCGAAGTATCCTATCCCGAATGGTTAAGTAATCCCGTAGTTGCAACCAGGAGGACAGCTGCAAATTCGCATGTGCATAGATTTCTAAAATGTAAACGACGTTTGCCCGAAGGATTCGTACCCTACACCCCCGGTAGATAGGCTCGTAGACTCTACCACCGGACATGCAAGGCTTTGTTTCCTCGATGCCTACAATGGATACCATCAAATCCGGATGAACCCGGCAGATGAGAAGCAGACATCTTTCATAAGCGACTCTGGCACACATTGCTACATCATGATGCCTTTCGGACTCAAGAATGCGGAGCAACTTACCAAAGGTTGATGGATAATATCTTCTCCGACCAGATAGGGAGGATTCTCGAAGTATCGTCAACGACATCATTATCAAAAGCAAATAGGAAACCGACCTCATCCGGGATATCGAGGAAGTGTTCGGTCATATCCAGAAATGCGGACTTGTTGAACCCGGACAAGTGTGTTTTCAGGGTAACTTCCAGAAAATTCCTCGGGTTCATGGTGTCCGAACGTGACATTGATGCAAATTCGGAAAAAAATCAAAGCTCTGCTAAACTCAAAGACACCTTCATCGGTCAAAGACGTGCAGAGTCTTCTTGGAAGAATAACAGTCTTGAGTCGCTTCATATCACGGTACGGGGATAAATGTCACCCTTTCTTCAAACTCTTGATTAAGGAATATGCGGAACCCGGATGAATAAGTGTGAAGAAAGGAGAGAAAAAATCAAAGGAAGAAAAATTCAAATGGAATCCCGATTTTCAGAAGACGTAGGAGGAAATCAAAGCTTACCTTTTGGAGATGCCTACCCTTCAGAAACCAACCGAGGATAGGCCCATAATTGTATACCTACCAGTAGGAGAGAAGACCGTAAGTTTGGTCCTCATTCAGAAAGATGACCAAGGAAAATAGTGGCCGGTCTACTACGTGAGCAAGTCACTGCATGAAGCCGAGCTTAACTACCCTATGATTCAGAAAGCAGTGTACGCCTTGGTCCTCTCAGCTTGAAGATTGAAGCCATATTTCTTCGGGTTCTCCGTGGTAGTCCGGAGTAACGTCCCTATCAAAGACATCCTGAAGCGGGTGGATCACTCCAGAAGATTATCAAAATGGTGTATCGAACTGAGTGAATATGAAGTCAAGTATGAACCAAGGAGAGCGATCAAGGCACAGGCTTTGGTTGATTTTATTGCCGAATTGCCCCAAGGATCCGAGGACGAGCGCTCAGAGAACGAGGACAATCATGTGTGGACTTTGTATGTTGACGGAGCTTCAGGATCGGATAGACAAGGAGCGAGATTAGTTCTCGAAGGACCCGAAGGGATGAAGCCCACCAGATCCATCAAGTTAACTTTTCCAGTGACAAATAACGCGGCTGAATATGAAGCATTGATCGCCGGATTGGAGTTAGCTAAGAAGGCAGGTATCCGATCCCTAAAGAAATGCAGCGACTCGAATCTTCTGGTCCAATAGATGAATGGGGAGTACGAGGTCAAAGAGCCTAGTGTCAAGAAGTACGCCGAAGCTGCAAAGAAATTAGCCGCACACTTTGAAAGGTTATGCATCGAGAAGATTCCACGGACGCTTAACTCCGAAGCTGATCAGCTCTCAAAGTCAGCCTCCTATGATGAAGAAAGGAAGAATCACTGTTTCAACTGTCTCCATGTATTCAACATTACTTCGGGATGGAGAGCACCCTATTGGAAATACCTCACTGAAGGAATATTCCCGGAGGAACCCATCATTGTAGCGAATGTTCGGAGAAAATCAAGCAAGTTCGTCATAATAACTGACAATCTATATCGGAAGGGTTTTTCTTCACCTATGCAAAAATGCATTGGGGAAGAAGAAACCCGTTTTACCGAAGTTCATGAAGGCATGCAGATCCCATATCAAGTCGATGCATTATTATAAGGATACTTCGGCCAAACCTAAAGGAAGAGGCTAAGAAGCTAGTAAACAAATGCAAAACGTGCCAAGAGCATGCCCGGATACAAAGAATTCCTTCAGAGTATGTGACATCTTCGGACTACTCGATACCCTTTTTCCGTCTGGGGTATTGACTTAATTGGAGCACTGCCAATGGCTCCCGGAGGACTGAAGTATTGCATGGTCGTCGTGTACTACTTTACAAAATGGATAGAAGCCGAACCACTGGCATCTATAACAGCTGACAAAATCCAAAAGCTCATTTGGAAGAACATCATTAAAGTTTGTTTGGAAGAACATCATTTGCGAGTTGGTGCCCGAAAGTACTCGTAGCGAGATAACGGTACCCTATTCAAGGGCGGGGATTCCAAGACTTTGCCGAAGAGTTCGGAATCAAATTCCACTATGCTCCGATTGCCCACCCTCAGAGCAATGGACAAATTGAAGTATCAAACCGCACGTTGAAAGACGGGTTGAAGAAGAGACTCGGAAACGCGAAAGGCAAATGGCCCGGAGAGCTTCCGCATGTTTTATGGAGCTACCGGACCACACCACGAAGGTCAATCGAAGAAACTTTGTTATCCTTAGGCTACGGTACGAAGCACTCATCCCCATTGAGGTAACTAACTCATCTCTCCGGGCTGAACTGTTTGAAGAAAGTGCAAATGAAGCAGGGCCTAATGACAAATTTAGATGCTCGAAGGAAAAGAGAAGAAGCCAAACTTCGCAGGAAAGTGTTTGACAAAGGACAACATCTGCGGCAAATTCGAAAGTTAAGACAAAAATATTAAGGTTGGGGACTTAGTTCTAAGGCAAACTAAGTTAGGTTCCCGGAGACCACA
Source organism: Stellera chamaejasme (assembly GCA_024586325.1). Taxonomy (NCBI): domain Eukaryota; kingdom Viridiplantae; phylum Streptophyta; class Magnoliopsida; order Malvales; family Thymelaeaceae; genus Stellera; species Stellera chamaejasme. The sequence continues at coordinate 22,465,012 of CM044979.1, forward strand.
AGGGTGCATTCGCCCCATCTTGGGAAGGCCCGTTTATGGTTGTCGCTGAAGAAAGGAAAGGAGTTTACAAAGCTGTTGGATCCCGAAGGAAGGGAATTAGTCAATTCTTGCATTACGAAGCACTTAGGAAATATTCGTATGATCGAAGATTCAATGAAGTACGAAACATTCGGGAAAGAGGATGTAGGTCTAGCAGCCAGAACCTCTATAAAAATGAGTGTTGAATAAATCCCTATGATTTTCATTAATAAAGCTGAGGCGAGAGAGTACAAAAATGGAATACAAAAGAGAACCACTACGCTGCGAGGATCGCGAAGTCATCCACGGATCCTTGGTTTGGGTGGCTGCGAAACTCCTCACCGAAAGCAGGAAGGGTCTTCTTGGGCTCTTCATCGCCGTCAATCCGGAGAGATCAACGTGAGGATTGCGCTTGATGACTTGTTTCTGGCGGGCGAGAATCAAAGTTGAACTTATAGATTGCGAGTGCCACGAAATTATTCACGGTCACCCGGCGGGATTGTGACCGGGTGACCGGGGTTCAGTTTTGGCTGCGGGTCACGTTTTGGGCGTTCGAGATAGCTCCGAGCCTTATCCGAGCATCATTTTAGAGAACCCTTGCATTTTGAGGTCGTGTGGGTCCCGGACATTTCCGCCGAAAATAATTTTAGTAGGGGTTGTCTCGGGACGTCTGTGAGCTCGGTAGCGCTCTCGGGACCTCAGATTGGGAAATCGTTCGCATATTTGGAATCGTGGGAACGTCCTGCATCTTTTTACGAAGTATATTTTCTGGGACGGGACGTTCGGTCCCGGGCGACTCCCGGGGCTCGGGATGGAAATTTTCCGACGGCTTAGGTGTAAAGTATGTTATATTTTAATACGGATTTTATGGTATTATTTGTGGTTTTTTTTTGCATGGCGGGTTTTCGTCTGGGTTAGCACGTCGGGATTTGCTCGGGTTCAGCGGGCCCGGTAGGACACTCTGGATGGGTAATTGAACATGTGAAAATTGATTTGTGTATGATATGGGATTCCGAGGGTTGTGTTCAGTTTTCGTTCCATTTGGAGGTTGGAAACTGCGGTTGGGTTAAAATTGCAACTTTTGTGAAAGTTAAAGGACTAAGTTGTAATTAGCCAAAAGTCAGCAAAAGTGGACAAAGAGAAAGAGAGGAAGTCGGCTGGAAGAGATGAGATAAGGGGACACTTGGCTATTTTTTATTGAAGATGGAAAAAGGAAAGATATTAAGAAAATTATAAAAGGGAAGAAATGGTTATTTCTTACATTTTTCTTTCTTCCTTCTTCTTCCTCTTGCTGGCGCCATGGACACTATTCACCCAAGCTTCTTGTGTTCTTCATTTAGCCAAGAATCAACAAGGTTTTGGACTCCATAAATTGGTAAGCTTCCTCTCTCCATGATTCTAGCAAGTTGGAAGCATGAAAATGGTGGGAAAGTAGGTTTAGAAAGCGTTTTTGTGGTTGTTCTTTGCTATGAGTTTTGGTGATCCTCTTGCTTCCAAATTTAAGTATGTTGTTCTTGGCATGGAGAGGAGTAAGAATCAAGGTTTAAATTTTGGAAAACCATCATGGATAGGAAACATAATTTGGCGAAATTAGGGTTGTTTTCTAAAGTTGGCCATTTGTTGTGTTTTTGAATCATGCTTTGGTTATGTGGTTCCTAGCATGATTCTAAGGCATTGTGTGGTTTCAAGTTGATGGAAAACAGGTTGTGTGGAAAAGCCCCAAATTGGGTGAATAGTGTAATTAGGGTTCATGTATGATTTTGGGTGATTAAGGTGTAATTGGATGGTAATCATGCTTAAGAAGTGAAATTGGTGGTTAAAGTATGCATTTGGAAACTTAATTGGATTGAATTGGAAGTTACGTAAATAATTGGTAAAGGGACGAAATTAAAGAAGGGACTTTATCTATGTTTGAATAGTGTTTTGTATGATTTGAATGGTAATTTGCTATCGGGGTTGGATTTAGGTGCGTATGGGTGTTTGAAACGTCGTTTTCGGGCGTAAGTAGCAAAATTCACCTTTATGCTTGGTTGCGGGTAAAGTGTCTGGAATCCGGGATTTAATGGCTTGGATATATTTCTGGGTGTGTCAATAAGGATGTTCTGGCTCGGTTCGTGAAACCGAGCTTTACGTAGATTTTTGCGGGAAAGTCTTTGGATTGTGCGGGTTTTGTTTACGGGGTTTGTTTTGGTGAGTTCGACTTGTTTGTGGTTGTTCGGTGTGTTTCTGCGTTGGTGGAGTTGTGCGGGTCCTTACAGGCCTGCTGCCACCTTTCGGGCCGGAGCCGGGATTTTCCGGGGTTTGTCTTTGTGGGCGGTATTTACGAGGTAAGGGCTCAACTTCTCTCGTTATGCATTCAGGAGTATTTGCATGTATATCGAGGTTTAGTTGAGGCGGGTTACAGGTTGAGGACGGTGGTTCGGTGATCCGGGACTTGTCATATGGTAAGGTACATGTTTGTTACATTCAAGGCCGGATGGTCTTGGAGACCACGGGTTTATGTTCAGCTCTGTGTATCCGCACTAGGTGCCGATATTACATGTATACTTTTTGGTATACTGTTTATACTACATTACATTTTGCATATGCATAATTATATGGTTACATTACGTGACGAGACCGGATGCATGGCGATGCCGGTTGGACCGGGGAAGATCTAGCCATGGTCCGTGACATACGTGGTTTGGTACTTCCCTACGGGGTTTGGTGGTATTTTGGTTATATATGTATATATGTGCTTTTGTATATTCGACCTCTTGGAGAGGGCTGTCTTTACGTGGTTTATTATAAGGGTCATTCGGCGGTTGGACCGCATGTGTTGGGATTCCGGCTCACCTTATGCTTTATGTATATATATATATATATATGCTTGTGTTGTTCTGTTTTGCAGGTTCGGTTCATTACCACTTGTACAAGCTGTATCTTACCTCAGCCCTTACTGGGTCCTCCCGAGGACTTCACCCCTTATATGTTTACCACAATTCAGTCTGCGACAAGCGGCCGGCGGACTAGAGATCCGCGGTGCTTTATGTGATTTTGGATTTCAGGTATTGTGAGTTCCATTGTGGAACTTCCGTTACGATACATTACATTACATTACTGTTCGGGTTAAGGGTGGTCCCGATAGAGGTTTCGGCTGGTGTATCGAGTTCGGTTTTGTTGGATTTACGGTTAACTAACTCTCCTCTCTTTGGTTGTGGTTTAGCGGCGGCAGTACTATGTGCGGGAATCTTAGGCGGGAGGTTTTCAGATTCCGCACCTAGGTATTCTAGGGTTCTGCTTTGACGGCTCTGTAGGTGTAGTTGCATGCATGTATAATAAGATCATGATAGTGTATATGACGTATATTCTGGAATATGTGTTGGTTATGAATCTGTCTTCTGAGTCGAGGGCGGAGCCCCGACTTGCTTACATTGGTTATATGTATGAAATGGTTTCGGTGATTTGGTTATCATGAGTAATGAATGGTATTCCATGAACTGCATGTTTGGTTGTTAAGTTGTTTTGTATACTTGCCATGTATGAGTTTTGTAGGTTGCGGGTCGTAGTACGACCATTCTGTTTAGCGAGCGAAGTGTTCTCAGGCACCGGGCCTTCGAGAACTGGACTTCGCGGGCCGGGTCATGGGACCACTGCACATAGCGGGTTTCGGTAGTACCGTTACGCGCTTTCCGCCGTAGCTTCCGCTTCGAGCGTCGCGGCTGGCCCCGCCTCCATGGCCCGGGCGGGGTGGTCGTGACAAGAATCCTTGATGCTGACGAAACTTTGTGACGCATTCGTTGGCCTTGGTAAGCTCATCCTAAAGCTTCTGGATCTCCTCATCCTTGGCTTTCAGATCTTGCTCATAGTGTCTCCTCAGGTTGGTGAAGTCAACCAAGGATTTCTCCTTCTCAGCATCGAGCTTCCGGATGTTCTCCCGAGAGCGTCTCTGAGTCTCGGCAGTCCTTGGCTGCACCAAGGAATGATGCCTCGGCTTCAATTTGGCTAAGGTCATCCTGGATATTACCAACCTCGGGAGGACCGGGGAAGGTGAGCTGCGGGAATGCCGAGTAATTGCTCATAGTGTTGAACTCGTTGAATGAGTTTCGCCACAACGGTAATGGCTTTTGTCGCGCTGCTCAGCTTGAACTTGAACGTCGGACCGTCCAGAAATCCAGCCGCTCATATGGTAGAATTCTGCAAATCACACGGACAAAGCGTTACATCCCACGTTACATCCCAAAGGTTAAAAGAAGGAAATGGACTGACAAGATATACCTTATAACCAGGGCAGACAACCTAGATGAAGTGACATCCGTGTCCGGGTAGAAATGCTCGAGGCACTACATGGTTAGGGTTGTGGTTGTCCCGTTCCACAACTCGGGAGCCATCTCCTTGGCGTCTTCCTCATCCAGAGAGTCTTTCATCTCATCGACGATGCTTTTCTTCTGAGCTTCTCTCCACTCCGGACTTAGTGTACAAAAATGAGACCCACCCACATCATGTGGAGGGTCTTCGTCGAACATCCGGGAAAGTTTCCCGAATATGTTCCAAAACAGAGGTTTTCTAATTTTACAAAATTTTTGTTACCTAGTTGGAATTCGATGGCGTGACCTCGGGGGCTTGTTGCCCGATCCACGATGACTTTGAATTTCCCGAATATTTCGATTCGTTCGGGAATTCTCCGGCATCTCGTACACGTTGTCCCGAGTAGGGTTGCCTCGGCGTGCACCGAGAGAAGGGACATCTCGGAGGTATTTACAGGGGGAGGGACTGCAGCCTTAGCTTCAACGAAGCAACCCTCCTCCGCTTCTCATCCGGCCCGGCGGCCTTTGAACCCCGTACATCGATGAGCCGGCAGCCTTAGTGGACTTCTTCATGTCCTTGTATATAGCACCGAGGTCATAATCGGACTCCATCTGTGCGGAGGAAAAAGTGAATTAGTTAATATCAGATGAATACAAGATAAAATGGAAGAAGGGTATAAACCTTTATTGAACACTTCGAGGGATATGTCACCCCAAAGACGTTGAACAAGGCCAAGTCTTGGAACAGGCGGGAGATTCCCGGATGCCCAACTCCCCAAATCACCCCGAGCGATACCCAAGTGGGATAGAACCCCTTGGGTTATCAGCCTCGATAGAAAGGAAAGGGGAGACTTCTTTCGGCTCATCCCGAACCAAGGAACAAGACCCGGAGTTTATTATGGAATCAGTCAAAGTTGTCCTTGGCATCAGCCTTCTTCAGCAAGCACAAAGGTTTCTAAACATCCGGAAGTCCTCCTACCTTCTACGTCGTTTGCAAACCCCACGAAGCATTGGGCTCCAAAAAGAAGAACTCTCGATCCCACCCTTTACGACTCGTAGGGCAGTTCCAAATGAAGTTGGATCTTAGGGTAGGAGGACCCCGGGCGCTGAAGTAATAGAAACAATTCCTCGGGCTGACATTGACCTTGTAGTACTGGAGGAAAGTGGTTATGGTCAGCTCTGTCCCGAACAGAGCGCACAGAATGAGGTAGGCATTGATATGGAAGTAAGTGTTCGGGCTAAACTTGTTAACAGCTAGCCCGTGGGACTCTGCTAGTTGCCAAACGAAGGGCTGCGGTGGAAAATGAAGCCCGCACAACATCTGATCTTCGAAGATCACCAACGGCCTTGTTCGGGCTTGTACGCTCGGCAATCCGGAGAGGGCACTATGGTGTGAACCATCATGGGGAAGAAAAATGTGGATTGTCACTCCCTTATTAACTCTAGAGTAGCCTTACTCCAGTAGTTCTCTATCTCGGACCACTAACCCTCCGGGACGTCACCCTTGGTTTCTAATAAACAACCCGAGGGATGAACAGTAGAAGGGGTAGGGAAAGTAGGAGCCATTCTCATATACCTCAGGTAAATGGCCGAAGGAGAGAAGTGCAAGCTCTTTGGACGAATATCGAAAGACGAACCGGAGGTTGTGGTGTTAATGACCTTACGGTGGAGCGGTAGAAATGGCGTACAGCTGACGAGCCTCTATAGCCTTCCGGTACAACGGCGGAACTGAGAAAGGGGGCTAGAAAATCTTATGGGTGGGCCTCTTCGACGGTCCTCCACTTCTTGAAGATGTTGACAGTCTCCTTGAGAGTTGGGTTGTCCATCGTGATGGCCTTTATTGCAAGAAAAGGGAACAAGAAGAGTGCTTGAAGACGAATGCAAGAATGAGAAGTGAGGAAATGAATTACCTCTGCTCACTATTTGAAGGAAGTGCGTGAAGATATGAGAATCTTTTAAGCACACCGTAAAATTTGGATGATAATTGAAATATATAGGTCCATCACAAAGACTAAATTCTACCATTCCTAATTAGGAATCAAGAAAATTGGTATGCCGCTGAACTCTTAAGGCAATAACAACAGAGGTGTTTAACCCATTCCTAGTTAGTGGTTTTAAAGAAATTTGAACTAATCCAACAAGTAGATAGTTATAATGATTTTCCAATTGATCTCCTATCATGTATTTAGATAGTAGTTCAAATTTTTGATCTTATTCCATGATTGGAGCAGTTCTCTCTCTTGTTTTAATAACATATATAGTTACGAGTTCAAAAGTTCCCTTGGTAAACTTCAAACTTATTGATATTTGGGATATTCCGGTTTCTCAAACTCTTCTATATCTTGGATGATTGTAACTTGAGTATTCTTCATTTTTCCCTTTCCTTTAAATTCTTCTTATTTATGTCTTTTAGAAGTAGACCATGTCAAGCTTTTGAATATTCCAGCCATAGGAAACAAAATTAATTGTAAGGTTTTAGAAGTTAAGCATTAGCAATTTTACTCCTTCTTACTACCTTTTACTCTTCAAAATAGGTCTTACTAAGGAAACGTGACTTTGGTGATAAGGCAAAAAGCCTTTGAAAGTAATTGAAAACTCGTAGGCTTGCAAGTCTTGAAAAACTTAGGCAAGTCTTAAAGTTGAGTTCAAAAATTCCTTTTGGAACTTTAGGGAAAAAGTGACAATTTGGAAAGTTTAAGGAAAAGGATATTCTACGAATATTCCTTTTTAGGCCTGATTTCGAAAATCGCAAAAGTTTTATTTGTCCCCAAGGCTTGGTGTGAGCTCCTTCCAAGCTACTCCACCCATCATCCGAGCCTTGATCTTCATGCATTTAGCTCCATTTCTCCGTACTTTAGCTCCTACAAAGAATCTCAACCAATAATGAGCTAAGAGCATATAAAATGACCAAAGTAAGCTAAAAAGATTACTAAATGTGACTAAAATACCTTGAAAATGTGTATGTGTTTGCACACACAACAACTATGAATGCTTGATTGTCCATTTCGAGATGCTAAATTGGTGAAGTTACATTGCGGTGCGGAAAAGAGGCAAGAGACAACCGTAACCAGAGATCTCCAGAGAAGAGTTCTCAAGAGCAAGAGTCACCACCTCTACAATGAAGCCAGGGAAAAATACAATAGGCGGTAGAGTGCTCTTCAAAATTTGAATAGGAAAACGAGACTCGGGTTGCACCGAGGAAAAGCCTCTACCGAAAATTCTTGACTCGGGTTTTAGAGGACAGATTTGCCAAAAATGTGGACCGTGAGATGCTATGTGATGGGCAATCCTACGAACTTAACTCATGTCTCTCGCAGAACATGGAGTCTTCTCTCTAGCGGAATATGGACTCTGTCTCTAGCGGAACATGGACTCTGTTGATGTCCGAACATGGACTCTGTTGATCGCGGAACATGGACTCTTGCAAATGTCCGAACATGGACTTCGCTGATGGAGGTAGCCTTGCGAACACAACTCCCGAGGACTAAAGAGGAGGCTCAAGGCCCCGGCCGAACATGCCCTACTTCCTCTGGCCGAACATGATGGCAGAACAAGGCCATGTCTTGGCCTAACATGACTTGGCCGAACATGGATCATTGCAGCAGAACATGACTTGGCCGAACATGGCCTGTTACGGCCGAACATGGGCCTATCTCGATCGAAGATGACCCTTCTCTCCGAACGTGGCCTAATTCCGCAACGCTCCAAGTTTGAATAGGCTCCTCGGAAGAAACATCCTCTTGAAGGACTTGGAGGACCAATGACTCGCACGAGAGCCAAGAAGGCCAAGGAAGCTTTGGAGTCCACCATACGAGCACATGACAACTTAGCGGAACATGGAGAGTGAAGAGTCGAACTTATGCACTTGGTCGAACTCCATGTTCCTCCCTTATCTGAAGATGCTCCAACGGAACTTCGTGCTTCTCATTGTTCATCATCAACACCGAAACCCCCTCCACCTCTTCTGGCCGGACTTCTAGACCCAACAACCAGGCCGAGGCGCTAGGCCTAATAAGGATACTTAGGCGCCAAGTTAAGCTATCTTTGGAGATTTCTTTCCTTTTAAGTACTTTTCTTATTTCCTGCCTTTACCCTCGTTTGTCATAATCGGATGGTTATTTATCTAATCAGTGGCCAACCTTAATCTCCTATAAAAGGCGAAGGCTACTCATTTTTATCTTGAAACTCAAATGATATTGATAATACACTTTTGAGAGTTATTCTTCAATTCGGGTTCTCTCATTCGATTTCCATCTCCAATTCTTGAGCACTCTTTGAGTGATTCAAGTCTGATATATCCAAGGAAGCCGTCTGTCTAGGCGTGTGGCTTTGGATCCATCGTATATTCATGGCATTATCACTTGGAACGCTAACCACAAAGGTTAGGGGTTCAAGTGGCCGACAACGATTCTGTCCCTTCAAGATCAATCAACATGCTCCTAAAGGTAGTCCAATAGATCTAAGTTACATTACTATGGCAAGTACGGTACAATCTACACCACTGGACTGTTAGGCCTAAAGGCATAGTTGGAAGCTCTCAACCGGCATCTTTGGTATGGGCTAATCGAAATTGGGTTGATGAGTTTTATGCTGCAGATGGGGAGCTTATAAAATATGGTGACAAAACCCCGCATACAGTTTAGATTAGAGGAAGGGTTATGGATTTTTCTGGAGAATATCGAGCATTTCGAGATACCCAATGATGGGTGTGATCTCACCACTCTCGTGAAGAGAGATTATTTGAACATGCTTCATGGTGTGGTCTCCGGACACGACACAGATTCGGTGGATGAGTATCGAGGGCGACAAAGGCAGCTCATCTCCTAAGACTACATCTATAGCCACTTTAAAGCTGAATAATATTATTCAAACCAACCTCCAGCTATCTACTCATCCACATGAGATTCACATTGCCAGGATGGACACCATACTTCAGGTGGCTAGAAGGCAAGCACTTGCGATAGGAGAGTTCATTTGGAGGAACATCTTAGCACATGCGAGGCATTCAACAAACAACCTCATCTTTCCTCGCTTGATCACAGCTCTAGGAAGAAAAGCCAATGTTCCTCAAAAAGGTGAGGATGATCTCGTCAAGACAATAAAAGATGTTAGAGCTTAGACCAACAACAAGAGAATGACAAGAAGACCCATGTTCGCATGGTTGCACGAAGAGGTAAAGAGCAAGAAGAAAGCAGCCAAGGGCAAGGGAGTTTCCAACACTAGTGGTCTACCGGAGGATGAGGAGTTGATTTATGTGGAGGAGGACAGAGTTGTTGACTCGATGCGAAGTTTGACGAGTCACTATAGGAGGGGGAGCCCCAACCCGAGGAGGCAGCTGAGCATCACACTCGATAGAGAGACGCGAGCCGTCGGGGTCCTTCTTCTTCATCATCCAGAGGCCTCTCTTTGTTGGATAAGCTTTTGAGAAGGTGAAGGGGCTTATCACAATGTATGTGATAAGATTGACAGAGAGACAAAGCTTAAGAGGAGAGGATTAACTTGCTAGAGGCACAGATTACGGAAGGAGATTCAAGAGAGAAATCATGGATCGATCACAGCCAACAACTTCCAAGAGTGGAGAAGATTTTGGTTGCGACTATTTCTCATGCTAGATCGAGACGTGAGGCATGCAGAGACTATTTTGAGGAGGATGGGACATATGGATCCAGCTGCACCTACATACATCACACGTTCCAAGGCCCCATTTGCATCTTTTAGGTGACCCTTTAGTTCATCAAGCATCATACGGGACATCTTTACGTCCCCGCTTCCCTAGCTCATGACCTTTTAACCCTCTCCTTCGTTTGGGAATGTACCGCTAGAGGCTAGACCCTCGGCATCAGCTTCACCACCTCTCTTTCTAAAGGTTGCTTAGCCACGACCACTTGCCATGATAACATCACCCCTAGCTCCTATTGCCCGGTGAGTGAAGCTCTCGGTGCACATAAATGTTGCTCGTCCATGCGGTCCCAGGACACTGGTGTGGAATCACTATCATTACACGGATTGGACATGCGCCTCAGCTCCTCTCATATCTATGTCCTCAAGATGGCTACTGGATTGAGGTTGTGTATATAAAGCTTGGATGCCGATTCTGATTCCACCAACAGGTAGTAGGGGGCCATCACAGGCTCCAGGTATGTCCTATCTTCTCTCCTCTATTTTTACCCTTCCATGCACTGTGGACATTGCATGATTTTGACTTTGGGGGTACATTCTTGTATATCATATTAGGGATGTAGGTTGTACTTTGTGACATGCATAGCTAAAAACACCATGTGACTATGATGCTTTTACGGTAATATGAGTATCTGCCGTAGTCGTCATTTCGTATGAAAGCTGTTATCTCGGTTAGTTGGGTTGTTGTTTAGAACTCGATTGGCTTGTGTGATTATGATCATTGAAGTTGTAGAAACTTGTTTTCAATGCTTTTATTGGAAAATTCTACCTGGTTAGATTTTTGGCCTAATTGTTTTCAAATTGATTGTCCTTTTGTGTGAATTGTTCTTCATGAAAGCATCTTATCTTGTATCGAGCTAGAACTTACTCGATTGAACCTTTACAAGTCTACATTGTTGCTTGCTTAACTGGAAGATGATAGCATTATAGGATGAGCCTATGGTCTAAATAGCCAACCATGTACATTATTTCAATTAGATAGCCCCTTGAGCCTTGAGCTAGATTATTTGTTATTATCATGATAGTCTCGTTCCTAGGGAAGGCCCGGACTCTCAGTTGAAGTGGTGGAGAAGATGATGTTCTTGAGATTCCAAGCTTGCCGTTCGAGTAATCTGTAAAAGATAAAGAGAATACTCGAAGTAGCAAGAGAGGAGTGGGGGCGTGAAGTAGCTTACCCGATTTAGGGTGGACATCCCCTATTTATAAGGAGATGCCAAGAGAAGAGCCTACCCGGTTGAAGCCTTGGGACAGCTGTTGAGATAAGTCTATGTCGATCGATTGGAGATAAGGCGGTTGTGATGATGAAGATCTCAGCAAACCGCCTTAAGTAATTCGCTTGTCAGAGAATGTCTGTCGTATGAATCTGGTGAAGATCTTCCAGGCTCGTGCTGACCTCCTTATTGGCTGCTTGATGTAAGATGACCAAGTGGTCTGTCTCCCAGTGGAGCAAGTGGCAGGCGAAGGCCTGCAATGTCACCGCACGCCACCCGAGCCCGGTTGCGGAGGCGGGGGCGCCGGGACGTCGGAAGCGGAAGCCGGAATCATACATGATGGCAGGTCCATCGAGACCCGCCGCGCGTAGCGGACCCAAAGAGCGAAATGAAAGTGGAAGCAACTTAACAAAAATTCCATACATATAACTAAAATAAAATCAAAACATGCAAATCATGCATTAGCAACAGAGTAAGCCCCGCCCTCCGTGGACGAGTGCTTACGCACCAAAACATAGATACATACAGAGTTCACAGAACCTAAAGTATCTAGCAAGCGCCAAGCGCTCAGAACATGCAACAGAACAGAATATATATATACATATACAATCACCACAACAATAAAACAGAAAGTATGCACATGCAGCTACAGAGCCGACCCTAGGCCTAAACGTCAAAATACCTCGCGCGGGATTCAGACCAAGTAGACAAAATCCCAGCTCGCAAGGTACTGCTGCTGCTCAACACAACCAAGGCAGAAGCCTCGCGGAAACCTACCCCCCGGCCGCTACTGCACCTACGAAATCCAAAAAGAACCCAAAAAGGGTGAGTACTAAAAGGACCCCGTAAGGGATTTGGGGTAAGATAAGCATATGTAGCCCCGCAAAATGTAAAGATAGCAATATACGAATATATTCAATGTAATACGAGTATCATGCATATAAAGGAAACAGATCGAATTTCTAAGGATGTGTGATTCTAAATCGCCCAAAACCCTTATAATAAATCGTAGCGACTGACCTCCCTCTAAGGGAGTCGAAGCCGAGGCTATCACGAAGCATGGTGCACCACTGGGTAGCGAACCCACAACCTGTCGTAGGGTTAATGCATGCAGTATGCCACAAGACATACTCCTACAAATTACGTAACGTACCTTAAAGCACAAATTTCCAAATACTGCAAAAGCAAGTGCAACAACACATACACCTACAGACTACGAGAATATGCCCTAGGCATATAATACTGAAACACTTGCAATGTAAAATGAAACTAAACATACACCTATCTTACCAAAAATAGCGTAACCAAACCCTTACCTCACAATTCCAGTATTTGACCGATTCTCGACGATTTCCAAACCACGACCCGAAACCCGAAACCTCTCTTTTTCTAACTTCCGGACCTCGAATCTGTCATTTCAAGTTGAATTAGCAACCTTACCAACCACACTACCAAACTACACCCCGACCCCAAAACCGAAAATCCGTGAGAATTCCGTAGAATTCCGATTTCCACGAAACTTGAATTCGTAACCAACGTAGACAATGCAAGCTTATACGTTGTCAAACTTAATTCAATAAGCGAATTGATCAAATCCAACCTTAAAACCCTTAATTACCCAACATTTTCCGATAATCCCGCTTAAATGCAACTTTTCCATTTCTTAACCGAATTCAACGTTTCAAACTTCAAACCACTCCTAAATTCAACCCCAATACCATCTTAGCATCCAATCCAACCAAAAAGAAACTCCAACAATGAAAAAGAATCATTCCAAAATTCGGTTCTTAACCAACTTTTTATCCAACTTCCAATTCAATCCATTCAAGCTTCCAATTAATCATTCTAACCTCCAATTCCACTTCTAAACCAAGAACACTATCCAATTGCATCCAAAACAACAAAATCCAACATTGAACACCAACTCATAAATTCTGCCATTTGGGGGTTTTTAACTCAACTTGTTTTCCATCAAATTGAATCCACACATAAGCTTAGAATCATGCTAGGATTAACATACTTGAAGCATGAATCAAGATAACAAACACACATCATTTTGGAAAATTCCAAGAAAATTCGGCCATAAATGGTTTCTTCATCCAAGATGTGTTTTCCAAAATCCAACACTTGATTAACACTCTCCTACAACCCAAGAACAACATACTAAAACATGGGAGGAAGAGAATCATCCTAGCTTATAGCTAAGAACAAACCCATCAAATGCGAAAACTCCTCTTTTCACCACTAATCTTCCAAACTAATGAGTAAAGAGAAGTAGGAAGGATGCTTACCATGTAAAGCACCCAATTCCTCTTTGATTCCAACAAAAAGAAGAACTTCAAGCTTGGAGGTTGAGCTCCCATGGAGGCGTTGGCGTGACAAAGGAAGAAGAAGAAGAGAAGAAAAGAAAAGAAATGAGACTTATCTCCCTTTTAGGAAATATTAAGTCAATTATATATTTTCCCTTCACTTTAAACCCATACCTCCCAACTTAAATCAAAACAAGCCAAGTGTCCTATTTCATCTCCCAATTCTGCCGAAAGAAGCTGCTGCCCCATGCTGAAATACTTTAATTTTGTGGCCAAACGTAAATTAATCTCCAAACTTTTCCGAAAGTTCCAATAATTTTTGCCCAAAATAAATTACCGAATACCAAAATTAACGAAACTTGGACACAACCCTCAGAATATTATAACATTCACAGAACATTTTTCAGAAGTTCATTTACCATTCCAGAGTGTCCTACCGAGCTCGAACCCGAACCAAAACCCGACGTGCGGCGTGTCAACTCGAACCGAAATTCCGTCACTCCAAAATTCTATAAAAATACCCATAAATTCCATCTTAAATTATAACACAACTTACCCCAAAGCCGTCAGAAAATTTCCATCCCGAGCCCCGGATTCCCGCCCCGAGCCCCGGAGTCGCCGAACCGAACGTCCCGCCCCAAATAATAAACTCCACAACCAACACCGTGACGTTTACACGACACCAAAACTACAAACGGCTACTCAAACTGAGATCTCGAGAGAGCTACCGAGCCCGCTGTACGTCCCGAGGCGACCCCGACAACCCCCCGGCGCCAGAAAAATATTTTCGGCGGAAACGTCCGGGGGACCCACACGACCTTAAATACGGAAGGGTTCGCCAAAATGATACTCGGATAGGGCTCGGGAGCCGTCTGAACGCCGAAAAACGTGACCCGCAGGCCAAAACCGGAGCCCCGGGTCACCCGGTCGCAACCCGCTCGGGGTGACCGTAACATCCTCCCCCCTTAGAACTCTTGGTCCTCCAAGAGTAGTCTGAACCAACCAGACAGGTGTCGCTACCAACCAGAAAATATAAACATTCCTCTAACCCAGAACAATCGGACCACCGTACTGGTGCGGCGGGAGTGGTAGTTTGGACTACCATACAGAGCCTCACGGCGTCCCACCCTCCGGGTGCATCTTATTGCACCCCGAGTCAGTTGCCGGTATTTCTACCAGACAACCCCAGACAGTACCGAACCTAAGTCTAACCAATCCTCAACAGGCTATCCTGGAAGACATCACGTAAAACAGCAACAGTTGGAGAGAGGGGGGGGGAAAAGATCAACCTAATAACTTACTCTAGAAACCCATGAGAACAGATATAACTGGGGTAACTCGCCCCGCCTATCAAATCTTACTGTCCCTCTGAACGGTGCTACCTCCAGTCAAATTCCATTACCAAACTCAGATTCAAGAGCCCTACGGCGGCGGTTCGTATAAGCAGTGGTGCAGTCGTTCGCGGTTTTAATCCGCGCCTGTAACAATCTGATCTTTGCCGTAGTCTCTTCAAAAGCTCGGGTCCCAGCTCAACCCTATCAGACGCATCTGTCCAACAGTATGGTGTCATACACCTCCTCCCGTACAACGCCTCAAATGGTATCATGCCAAACGTAGTCTGGAAGCTGTTGTTGTACGAGAACTCTATCAAAGCAACTGCTAGTCCCAAATTCCTCCAAAATCCAAAGTACAGATTCGCAACATATCCTTCAATATCATAATCACCCGCTCCGACTGCCCGTCCGTCTGTGGGTGATAAGCTGTTTTCAGATGGAGTCGCGTGCCCAGCGCTTCATGAAAAGCTCTCCAGAACCGTGCTGTAAAACGCAGATCACGATCAGATACAATGGAGTCTGGTACTCCATGCAAACGTACAATCTCCCTGATGTAAAGCCGACAAGCTTCTCCAGAGGGTCTATGACCCGCATAAGCAGAAAGTGTGCGCACTTTGTCAGCCGATTCACAAAAACCCAGATCGCATCATGGCGAGACCGTGTCAGGGGCAGTGCAGTCAGAAAGTCCATAGTAACATTGCCCCACTCCCGAACTGGAATGGGCAAAGTCTGCAGTGTCCCTGCCGGTTTCTGATACTCAAACTGCTCGAGTGTGCCTCCTCTAAAATCTCATTCCAGAACTCCTGATCCTCAGGTACATAAAGACGATCTCGGAAGTATAGCAATCCCTGCCTATACTGAAATGTCAGTAACAAATAAATCCTTATCTTCCCCAGATAACTTCTTCAACACCAGATCTCCACTTTGCGCTTCGCGCATCCTGTCAAGCCACTCAGAATATATGGTAAGTATGTACGCCTGAGCACGCTCCCAGAGCTGCCACCTGTGCCAAAGGCATGATAAATCACTCTCCTCGGATCGGTCCCCAACATTTCCTCCCTTAACCAACCCGGTATACTTCCTGCTCAGTACAACGGCAACCGTGTTGCCCGTGCCAGAGATGTACTCGATACAACAACCATAGTCCTTAATGTATTCGAGCCATCTGCGCTGCCTCAAATTAAGCTCCTTCTGCATAAACAGACATTTTAGACTCTTATGGTCGGTAAGAATCTGAAATTTATTACCAAACAGATATTGCTTCCAATGTTTCAGCGCATAGATTGTTATAGCTAACTCCAGATCATGTGTCGGATAGTTCAGCTCATGCGGTCGCAATGCCTCGACCCATAAGCTATCACAAAACGCTCTGCACCAACACACACCCCAAACTGAATGTGGAAGCATCCGTATATATCACATATGGTAAGCTCGGATCTGGAAGAGTCAGAATCGGAGCGTTAGTCAACTGCCGTTTCAACTCCTGAAAATTCTGCTCACACCTATCAGACCAGAAATACGGTTGACCCTTCTTGGTCAACTACGTAAGCGGCGATGCCAGGATAGAACACCCTGGTACAAACCTCTGATAAAATCCTACTAATCCCAGGAAGCTCCTGAACTCCCGTACCGTGGTAGGTTGTTTTCCAATCCCGAACTGCCCTCACCTTCTCTGGATTCACAGACCAACCATGCTCAGATATAATGTGTCCCAGAAAAGTGACTTTCCGAATCCAGAACTCACACTTTGAGAATTTAGCATAAAGCTGATATTCCCAAAGTGTCTGCAGAACTATCCTCAGATGCTCCCGATGCGAATCCTCATCCCTAGAATATATCAGAATATCATCAATAAAAACCACTAGAAATGAGTCCAAGTACGGTCGGAACACCCGATGCATCAGATCCATTAATGCCGCTGGAGCATTGGTCAGCCCGAACGGCATGACCGTAAACTCAAAGTGTCCAAATCGGGTGCGGAAAGCAGTCTTAGGTATGTCCTCATCCTTCACCCTAAGCTGAAAATACCCAGATCGGAGATTAATCTTTGAGAAAACTCTCAAACCCTGAAGTTGATCAAAAAGATCGTCAATCCTCGGTAACGGATACTTATTCTTCCCAATAAGAGCATTCAACCGTCTGTAATCAATACAAAGTCAGAGTGTCCCATCATTCTTCTTAACAAACAGAACTAGAGCACCCCATGCTGAAGTGCTCGGTCGGACGAAACTCTTTTGCTGTAATTCCTCCAGTTGCTTCTTCTACTCCTGCATCTCAGAAATAGGCATCCGATAAGGAGGAATAGATATCGGAGCAGTACCCGACTGCAGGTGGATGTCAAACACAATTTCCCGCTCTTGTGGTAATCCGGGCAACTCCTCCGGAAATACCTGCAGAAAATCTTAAACCACTGGTAAACCATCAAACTTCACTATAGTACCAGCCTCATTCAGATCATAGCATTCCCCTACACCAACTATCGACAGCTGATCCAGAATCTGTAACTCTTCACTGTGCTGTGCGATAGTCAAACCAGTCGGAGCCGTGAGAGGTAGTACCTCTCCAGAAACCATAATAGTATGGTTTGCACAATCAATGTGCAAAGAATTCTTGGATAGCCAGTCCATCCCAAGAATAATATCATAGTTCGGCATGTCAAAAACCAACAAACCCAATACTATCAGATGTCCGCCTACAGATGTCGTACAACCCCGAACCATCTAATCAGAAAACAGAAACTGACTCCCAGCAGTTTTTACTAAATACGTTTGAGGCAAGGTTCTAACAGACAGATACAGAGATGTAACACATTTCTGTGTTACAATGGAAACAGGTGCTCCTGTATCAAATAATGCATGAACCGACACCTTATTCAGAAACAAAGTACCCTGCAGAACTCCCTGCTGACTCGAGCCTCCCGGTTGGCTGGTACGACCGACTAGGTCCTCCCCGACCTCCACGATGTCTAGGGCCTCCCCCTCAAAATGAAAACTTGTCCTGCACTGAGCTGCTGTGGTGGAGGGGATGGCTGAAGCTGCTGTCGCTGCTGAGGTCTCGGGCCACCCCGCTGAAACCCACGCCCTCGCGGCGCGTTGGGTTGTGCCCGAGACTGTGGACGCTGAAAACTACCAAAATCCTACCCTGCAACCAGAGGGCAATCCCGTATCCAGTGAGTGTCAGACCCGCAACGTAAACATCGGCCCTCCTGCCGATAACAAAATCGACCGGGGTGATACCTACTGCAAATCGGACAAAATCGTGCCGGTGGTGCTCCCTCTCTACCTCTACTAAACTGCCCAGACCTGTTCCGCCATCGAGAAATCTGCCGGGGTCCCTGCTGTATGGAACCCCTCCGTACTCCCCTAACCTCATTGCAAGGTGAGACGACTCTCAACCTCCTCTTGCTCGAGGAGTTGAGCCCTAATGACCGCTTCCCGAGACAAAGTAATGTCTAAAAGTCTCAAGCCCACCTGAACTCGGGCGCAGTCAACGAATAAACCTCTTAGCCTTCTATTCTTCCATTCCATAGTACTACGGTACGTAGCAAACCAACCGATCAAACTCTCACTCATACTCTCCGACTGTCCTGTCTCACCCGATGAAACTCATCAACCGTGCTCGACAGATTCCTGGCTACATCCCCACTGCACTGCTAGTGGAAAATGTAGCCTCCCCCAGGAGTTTATCAACTCCTGCAGACCAAATCTCTACTACTTCTGGCCCTTCTCAATCATTGAACCTCGGGGGGGTTCAAACTCTGAAACCTCTCCAGAAGTCTGACCTCGTCAGACTGGTGCCTCAGATCTCCCCGTCGTTAATAGGACCGACGAGAAGTCTAGGTGTCGTAGTGACCATCCTCCTCGGAGTCACTCACTTACCAATCCCAAAGCTGTGGCGAGCAGTGGCTAAAGTCTCGCTATCACCACCTGATCAAAATGCCCTTACTGTGGCATAATCAGATCTTCCCCTGCCTAATACCGCCCCTAAACCAGCTAGGCTGGCGAGTAATACCAAGTCAGAGAGGGGTCCCTACGACCGCTAAACCTCGGGGCGGTGAGTGTGGTTGTTCGAGACCACAGGTTGCGCTGAACCCGTATCCTATTCCACGGAGGTGTGGGATCTCAGTCCCGCCCCTCCGGTACCAAAACACGCTGTCTACGCGTGTTAACCAAACCTGAGACATTTCGGACCAAACAGAGTCCAGACCGATCAGTCACCTCTAATCCCTACAGAAACTAGCAGCAGCTTTCTAAGGCTCTGTAGTGCAATGCAGTGCTTAACTCAGAAGTTATTTTGCAAAATGATAAAATCATGCATTTCACAGAATCACAGAAGCATTTCATGCTTATTTCATCAAATCTTTTCCTAACACACAATTGTACGTACCTGGATCTTTTTCCACAATCCCACGACCGTAATAATCTTACCAGAATCCAGAAATCCCGAGTTCCGAAATCTGCAACTATCAGGATAACTTGAAGGATCAACTTTGTTCCACAATTTTATTTTGAAGTGGTTCAAGTAAGGAGGTGGCCAATCTCCGTACCAAACCATTCTAAAATAAAATGTACAACAATAGTCGTCACTACAAGTCACCACTGACGACCAATATGGTCACTTACCTGCTCTGATACCAACTTGTCACCGCACGCCACCCGAGCCCGGTTGCGGAGGCGGGGCGCCGGGACGTCGGAAGCGGAAGCCGGAATCATACATGATGGCAGGTCCATCGAGACCCGCCGCGCGTAGCGGACCCAAAGAGCGAAATGAAAGTGGAAGCAACTTAACAAAAATTCCATACATATAACTAAAATAAAATCAAAACATGCAAATCATGCATTAGCAACAGAGTAAGCCCCGCCCTCCGTGGACGAGTGCTTACGCACCAAAACATAGATACATACAGAGTTCACAGAACCTAAAGTATCTAGCAAGCGCCAAGCGCTCAGAACATGCAGCAGAACAGAATATATATATATATATATATACATATACAATCACCACAACAATAAAACAGAAAGTATGCACATGCAGCTACAGAGCCGACCCTAGGCCTAAACGTCAAAATACCTCGCGGGATTCAGACCAAGTAGACAAAATCCCAGCTCGCAAGGTGCTGCTGCTCAACACAACCAAGGCGAAGCCTCGCGGAAACCTACCCCGCCGGCCGCTTACTGCAGACCTACGAAATCCAAAAACAGAACCCAAAAAGGGTGAGTCCTAAAAGGACCCCGTAAGGGATTTGGGGTAAGATAAGCATATGTAGCCCCTGCAAAAGCAGAAAGATAGCAATATACGAATATATTCAATGAATACGTAGTATCATGCATGTAAAGGAAACAGATCGAATACCGAAGGATGTGCGATTCTAAATCGCCATAAACCCTTATAATAAATCGAACGACGGCCTCCCTCTAAGGGAGTCAAGCCGAGGCTATTACGAAGCATGGTGCACCAGTGGGGTAGCGAACCCACAACTGTCGTAGGGTTAATGCATGCAGTATGCCACAAGGCATACTCCTACAAATTACGTAACGTACCTTAAAGCGAAATTTCCGAAATACCGCAAAATGAAGTGCTACAATACATACACCTACAGACTACAGAATATGCTCTAGGCATATAGTACTGAAATACCTACAGAACAGAAAATGAAACTAAACATACACCTATCTTACCAAAAATAGCAGAACCAAACCCTTACCTCACAATTCCAGAGTATTTGACCGGTTCTGGACGATTCCCAAACCACGACCCGAAACCCGAAACCTCTCTGTTTCTAACTTCCGAACCTCGAATCTGTCATTTCAAGTTGAATTAGCAACCTTACCAACCACACTACCAAAATAGACCCCCGAGCTAAAAACCGAAAATCCTGCAGAATTTCCGTAGAATTCCAGATTTCCACGAAACTCCGAATTCGAACCAACGTAGACAATGCAAGCTTATACGTTGTCAAACTTAATTCAATAAGCAGAACTGATCAAATCCAACCTTAAAACCCTTAATTACCCAACATTTTCCGATAAACCCGCTTAAATGCAACTTTTCCATTTCTTAACCGAATTCAACGTTTCAAACTTCAAACCACTCCTAAATTCAACCCCAATACCATCTTAGCATCCAATCCAACCAAAAAGAATCTCCAACATGGAAAAAGAATCATTCCAAAATTCGGTTCTTAACCAACTTTTTATCCAACTTCCAATTCAATCCATTCAAGCTTCCAATTAATCATTCTAACCTCCAATTCCACTTCTAAACCAAGAACACTATCCAATTGCATCCAAAACAACAAAATCCAACATTGAACACCAACTCATAAATTCGGCCATTTGGGGTTTTCACCTCAACTTGTTTTCCATCAAATTGAATCCACACATAAGCTTAGAATCATGCTAGGATTAACATACTTGAAGCATGAATCAAGATAACAAACACACATCATTTTGGAAAATTCCAAGAAAATTCGGCCATAAATGGTTTCTTCATCCAAGATGTGTTTTCCAAAATCCAACACTTGATTAACACTCTCCTACAACCCAAGAACAACATACTAAAACATGGGAGGAAGAGAATCATCCTAGCTTATAGCTAAGAACAAACCCATCAAATGCAAAAACTCCTCTTTTCACCACTAAACTTCAAAACTAACAAGAAAAGAGGAGTAGGAAGGATGCTTACCATGTAAAGCACCCAATTCCTCTTTGATTCCAACAAGAAGAAGAACTTCAAGCTTGGAGGTTGATCTTCAATGGTGGCGTTGGCAGCAGCAAAGGAAGAAGAAGAAGAGAAGAAAAGAAAAGAAATGAGACTTATCTCCCTTTTAGGAAATATTAAGTCAATTATATATTTTCCCTTCACTTTAAACCCATACCTCCCAACTTAAATTAAAACAAGCCAAGTGTCCTATTTCATCTCCCAATTCTGCCGAAGAAGCTGCTGCCCCATGCTGAAATACTTTAATTTTGTGGCCAATTTCCAATTAATCTCCGACTTTTCCGAAAGTTCCAATTCTTTTGCCCAAAAATAATTACTGAATTCCAAAATTAACGAAACTTGGACACAACCCTCAGAATATTATAACATTCATAGAACATTTTTCAGAAGTTCATTTACCATTCCAGAGTGTCCTACCGAGCTCGCTGAACCCGAACCAAAACCCGACGTGCGAGCGTGTCAACCTGAACCGAAATTCCGTCACTCCAAAATTCTACAAAAATATCCATAAATTCCATCTTAAATTATAACACAACTTACCCCAAAGCCGTCAGAAAATTTCCATCCCGAGCCCCGGGATTCCCGTCCCGAGCCCCGGGAGTCGCCCGGAACCGAACGTCCCGCCCCAAATATTAAACTCCACAAACACCTCCGGGACATTCTCACGACTCCAAAACTGCAAACGGCTTCCCAAACTGAGTTCTCGAGAGTGCTACCGAGCCCGCTGTACGTCCCGAGACGACCCCGACAACCCCCCGGCGCCAGAAAAATATTTTCGGCGGAAACGTCCGGGGGACCCACACGACCTCAAATACGGAAGGGTTCGCCAAAATGATACTCAGGCCTTTTGCGGACCGTTTGGGTACAACGGCAGTGAAGAGTCCCTTCAAACATTTAAAGCGGGAGAGATAACGGGAGGTGGGAGGTTTCTTGGCCGTTATGGGCGCGGCACGTGGCGCCTCGAGGGTCGATTACGCTTTTCAAAAGCGTTTTCCTTTCTGCACGGAAGGGGAGAGGTTTAATAACCGCTGGATGCCGGCATGTGGCGCCTCAGGAGCCGATCACGCTTAAAAGCGCTTTTTCATTTTGGCGGGCTTATAAAAGCGTATCCGAGAAGATTGAAACCTTTCACTATCACTCTCGTATTTCCTCACTTTGCTCTGAGTAATCTTTCCGTATTCTTGTGTTTCTTGAACCGTTCATCGGCCGCTTGAGAGTTTTTGTACGGTGGTTCCCACTTTCCGTTTGAGATTCCGGGGTCAACTGCTCGTTTTCCAACCGCTCCGTCCGTCTTACTCCCGGTAACGAATCATGTAAGGTTTCGTTCTCCGCACACCGAGTACTTCAAGTTCTCTGAGCGCACTGAGCGTTTGACGAAATGCCTTTGCTTGGCCGTTTCGATTTATATGTCTGTCGCTCCTTTTTGCAGAGATGGAATCCAAGGAAGCTGTTCGCCCCGTGCTCGCCCCCTTGGAAAAGACCACGGTGAAGTTTGAGAAAATCCACCAGGATATGGTGGAGGCCTTCTGGCCTGTAGAGAAAGTGCCGGCATATACGTCTCGTTCGGGCGCTTTTTGGGCGATGGGTTGGCCCGCCACCGAGGAGAACATGGAGAACCGGGTGCTGTGCTTGTACACGCCGCAGCTCGAGGCGGGATTGCGGTTTCCCCTTCCGCAATTGGTGCAAGATTTATGCGCCGAATGGGGGATGCCACCAACTCAGCTGGCACCCAACACTTTCCTGACCATAGCGGGCTTTATTGTCGCCTGTCACATGGCCGGCGTGAAGCCATTCGCCGACGTCTTCAACCGCTTCTACCGGCTGGAGCTGAGGAGTGGGAGTGCGTTTTTCTACGTCACTCCCATAAATGTTGGGGGTAACCACTCCATTTCCTTCACCGCCTCACCCAGATCCTACCACAACTGGCACGGGTCCTTTTTCTTCGTGCCCCACGAAGGCTCATGGGACTTCCCTGTGGCGAGGACGCAACAATCCGTGCAAAGCATTGTGCGGAGGCCCGAACTGACTCATGAGGGAGTGCGGTGGCAGGCATACGTCCAACTACTGGGGTGGTTGGACGATGTTTTTTCAAGGAGCGCGTGTGACGAGCTCTTCCCTTTCTCGGCTGCCTAACTGGACGAGACCACCCTGAGGTGGGCTGGGATCAGCACAGGCTTCGTGCTGGACCCTGAGGTGCCTCCGCCGTACGAGGGATGGGCCCCCGTCCATCGTGGGACGATGATAGATTCCTACTATGCCGCATTGGCAGGGGCCCAAAGGTACGTTTTGCATATATATAAACATACTGTATAAGTGTGAGAGGTCTGGTAGAACCTGGTCTGAAGACTTTTCTTTACGTCTGCAGATGCCTTCGCAGAGTCTGGCGAAGCCCAGGGCAAGAAAGCGTCCATGCGCATTGCCCAGCGAGTGCACCTGGCTTGTGCATTTGGGAAGGATGCCCCTGCTGGGGCAGTCAAGGTGTTGGGACGTATCGTCCCTAAGCAGCCCAAGAAGAGACTGGCACCAAGCCCTCGGCATCTTCTCAGCCAGAGAAGAAAAAGAGAAGAGTGGCTGCTGCGCAGCCTAGAGAAGGGAGTGCCTCCGTTGTTGCTGAGGGGGCCAGGGCTGCGGAGCCGACTGGAGAGGCCAAGAGGCCTACTGAAGCAGAGGGGCCTGCCGTAGTCCCTCCAACTGAGGAGGCTAAGGAGCCTGCTGGGGAGGAAGTCCCCAGTGCTGTGGAGGAGGCCGCGGAGCCTGTGGCTGAGGAAGCCAGAAGAGTGGAGGTTGAAGTGCCTTCTCCTGTTAAAGAGGCCACGCCCGTGCAGAGGGCCCGGAGGGAGCGCAGCAGATAGTGCTGCCCCATGTAGGCTGTGCCCATCTCAGTGGTGCAGCCTATTTCTTCTAAGGAGGCTGCTGCTGAAGCCTTTGTGTCTGGTCTCTTCGCGAGCCCCTCTCCAGCCCAAGGCGAAGACTGCCTGGGCATGTGGTCGTGGCAGAGATCCTTACCGGAGGAAAGGTGCCCCTCCCAACGGCAAGATGTCAGCAGCAACATCCCGATCTCCATGAGGAGGAAGGGTAGCCAGCTGCCCAAGCCATTGGCTGCCTGCCAACAGGAGGCAACAGTCACTCCTGCAGCAACCCTTTCTGGAGAGGGGGTCCCTGAAGTGGCCCCTTCAGGGGAGAAGGCCCCTGTGACAAAGGGGAAGAGGATCCTGAGGGTTGAGGAGACTTCCTCCTCTTCTGAAAGTGAGGCCCCAGGGGAGGGGGGTCTGGTAACACGGTCCTCTGCGAGAGGACAAGTGGTTGGGAGATAGCCCAACCTTCCAGCAGCCAGCTGGAAGTCAGTGGATGGGGGCATCCTTCTGCTGGTAAGTCTTTGGAAGAGCACTGCACTGCGCTCCTCTGGGCCCTCTGCAGAGGACGTGGCCTCTTCAATAGGGGAAGGCACTTCAACCTCCACTCTTCTCGGCTTCCTCGGCCACAAGCTCCGCGACCTCCTCCACAAAGATCGGCTACTTGCCCTATCCGTCGCCCTATCCGTCGCCCTCTGCACCCAACCGGTCAGGCGGCTACTTGCCTAAATCATGGCATCGGACCTTGTCGAGTCTCACTTGTGCACCCACACAAAGGGAAGCCCCGAGGTCTCCACACAGGTGGTTGCGGGTCTCATTCCCAACCGACCTACAACTCGCCCCGCCCCAAGGGTAACCCCCTTGCGCTGCGGAAGGGTAACCCCCTTTTGGCTCCTTCAAGGAGGTCTATGTGTAAGTCGCCCTCGCGCACCACAGCAGGCCTCCCGCTTGGATTTCTCCACACAGGTGGTTGCGGGTCTCATTCCCCAACCGACCTTCAACTCGCCCCGCCCCAAGGGTAACCCCCTTGCGCTGCGGAAGGGTAACCCCCTTTTGGCTCCTTTAGGGAGGTCTATGTGTAAGTCGCCCTCGCGTGCCACAGCAGGCCTTCCGCTTGGACTTCTCCACACAGGTGGTTGCGGGTCTCATTCCCCAACCGACCTTCAACTCGCCCCGCCCCAAGGGTAATCCCCTTGCGCTGCGGAAGGGTAACCCCCTTTTGGCTCCTTTAGGAAGGTCTATGTGTAAGCCGTCCTCGCACGCCACAGCAGACCTTCCGTACGGACTCCTCAACACAGCAACGAGTCTCACCCCCAGAACCTCAGATGGTTCTCCACTTGTCTCAACAAGTGCTCTGCTGCCTTCACCGACGCGCGACTTCAGGCTCGAGGTAAACTGAGTTTTCACTTCCTTCATATCATATAAATAGTGAGCGTTACTGCAGTATCTTCTACTTGGTACACTGTACACTACCCAAGGGCTTACTCACTGAAAAATCGCCAAAGTCTCTGTATGAGCCGCCTTCGCGAGCCCGGTAGACTTTCACTTAGGGAAATCTCATTCAAGGTCTTCAAAGACATCTTATCCCAACAAAGGGTCTCTATCTCAGCTTGTCTCGGCAAGCGAACCCACAAAATTATCTCGGAAAGATATGTGTGGCTCCGCCATTGCGGACTTAAAGTGCCTCATCACTACGAACTCAAACCAAGTCTCCAGCTTCTTGACAAGTGATCTCTGTGGCTTTGCCGTTGCAAACCCCAGAAAGACCTCTCTCCACAAACAGGACTTAGCCTACGATTGTCAACCTAGCTAACGTGCCCTATCTATATCGCTATCGCGAAATAAAAGCGGGACTACAAGACAATGAAGGTAAATGAAATTTTACTTCATCTATCGTATCAAAATAATGCATGAATGCAGGTATTTTTGGTCCACAAAAAGGGGGCGTCCACAAGTTGGGGCCTCCATCTTAGTCCAGAAGGGAATACTGTGCTGCGCCCATCTTCTTTCCTTGCTCCCCAGTCGAGCAAGGCCTCCACTGTCGGATCGCCGGTGTTGGCGGCATCCGTAATCCCAAGACTCAGCTGCGGGAAAGCGTTCTCCACTTGGGAGCGGCATCGTAGCCAGCCTTCCTCATAGGCTTGCGCCCGCCTCACCTTGGGCTTGAATCTCACCAAGCTTCTCCATCGGGCCGAGGCATCCGCCCGAGGATGGGCACCTTGATGGAGGAAAAGGACTCGTGATCCTCATCTTCAAAGGGAGGAAGGCCCAAAGCCTTCTCCATCTCCCATACGGAGACCATTGCCTTCTCCAGGTCAGTGGCGACCTCCAGGCGTGCCTTCATGGCAGCCTCAGCAGCAAGCCTGCCCTCCTCCACCTTCTTCTCTGCCAACTGGGCCTGGGCAGTAGCCTGGCGCTCCACTTCCTTGGTTGCAGCCCTTGCCTGCTCAACTTCAGCTTTCGCTGCCAAAAGGGACTCCTTCAGGGTGGCAACCTCGGTCTGCAAGGCTTCCAATCCTGCTGCTTGCCGAAGGTAGTGTTGCTTGAACATATCAATCAGGCTAGCCTGCTCCCACCGGTACAGCCTGCTGGTCGCCCGCTCCTTGTTGACGTAGTCACACCAACTCTCCAGTTGGGACACGCGCTTGGCATGCTCCTCTTTGAGCTCCTCCTCCCTCTTTTTGAGGCCTCCACCTCCCTCCCGAGAGAGGCAATCTCGCTATCTGGGCGTTGTCCCGCTGGTTGGCATACTTCAGAAGTCATGCCATTGCTCCATAGCAAACATATCCTTTGACGGCCGCCTGCATCCCAGTTCTATTTAAGTAAAGGCAGGAAGAGGCCAAGCTGAACTTACACATAAAGACCAGAAGCTGTCTTACCTGCAGACTCTGTTGAGCTGCCTCCCTCATAAACTCGGCAGGGGAGTCCAAGCTCCGCTCTGTCACCTCCCTGTCATAAGGGGTGCGCAGCCCCTCCAGACAGGATAGGAGGGTTTGCTCCCCTCCCCTCAGCAGTGAACTGCTGTTCCTAAGAAGGAAGACCGGATCCCATGTATCTTTCAGGAGCCTCCCTTGCTCCCTGAACACCCTGAGCCTGGTCTCGTGCCTCTTGACCCTCAGGATGTCTGGCTCCTCAGACCACTTAGGGACTGACTTGGCAGCAACGCGCCTCCGCTCCAAATAATGGGGCCAGACCCCAGTCTCCTCAAGGATCTCGGTTCTGGTCCCCAGGTCTGCAGGGATCTCTGTCAGGGTCCCTTGGTCCACTGGGACCTCACGGGGACCAAGATTTTGCCACTGAAGGGCCCGCACCTACAAAGTTGCGGTATCGGCAATCGGGAAACGGAAGTTTAAAACTCAAAACAAGGAAAACACTATCATATCACATCTTAAGCCATATCCATTCACTATTAGTACCTTCTTGGTTCATGTGTTTTCTTGAGCATGTATAATTTGGTTGTAGGTACGGTCTTGAGAGATGGGTACATTATGAGTTTGGGGAGAGTTTTCTACATGTTGGTTGTGCGAAAGGTTATGACCGAGGTGATTGGGTACATTATGAGTTTGGGGAGAGTTTTCTACATGTTGGTTGTGCGAAAAGTTATGAGTGAGGTGATTGTTCAAAGCATATGTTGTACCTATGTGCTAGAAAATGAAAAATGAAAAATGAAAAACAAAAGAGAAAGTGAGCACCAATATTAACAAAGAGCAGAAAGTGGTGCAAATAAGAAAAAAATTTGAGTTAAAAAGAGGCGCTTGTTTAAAGAATAATGTCGAATTTTACAAAGGGTTGAAGTTGTGTAAGATAGTGAAAGTGAGTTTGAGCTTGCAAAAGCAAGCAAGAGAGTACGAGGTTAGTTTGTAGATGTGTTGGTGACCATCTTACATGTTCAGTAAGCTAAAAGCTCCACCCATATAGCCTTCAACCGAAGTCCCTCCTCACTGGCCCGGCCTCATTACAACCCATCGAAAGACCATCTAACCGGAAGAGCATGCAATGTCCCTCGGGACATTAGTGGAGGAGTTTTGGTTTTACGGCAAGCTTATGGATTGAGGGTACTAGATAAGATCAATTTGCACACACCTACTTCCCCTTTTCGATGAGTGAAACACCGAGGAGTGACACTCTATTTTATGCATTGAAACCAATTTTCTAAGACTTCATTAATCATTTGTGTTCTTGTTAGTGAGTACTTCTAAACAAAAATTCAGCTTGAGTAGACTTTGGTGGATTACATATTCTAAGTTGCAGCTACTTATGTTGCCAGGGACTGGAAACATCTTGAGTTTGGGGCTGTATTGTGTGTCACACATACACATATATTTTGAGGTGTTTTGAGTTAAATATGTCACACTTCCTGCTTAATTTTATATGATTTGAGCACCTAACTTGTTTATGTTGATTAGTCTTTTCAGGTGCGCAAGTGGTGGAGTCAATGGGAATTTTAGAGCTTTGCGTCTGAAATATGTGTTGAGTTGTGTCTTTGGTTCTTTGGGTGCACAAGAGGAAGAGGGCTGGACTTGGAGAAGGAACAACATAATTTGTGAACTAAAAGGAGCGATGGAGTGTGCGCTAGAGCCCAACGCACAAATGCTTGGAGTCTTCTTATGTGTTGAAGAGTGCGAGCTTTATGCATGGATTGTGTGGTGACTGGAGTGAAGAGCCATTACGTGGAAATTCCGGGTTGATGGTAGCAGGCTTGTGTGCGGAGTGCAGGTCTTTGGAGCACAAAATTTTCGTGTCTTTTTCATATTTGACCAGAACATTCTCATGTTGATTCCACCACTTTTCAAGACTTATTTACCCTTGTTTGTAGTCTATTAGATGCCCAACATGTCTAGGGAAATTTAGGAACTTAATCTAGACTATTTAGACACTTTTAAGGTAAGTTTTCACATCATCCTTCCTTCAACTCGGGTTGCACTATTTGGTTGCCACTTTGGGGTTGGGTTTTAGGGTTTTGTGTCGTATTTCATGGAGGATCGATGACTATGTTTATGGATTAGCTGAGAAGCAATCAAAATCAGAGTTTCTTCTTCCTTGTTGTTCTTATTTTATTGCTATCTTTTGTTTGCTTTGTGTTTTCTCACAGCATGTTAGTTAGTGAGTAGTTGTGATTTTTCTTGGGGTTTGTTAGCTTAGGAGATAAGCTATGAATTTCCTAACATATGATGTTAAAGATATGGATTCTTGAGCATGTTTATATCCATGGTATGTTGCATTTAAGGCCTTGTGCATTCGTACACCATAAGATGTTTGATGAAATGTCCGAAAGGTATTTTGTTGGACATTGATCAAGGGAATCCATAGATTTGTTTGCTATTGGTAAGAGATAACCATTAGAGACTAATAGGTAGTTAAGTTAGGTTCATAAAGCCTCAGGTGTTAAGTCTCAACCCATGAGAATGGGTGATCTTGACTCTTTGAGAGATTAAACCATCACCTAGAGATTAGGGGTGGTCTAGCTTGTGTAACTCACCTCTTACATCGCTGGAATTTGTCGTGTAAACTCCTAATGTGTGAGAAATCCCGTGAGATTTGTTATTGCATTGGTTTAGAAGCATCTTAGGTCTTTCCACTTGTTAAAGTAGCTTAAAATAGTCTCAGGGTAGAAGTAACCATAGTTTTATTGCTCATTTGGGTGACTACATTACCAAAGCATTTCAACACTTTAATTTACTATTTTTCCCCATTTTCTCAAGTAGAGTAGCATACTTTGATCATATCATCAACACATACTTTTCCCTTGGTTCGACATCCTTTCACAAAAGCCACATAGTACATGAAACCTTACGCTTGGGGCTTAGAAAAGGGGTTATAATTATTAAAACATTTGTGCACAAAGTGGACAAAAAGTGTATATACCTCGGTCACAACAATAATGTCTGGGTGTAGATAGTTTTAGCACCTTTATACTCTAAGAAAGAACAACACTAGAAAACTCACAAATGCTTTGGAGAACACATGTTTTGGAGAACAACCACTTTGATGGAGTCAAAGGGAGGGTGGAAATAGTAGCTTCAAGGAGAACACATATTTTGGAGAAGAAAACTTACAAATGCTTCGATTTAGTTCTAGTCCGAGAAGTGTGACAAGAGGCCCTACTTATAGGCAAGGAAAAATAGCCTACAATATGCCAACAATATTCTTAGAATATGCCTATCTAAAAGATACATTTTCAAAAATAAGTCCAAGTCAATCTCCAAGCAATCTCTTATTATTGAGGCCCACTTTTAAGGGATTTCCTAGAATCTTCCAAGCAATCTCCTATGATTAAAGCACCACTATTTAAGGGATTTCCAAGAATCTTCCAAGCAATCTCTTATTATTAAGTCGCCACTTTTAAGGATTTCCAAGTATCTTCCAAGCATATTCCTAGCTTAAATGAGGCGTCACTTTCATGCCTTTTCCAAGAAGCTTTCTAGTGTGCTCAAACTCCTTACTTTGT
The DNA here is from genome assembly GCA_024586325.1 of Stellera chamaejasme. Classification (NCBI taxonomy): domain Eukaryota; kingdom Viridiplantae; phylum Streptophyta; class Magnoliopsida; order Malvales; family Thymelaeaceae; genus Stellera; species Stellera chamaejasme. The sequence continues at coordinate 22,495,869 of CM044979.1, forward strand.
CCTCCAAGTTTTACTCCTTGTTCAAGTAGAGCACCAAAGTTCGTATTTTTGTTTTTAGTGACTTGAGCTTCTACTTCTTGATCCATTTTTTCTGCCATTACTCCCAAGAAGAGTCCCAAGACTTGATCTTGTCTTCTTTACCCTTTCCATTGTCACAAGTCCACCAATGTTGTAAAAAGGGCTAGGAGCTACTCTTGTGGGCTTCGGCTCTAGATCTTCACCTTGAGCCTTGGAGTTGGAGCCTGGATTCATATCAGCTTCTCAATCTTCAATTCATTGCTCAGTTCGTCACCGACTCCAACCTCATCTTCCTCACTATCATAGTTCATTGTGGATTGTAGTTCAACAAGAAACCAAACAAACAGAGCCTAACTCTTCATCTCCTCAATCAGCCCGCCAATACCTCTCTCTCTATCTTGCTCACCATCCTTCTTGCTCCAACCATCTTACAATGGTCAGATTCATCGGCGATGGAGACGACGACTCGCAACATGCTTGAATCAAAGGTCGATGGTCGGAGTTGGCCTTCGGGCCGGAGGTTGAAGATTCTCAAATCGAGGTTGCAAGCTGTCATTGATGAAAATGACTTCCAGATCTTTGTCGATAGCAGTTCCTCCTCCTTGGGAAGTATAGAATAAATGATTACTTGAACAATGCTTCCTGTGTGGAAACAATTACACCCCAAATTCCTTTCTTTTTGAAATGCAACGAAAGATTTTATTAAAATAAAATTACACCCAATTTGAAATAGATGAATGGGTATAATATCAAATACAACAATCCTACAAACACATTCCATACCCCATTTAGAAGAATCACCACAAATCCCACCAAAACCCTCGCAAGGTTTCCAAAACCCAATGGTTAAACTCCAAGTTTAGTCCCTTAACTTTCAACTTTGTCCTATTTTCGTCCTACTTTAAGATTTTGTCCTATTTTAATCACGTAGCTTTAGAAATTGTCTCAATTGGGTCTTTCTGTTAGAGTCAACGTTATTTTGACCGTGAACCCTAACCCATTATTTTGTCCTTCTGTTTCATCCTTGTCAGTTCAGTTCTTAAGACAAACTTACCCCTGCCCTGCTGCCGACAGAACTCCCGTTCTTGGAGGAAATTCTCGCCGCCATTGTCTGGATGGTTCTCGTTGACGAAGAATCTGAAATCTACCTCGCGTCGTCGGCTTCGATGACTTCCATGGTTCAATTGTTGAACCGCGGCGGCAATCTGGTGGTGAAGCGGAACGCGATCGGTCTTCTCGAGATCTGGTCTCATTGGAAACATAGAATTGCTTCCTCTCGGAATCACTCGCCGCGTTGACGGAATCTCCAAACGCTTTTCAAATTAATCGAAACCCAAATCAGCCCCTCTGTCACGAAATCATCTCTCACGATCATCTTCCACCTGGTCTCCGACACTCGCCGCCACCAAACAATCATCTCCGATCTCGTCCGGATGGGTCTCGATTCTCTGCTTCTAGAAACTTCCATCGAATCCGACAAGAGCGTCTGCGAAAAATCTCTAATCGTCCTTGATTCCCTCTGCGAATCGAGTGACGCACAAGCGGAGGCGTATCGCAACTCCTTAACCGTACCGCTGCTGGAAAACACCCATCTCGACGAACACGTATTTCGGGACGATTTGCCAGAAGGAGGGCTGTGTCTTCCTGGTTGTGTTGAAGCGCTCATGGCGGTTCCGACGAGGATAGAAGAATCGAGGCAACCATCAATCTACTTCCCACGCCCGTAACCGCCGGCGAATATCACGCTGGCGAGGCGAGACGATCTCGCAAGTTACCGGTGTTTAGCGGGGTTCGATGGAACGATGAGGGAGATATGGTGGCGGAGCGAGAGCCGCTTCGATGAGTTCGATGGCTTCGAGGAGTGCGTGAGAAGAGGAAATGAGATCGGGCATGATTGTGGGTTCCACCGGTGTGTGTTCGACCCGGTGACGGTCGGGTTCAGGTCGCCGGCGGGCCCAATCGCTCGACCCGACAAGCAGGGCGCTTGATTCAATTTTAGGACGTTTTCTTGGATTTTGAGTGCTTAATGGACATAATGGGTTAGGGTTCATGTTCATGTTGTAGCAGCAGCAGGGCAGGGGTAAGTTTGTCTTAAGAACTGAACTGACAAGGATGAAACAGAAGGACAAAATAATGGGTTAGGGTTCACGTCAAAATAACGTTGACTCTAACATAAGGACTCAATTGAGACAATTTCTAAAACTACGTGATTAAAATAGGACAAAATCTTAAAGTAGGACGAAAATAGGAAAAGTTGAAAGTTAAGGGACTAAACTTGGAGTTTACCCAAAACCCAATAGATTTTAATTACCCACATAAAAACTTCCCAAGACCAATAATCTACTAATTATTTATATTATAATGGAATCTCTTCAATACCATTCTCAGAGAAATAGCTTTTGATCGAGACCTCGAATTCTTCCAACTTTTCATTTTCTTCTTCTAACAACCCCGATCTATTGATGAATAAGAGTTGCGCATCGACCCAAGCCCAAAATCAAATCCTCGGTACAATGAAAGGTAAAAGGAGAATTCTTACCCAAAGGAAACCATTCAGAATTTCCAATAAATAATTCATCAGTATTAGTAACTTTCTGATTATTGTTATTGGAACTCGCCAAAGGAGAATTACTACACTCATCCACGGGTTCATCATTTCCAAGGCTGGTGCAAGTCCCAAGCGAAGAAGTGGAGTAGGCATCAGCCTTGCCTGACGGAGGCAGCATAGACAATCCAACACCTCCCAAACCCGCAAAACACGCACCACCATCAGCCTGTGTAGTGGACGGCACCCATGTATAGCACCAACCAAAACATTCTCACCGAAATCTCCAGCCGTTGTACACCCATTCGAATGTGAATCAACCTCCACAATCAATACTAGACCAGGTCCAAAAAAGCCACACTTCCCTGCACCAGGGGAGCCCTCTGGCGTGATGGGTGTCGGAACATCAATCTTGCCCCCGTTGTACAGAACACCTAACTCACCACCAAGCTTTGTATCTACTAGAGCAGTTGAAGAACACGCCGCCGATTACACTCCCACCGCCACTACACCATCGCGCTTTCCACTAACCGCCACACTGATCTTATATGCTTGAGACTTGCCGCTTTGGATATTTTTTGCCATCACTAAAGGCTTCACCATCAGAATGAACTTTGATCGCCAGACTGACTTCAGACTACCATCACCCACCAATTTCACACTTTTCTCTGTTGACTTCAGACTACCATCACCCACCAATTGGATGAAGCTACCTTGTTTTTGGCTCGAATTGATAAGGAGAGAGATTTACCATTTGATTATCGGTAGAACTTCTTCCCCACAACACCCTGATGACCTATAGCCTCCTTCCAAGATAAGATGAGCCATCCAATATCCTCACCAGTAGGATCAATGGAGCTAGAATTTTTTTCTCATCTTCCACAATTCTTAAAATATTCAACTTCCATCCCCATTCAACGAGAAATGTAAAAGATTTTTTATCTATAGAAAGATGAATGTTTGCATCAAATCTCATTTTTAAACACCCAACAATTCTCTATTTTCTCTTTAGAAACCCTCCCTTCAAATTCCTTTGAATCGGAGTAATTTCAGGCTGATGAAGTTGACGGTGATGGAGGGGATTTCTTCAGTAAAACGGCTTGGAGGAAAACTTGATTGAGGAAAACAGCCAATAATGTTTTTTGAAAAAATTTTATACACAGTCCCGTAAAAATAATTATTGTCCTGTTTTAGTCATATTTTAAAAATTTGTCCTATTCTGGTTCTATCTAAGGGTTCACTGTCCTATTTTGGTCCTTTCCGTCCACTGATGTCGTTACTTTTGACGGATCTCTATGAAAGTACCATTTTGACCTTCTGATTACCTGACGTGGCGCTCATGTTGGATCCAAATAGCAACTTAAGAAGCTATAGTTACCTAAGTAGTATAAGGACTAAAGCTATGAGTTGAAGTTGTAATTTACCCAAAATTTAATGAACACACCCTGAGATGAGAAAAGTTGGAACTTTTGCAGGCGGCGACTCTCCTCCTTGCACGGTAGCCGGTGGAGGCAGAGTAGCTTTTTCGGGGCGGACTTGCCAGTTGAAGGTGCGTCGGAGGCTAGGGAGCGTCTTGTGGTGGTGGAGGTGGAGGAAAATGGCCGAAGATAGAGTAAATGTTGTCCGTGTCGGAAAATGATTTCTTGCTCTGTTCTCCTCTGTTCTGGCACCCATGGTGACGTGAGATGGTGGTTTGCCTTCATCTCGACGGGGCGGAGATAGTGGAGGCGGAGATCGATGGTGAAAGCTTTGGGTTGGAAGGAGGAGAGATTGAGGCTGAACAAGAATGTAGCTTTTGTATTTTTTTGTTGCAGGCTTGTTGCAAGATTGCAACTTCTTCTTTCTTTTGATTTCCATGTCATAAGTTAATCCAACATGAGCACCACGTTAGGTAATCAGGAGGGCAAAATGCTACTTTCACAGAGATCCGTCAAAAGTAACAGCATCAATGGATGAAAATGACCAAAATACGACAGCGAACCCATAGATAGGACCAAAATAGGACAATAATTATTTTTACGGGACTGTGTACGGAATTTACTCTTTTTTGTCAAACAAGAGATAGAATTTAATCTAATCTTATTCAACCGTATCCACAATAATCTTATCATATCCAATTTTAATTATCCTATGCTCCTATTTTTTATCTATACAACTAGGGGTGTAAATGGGCCTGAGCTCGACTTGGTTGAGCCCAAATTAATAGTGATATCCACGTTCCCGAATAGGAGCGGAATCCCATTTCATTGGTTGATGATGGTGTTCTTGAGACTCCAAGCTTGCTGTTCAGAGTAATCTATAAAAGATAAGAGGAATACTCAGAAGTAGCAAGAGAGGAGTGGGGGGCGTGTAGTAGCTTACCCGATTTAGGGTGGACATCACCCTATTTATAGAGTGATGCCAGGAGAAGAGCCTCCCCCAGTTGAAGCCCTTGGGCAGGCTGTTTGAGATAAGTCTGTGTCAGACTGATTGGAGATAAGGCGGCTGTGATGATGAAGATCTCAGCAAACCGCCTTAAGTGATTCGCTTGTCAGAGAATGTCTGGCGTATGAATCTGGTGAAGATCTCCCAGGCTCGTGCTGACCTCCTTATTGGCTGCTTGATGTCAGATGACCAAGTGGTCTATCTCCTAGTGGAGCAAGTGGCAGGCGAAGGCCCAGATAGAATACAACCAAATAAGGAGTGAGGGTCGCACGAACCTGAGTGTAAGGGCCTTATCTGAGCGGGACCAGTATAGGCATGAGAGTCCTCACAAAGGCTAGTTGAGACCGCGGGAGTAAGATCCGTGAAGGCGAGTGGGATCACAAGGGCGAGACTCGAGACCGCGAGGGCAACCCGCGAAGGCCTAAGAGACGCAAAGGTGAGTGTGAGACATCGCCAAGGCGATAATTAAGGCCCGCGAGGGCAAGACCTAGACCTCGTGAAGGTGAGACTGGAGTCCGTAAGGGTGAGACCTTGCTCGGGCGATACTGGAGACCACAAGGGTGAGACCTTGCGATGGCGGTACTGGAGACCATGAGGGTGAGACCTACGGGGCCTTGTATGATTCTGATGCGACGCGAGGACGCGTTTGCTTGGGTAGTGTACCAAGATGCCTCCTCCTGAGAGCGGAGTATGGGCAGGGTTCTGTACTCCGTTTTAGAGGTATTGTGTTGAAGACAATTGTAGTCATAAGTCTGGACTCGTGTGGAGTGTGAAGACCTTTTACGATCTAATTTTCCGTGTTAGATCCTTCATGATCCTTGTGAGTTTTAGAGGGGGCATTTACTTGGGTAGTGTACCAAGTTGCCTCCTCCTGAAGGTAGAGTATGGGCAGGGTCCCGTACTCTGTTTAAAATTCAAAGTCTTGGAGCTGGCGAGGGCGCTATGCGGCTTGTGGACCGTTTGGAGTGTAACGGCAGTGAGGGGGCTCCTCAGTACTTAAAGCAGGAGAGATAACAGGAGGTGAAAGGTTTACTAACCATTATGGGGCGCGGCACATGGCACCTCAGGAGTTGATTACGCTTTTAAAAAGCGCTTCTCTATTTCTGTATGGAAGGCAAAAGGTTTTCTAACCGCTAGATGTTGGCACGTGGCGCCTCGGGAGCCGATTTCGTTTAAAAGCGCTTTTTCATTTTGGCGGGCTTATAAAAGCGTGTTCGAGAAGATTGAAGCTGTTCATCTCTACTTTCGCATTTCCTCATTTTTTTTTGAGTAGCCTTTTCGCATTCCTGCATATTTGAACCGTTCATCGGCTGCTGCGAGCTTTCTCGTGGTGATTCTCTACTTCCCGCTCGAGACTTCACCGTTCGTCCGCTCGCTTGCCGCTTGTTCTTCCGCTTTTTTCACCAGTAACGAATCATGTAAGATCTCGTTCTCCAGCACAGTGAGTGCTTCGATTTTTCTGAGCACACTGAGTGCTTGACGAAATGCCTCTGTTAGGTTCTTTCGATTTATATGCTTGTTGCTCGGTCCTTTTTGCAGAAATGGAGTCCAAGGAGGTCGACGCCCAAAGTGATTGTCACCGTGCGTAAGGCCATGGTGAGTTTTGACAAGATTCACCAGGATATGGTGAAGGCCTTTTTCCCAGTGGAGAAGGCTTTGGCGTTCTCCGCCCGTAAGGGTGCTTGCCGGGCGTTGGGTCTGCCGACGACCGAGGAGAACCTGGAGCACCAGGTGTTGTGTCTGTACACGGCACAGCTCGCGGCGGGGCTGCGGTTTCCCTTTCCGCCGCTGGTGCAAGATTTATGCACAGGGTGGGGGCTGCCACCAACACAGATGGCGCCCAACACATTCCTGACGATAGCAGGCTTTACTGTCGCCTCGCCGAGTGGCCGGAGTGAGGCCTTTGCCGACGTCTTCCATCGGTTCTACCGGCTGAAACTGCGGAGTGGGAGTGCGTTCTTCCACGACACCCCCATAAACGCTGGGGAAACAACTCCATTTCCTTCACCGCTTCGCCCAAGTCTTACCACAACCGGCACGGGTCTTTCTTCTTCCCGCCCCGAGACAATTCCCGGGATTTCCCCTTGGCGAGGACGCAGCGATGCGTGCAGAGCATCGCGCAGAGGCCTGAGCTGAAATGAAAAAAAAACAAAACAAACACACGCACAACTTCATCTTCTTCCTCTCTCACCTTCTCTGCCGCCATTCTTGAAGCTTCAAGCTCCAACAACTGAACTTTGCCATTTCTCGAGGACTCTTTGAGGTAAGCATGCTAAAACGATCCTTGTGTTGTGTAAGTGAATAACTGAGGTCGGTTTGTGAAGGTTCTCGCCCGGTTTGTAAACCGTGAGTGCTGAAATTTGGAAGTGATTATGGAATCACAAGGTTTGTTTGATTTCTTGGTTTCTAAACGCTCCTGCATCTTCTTGTGCATGTTTGACAATAGAGCGTAGGAAGAAACGCGCCGAGGTGGTGCCGAAGCGCGTCTGAAAATTTGGGTGTAAAATCCAACGGTGGATTCAATAAAGGTAAGGATATATTTGTGATCGAGCGAAGTTCGGGTTCTCGTTAGTGTAATCGGTTCATAGGAAGAGGCTCGGTGTGAAAGCCGCTTTTCCCGCCCGAGCCTCGGTTTTGGTGCCATTGTTAGTGATTGATTCCGTGAATTTCAATGCGTTTCAGATATGGAATTGATTGTGAACAGGAGTTGCTTTGAAATTGGACCGAAACTCGCCAAATTTGTACCGGACAAATGAACGAGAATTTCGGTTCGGACTTGTGTGAACGATTTGGGAAGAAGGGATGATTTAAAGGTTTGGTTGTGTTTATGGATGTATAAGTAACAATGTTCTAGCTCGGTTTGGGAAACCGATTTTTCTGTGGAATTTTCCGAAAGTGCGGGTTTGCGCGGAAATTGTTTTCTCGGGGTTGTTTGGATGTGTTCGATCCAACTATGGTTGTACACTTGATTCTCTGGTGGAGTAGCGCGGACCCGTAGGAGCCAAGTTGTGCATTTCGGATCGGAGTCGGGATTTTCCGAGTGTTGGGCGGCAAAGCATTTCGAGGTAAGGGCTTAATTTGGTAAAATGTACGCTTGTTCTGTTTCAAGGCCCGGATGACCTTAGAGGCCCGGGTTCCTATTCTGTTCTGTATATGGTTATCAGGTAATGTTATTTCTGTTTATGTTTATGTATTCTTGTTATTATTATATGTTCTGTTCTGTGTCCGCACTGAAGGGGGTGCCGACATTCTGCGTATCCGCACCAGGAGTGCCGAGCATTTGCTCGTGTCCGCACCGGCGGGTGCCGACATTCTCGCGTATCCGCACTGTGAGTGCCGACATTGCCTGCGTGTCCGCACCGAAGGGGTGCCGACATTCTCGCGTATCCGCATCGAGTGCCGATACATTGCATTCGTGACCCTACGACAGTTTGGGGCTCGCGACCCCAGCCGGTACCGTGCTTCGCTCGCTCGACCAGATATTCCGACCTCCGCTGAGGGGTCGCATGGTCGTTCTGGCGGTTGGACCGCATATGTTGGTTTCTGATTTTCGTTATATTTTATGCTTATATGTACATGCATATGTTGTGATATTCTGTTTTGCAGGTTCAGATTGTTGCCCTGTGGGCAAACTGCACTTTTACCTTAAGCCCTTACTGAGTCCTTTCGAGGACTCACCCTTTTATTTGTTTACCATCTTTCAGGCAGTCTGACAAGCAACCAGCGGAATAGAGATCCGCGGTGCTTCCGGACATTCTGGGTTATGTAGCAAGAAGAGCACCACGTGCGGGAATTCTTGAGCGAGAGGCTTCTGATTCCGCACTTAGGTATATTTATAGGATTTTGTTTAATGGCTCTGTAGCTGTAACTGCATGCATATAGATCAGATCATGGTTTTGTATATGTGTCTATATCTGGAATATATTCTGCTTTATCTGTCTTCGTGTCGCGGCGAGCCCTCGACTTGCTTACCTCGGAATTGCTATATTATGGATTTGGTACTTGTGTTGTGGCGATGAGTGAATTGGGATATTCCATGAACGGCTTGGGTGGTGAAAGTTGGATTATTCGTAGCCTTGCCTTGCATGAGTATTTAGGTTGCGAGTTGTTACTTGACGGTTTTGTTTGGAGCTCGATGCTCCTGCCACACTTTCCGCCCGTAATTCCTCAAGCTCGACGCCGCGCCGGCTCCGCCTCCGCAACCGGGCGGGGTGGTTGTGACAAGTTGGTATCAGAGCAGGTCGGGTCGGAATGACCCAAAAGGTAAAGTATGTTGGTTTTGGGTATGGAATGTGGAAGGCAAGTATACAAGTTCGAGGGTGGACTTTTGGAGTAAGTTAAGTCTGTTCATGGGTAAGTAACTGTGGAAGTGACTTCGAGGTACAAGCCACCGTTCTACGTTTCATTCTCGGGGCGGTTCAGACGGAGACTGCCACCTCCTTATTTGAACCGCTTTCGGAATGGATGTGGAGCAGCGGGCTGTTCTTTGGAGCACTTTGGAAAATTTGAGGTACTCTAATGAATCTTGGGTGATTTGTGTGGTGTTTCTGTGTTATGAGCATGGTTGGGTTTTGTGGTTTAAAGTTGAATATTTGGTTGTGAGATTCTGAAAAGAATCTCGCATCATGCATTGCATTACACTACAGAGCCTTAGAAAATCGCCGCTAGCTTCGTAGAGATTAGGAGTGACCGATTTTTGTCTGGACTCGTTTGGTCCGAACTGCCTCAGTTGGATTCACACGCGTAGGCGGTGTGCCATGACCGGAGGGAGGGGATTGTAATCCCATGCCTCCGAGAGATAGGGTTTGAACTGTTGGTTATGGGTTGAGTTGGTATATGGTTTGGAAATTTGGTCCGGGATAAGTTGTTTTTCCGGTTGGACTTGGTTTGAGGAATTGTGTACTACACGCGAATAGCGTGATTTGGTACCGAGGGGCGGGACCGAGATCCCACACCTCCGTGGAATAGGATACGGGTTCAGCGTAACCTGTGGTCCGAACAACCACACTCACCGCCCGAGGTTTAGCGGTCGTAGGGACCCTCTCTCGATTTGGTATTACCGCTAGCCTAGCTGGTTCAGAGGCGGCAGTAGGCAGGTGAAAATCTGTTGATGCCACGGTAAGGGCATTTTGCTTTGGTGGTGATAGCGAGACTTAAGACACTGCTAGACATAGTTTGGGATCGGTAAGTGAGTGACTCTGACAAGGGTAGTCACTACGACACCTAGACTTCTCGTCGGTCCTATCAACGACGGGGAGATCTGAGACACCAGTCTGACGAGGTTGGACTTTTGGAGAGGTTTCAGAGTTTAAATTCCCCCCCCCGAGGATCAGCGGCCGAGGAGGGCCGGAGGTAGTAGAGACTTGGTTTGTAGGAATTGACAAACTCCTGGAGGGAGGCTATTCTGAGCCGGTTGGCCGCCGGGGCCAACGGCTACTCCGGTCAGATTGCTTCCAGATTGAACCGGAGTTCGGATTGACCCGATATCTGATTTCTAGTGTCTGGCAAAGGTACCTGGACATTTCGCGAAAAATATTTTTCGGGCCGGGGTTGCCGTCGGACGATTTTCGGGATTCTCGGCGGAGAAACGGCTCCCGGAGTGACCCGGGACTCGATTTGCGCTTTGAGGAAGATCTGAGTCGGGATATAATTTACATTTTTCTCGTGAAGAAAAATGTTCGGGTCGGAAATTACGGTTTCGGGCGCTTTAGTAGAGGTAGAGAGGGAGCACCACCGGCACGATCTTATCCGATTTGAAGTAGGTATCGTTCAGGGTGAATTTGTTATCGGCAGGAGGGCCGATGGTTACGTAGCAGGTCTGATACTCTTTGGGTACGGGATTGCCCTCTTACTGTAGGGGTGAGTCGCAGGAAGTTCTGTAAGGTACCGTACTTCCGAATGAAATACCGGTTCATGCTATTTGATACAGAGCATTTGTTCTCATTGTAACACCGAAATGTGTTACATTTCGTATCTGTCATAGTACCTTGCCTCAAACGCATTTAGTAAAAACCGCCGAGTCATTGCTTTTCTAAGGAGATGGTTCTGAGTTGTGCGATATATTTAGTAGGAAAACTGATGGTATCGGATTTGTTGGTATTTGACACGCCGAAACTATTATATTATTCTTGGTATGGACTGGCTATCCAAGAATTCAGTGCACATTGATTGTGCAACCCGTACCATTATGGTTTCTCGGAGAGGTACTACCTCTCACGACTCGATGGTTTGACTATCGCAAAGACGATGCAGTGGTTGCAGATTCGGATCATCTGTCGATAGTTGGTGTTGGGGGAAAGTTATGGTCTGAATGAGGCGGGTACTAGGTTGAAGTTAGATAGTATGCCTTGGTTCGAGATTTTCCGCAGGTATTTCCGGAGGAGTTGCCCGGATTACCATAAGAGCGGGGAATTGTGTTTGACATCCACCGCAATGGCATCGCTCCGATATCTATTCCTCCTTATCGGATGCCCATTTCGAGATGCGAAGTAGAAGAAGCAACTGGAGGAATTATAGAAAAAGGGGTTTCATCCGACCGAGCACTTCAGCGTGGGGTGCTCGGTTTTGTTTGTTAAGAAGAATGATGGGACACTCGACTTTGTATTGATTACGAGACGGTTGAATGCTCTTATTGGGAAGAATAAGTATCCGTTACCGAGGATTAACGATCTTTTGATCAACTTTGGGGATTGAAGGGTTTTCTCAAAGATTGATCTCGATCCGGTATTTTCAGCTTAGAGTGAAGGAAGAGGATATACCTAAGACTGCTTTCCGCACCCGATTTGGACACTTAGAGATTACGGTCATGCCATTTGGGCTGACCAATACTCCGGTAGCATTCTTGGATCTGATGCATCGGGTGTTCTGACCGTACTTGGACTCACTTCTGGTGGTTTTACTGATGATATTCTGATATATTCTCGGGGTGAGGATTCGCATCGGGATCATCCGAGGATAGTTACTGCAGACACTTTGGGAACATCACTTTATGCTAAATTCTCAAAGTGTGAGTTCTGATTCGGGAAGTCACTTTTCTCGGGACACATTATTTCGAGCATGGTCTGTCTGTGGACCCAGAGAAGGTGAGGGCGATTCAGATCGGAAACAACTACCACGGCACGGAGATCAAGAGCTCCTCGGGGTTAGTAGGATATTATCTGAGATTCGTGACCGGGTTTTCTATTCTCGCATCTCTCGCTCACGCAGCTTGACCAAGAAGGGTCAACCGCTTATCCGGTCCGATAGGTGTGAGCAGAATTTTCAGGAGTTGAAGCGGCAGCTTGACTAACGCTCCGATTCTCGACTCTTCCGCATCCGAACTTACCGTATGTGATTTATTCGGATGCTTCCACATCCAGTTGGGGGTGTGTTGGCGCAGAGCATTTTGTGGTAGCTTATGGGTCGAGGCATGCGACCGCATAAGCCGAGCTAATCGACACATGATCTCGGAGTTGGCCGCAGTGATTTAAGCGTTGAATCATTGGAGGCAATATCTGTTTGGTAATATATTTCAGATTCTTACCGACCATATGAGTCTGAAATATCTGTTTACGCAAAAGGAGCTTAATTTGAGACATTGCGGATGGCTCAATACATTAAGGACTATGGTTGTTGTATCGAGTACATCTCTGGCACGGGCAACACGGTTGCCGATGCCTTGGGCAGGAAGTATACCGGCTTAATTAAGGGAGGAAATGTTGGGGACTGATCTGAGGAAAGTGATCTGACGTGCCTTTGGCACAGGTGGCAGCTCTGGGAGCGTGCTCGAGTTATTACACTTATTATACATTCGAGTGGCTTGATAGGATGCGCGAAGTGCAAGGTAGAGATTTGGTATTGAAGAAGTTATCTGGGAAGATAAGGGTTTATGTATTACCGACGTTTCAAGATAGGCAGGATCGCTATACTTCGAGACCGCCTTTGTGTATCAGAGGATCAGGAGTTCTGGAATGATATTTTTGAGGGGCACACTCGAGCAGTGTGAGCATCAGGAACCGGCAGGGACTTTCTGACTGCACTGCCCTGACACGGTTTCATCATGATGCTATCTGGGTTTTTTTTTTTTTGTGGATCGGCTGACAAAGTGCGTACACTTTCTGCCTATTCGGCCGCTGCACCCTCTGGAGAAGCTTGCCCGCTTTACATCGTGAGATTGTACGCTTACATGGAGCACCGCACTCCATTGAATCTGACCGTGATCCGTGTTTTACAAAGACAATTCTCGATTGCTTTTCATGAAGCATTGGGCACGCGACTCCATCCGAATCTGACTTATCACCCACCGACGGACGGGCAGTCGGAGTGGGTGATTCTGATATTGGAGGATATGCTGTGAATCTGTACTTCGGATTTTGGAGGAGTTTGGGACCAGCAGTTACTTTGATAGAGTTCTCGTACAACAATTGCTATCAGACTACGTTTGACATGTGCACCATATGAGGTGTTGTACGGGAGGAGGTGTATGACACCATACTGTTGGACAGATGCGTCTGATGGGGTTAAGCTGGGACCCGAGTTTTTTTTTTTTTTTTTGAGAGGAGACTAAGGCGAAGATCAGATTGTTATAGGCGCGGATTAAAACCGCGAATGACTACACCACTGCTTGTACGAACCGCCGCCGTAGGCTCTGGAATCTGAGTTTGGTAATAGAATTTGACTGAGATAGCACCGCTCGGAGGAACAATAAGATGTGATAGGCGGGCGAGTTACCCCGAGTTGTATCGGTTATTATGAGTTTCGAGTAAGTTGTTAGGTTGATTTTACCCCCAACTATTTCTCGTTTTATGTGGTATCTTCCGTGATAGCCTGTTGTGGATCGCTTAGATTTAGGTTCGGTGCATGTCTGGGGTTGTCTGGTAGAAATACTGCAACCGACTCGGGTGCAATAAGATGCACCCGGAGGGTGGGACGCCGTGAGGCTCAGTATGGGCGTCTAAACTACCACGCCCGCCGCACCTGAACGGTGGTCCGATTGTTCTGGATTAGAGGAATGTTTATATATTCTGGTTGGTAGTGTCACCTGTCTGGTTGGTTCAGGCTACTCTTGGAGGACCAAGAGTTCTAAGGGGGGGAGGATGTTACGGTCACCCCGAGCGGGTTGCGACCGGGTGACCCGGGGCTCCGATTTTGGCCTCGCGGTCACGCTGGCGTCAGACGGCTCCCGAGCCCTATCCGAGTATCATTTTGGCGAACCCTTCCGTATTTGAGGTCGTGTGGGTCCTCGGACGTTTCCGCCAAAATATTTTTTCTCGACGGGGTTGTCGGGGTCGCCTCGGGACGTACAGCGGGCTCGGTAGCGCTCTTGAGACCTCAGTGTGGGAAGCCGTTTGCAGTTTTGGAGTCGTGAGAAAGTCCCGGAGGTGGTTGTGGAGTGTAATATTTGGGGCGGGACGTTCGGTTACGGGCGACTCCCGGGGCTCGGGACGGGAATCCCGGGTCTCGGGATGGAAATTTTCTGTCGGCTTTGGGGTAAGTTGTGTTTGAATTTAAGATGGAATTTATGGGTATTTTTATAGAATTTTGGAGTGACGGAATTTCGGTTAAGGTTGACACGCCGCACGTCGGGTTTTGGTTCTGAGTTCAATGAGCTCGGTAGGACACTTCGAAAAGTAAATGAACTTCTGAAAAATGTTCTGTGAATGTTATAATATTCTGAGGGTTGTGTCCAAGTTTCGTTAATTTTGGAATCCGTAATTATTTTTGGGCAAAAGAATTGGAACTTTCGGAAAAATTGGGAGTTAATTTGCAAAGGGGTGCAAATTAATAAAAATTAGCATGGGCAGCAGCAGCCCATTGTCGGCAGCATGTGTGTGTGTGTGTGTGATAGGAGGGACACTTGTCCCTTCTTAATTTAAAGAAGAAAAAGAAAGAAGATATAAAAGAAGAGAAATGAAATGAAAAAAAAAAAACAAACACACGCACAACTTCATCTTCTTCCTCTCTCACCTTCTCTGCCGCCATTCTTGAAGCTTCAAGCTCCAACAACTGAACTTTGCCATTTCTCGAGGAATCTTTGAGGTAAGCATGCTAAAACGATCATTGTGTTGTGTAAGTGAATAATCTGAGGTCGGTTTGTGAAGGTTCTCGCCCGGTTTGTAAACCGTGAGTCGCTGAAATTTGGAAGTGATTATGGAATCACAAGGTTTGTTTGATTTCTTGGTTTCTAAACGCTCCCGGCATCTTCTTGTGCATGTTTGACAATAGGAGCGTAGGAAGAAACGCGCCGAGGTGGTGCCAAGTGCGCCTGAAAATTTGGGTGTAAAATCCAACGGTGGATTCAAATAAAGGTAAGGATATATTTGTGATCGAGCGAAGTTCGGTTCGTTAGTGTAATCGGTTCATTAGAAGAGGCTCGGTGTGAAAGCCGCTTTTCCCGCCCGAGCCTCGGTTTTGGTGCCATTGTTAGTGATTGATTCCGTGAATTTCAATGCGTTTCAGATATGGAATTGATTGTGAACAGGAGTTGCTTTGAAATTGGACGAAACTCGCCGAAATTTGTACCGGACGGTGAACGAGAATTTCGGTTCGGACTTGTGTGAACGATTTGGGAAGAAGGTATGATTTAAAGGTTTGGTTGTGTTTATGGATGTATAAGTAACAATGTTCTAGCTCGGTTTGGGAAACCGATTTTTCTCGTGGAATTTTAGGAAAGTGCGGGTTTGCGCGGAAATTGTTTTCTCGGGGTTGTTTGGATGTGTTCGATCCAACTATGGTTGTACTGACTTGATTCTGCGTTGGTGGAGTAGCGCGGACCCGTAGGAGCCAAGTTGTGCATTTCGGATCGGGAGTCGGGATTTTCCGAGTGTTCAGGTGCGCAAAGATTTACGAGGTAAGGGCTTAATTTGGTAAAATGTACGTTTGTTCTGTTTCAAGGCCGGATGACCTTAGAGGCCCGGGTTCCTATTCTGCTCGTATATGGTTATCGTGTAATGTTATTTCTGTTTATGTTTATGTATTCTTGTTATTATTATATGTTCTTTTCTGTGTCCGCACTGAATGGGTGCCGAAATTCTGCGTATCCGCAACAGGAGTGCCGATACTTCTGTTCTGTGTCCCCACTGAAGGGGTGCCGACATTCTCCGTATCCGAACCAGGAGTGCCGACATTTCTGCTACGTGTCCGCATCAAGGGGTGCCGACATTCTGCGTATCCGCATCAGAGTGCCGATACTTGCTCGTGACCCTACGGTTTGGGGCTCGCGACCCCACCGTACCGTGCTTCGCTCGCTCGACCAGTATATTCGACCTCCGCTGAGGGGCCGTTACATGGTCGTTCTGGCGGTTGGACCGCATATGTTGGTTTCTGATTTTCGTTATATTTTATGCTTATATGTACATGCATATGTTGTGATATTCTGTTTTGCAGGTTCAGATTGTTGCCCTGTGGGCATACTGCTCTTTTACCTTAAGCCCTTACTGGGTCCTTTCGAGGACTCACCCTTTTATTTGTTTACCATCTTTCAGGCATTATGACAAGCAACCAGCGGAATAGAGATCCGCGGTGCTTCCGGACATTCTCGGGTTATGTAGCAAGAAGAGGTACCACGTGCGGGAATTCTTGAGCGAGAGGCTTCGATTCCGCACTTAGGTATATTTATAGGATTTTGTTTAATGGCTCAGAGTCAGAATCGCATGCATATAGATCAGATCATGGTTTTGTATATGTGTCTATATCTGGAATATATTCTCGCTTTATCTGCCTTCGTGTCGCGGGCGGAGCCCTCGACTTGCTTACCTCGGAATTGCTATATTATGGATTTGGTACTTGTGTTGTGGCGAAGATTGAAATGGGATATACCATGAACAGCTTGTGTGGTGAAAGTTGGATTATTCGTATAATAGCCTTGCATGAGTAATTAGGTTGCTAGTTGTTACTTGACGGTTTTGTTTGGAGCTCGATCCTCCGTTGCCACACTTTCCGCCGTAATTCCTGTTTCCGACGTCGCGGCCGGCTCCGCCTCCGCAACCGGGCGGGGTGGCTGTGACATGAGCCGACATTCGAAGGAGTGCGGTGGCAGGCATACGTCCAACTGCTGGGATGGTTGGGCGAGGTGTATTCGAGGAACGCCTGTGATGAGCTCTTCCCATTTTCAGCCACCCAGCTTGATCAGGCGACACGATGTGGGCTGGGATCGCACGGGCTTTGTGCTAGACTCCGAGGTGCCCCGCCGTACGAGGGATGGGCCCCACCACCGTGGGGCAGTGGTAGATGCGCTCTACGCAGCGTTGGCGAGCCAAAAGGTATGCTTGCATATATATAAACGTAATGTACAAGTGTGAGAGGCTTAGTAAAACCTCGGTCTCAAGTTCTTCTTACATGATGTCTCTACCGAGACCGGCGAAGGCAAAGGCAAGAGAGCGTCCATGCGCATTGCCCAGCATGTGCACCTGGCGTGTGCATTTGGGAGGGATGCCCCAACTGGGGCTGTCAAGGCGTTGGGGCGCATTGCCCCTAAACAGCATAAGAAGAGGGCTGGTACCAAGCCGTTGGCGTCTCCTCAGGAGAAGAAGAGGAGAGTGGCTGCTGGCGAAGTGCAGCCTGGAGAGGGTAGTGCCCCCGCTGTCGTTGAAGAGGCCAAAGGGCCTACAGAGGCAGAGGGATCTGCAGCAGTCCCTCCAATCAAGAGGCCGCGGGCCTGTTGGGGATGAGGTCCCCGCTGTTGTAGAAGAGGTCAGAGAGCCTCGCCGAGGAGGCAAGGAGAGTGGAGGTGGAGGTTTCTCCACCCGATGAAGAGGCCATGACTATTGCAGAGGGCTCGGAGGGAGTACAAAGGACACCGCTGCTCCCATGAGGCCGTGCCAATATCGGTGGTGCAGCCAGTCCCCTTTGAGGATGCCGTTGTCCTTGAAGACTTCGTGTCTGGGCTCTTTGCGAGCCCTCTCCAGCCCAAGGTGAAGACTTGCCCGGGCACGTGGTCGCGATGCAGATCCTTGCTAAAGGAAAAGTGCCTCCTCCAACGGGCAAGATGTCAGCAGGGGAGGTCCTGCTTTCCATGTGGAGGAGGGGCAAGATGGCCGCTAAGGCCATTGGCAGTTCTGGCCAGCAGGAGGTTGTGGTCACTCCTGTGGAGGAGGAGGTGGTGATCACACTGCGGGAGAGGAGGTGGAGGCCACCATCGCAAGGGAGGAGGCCTCGCGGCAATTTCTTCGGGGAGGAGGCCCTGCGGTGAATCCTTCAAGGGAGGAGGCCCTTGTGGCAAAGGGGAAAGGGATCTTGAGAGTTCAAGAGACTTCCTCTTCGATAGTGAGGCCCCAGAGGAGGGGGATCGATAGCGCGGTCCTCTGCGAGGACAAGTGGTTGGGAGGTAGCCCAACCTTTCAGCAGCCAGCCAGAGGCTAGTGGGTGGGTGCGCCTCCGCCGGTAAGTCATTTAACTTGACTGTGTGCTTTACTTGCTTTGAGTTTACGTTTCAGCTTTTCTCGCTTGTACTGATATTTGTAATGTTGCAGCGCGGCCTTCGGGCAAGCGCTCGGCCCCGCGAGCTCCCAAAGTGGACCAAGGGACCATGACCGAAGTCCCCGCGGACCTAGGGACCAGAACCGAGGTCCTTGAGGAGGCTGGGGTGTGGTCCCACTACTTGGAGCGAAGGCGAATCGCTGCCAAGTCAGTCCCCAAGTGGTCTGAAGAGCCGCCACCCCAAGGTCATGAGGCAAGACGTCAGGGCCAAAGTGTACAAGGAGAAAGGGAAGCTCCTGCGCGATGCGTGGGACCCAGTCTTCCTTCTCAGAAATAGCAGTTCACTGCTAATGGGAGGGGAGCAAACCCTCCTATCATGCCTGGAGGGGCTGCGCACCCCCTACGACAGGGAGGTGACAGAGCGGAGCCTAGACTCCCCCGCCGAGTTTATGAGGGAGGCAGCCCAACAGAGTCTGCAGGTAAGACAACTTCTGGTCTTTATGTACAAGCCTGGCTTGCTTTCTTCTACCTTTGTTTAAATAAACTTGGATGCAGGCCGCCATCAAAGTATATGCTGCCATGGAGCAATGACATGACTTTCTGAAGTATGCCAACAGCTGGATGTCACACCACCCCGCCCGGTTGCGGAGGCGGAGCCGGCCGCGACGCCGGAAACAGGAATTACGGCGGAAAGCGTGGCAACGGAGCATCGAGCTCCAAACAAAACCGTCAAGTAACAACTAGCAACCTAAATACTCATGCAAGGCAAGTATACGAATAATCCAACTTTCACCACACAAGCGCTTCATGGTATATCCCATTTCAATCATCGCCACAACACAAGTACCAAATCCATAATATAGCAATTCCGATGTAAGCAAGTCAGGGCTCCGCCCGCGACACAGAAGACAGATAAAGCAGAATATATTCCAGATATAGACACATATACAAAACCATGATCTGATCTATATGCATGCAGTTACAGCTACAGAGCCATTAAACAAAATCCTATATATATATATACCTAAGTGCGGAATCAGAAGCCTCGCGCTCAAGAATTCCCGCACGTGGTACTGCTGCTGCTACAGAACCCAAGATGTCAGGAAGCACCGCGGATCTCTATGCCGCTGGTTGCTTGTCGATCGCCTCAAAGATGGTAAACACATAAAAGGGTGAGTCCTCGAAAGGACTCGGTAAGGGCTTAAGGTAAAGTGCGCTTTGCCCACTGTGGCAACAATCAACTCGCAAAATGTAATATCACAAAATATGCATTTACATATAAGCATAAAATATAACGAAAATCGAAACCAACATATGCGGTCCAACCGCCGTAACGACCAGAACGACAGCCCTCAACAGAGGTCGAATATACAGATCGTAATGTAATGTAAGCACGGCACCGGCCGGGGTCGCGAGCCCCAAACCGCCGTAGGGTCACGTAACGTAAATATCGGCACTCGATGCGGATACGCAGAATGTCGGCACCCCTTCGGCGGACACGTAATGAATATCGGCACTCGATGCGGATACGCAGAATGTCGGCACCCTTCAAAGGCGGACACGTAATGTAAGTATCGGCACTCGGTGCGGATACGCAGAATGTCGGCACCCTTCAAAGGCGGACACGTAATGTAACATATAATAATAACAAGAATGCATAAACATAAACAAGTAACATTACCCGATAACCATATACGTAATGAATAGGAACCCGGGCCTCTTAGGTCATCCGGGCCTTGAAACAGAACAAACGTACATTTTACCAAATTAAGCCCTTTCCTCTGAAACGCTGCCCCGCAGCCCAAAACTCGGAAAATCCCGACTTCCGACCCGTAATGCCCAACTTGGCTCCTAAGGTTCCACGCTACTCCACCAATACAGTAATCAAGCCGGATAACCATAGTTGAGTCGTAACACATCCAAATAATCCCGTAAAGAAATTCTCGCACAAACCCGCACTTTCCCTTCATCGAAACTTACTTCTCTTCATATCTAAGTTCTTCTTGGGTGAGTTTTGGCATGTGCACAACCTGTGCGCAAGCTCTGTGCGCTGTGCAAGCCTGTGCACAACTTCGTGCATCAAGTTCTTCGTGCGCGCATGTGCAGGTTGTGCGCAACTGCGCACAAGGTCGTGCACAACTGTGCGCAGGTCATTGCGCGCGCACAAGGTATGTGCACAACCAGGCGCAAGGTCAGGCGCTGCGCACAAGGCTGTGCACAACCTGCAAGGCAAGGCTGTGCGCGGCGCACAAGGCTGTGCACAACCTGTGCGCAAGCCTGTGCGCTGCGCACATATTTCGTGCTGCACCAGAAGCAGAGCTCGAATTTACACATCAATAATTCGGCATTTAGGGTTTCTTCAAACTAAGGAGTTTTTCCAAAATCCAACCATAGATTCTTACTCCTCTCAAGCCCAAGAATAACATACTAAAATTTGGAAGCAAGAGGATCATCAAAACTCATAGCAAAGAACAAACACAAAATCCTCTCTAAACCCATTTTCCATCCAAATTCATGCTTCCAACCTTACAAAGAGAAGAAGAGGAGAAACTTACCAATGATTTGCACCCAAAACCTTGTTGATTCTTGGCCAAATGAAGAACCAAAGAAGCTTCATGAATAGTACCCATGGCTGCCTTTGTTTCGGCAGAGAAGGAAGAAAGAAGAAGAAAGAAGAAGAAAATGAAATGAATTATTAGGTAATTATATATATATATATATATATATTCTTTCCTTTTCCATCTTAAATCAATAAGGGACAAGTGTCCCTTATCACTCACACACACACACATGCTGCCGAAATAGGCTGCTGCTGCCCATACTCCTTTTTATTTATTTTGCAACCATAATTCAATTAACTCCCCATTTTTCCGAAAGTTCCAATTCTTTTTGCCCAAAAATAATTACCGGATTCCAAAATTAATGAAACTCGGACACAATCTTCAGAATAATATAACATTCACAGAACATTTTTCAAAAGTTCATTTGCCTTTCCGGAGTGTCCTACCGAGCTCGCTGAACCCGAACCAAAACCCGACGCGCGAGCGTGTCAACCGAACCGAACTTCCGTCACTCCAAAATTCTATAAAAATTCCCATAAATTCCATCTTAAATTCAAACACAACTTACCCCAAAGCCGTCAGAAAATTTCCATCCCGAGCCCCGGGATTCCCGTCCCGAGCCCCGGGAGTCGCCCGGAACCGAACGTCCCGCCCCAAATATTAAACTCCACAAACACCTCCGGGACGTCACCACGACTCCAAAACTACAGACGGCTTCCCAAACTGAGCTCTCGAGAGTGCTACCGAGCCCGCTGTACGCCCCGAGGCGACCCCGACAACCCCGGCGCTTAAAAATATTTTCGGCGGAAACGTCCGGGGACCCACACGACCTCAAATACGGAAGGGTTCGCCAAAATGATACTCGGATAGGGCTCGGAAGCCGTCTCGAACGCCGAAAACGTGACCCGCAGTTAAAACCGAGCCCCGGTCACCCGGCCGCAACCCGCCGGGTGACCGTAACATTCTCCCCTTAGAACTCTTGGTCCTCCAAGAGTAGCTCGAACCAACCAGACAGTGTCGCTACCAACCAGTAAGATATAACATTTCCTCTAACCTGAACAATCGGACCACCGTATGGTGCGGCGGGAGTGGTAGTTTAGACTACCATACAGAGCCTCACGGCGTCCCACCCTCCGGGTGCATCTTATTGCACCCGAGTCAGCTTGCCGGTATTTCTACCAGACAACCCTGCATAGCATCGAACCTAAATCTAATCGATCCACAACAGCTATCCTGGAAGATACCACATAAAATGTAAATAGTTGGGGGTAAGATCAACCTAACAACTTACTCTAGAAAATAATGAGAACCGATAAAACTCGGGGTAACTTGCCCGCCTATCACATCTTACTGTTTCTCTGAACGGTGCTACCTCCAATCAAATTCTATTACCAAACTCAGATTCCAGAGCCCTACGGCGACGGTTCGTACAAACAGTGGTGTAGTCATTCGCGGTTTTAATCCGCGCCTGTAACATTCTGATCTTTGCCGTAGACTCCTCAAAAGCTTGGGTCCAACTTAACCCGATCGACGCACTTGTCCAACAAGATGGTGTCATACACCTCCCGCATAACACCTCATGTGGTGCCATGTCAAACGTAGTCTGAAAGCAATTGTTGTACGAGAACTCTATCAAAGTGACTGCTAGTCCCAAACTCCTCCAAAATCCAATATACAGATTCGCAACATATTCTCCGATATCAGAATCACCCGCTCCGACTGCCCGTCCGTCTATGGGTGATAAGTCGTATTCGGATGGAGTCGCGTGCCCAATGCTTCATGAAAAGCAATCCGTAACCGTGCTTGTAAAACGCAGATCACGGTCGATTCAATGGAGTCCGGTACTCCATGCAAACGCATAATCTTCCCGATGTAAAGCCGGCAAGCTTCTCCAGAGGGTCTATGACCCGAATAAGCGTAAAGTGTGCGCACTTTATCACCGATCCACAATAACCCAGATAACATCATGGCGAGACCGTGTCGTGGGCAAGGCAGAAAGTCCATAGTAACATTGCCCCACTCCCGAACCGGAATGGGCAAAGTCTGCAGTGTCCTCGCCGGTTCCCGATGCTCACACCGCCGAGTGTGCCCCTCTAGAATATCATTCCGTAACTCCCGATCCTCTCGTACACAAAGGCGGTCTCGGAAGTATAGCAATCCTTGCCATACCGAAACGTCGGTAACAAAGAACTCTTATCTTCCCAGATAACTTCTTCAATACCAAATTCTACCTTGCGCTTCGCGCATCCTATCAAGCCACTCGGAATGTATAATAAGTGTAATAACTCGAGCACGCTCCCAGAGCCGCCACCGTGCCAAAGGCACGCGATCACTCTCCTCGCATCGGTCACCAACATTTCCTCTCTTAATTAAGCCGGTATACTTCCCGCCAGAGCATCGGCAACCGCGTTGCCCTTGTCGAGATGTACCCGATACTACAATCATAGTCCTTAATGTATTCGAGATATCTGCGCTGCCTCATGCTAAGCTCCTTCGTAAACAGATATTTCAGACTTATGGTCGGTAAAAATCTGAAATTTACTACCAAACCGATATTGCTTCCAATGTTTCAACGCATAAATCACTGCAGCCAACTCCAGATCATGTGTCAGTTAGCTCAGCTTATGCGGTCGCAGCTGCCTCGACCCATAAGCTACCACAAAACGCTCCTACACCAACACACATCCCAAACCAGATGTGGAAGCATCCGTATCATTCACATACGGTGAAATCGGATCTGAAAGAGTCGAATCGGAGCGTTAGTCAACTACCGCCTCAACTCTGAAAATTCTGCTCACACTTATCGGATCAGATATACAGTTGACCCTTCTTAGTCAATCGCATAAGCGGAGATGCCGTAATAGAAAATCCCAAGACAAACCTCCGATAAAATCTCGCTAACCCTGTGGAGCTCTTGATCTCCCGTGCCGTGGTAAGTTGTTTCCAATCCCGAATTGCCCTTACCTTCTCTCGGGTCCACGCATGCACCATGCTCGAAATAACATGTCCCGTAAAGGTGACCTCTCGGATCCGTAACTCACAATTTGAGAACTTAGCGTAAAGCTGATGTTCCCAAAGTGTCTGCAGAACTACCCTCAGACGATCCCGATGCGAATCCTCATCCCGAGAATATATCAGAATATCATTGATAAAAATCACCAGAAATGGGTTCGAGTACGGTCGGAACACCCGATGCATCGATCCATGAATGCCGCCAGAGCATTGGTCAGCCCGAATGGCATGACCGTAAACTCAAAGTGTCCAAATCGGGTGCGGAAAGCGTCTTAGGTATGTCCTCTTCCTTCACCCTAAGCTGAAAGTACCCAGATCGGAGATTAATCTTTGAGAAAACTCTCGAACCCCGAAGTTGATCAAAAAGATCGTTAATCCTGTAATGTATACTTATTCTTCCCAACAAGAGCATTCAACCGTCTATAATCAATACCAAGTCGAGTGTCCCATCATTCTTCTTAACAAAATGAACCAGAGCACCCCACGCCGAAGTGCTCGGTCGGACGAAACTCTTTTGCCGTAATTCCTCCAGCTTGCTTCTTCTACTCCCGCATCTCGTAAATAGGCATCCGATAAGGAGGAATAGATATCGGAGCAAGACCGACCGCAGTGGGTGTCAAACACAATTCCCGCTCTTATGGTAATCCGGCAACTCCTCCGGAAATACTGCGGAAAATCTCGAACCAACGATAAACCATCCAACTTCAACCTAGTACCAGCCTTCATTCAGATCATAGCATTCCCCAACACCAACTATCGATGATGATCCGTAATCCGCAACACTGCATCCGGTCGCGCGATAGTCAAACCGGCCGAGTCGTGAGAGGTAGTACCTCTCCGTAAACCATAATGGTACGGGTTGCACAATCAATGTGCACAGAATTCTTGGATAACCAGTCCATCCCAAGAATAAAATCATAGTTCGGCGTGTCTAAAACCAACAAATCCGAGCATCACAAATGTCCGCCTACGTATATCGTGACCCGAACCATCTCATTGGAAAACAGAAACCGACTTCAGCAGCTTTTACTAAATGCGTTTGAGGCAAGGTACTAACAGACAGATACGTAAATGTAACACATTTCGGTGTTACAATGAGAACAAATGCTCTGTATCAAATAACGCATGAACCGGTATTTCATTCGGAAATATAGTACCATGTAACTTCCCGCCGACTCGCCCTACAAGAAGAGGGCAATCCCGCACTCCAAAGAGTATCGACTGCACGTAACCATCGGCCCTCCCGCCGATAACAAATTCAACCCGAACGATACCTACTTCAAATCGGATAAGATCGTGCCGGTGGTGCTCCTCTCTACCTCTACTAAACCGCCCGAAACCGTAATTTCGACCGTAACATTTTTCTTCACGTAAAAATGTAAATTATATCCCGACTCCTGCATCTTCCTCAAAACCGCAACTGAGTCCCGGTCACTCCCGGAGCCGTTTCTCGCCTGTAATCCCCGAAAATCGTCCGACGGCAACCCCCGGCCCCAAAAATATTTTCCGCGGAAATGTCCTAGACACCGCCAGACACCAAATCGATATCGGGTCAATCCAACTCCGGTTCGTAACTGAAGCATCGACCGAGTAGCCGCTGGCCCCGTGCCAACCGGCTCGTAATAGCCTCCTCCAGGAGTTTGTCAATTCCTGCAACCCAAGTCTCTAATACCTCCGGCCCTCCTCGGCCGCTGAACCCTGGGGATCCAAACTCTAAAACCTCTCCAAAAGTCCAACCTTATCGATTGGTGTCTCGATCTCCCCGTCGTTGATAGGACCGACGAGAAGTCTAGGTGTCGTAGTGACCACCCTTGTCGAGTCACTCACTTACCGATCCCAAACTATGGCGAGCAAAGTGGCTTAAGTCTCGCTATCACCACCAAATCAAAATGCCCTTACCGTGGCATCAACAGATCTTCCCCGCCATCGCCGCCTCCGAACCAGCCTAGGCTGGCGGTAATACCAAATCGAGAGGGGTCCCTACGGCGCCTAAGCCTCGGGGTGGTGAGTGTGGTTGTTCAGACTCGGGTTACGCCGAACCCGTATCCTATTCCACGGAGGTGTGGGATCTCAGTCCCGCCTCCGGTACCAAATCACGCTATTCGCGTGTAGTACACAATTCCTCAAACCAAGTCCAACCAAAAACAACTTATCCCAAACCAAATTCCCAAACCATATACCAACTCAACCCATAACCAACAGTTCAAACCCTATCTCTCGAGGCATGGGATTACAATCCCTCCCTCCGGTCACAAAACACACCGCCACGCGTGTGAATTCAACCCGAGACATTCCGGACCAAACAGTAATCCGCATAACTCGGTCACTCCTAATCTCTACGTAAGCTAGCAGCAGTTTTCTAAGGCTCAGAGTGTAATGCAATGATGATGCGTAGATTCTTTTCAGAATCTCACAACCAAATATTCAACTTTAAACCACAAAACCAAACCATGCTCATAACACGTAAACACCACACAAATCACCCAAGATTCATCGAGTACCTCAAATTTTCCAAAGTGCTCCAAAGAACCGCCCGCCGCTCCACATCCATTCCGAAACGGTTCAAATAAGGAGGTGGCCAGTCTCCGTACGTAACCGCCTGAATGAAACGTAGAACGGTGGCTTGTACCTCGAAGTCACTTCCACGCTTACTTACCCATGAACAGACTTAACTTACTCCAAAAGTCCACCCTCGGACTTGTATACTTGCCTTCCACATTCCATACCCAAAACCAACATACTTTACCTTTGGGTCATTCCGACCCGACCTGCTCCGATACCAACTTGTCACAGCCACCCCGCCCGGTTGCGGAGGCGGAGCCGGCCGCGACGACGGAAACAGGAATTACGGCGGAAAGCGTGGCAACAGAGCATCGAGCTCCAAACAAAACCGTCAAGTAACAACTAGCAACCTAAATACTCATGCAAGGCAAGTATACGAATAATCCAACTTTCACCACACAAGCAGTTCATGGTATATCCCATTTCAATCATCGCCACAACACAAGTACCAAATCCATAATATAGCAATTCCGATGTAAGCAAGTCAGGGCTCCGCCCGCGGCACAGAAGACAGATAAAGCGTAATATATTCCAGATATAGACACATATACAAAACCATGATCTGATCTATATGCATGCAGTTACAGCTACAGAGCCATTAAACAAAATCCTATATATATATATACCTAAGTGCGGAATCAGAAGCCTCGCGCTCAAGAATTCCCGCACGTGGTACTGCTGCTGCTACAGAATCCAAGATGTCAGGAAGCACCGCGGATCTCTATGCCGCTGGTTGCTTGTCAGACTGCCTGAAAGATGGTAAACACATAAAAGGGTGAGTCCTCGAAAGGACTCAGTAAGGGCTTAAGGTAAAAGTGCAGTTTGCCCTGTGGCAACAATCAACTCGCAAAATGTAATATCACAACATATGCATGTACATATAAGCATAAAATATAACGAGAATCGAAACCAACATATGCGGTCCAACCGCCGTAACGACTCAGAACGACAGCCCTCAACAGAGGTCGAATATACGATCGTAATGCAATGTAAGCACGGTATCGGCTGGGGTCGCGAGCCCCAAACCGCCGTAGGGTCACGTAATGTATCGGCACTCGATGCGGATACGCAGAATGTCGGCACCCCTTCAAAGGCGGACACACGTAAGTATCGGCACTCGATGCGGATACGCAGAATGTCGGCACCCTTCAAAGGCGGACACGTAATGTATATCGGCACTCGGTGCGGATACGCAGAATGTCGGCACCCCTTCGGTGCGGACACGTAATGTAACATATAATAATAACAAGAATGCATAAACATAAATGAAGTAACATTACCTGATAACCATATACAGAACAGAATAGGAACCCGGGCCTCTAAGGTCATCCGGGCCTTGAAACAGAACAAACGTACATTTTACCAAATTAAGCCCTTACCTCTGAAACGCTGCCCCGCAGCCCAAAACTCGGAAAATCCCGACTTCCGACCCGTAATGCCCAACTTGGCTCCTAAGGTTCCACGCTACTCCACCAATACGTAATCAAGTGGATAACCATAGTTGAGTCGAACACATCCAAATAATCCCGTAAAGAAATTCTCGCACAAACCCGCACTTTCCCTTCATCGAAACTTACTTCTCTTCATATCTAAGTTCTTCTTGGGTGAGTTTTGGCATGTGCACAACCTGCAACTTTTCCAGGCGCAAGCTGTGCGCTGCAAGACAAGGTGCACAAGCTGTGCACAAGCACAAGGCACATCTGTGCGCAAGGTTGTGCGCAGGTGCGCACAAGGCTGCACAACCTCGTGCGCAAGCGTGCGCAAAGGCGCGCACATATTTCGTGGCCGCACTGTAAGCGTGAGCTCGAATTTACACATCAATAATTCGGCATTTAGGGTTTCTTCAAACTAAGGAGTTTTTCCAAAATCCAACCATAGATTCTTACTCCTCTCAAGCCCAAGAATAACATACTAAAATTTGGAAGCAAGAGGATCATCAAAACTCATAGCAAAGAACAAACACAAAATCCTCTCTAAACCCATTTTCCATCCAAATTCATGCTTCCAACCTTACAAAGAGAAGAAGAGGAGAAACTTACCAATGATTTGCACCCAAAACCTTGTTGATTCTTGGCCAAATGAAGAACCAAAGAAGCTTCATGAATAGTACCCATGGCTGCCTTTGTTTCGGCAGAGAAGGAAGAAAGAAGAAGAAAGAAGAAGAAAATGAAATGAATTATTAGGCTATATATATATATATATATATTCTTTCCTTTTCCATCATAAATCAATAAGGGACAAGTGTCCCTTATCACTCACACACACACACATGCTGCCGAAATAGGCTGCTGCTGCCCATACTCCTTTTTATTTATTTTGCAACCATAATTCAATTAACTCCCAATTTTCCGAAAGTTCCAATTCTTTTTGCCCAAAAATAATTACCGGATTCCAAAATTAATGAAACTCGGACACAATCTTCAGAATAATATAACATTCACAGAACATTTTTCAAAAGTTCATTTGCCTTTCCGGAGTGTCCTACCGAGCTCGCTGAACCCGAACCAAAACCCGACGTGCGAGCGTGTCAACCTTAACCGAAATTCCGTCACTCCAAAATTCTATAAAAATACCCATAAATTCCATCTTAAATTCAAACACAACTTACCCCAAAGCCGACAGAAAATTTCCATCCCGAGCCCGGGATTCCCGCCCCGAGCCCCGGAGTCGCCCGAACCGAACGTCCCGCCCCAAATATGAAACTCCACCAACACCTCTGGGACGTCACCACGACTCCAAAACTACCAACGGCTTCCCAAACTGAGATCTCGCGAGTGCTACCGAGCCCGCTGTACGTCCCGAGGCGACCCCGACAACCCCCCGGCGCCAGAAAAATATTTTCGCGGAAACGTCCGGGACCCACACGACCTCAAATACAGAAGGGTTCGCCAAAATGATACTCGGATAGGGCTCGGAAGCCGTCTGAACGCCGAAAACGTGACCCGCAGCTAAAACCGGAGTTCGGTCACCCGTCGCAACCCGCTCGGGGTGACCGTAACACCGACGAGGCCCTGTAGCAGAGATTGCATCCTCGGGAGGAAGCTGGAGGCTTCCCAGCGAAGGGAGAAGGTGCGCCAAGAAGAGTAGGCCAAGCGTGTGGCCCAACTGGAGAGTTAGTGCGATTTTGTCAACAAGGAGCGCACCGCTTGAAGGCTGCGCCGGTGGGAGCAGGCCAGACTGATTGATGCGTTTCAGCGCCACTTCCTTCAACAGAAGCGTGGTTGGAAGCTAAGCGAGATCGAGGCTGCTGTCCCTGAAGGAGTCCCTCCTTTCCTTGGAGGCAAACACCAAGGCTGCCTCGCAGTGGCGAAGGTTGAAGTCGAGCGGCGAGGCTGCAACCGAGGAAGCGGAGCGCCAGCACGCCTGTGCCCAATCAAGCTAAAGAGGAAGCCGGCGAGCAGGCTTGCTACCGAGGATGCCTGAAGGCACAAGCTGAGGTCACTACTGCTCTTGAGAAAGCGGTGGCCTCAGTGTGGGAGATCGAGAAGGCCCTGGGCCTCCCTCTTTTTGCAGATGAGGACCCTGAGTCCTTTTCTTCCATCAAGGTATCCATTCCTCAGAGGATGCCCCGACTGATGGCAAAGCTTGGTGAGATCCAAGCTCAAGGCGAAGCAGGGGCGCAAGCCTACGAGGAGGGTTGGCTGCAATGCCGCTTTCAAGTAGAGAAGGCGTTCCCAGCCGAGTCTTGGTATTCGGATGCTGCGAATGTTACCAACACCCGGTACGTAATTAAGTTAATTACGCGTTTAAGTTTAATTACCGGGTTTTCGATAATTTTGGTTTTGGGACTCGTATTGCTTGTTTGGTAATTATGGATTTAATTTGGTGAATTTTGGGGCAACCCGGACGGATTTAGAATTAATTCATGTGCGAGCAATTCCCGGAATTGCAATTCTGAATGACTCGGGACTTATAATTGGATAAGAAAAATAGGTTTTATGAGTTTTATGATATCCCGAGTATGTGGTTAAAGTTCCGTTCCAATCGGAATAAGTTTGGTAAAAAGTTGCATTTTCGGGCTCAAATAAATTGCGCTTTGTTTTGTGTGAGAAATATTTGGAAATGGGCTATTTTGGTAGAAAAGAAAGAATGAGGTGGATGGGAGAGATGGGGAGAAGGGACACTTGTCCCTTCTTGAGAGAAGGAAAGAAGAAAATAAAAGAATTTAGGAGAGAAGGAGGAGATATATGTGTATTTTTGTATTAATACAAATATATATATATATGGGAAAAAGGGATTAATGGGTCAACACTTCACACTTTTCTTCTTCTTCTTCTTCCCGTAACTCTCTCTCTCTCCCTCACGTCCGCCATTGTTGAGCTTGGAGCTCACAACTGATTTCCGTCGTTTGGCGACCAAACTTCGAGGTATTGCACTTAAATCGTTCATTGGGTTGTATGGATCGGTAATCTGAAGTCTGTTTTGAAAGATTTAGTGTGGGTTGCAAGTTATGAGCATTTGAATTTTGAAGTGAATAGTGTCATATGCTCCTTTGTTTGATTTTTCAGTTCCTAAGCGTTCTCGACACTTCCTGGTGCATGTTTGATAACAGGAACGTAGGAAGAAATGCACCCGAGGTTGTGCCGATTCACGTCTGAAATATTGGGTGTAGTTTTCGACGGAGACTTTAGCGAAAGGTAAGGGCATTTCTGTGTTCAGAGTAGAATTCTGGTTCCGTTAGTGTAATTGATTCTGTTAGAAGAGGCTCGGTGTGAAAGCCGTTTTTCCCGGCCCGAGCCTCGGTTTTGGCGCCATTGTTAATGGCTATTTCTGTGAATTCTGAATGTGTTTTCTGTATCTGGCATTGATTGTGTACAGGGAGTTATTTGAGAATTGTACTGAAACTCTGCCGAAATTTCTACCGGGACTGTCGATCGAGAATTCGGATTCGGACTTCAATTCAGTGTGTGTTTAGGAGTATTGCTTTGCATAGCAAGCATACTCGGATATAGACTGAGGCTAGGTTTGGAAGAGGGGAGTGCCCCGATGACGCCGACCTAGTTCCTGGTATAGACATTGTTGTGCAGGAACCGATTGGGATTCCGATATACCTACGATGGTTATCGATGATTCATATTGATTGACCGATGGGGGTCGCTCCCCCGAGCTGGTACCATGCTCTACCGACCGATTGTGAATTGAATGTGTTTGTGAATGGACGCATGGCCATTGCCGGTTGGACCGGGGGAGATCTCGCCATGGTCCATAACAAAGATTGTTACCGTTTCGATTGTGAATTGAATGTGTTTGTGAATGGACGCATGGCCATTGCCGGTTGGACCGGGGGAGATCTCGCCATGGTCCATAACAAAGATTGTTACCGTTTCGATTGTGAATTGAATGTGTTTGTGAATGGACGCATGGCCATTGCCGGTTGGACCGAGGGAGATCTCGCCATGGTCCATAACAAAGATTGTTACCGTTTCGATTGTGAATTGAATGTGATTGTGATTGACCGACTGCATTGCATATGTTTGATTGTGTTGCATTGATTGAGCATTCGATTGATTGGTGAGATGCTTTGTGTATATCGTATTCATTCTGCTTTCCGATTGCGGGTACATTGTATCGATCATAATGTTACTGCACAATGTTTATACCCGTTCCCTTACTAAGTTCTTTCGAGAACTTACCCTTATATCTATCATTTCAGGAAAAGGAAAGGAAAAGCAAGTGGCCGAGCAGAGGCGAGGTTATTAGGGTTTGAGGGTTTGGACAGCAGCAGCAGTTTGTCACCGCACGCCACCCGAGCCCGGTTGCGGAGGAGTGGGTGCCGGGACGTCGGAAGCGGAAGCCTGAATGATACAGTATGGCAGGTCCATCGAGACCTGCCACGCGTAGCGGACCCGAAAAGTGTTTGTGGAAGCAACCTGAAATTTTCATACATATAACTAAAATAAAACCCATGGTGAGTCTCGCCCCTCGAAAACGGACGAGAACATCACCATCACCATACATACAGTTCATGCATTAACAACAAAGTAAGCCCCGCCCTCTGTGGACGAGTACTTACGCACGCAACAAAGATACATACAGAATTCCCCGAAACTAGGATTTCTAGCAAGCGCCAAGCGCCGTAACATGCATGCAACGCAGAATATATGTATATATACACACTCCTCAAATCAAATACCAGTCATCACAAGCAGAAAGTATGCACATGCAGCAACAGAGCCAACCTAAGCCTAAACGTCGGATACCTCGCGGGATCCGACCAAAACCGCTACCTCTACAAAATCCCGGCCCGCAAGGTAAAGCTAAAGCTGCGCTTGCAGTCTACCGAAACCCAAAGACAACCCAAAAAGGGTGAGTCCTCGAAAGGACCCGTAAGGGATTTGGGGTAAGATAAGCATATGTAACCCGCCGCAAAATAGCAAAAGATAGCAATATATCGTGCATGTAATAAAAACATATCAGAATATATGCGATTATAAATCGCCATAAAATAGCGACAGCCTCCCTCTAAGGGAGTAATATCGTGCATGTAATAAAAACATATCAGTATGCCACAAATCCCGAAGGATGTGCGATTATAAATCGCCATAAACCCTTACCAAAACAATAACCAAACCCTTACCGCACAATTCCGAGTAGTTGACCGATTCGACGACTTTCACACCGCGACCAAACCCGAAAACCTCTCTTTTTCTAACTTCCGACCTCGAATCAAAGATTGATGCCAAAGCCTTGATGATTTCAGCCAAAATGAAGATCTTCAAGCTTGGAGGTGAGCTCTAATGGAGGCGGATGCAAGTGAGGAAGAAGAAGAAGAAATGAGATATAACTCATTTAAGAAATAATTGCCAAATATAAATATTTCCTTCTCTTTAACCCATGCCTCTCAACTTAAATATAAAAAGCCATGTGTCCCTTATTTGACTCCAAATCTGCAGTATATAAGCTGCTGCCCATGCCTTAATATTTTTATTTTGTGGCCAAAAGCAAATTAACCTCATAACTTTTCCAAAAGTTCCAATTTTGGCCCAAACGCAACTACCGAACTCCAAAATAAACGAAACTTGGACACAATCCTCAGAATATTATAACATTCGTAAAACATGTTCCAAATGTTTATTTACAAATCCAGAGTGTCCTACCGAGCTCGCTGAACCCGAACGAATACCGACGTGCGAGCGTGTCAACCTGAACCAAAATCCCATCACACCAAAATTCCACAAAAATACTCATAAAATCCATCTTGAATTATAACATGATTTACCCCAAAGCCGTCAGAAGATTTCCATCCCGAGCCCCGAAAGTCGCCCGGGACCAAATGTCCCGCCCCAAATATTATATTCCATAAAAACCTCCGGGACATTCCCACGACTCCAAAACTGCAAACGGCATCTCAATCTGAGGTCTCGGGAGCGCTACCGAGCCCGCTGTACGTCCCGAGACGACCCCGACAACCCCCCGGCGCCAGAAAAATATTTTCGGCGGAAATGTCCGGGGGACCCACACGACCTCAAAAACGAAGGGGTTCGCCAAAATGATACTCGGATAAGGCTTGGGAGCCGCCTGAACGCCGAAAAACGTGACCCGCAGGCCAAAAACGGAGCCCCGGGTCACCCGGTCGCAACCCGCTCGGGGTGACCGTAACATCCTCCCCCCTTAGGACTCTTGGTCCTCCAAGAGTAGCCTGAACCATCCATACAGGTGTCGCTACCAACCAGAATATATAAATATTCCCCTTACTAAGAACAATCGGACCACCGCATCGGTGCGGCGGGAGTGGTAGTTTAGACTACCATACAGAGCCTCTCAACGGCGCCCCACCCTCCGGTGCATCTTATTGCACCCGAGTCAGTTGCCGGTATTTCTACCAGACAACTCCAGACAGTACCGAACCTAAACCTAACTGATCCTCAACAGGCTATCCTGGAAGACATCACGTAATACAGAAACAGTTGGGGGGGGGGGGTAAGGCCAACCTAATAACTCACTCTAGAAACTCAAGAGAACTGATAAAACTCGGGGTAACTTGCCCCGCCTACCAAATCTTACTGTCCCTCTGATCGGTGTTACCTCCACCAAACTCGTCACCAATCTCAAATTCCAGAGCCCTACGGCGGTTCGCATAAACAAGTGGTGTGGTCGTTCACGGTTTTGATCCGCGCCTGTATCAATCTGATCTTTGCCGTAGTCTCCTCAATAAAACTCGGGTCCCACCAACCCTATCGACGCATCTGTCCAACAAGGTGGTGTCATACACCTCCTCCCGCATAACGCTTCATATGGTGCCATGACAATCGTAGTATGGAAGTTGTTGTTGTACAAGAACTCTATCAAAGGCAACCGCTGGTCCCAATCTCCTCCAAAATCCAAAGTACCGTCGCAGAATAACTTCCAAGATCGTAATCACCCGCTCCGACCGCCTGCTCGTCGTGGGTGATAAGTCAGACTCGGATGGAGTCGCGTGCCCGGTGCTTCATGAAAAGCACCTGCAACCGTCTTTGTAAAACGCGGATCACGGTCGATACAATGGAGTCTCGGTACTCCATGTAAACGCATAATCTCCCCGATGTAAAGCCGGGCAAGCTTCTCCGCAGGGTCTGTGGACCGAATAGGCGAAAAGTGTGCGCACTTTGTCAGCCGATCCACAATAACCCGAGATAGCGTCATGGCGAGACCGTGTCGGGGCAATGCAATCGAAAGTCCATAGTAACATTGCCCCCTTCCGAATCTGGAATGGGCAAAGTCTGCAGTGTCCCCGCCGGTTTCTGATGCTCAAACTGCTCGGGTGTGCCTCCTCTAAAATCTCATTCCAGAACTCCTGATCCTCTGGTACATAAAGGCGGTCTCGGAAGTATAGCAATCCCTGCCTATACTGAAACGTCGATAACAAAGAACCCTTATCTTCCCCAGATAATTTCTTCAACCCCGGATCTCTCTACCTTGCGCCTCGCGCACCTCGTCAAGCCACTCGTAATGTATAGTAAGTGTATAAACTCGAGCACTCTCCCGAGCTGCCCCCTATGCCAAAGGCATGTCAAATCACTCTCCTCGGATCGATCCCCAACATTTCCTCCCTTAACCAAACCGGTATACTTCTGCCAAAGGCATCGGCAATCGTGTTGCCCTTGCCAGAGATGTACTCGATACTACAATCATAGTCCTTAATGTATTCGAGCCATCTGCGCTGCCTCACATTAAGCTCCTTCTGCGTAAACAGATATTTCAGACTCTTATGGTCGGTAAGAATCTGAAATTTATTACCAAACAGATAATGCCTCCGTTGTTTCAGCGCATAAATCACTACAGCCAACTCCAGATCATGTGTCGGTTAGTTCAGCTCATGCGGTCGCAGTGCCTCGACCCATAAGCTACCACATTACGCTCCTGCATCAACACACATCCCAAACCAGACGTGGAAGCATCCGTATAAATCACATACGGTAAGCTCAGATCTGAAAGAGTCAGAATCGGAGCGTTAGTCAACTGTCGCTTCAACTCCTGAAAATTCTGCTCACACCTATCAGACCAGATATACGGTTGACCCTTCTTGGTCAACTGCGTAAGCGGAGATGCCAGAATAGAAAACCCCGGTACAAACCTCCGATAACATCCTGCTAACCCCAGGAAGCTCCTGATCTCCCGTACCGTGGTAGGTTGTTTCCAATACCAAACTACCCTCACCTTCTCTAGATCCACAGACATGACCATGCTCAGATATAATGTGTCCCTAAAAGTGACTTCCGAATCAGTAACTCACACTTTGAGAATTTAGCATAAAGCTGATGTTCCCAAAGTGTCTGCAGAACTACCCTCGATGCTCCCGATACAAGTCCTCATCCCTAGAATATAACGAATATCATCAATAAAAACCACCGAGAAATAAGTCCAAGTACGGTCGGAACACCCGATGCATCGATCCATGAATGCCCGAGCATTGGTCAGCCCGAATGGCGTGACTGTAAACTCAAAGTGTCCATATCGGGTGCGGAAAGTAGTCTTAGGTATGTCCTCATCCTTCACCTTAAGCTGAAAGTACCCAGATCGGAGATCAATCTTTGAGAAAACTCTCGAACCCCGAAGTTGATCAAAAAGGATCGTCAATCCTTAGCAACGATTACTTATTCTTCAAAGTAAGAGCATTCAACCAACTATAATCTATGAAAAGTCGGAGCGTCCCATCTTTCTTCTTAACAAAGTAACCGGAGCACCCACGGTGAAGTGCTCGGTCGGATGAAGCCCTTCTGCTGTAATTCCTCCATTTGCTTCTTCAACTCTTGCATCTCGAAATAGGCATCCGTTAAGGAGGAATAGATATCGGAGCAAGATGACCGCAGTGGATCTCAAACACTATTTCCCGCTTTGGTGGTAATCCGGGCAACTCCTCCGGAAAAACCTGCGGAAAAACTCGATCCACTAGTAAACTATCTAACTTCAACCTAGTACCAGCCTCATTCAGATCATAGCATTCCCCTACACCAACTATCGACAGCTGAGCAGAATCAGTAACTCTTTCTTGTCTGTGCGATAGTCAAACCGAGCCGGAGTCGTGAGAGGTAGTACCTCTCCGTAAAACCATAATGGTACGGGTTGCACAATCACTGTGCACAGAATTCTTGGATAGCCAGTCCATCCCAAGAATAATATCATAGTTCGGCGTGTCTAAAACCAACAGATCCGATACTATCAGATGTCCACCTACAGATATTGTGTAACCCCGAACCATCTCATTGGAAAACAGAAACTGACTTCCAAAGAGTTTTACTAAGTACATTTGAGGCAAAGTACTAACAGATCGATGCAGTAGATGTAACACATTTCTGTGTTACAATGGAAATAGATGCACCTGTATCAAATAACGCATGAACAGGTGTATCATTCAGAAATACAGTACCTTGGAGAACTCCCTGCTGACTCTGGCCTCCCTGCTGACTGGTGCCTGCCTGCTGACTAGGTCCTCCCTGACCTCCCTGATAACTAGGGCCTCCCCTCACAATATGGAAAACTTATCCTGTTCTGAGCTGCTGTGGTGGAGGAGGTAGCTGAAGCCGCCGTTGCCGCCGAGGTCTCGGGCCACCCTATGAAACCCACGCCGCGCGGCGCGGTGGGCTGTGCCCGAGACTGTGGACGCTGAAGACTGCCAAAACCCTGCCCTGCAACCAGAGGGCAATCCCATACCCAGTGAGTGTCAGAACTGCAATGTAAACATCGGCCCTCCTGCCTGAAACAAAGTCGACCGGGGTGATACCTACTACAAATCGGATAAGATCGTGCCGGTGGTGCTCCCTCTCTGCCTCTACTAAACTACCCAGGCCTGTTCGGCCGTCCGGAAATCTGCCGGGGTCCCTGCTGTGTGGAGCCCCTCGTACTCCCCTGACCTCGCTGCGAGGTGAGGCGACTCTCAACCTCCTCTTGCTCGAGGAGTTGAGCCCTACGAACCGCTTCCCGAAACAAAGTAATGTCTAAAGGTCTCAAAGCCCATCTGTACTCGGGCGCAGTCGACGAATAAACCTCTTTGCCTTCTCCTCCTCCATACCATGGTACTGCGATACGTAGTAAACCAGCCGGTCAAACTCTCGCTCATACTCTGCGACAATCCTGTCTCCCTGATGAAGCTCATCAAATTGTGCCTGACGCAGATCCCTGGCTACATCCCCGCTGCACTGCTGGTGGAAAATGTAGCCTCCCCCAGGAGTTTGTCAACTCCTGCAAACCAAATCTCTACTACCTCTGGCCCTTCTCGGTCATTGAACCTCGGGGGGGTTCAAACTCTGAAACCTCTCCAGAAGTCTGACCTCGTCAGACTGGTGCCTCAGATCTCCCCGTCGTTGATAGGACCGACGAGAAGTCTAGGTGTCGTAGTGACCATCCTCCTCGGAGTCACTCACTTACCAATCCCAAAGCTGTGGCGAGCAGTGGCTTAAGTCTCGCTATCACCACCTAATCAGAATGCCCTTACCGTGGCATGATCAGATCTTCCCCTGCCTACTGCCGCCCCTGAACCAGCTAAGCTGGCGGGTAATACCAAATCAGAGAGGGGTCCCTGTAACCGCGAAACCTCGGGGGGGCGGTGAGTGTGGTTGTTCAGACCCTGGGTTACGCTGAACCCGTATCCTATTCCACGGAGGTGTGGGATCCCAGTCCCGCCCCTCCGGTGCCAAATCACGCTATTCGCGTGCAGTACACATTTCCTTAACCAAATACAACCAGAAAAACAATTTATCCCAAACCAAATTTCCAAACCAAATACCAACTCAACCCATAACCAACAGTCCAAACCCTATCTCTCGGAGGCGTGGGATTACGGTCCCCTCCCTCCGGTCGCAAATCACGCTGTCTACGCGTGTTAACCATACCTGAAACATTTCAGACCAAACAGAGTCCAGATAAATCGGTCACTCCTAATCCCTACAGAAGCTAGCAGCAGTTTTCTAAGGCTCTGTAGTGCAATGCAGTACTTGACACAGAAGTTATTTCTCAAAATGATAAAATCATGTATTTCACCAAATCACAGAAGCAGTTCATGCTTTTTTCACCAAATCTTTTCCTAACACACAATTTTACGTACCCGGATCTTTTCCACAATCCCTTACTCGTAATAATCTTACCAGAATCCAGAAATCCCAAGTTCCGAAATCTGCATCTACCAGGATTACTTGAAGGATCAATTTTGTTTCACAATTTTATTTTAAAGTGGTTCGAGTAAGGAGGTGGCCAATCTCCATACCAAACCATTCAAAAATAAAATGTGCAACAATAGTTGTCACTACAAGTCACCACTCGACGACCAATATGATCACTTACCGCTCCGATACCAACTTGTCACCGTCGCCACCCGAGCCCGGTTGCGGAGGCGGGGTGCGGGACGTCGGAAGCGGAAGCCGGAATGATACAGAAGGCAGGTCCATCGAGACCGCCACGCGTAGTGCACCCGAAAAGTGATTGTGGAAGCAACCTGAAATTTTCATACATATAACTAAAATAAAACCCATGGTGAGTCTCGCCCCTCGAAAACGGACGAGCACATCACCATCACCCTACATACAGTTCATGCATTAACAACAAAGTAAGCCCCGTCCTCCGTGGACGAGTACTTACACACACAACAAAGATACATACAGAATTCCCCGAAACTAGGATTTCTAGAAAGCGCCAAGCGCTCGTAACATGCAATGTAATGTAATATATGTATATATACACAGTCCTCAAATCAAATACCACTCATCACAAGCAGAAAGTATGCACATGCGGCACAGAGCCAACCTAAGCCTAAACGTCGATACCTCGCGGGATCCAGACCAAAACCGCTACCTCTACGTAATCCCGGCCCGCAAGGTAAAGCTAAAGTCGCTGCTACTGCAGTCTACTGAAACCCAAAGACAGAACCCAAAAGGGTGAGTCCTCGAAAGGACCCGTAAGGGATTTGGGGTAAGATAAGCATATGTAACCTGCAAAAGCAGAAAGATAACAATATACAGAATATAAGCAACAGAAAACAGAATAACGTGCATGTAATAAAAACATATCAGAATCCCGAAGGATGTGCGATTCTAAATCGCCATAAACCCTTATAACAAATCAGAACGACAGCCTCCCTCTAAGGGAGTCAGAAGCCGAAGCTATTACAGAAGCATGGTGCACCAGCTGGGGTAGCGAACCCACAACCTGTTGTAGGGTTAATGCATGCAGTATGCCACAAGGCATACACCTGCTGAGCGTAGGGTTAATGCATGCAGTATGCCACAAGGCATACACCTACAGATCACAGAACGTACCTTAAGGCACAAATTTCCGAAATACCTGCAAAACAGAAGTGCAACAACACATACACCTATCTTACCAAAAAACAGAACCAAACCCTTACCGCACAATTCCAGAGTAGTTGACCGATTCGGACGACTTTCACACAATGACCGAAACCCGAAAACCTCTCTTTTTCTAACTTCCGGACCTCGAATCAAAGATTGATGCCAAAGCCTTGATGATTTCATCCAAAATGAAGATCTTCAAGCTTGGAGGTGAGTCTGTAATGGAGGCGGATGCAAGTGAGGAAGAAGAAGAAGAAATGAGATATAACTCATTTAAGAAATAATAGCCAAATATAAATATTTCCTTCTCTTTAACCCATGCCTCTCAACTTAAATATAAAAAAGCCATGTGTCCCTTATTTGACTCCACATCTGCCGAATATAAGCTGCTGCCCATGCCTTAATATTTTTATTTTGTGGCCAAAAGCAAATTAACCTCATAACTTTTCAAAAGTTCCAATTTTGGCCCAAACATAACTACCGAACTCCAAATTAAACGAAACTTGGACAAAATCCTCAGAATATTATAAAATTCGTAAAACATGTTCCGAAAGTTTATTTACAAATCCAGAGTGTCCTACCGAGCTCGGCGAACCCGAACGAATACCAACGTGCGAGCGCACACAACTCGAACCAAAATCCCATCATACCAAAATTCCACAAAAATACTCATAAAATCCTTCTTGAATTATAACATGATTTACCCCAAAGCCGTCGAAGATTTCCATCCCGAGCCCCGGGATTCCCGCCCCGAGCCCCGAAAGTCGCCCGACCAAACGTCCCCGCCCTAATATTATATTCCATAAAATCCTCCGTGACATTCCCACGACTCCAAAACTGCAAACGGCATCTGAATCTGAGGTCTCGGGAGCGCTACCGAGCCTGGCCAGACGTCCCGAGACGACCCGACAACCCAACGGCGCCGGAAAAATATTTTCGGCGGAAATGTCCGGGACCCACACGACCTCAAAACGAAGGGGTTCGCCAAAATGATATTCGGATAAGGCTCGGGAGCCGCCCGAACGCCGAAAACGTGACCCGCAGCCAAAACGGAGCCGGGTCACCCGGCCGCAACCCGCTCGGGGTGACTGTGAATAGATTTCACCGTAGCGCAGCTTGGATTCCGCAAGACCGCCATCTGGTTGGTTTCTTGTATTCGAACTTGGTTCTCGCTCGTATATTGTTCATAACATGCATGTTTCATTTTGTAAGGTTCGGTTGTGTAATGGTAAGGATTGCATAAGTGTTATATTCGGTGTTCGTAACCGTTTGTTTCGCGTTGTAATTTCAGGTTTGGGGTTCAGTCGGAGGGTCGGGTGATCACCAGGTGATCACCAACTCCAACACTTTGCACTTTGATGACTTGCTGTTTTTTAGGTGATCACCAGGTGATCAACTCGTTTCGACTTGATGATCACCAGGTGATCAACTGGATTCTAGATGATCACCTGGTGATCAACTCTTTCAGCTCCAGGATGTTATGAGACTCCTGGTTTTAGGTGACCACCCGGTGATCATTTAAATAAGAAATTTTGCCCCTTTTTATCCTCTAACTTCTCCTTTTGTTACGCCTTGTCCCAAAATGACTGAAGTGGCAAAATCAGTAATTTTATGAGAAAACAACCCCATTCGCATAGGTAAACATCTTGGGACTTAGTTGAGCATTAGTGCTATGGTTTAAGGAAATTTTGGGTGATCCCCAGTGGTGGTTGCCTTGTTGTTAGGGTGGTTTGTGATAAGGTTGTGAGCGAACCGTCGCCCCCTTCCCCTTTCCCCGGTTTGGTCCGTTCTCCGTGCGTTTCCGCGTATGTGGGGTTTAAGGTGGGGGTGGGGTGACAAGTTGGTATCAGAGCAGGTTTACCTAGTTGCGAATGGGTTAAGGGTAAGGTTGCATTTTATTGCATCATGCATGTACATATACAGAGCCAATTGGAATACTGTTGCTGCTAAGTTTTGATTGTTACCGTAATATTGTGTTTATAATGATTCTTAGAAAATGGTAAACACCCGGGGAAGACCGTGAGTTAGGACGCATGGCAACGCCGGTCGCATGGCAATGCCGGTTGGACCGGGGAAGATCTCGCCATGGACCGGGGAAGATCTCGCCATGGACTGGGGAAGATCTCGCCATGGTCTCTAACAAGTTTTCCCTGAGTTAGTGCGGGTCTTAGAACAGATCCGGGATAGTTTGGCACAGATATTGCCGGAACCGACAGACTCAAGGACAGTACAGCAACTTCAAGTTGCAAGTGGAAGTGGAACGGGGCGTCATGGACCCCATACTGTGACTGATAACAGCCCATCCTCATCTGAGAATGAGGAGGAGGCTAGTACAGATAAAGAGCGACGACACCCTAGAGGTAGGAGGGTGCATCGAGAGATTGATTCAGCTGCAAGACAGGGTCATGATGATCATGGCCCGTCTCAGGGAAGTGTTAGTGGTCGACGTCACCGTCGACAATCTGAAGAAGCCGAAGGGTCACATCGACCCAAGAGGCAACGAGAAGAGAATGAGCGCCCTAGTAGGATGCTCGAGCGATTCCAACGCCTGAACCCACCCCGTTTCAGCAGAAAGGTTGGAATTCTCACCTACTGCAATTTGGCTCATTCATTTTGAATGATCGATTCCATGTTTGAAAGGTTGGAATTCTCACCTACTGCAATGGTATCTTTGGCTACATACAACTTGGATGATCGAGCTTTGATATGGTGGGAAAGTGTGAGGAACAGGCGCCGAGCGGAGCAGTTCGCGCGGGGAGAGCCTGATACTGATATGGCGTGGGATGAGTTTACTCGCTTGTTCCACGATCATTATGTGAGTGATGCTGTCCGGGACTTGCGACAGGCATAGTTTGATAATTTGACTCAGGGTATTATGAGCGTGCTGGACTACGAGCACGAGTTTGACCGATTGATTCGCTACGTCCCACAGTATCATGGGATGGAAAATCAGAAGGCAAAGAGATTTATCAGAGGGTTGCGACCTGATATTCGATTGGCACTCCGACCGTTGGATATCAAGTATTATCAGGAAGCAACACAGAAGGCTCAACTGATTGAGCAAGAGGATGTTGACAGTAGACTCATACCTCAGCAGACCGCTGTACGTGGAAGGGGTACTGGCTTCCGTGGCTTCTCTCGAAACGCCGGGAGGGCACCCCAGCCTAACCCAAGCGCTAGAGGGAAGGGAGTGGCTTCACCCTCCACTACTGTTTGTTCGACTTGTCAACGTTCTCACCCAGGCAGAGCATGCTATCGGGAGACAGGTCAATGTTTGGGATGTGGTTCTTCGGACCACTGGATCAGGGATTGTCCCCAAGCTGCACCGAGAAGGGAGGTCGGCCTTGGTCCGAGGCCTCCATTTGGGTTACCGCTGATTTGACGGGGGCACCACGAGGTGGTCCCAGGCCACGATTCCCACGACCGCCACCGCAACCGCAACCGAGAATGGGAAGCGTTTTTCAGATCGAACGCGGGGAGGCAAATCAGCAAAAGGAAGGTGAAACGGCACGACAAGGTGCCCTTAAAGGTACCATACTGTTAAATAACATTCCTGCTACTGTATTGTTCGATACTGGTGCTTCTGTGTCTATAGTGGCTCAGAAATTTGTTATGGCTCAGCATTTATCTGTGAGTTCCATGCCACGCGTGGCTTTAGTTAAGACTGCAGGGAGCCAGTGGTTGCTCTCTAATGATATGGTTCGGGATTGTGTGATTGATTTGGGAAAACATCAGATTCTTAGTGATTTACTGGTTCTGGATATTACAGGTTATGATGTGGTTTTTGGAATGGACTGGTTGGCTAAGAACGGAGTACAGATTGAATGTGCGAAGCGGGAGGTGACACTAGCTACCGGGAAGGTACTTCTGTCCTCCACTTCTTCTGAGCAGGGATCGGAGATGAGGAGTCTAGAATTGCAAATTCTAGACGAGTTTGAAGTGATCGATGAGGATGATTACAGTGGTACTCGGTCTCATATGAAATGGGACATTAAGCCCGGAGTCCCAGGTTCGAGACCGGGGAAGGCAAAAATTCCACAACCGGGTGTGGAAAAGACCGTGAGTTGGGACGCATGGCAATGCCGACGCATGGCGATGCCGGTTGGACCGGGGAAGATCTAGCCATGGTCGGGGAAGATCTCGCCATGGTCTCTAACAATTACTGTGGGTATTGGTTGTAAGGGAGTCTCCGCAGGTATTTCTCGAAGACTTACCTGGGATGCCTCCGGAACGGGAAATTGTTTTCGAGATTTTGCTTCAGCCGGGATCAGTACCCGTATCTGCTCCCCCTTACCGAATGTCTATCCCTGAAATGAATGAGCTTAAGAAGCAACTGGATGAATTGCTTACTAAAGGATTCATTCGACCGAGCACGTCCCCGTGGGGTGCTCCGGTGCTGTTTGTGAAAAAGAAGGATGGAACGTTACGACTGTGTATCGATTATCGCAAACTGAATGCGGTAACTGTGAAGAATAAATACCCCCTCCCACGAATTGATGATTTGTTTGATCAGCTGAAAGGGGCAAAGGTATTTTCGAAGATTGATTTGAGATCGGGGTATTTCCAGCTTCTAGTGAAAGAAGAGGATATCCCTAAAACGGCTTTCCAGCCTTCGAGGTTTGTGACAAGGTATGGCTTAGGGTAGCACCAACCAGAGGGGTTATCAGATTTGGGAAGAAAGGGAAGTTGGCTCCGCGTTATGTGGGACCGTA
Organism: Stellera chamaejasme; assembly: GCA_024586325.1. Classification (NCBI taxonomy): domain Eukaryota; kingdom Viridiplantae; phylum Streptophyta; class Magnoliopsida; order Malvales; family Thymelaeaceae; genus Stellera; species Stellera chamaejasme. Next base: position 22,540,858 of record CM044979.1, read on the forward strand.
TGAGATTCTGGAGCGGGTTGGTAAAGTAGCCTACCGGTTGGCTTTACCCCCGCATATGTCAGCAGTACATAACGTGTTCCATGTGAGTATGCTGAGGAAGTGTATCCTGGATCCGATTCAGACAGTAACCGTGGAAGATATACAGATAGAACCGGATCTTTCATACAGAGAGGTGCCATTCTAGGGCACGATGTGCGGAAGCTCCGTAGTAAGCTAATACCAATGATCAAGGTGCAATGGTCTCATCATACCGATCGAGAGGCAACGTGGGAGGTCGAGCAGGATATACAGGATCGGTACCCCAAGTGTATGAGCGCCTTAAGATTGCCTTGGAGGACCAAGGGTCTTAAGGGGGGAGGATTGTTACCAACACCCGGTACGTAATTAAGTTAATTACGCGTTTAAGTTTAATTACCGGGTTTTCGATAATTTTGGTTTTGGGACTCGTATTGCTTGTTTGGTAATTATGGATTTAATTTGGTGAATTTTGGGGCAACCCGGGACGGATTTAGAATTAATTGCGCGGCTGCGCGCAATTCCCGGGAATTGCAATTCTGAGTGACTCGGGACTTATAATTGGATAAGAAAAATAGGTTTTATGAGTTTTATGATATCCTGAGTATGTGGTTAAAGTTCCGTTCCAATCGGAATAGGTTTGGTAAAAAGTTGCATTTTCGGGCTGAGCGAAATTGCAGTTTGTTTTGTGTGAGAAATATTTAGAAATGGGCTATTTTGGTACAAAAGAAAGAATGGGGCGGATGGGAGATATGGGGAGAAGGGACACTTGTCCCTTCTTGAGTGAAGGAAAGAAGAAAAGAAAAGAATTTAGGAGAGAAGGAGATATATGTGTATTTTTGTATTAATACATATATATATGGGAAAAAGGGATTAATGGGTCAACACTTCACACTTTTCTTCTTCTTCTTCCCGTAACTCTCTCTCTCTCTCCCTCACGTCCGCCATTGTTGAGCTTGGAGCTCACAACTGATTTCCGTCGTTTGGCGACCAAACTTCGAGGTATTGCACTTAAATCGTTCATTGGGTTGTATGGATCGAATCAAGTCTGCTTTGAAAGATTTAGTGTGGGTTGCAAGTTATGAGCATTTGAATTTTGAAGTGAATAGTGTCATATGCTCCTTTGTTTGATTTTTCAGTTCCTAAGCATTCTCGGCACTTCCTGGTGCATGTTTGATAACAGGAACGTAGGAAGAAACGCACCCGAGGTTGTGCCGATTCGCGTCTGAAAATTTGGGTGTAATTTTCGACGGAGACTTTAGCGAAAGGTAAGGGCATTTCTGTGTTCAGAGTAGAATTCTGGTTCCGTTAGTGTAATTGGTTCTGTTAGAAGAGGCTCGGTGTGAAAACTGCTTTTCCCGCCCGAGCCTCGGTTTTGGCGCCATTGTTAATGGCTATTTCGTGAATTCCGAATGTGTTTTCGTATCGGCATTGATTGTGTACAGGAGTTGTTTGAGAATTGTCTGAAACTCTGCGAAATTTCTACCGGGATTGTCGATCGAGAATTCGGATTCGGACTTCAATTCGGTGTGTGTTTAGGAGTATTGCTTTGCATAGCAAGCATACTCGGATATAGACCGAGGCTAGGTTTGGAAGAGGAGTTCCCGATGACGCCGACCTAGTTCTGGTATAGACATTGTTGTGAAGGAACCGATTGGGATTCCGATATTGTCACCGCACGCCACCCGAGCCCGGTTGCGGAGGCGGGGCGCCGGACGCCGGGAGCGGAAGCCGGAATGGAAAGTAATGGCAGGTCCATCGAGACCCGCCGCGCGTAGCGGACCCGAAAACGGAAAGATTGTGGAAGCAAACTAACGGAAATTTCATGCGTATAACCAAAATAAAATGCAACCATACAATTCATGCATTAGTAACAGAGTAAGCCCCGCCCTCCGTGGACGAGTGCTTACGCACCAAAACATATATACATACAGAATTCACCGAACCTAGGGTATCTAGCAAGCGCCAAGCGCCGTAACATGCAATGTAATGTAATATATACAATCATCGCAATAATAAAACCGAAAATATGCACATGAAGCTACAGAGCCGACCCTAGGCCTAAACGCCAAAATACCTCGCGCGGGATTCAGGCCAAGTAGACCAAAATCCCAGCTCGCAAGGTACCGCTGCTGCTCAACACAACCAAGGCGAAGCCTCGCGAAACCTACCCCGCCGGCCGCTACTGCACCTACCTGAAATCCAAAAACAGAACCCAAAAAGGGTGAGTCCTAAAAGGACCCCGTAAGGGATTTGGGGTAAGATAAGTATATGTAACCCTGCAAAACAGAAAGATAGCAATATACGCAACAGAATACAGAATAACATGCATGTACCAGAAACAAATCGGAATCCCGAAGGATGTGCGATTCCAAATCGCCATAAACCTTATAACAAATCGGAACGACAGCCTCCCACTAAGGGGAGTCAGAAGCCGAAGCTATTACAGAAGCATGGTGCACCAGCTGGGGTAGCGAACCCACAACTGTCGTAGTGTTAACAGACAGAGTATGCCATAAGGCATACTCCTACAAACGTAGGATTAACAGACAGAGTATGCCATAAGGCATACTCCTACAAATTACAGAACGTACCTTAAAGCACAGATTTCCGAAATACCTGCAAAACAGAAATGCAACAACACATACACCTACAGACTACAGAATATGCCCTAGGCATATAATACCGAAATACTTGCAGAACAGAAAGTGAAACTAAACATACACCTATCTTACCAAAAATAGCAGAACCAAACCCTTACCTCACAATTCCAGAGTATTTGACCGATTCTGGACGATTTCCAAACCACGACCCGAAATTCCAAAGCCCCTCTTTTTCTCACCTCAGAACCTCAGAATCTATCAAACCAAGTTGAATTAGAATCCTTATCGACCACACTACCAAACTACACCCCCGACCCCAAAACCGAAAATCCGGCAGAATTTCCGTAAAATTCCAGATTTTCACAGAAACGTCAGAATTCAGAACCAACCTAGACAATGCAAGATTATACATTGACAAACATCATACAACAAGCAGAACTGATCAAATCCAACCTTAAACCCTTCATTACCCGTCATTTTCCGATAATCCCGCTTAATTGTAACTTTTTCATTTCTTAACCGAATTCAACGATTCAAATTTCCATCCACTCCTAAATTCAACCCCAACACCATAATAACATCCAATTTAACCAAATTGAAACTCCAGCATTGAAAAAGAATCATTCTAAAATTCGGTTCTTAATCAACTTTTATCCAACTTCCAATTCAATCCATTCAAGCTTCCAATTAATCATTCCAACAACCAATTTCACTTCTAAACCAAGCATGCTATCCAATTGCATCCAAACAACAAAATCCAACATGAACATACACCTAAACAAATCGGCCAAAAGGGGGTTTTTACCTCAACTTGTTTTCCATCAAATTGAATCCATACAAAAGCTTAGAATCATGCTAGGACTAACATACTTGAAGCATGAAGCAAGATAACAAACACACATCATTTTGGAAATTATCCATAAATTCGGCCAAAATAGAATTCTTCATCCAAGATGTGTTTTCCAAAATCCAACACTTGATTAACACTCCCCTACTACCCAAGAACAACATACTAAAAGATGGGAGGAAGAGAATCATCCTAGCTTATAGCTAAGAACAAACCCAACAAATGCCAAAACTCCTCTTTTCATCACTAATCTTCCAAACTAATGAGAAAAGAGAGCTTAGGGAGGTACTTACCACATAAAGCACTCAATCCCTCTTTGATTCCAAGCAAGGAGAAGAATCTCAAGCTTAGAGGAAGAGCTCAACAATGGCGGCAGCAACTTGAAGAAGAAGAAGAAGAAAAGAAAGGAAATGAGTAATAACTCATTTTATGAAATATTACTCCAAATATATATATATATATATCCCTTCACCTTTTAACCCATACCTCTCTACCATAAATAAAAATTGGCCAAGTGTCCCAAATCCTCACCCACATGCTGCCGAAAATAATAAGGCTGCCCATGCTGATTTTTAACAATTTTGCACCCACTTGCAAATTAACTCCCAACTTTTCCGAAAGTTCCAATTCTTTTGCCCAAAAATAATTACCGAATTCCAAAATTAACGAAACTTGGACACAACCCTCAGAATATTATAACATTCACAGAACATTTTTCAGAAGTTCATTTACCATTCCGGAGTGTCCTACCGAGCTCGATGAACCCGAACCAAAACCCGACGTGCGAGCGTGTCAACCTGAACCGAAATTCCGTCACTCCAAAATTCTACAAAAATACCCATAAATAAAATCTTAAATTATAACACAACTTACCCCAGAGCCGTCAGAAAAATTCCATCCCGAGCCCCGGGATTCCCGTCCCGAGCCCCGGGAGTCGCCCGGAACCGAACGTCCCGCCCCAAAAATTAAACTCCACAAACACCTCCGGGACATTCTCACGACTCCAAAACTGCAAACGGCTTCCCAAACTGAGGTCTCGAGAGCGCTACCGAGCCCGCTGTACGTCCCGAGGCGACCCCGACAACCCCCCAGCGCCAGAAAAATATTTTCGGCGGAAACGTCCGGGGGACCCACACGACCTCAAATACGGAAGGGTTCGCCAAAATAATCCTCGGATAGGGCTCGGGAGCCGCCTGAACGCCGAAAAACGTGACCCGCAGGCCAAAACCGGAGCCCCGGGTCACCCGGTCGCAACCCGCTCGGGGTGACCGTAACATCGATATACCTACGATGGTTATCGATGATATTGATTGACCAATGGGGTCGCTCCCGAGCTGGTACCATGCTCTACCGACCGATTGTGAATTGAATGTGTTTGTGAATGGACGCATGGCCATTGCCGGTTGGACCGGGGGAGATCTCGCCATGGTCAATAACAAAGATTGTTACCGTTTCGATTGTGAATTGAATGTGTTTGTGAATGGACGCATGGCCATTGCCGGTTAGACCGAGGGAGATCTCGCCATGGTCCATAACAAAGATTGTTACCATTTCGATTGTGAATTGAATGTGATTGTGAATGGACGCATGGCCATTGCCGGTTAGACCGAGGGAGATCTCGCCATGGTCCATAACAAAGATTGTTACCGTTTCGATTGTGAATTGAATGTGATTGTGATTGACCGACTGCATTGCATATGTTTGATTGTGTTGCATTGATTGAGCATTCGATTGATTGGTGAGATGCTTTGTGTATATCGTATTCGTTCTGTTTCCGATTGCAGGTACATTGTATCGACTGTTAATGTTACTGCACAATGTCTATACCTGTTCTCTTACTAAGTTCTTTCGAGAACTTACCCTTATACCTATCATTTCAGGAAAAGGAAAGGAAAAGCAAGTCGCCGAGTAGAGGCGAGGTTGCTAGGGTTTGAGGGTTTGGACAGCAGCAGCAGCAGTTTCACCGTAGCGCGGTTGGATTCCGCAAGACCGCTACTGGTTGGTTTCTTGTATTCCGAACTTGGTTCTGGCTCTGTATATTGTTCATAACATGCATGTTTCGTTTTGTAAGGTTCGGTTGTGTAATGGTAAGGATTGCATAAGTGTTTTGTTCGAGTTCGAACCGTTTGTTTCGCGTTGTAATTTCAGGTTTGGGGTTCAGTCGGAGGGTCGGGTGATCACCAGGTGATCACCAACTCCAACACTTTGCACTTTGATGACTTGCTGTTTTTTAGGTGATCACCCGGTGATCAACTCGTTTCGACTTGATGATCACCAGGTGATCAACTGGATTCTAGATGATCACCTGGTGATCAACTCTTTCAGCTCCAGGATGTTATGAGACTCCCTGGTTTTTAGGTGACCACCCGGTGATCATCTAAATATGAAATTTTGCCCCTTTTTATCCTCTAACTTCTCCTTTGTTACGCCTTGTCCCAAAATGACCTGAAGTGCCAAATTCAGTAATTTTATGAGAAAAACAACCCCATTCGCATAGGTAAACATCTTGTGACTTAGTTGAGCATTAATGCTATGGTTTAAGGAAAAAATTTTTGGGTGATCCACAGAGGCGGTTGCCTTGTTGTTAGGGTGGTTTGTGATAAGGTTGTGAGCGAACCGTCGCCCCCTTCCCCTTTCCCCGGTTTGGTCCGTTCTCCGTGCGTTTCCGCGTATGTGGGGTTTAAGGTGGGGGTGGGGTGACAGCGAACACCAGCGATCCAGCAAGAGAGGCCCTACTCGACCGGGGAGCAAGGGAAGAAGATGGGAGAAGCATGGTATGCCATGTGGACTAGGGTAGAGGCTCCAATCTGTGGATGACCCTCCCTGTTTTGTGTATAAAGGATACCTGCATTCATGCATAATTTTGACAGTAGTAAATGAAGTAAAATTTCATTTTACCTTCATTGTTTGTGGTGTAGGGTACGTTAGCTAGGTTAACAACCGTAGGCTAGGTCCCGTTTGTGGTGAGGGGTCTGCTGGGGTTCGCAACGGCGAAGCCACAGAGATCACTTGTCAAGAAGCCGGAGATTCAGCTTGAGTTCATAGTGGCGATGCACTTGAAATCCACAACGGCGGGGCCACAAATATCTTTCCAGACAGTTTGTGGGTTTACTTGTTGGAGCAAGTTGGAGGCAGTTATCGCTTGTTGAGACAAGTTGAGGACCCGTTTAGGGTTCGCAAAGGCAACGCCTTTGAAGGCCATGGATAAGATTTTTCCATGTGGAAGGTTTCTTGGGGCTCGTGAAGGCGGCTCACACAGAGACCTTCCTGGCGATATTGCAAGGAGTAAGCCCTTGGGTAGTGTACAATGTACTAAGTAGGAGATACTGCAGAGTGCTCATCATTGATATGATAAGTGAAGGGGCAGCCGGAGTTCCGGGAGATGAGACACGTAGCCTGGCCGGGAGCCCGTGCGGAAGGTCCGGTGTGGCGCACGAGGGCGACTTACACAGGGACCTCCCGAAGAAGCCAAAAGGGGTTACCCTTCCGCAACGCAAGGGGGTTACCCTTGGGCGGGGCGAGTTGAAGGTCAGTTGGGGATGAGACCAAAGAACTACTGTGTGGAGGAGTCCGTGCGGGAGGTCTCAGAAGCGCGAGGGCGCGTTACCAACACCCGGTAAGTAATTAAGTTAATTACGTATTTAAGTTTAATTATTGGATTTTCGATAATTTCTGTTTTGGGACTTGTTTTGCATGTTTGGTAATTGTGGATTTGATTGGGTTAATTTTGGGGCAACCCGGGAAGGGTTTAGAATTAATTACGCAGTTGCGCGTAATTCCCGGGAGTGGCAATTTCGAGTGACTCGGGACTTCTAATTGGATAAGAAAAATAGGTTTTATGGGTTTTATAATGTACTGAGTGTATGGTTAAAGTTTGGTTCCAATCGGAGTAAGTTTGGTAAAAAATTGCATTTTCGGGCTGAACAAAAATGCAGTTTGGTAAGTATGTGAGATAATTGGAATTTGGCTATTTTCGGTAGAAAAGGAAGGAATGGGCGGATGAGTGATGGGAGAGAAAGAGACATGTGTCTCTTTGTGAATGAAGAAGAGATGGAAATATGGGATTTATGGGAATATATAGTTGTATAAGTAAATATTACATATTTACATATATGGAAAAGGGATTTTAGTCAACACTTCACACATTTCTTCTTCTTCTTCTTCCCGTAACTCTCTCTCTCTTTCCCTCACTTGCGCCATTTTTGGAGAGCTTGAGCTCACAACTGATTTCCGTCATTTCGCGACCAAACTTCGAGGTAAACCACTTAAATCGTTCATTGGGTTGTATGGATCAGTAATCTGAAGTCTGTTTTGGAAGAATCAAGATAGTTTGCAAGTTAGGAGCATTTGAATTTTGGAATGAATAGTGTCATATGCTCCTTTGTTTGATTTTTCATCTCCTAAGTGTTCTCGGCACTTCCTGGTGCATGTTTGATAACAGGAACGTAGGAAGAAACGCACCCGAGGTTGTGCCGATTCGCGTCTAAAAATTTGGGTGAAATTTTCGACGGACGATTTAGCGAAAGGTAAGGATGTTTCTGTGTTCAAAATGGAATTCTGATTCCGATAGTGTAATTGGTTCTGTTAGAAGAGGCTCGGTGTGAAAGCCATTTTTCCCGACCGAGCCTCGATTTTGGCGCCTTTGTTAGTGATCGGTTCTGTGGATTCTGAATTGAAATTGTGTATCTGTGATTGATTGTGAATAGGGAGTTGTTTTGAAATTGGGCAGGTACTCTGCCGAAATTTCTACCGGGTCCGTCGATCGAGAATTGCGGATTCGGACTTCAATCGGAGGTAAGGGTTCAGTGTGTGTTTAGGAGTATTGCCTTGCGTAGCAAGCATACTCGGATATTGACTGAGGCTAGGTTCGGAAGAGGGAGTGCCCGATGACGCCGACCTAGTTCTGGTATAGGCATTGTTGTGCAAGAACCGATTGGGATTCCGATATACCTACCATGGTTATCGATGATTTATATTGATTGACCGATAGGGTTGCTCCCCCCCGAGCTGGTACCATGCTCTACCGACCGATTGTGAATGGACGCATGGCCATTGCCGGTTGGACCGGGGCAGATCTCGCCATGGTCCATCACAAAGATTATTACCGTTTCGATTGTGAATTGACTGTGATTGTGATTGACCGACTGCATTGCATATGTTTGATTGTGTTGCATTGATTGAGCATTTGATTGATTGGTGAGATGCTTGTGTATATCGTATTCGATTCGCTTTCCGATTGCGGTACATTGTATCGATTTGTTAATGTTACTACACGATGTCTATACTGCTCCCTTACTAAGTTCTTTCGAGAACTTACCCTTATATTTACCGTTTCAGAAAAGGAAAGGAAAAGCAAGTCGCCGAGCAGAGGCGAGGTTGCTTGTTTGAAAGGTTTTGGACTAGAGGAGCAGCAGATTTCACCTTAGCGCGGTTGGATTCCGCGAGACCGCCGACTGGTTGGTTTCTTTTGTTTTCCGAACTTGGTTACGCTCGTATATTGTCATAACATGCATGTTTCGTTTGTAAGGTTTGGTTGTGTAAATGGTTTGGATTGCATAAGTGTTTGAGTTCAGGTTCGGAACCGTTGGTTGTCGCGTTGTAATTTCAGGTTTTGGGTTCAACTGGGTGATCACCAGGTGATCACCAACTCCAACACTTTGCAATTTGTTGGCTGGCTGTTTTTTAGGTGATCACCAGGTGATCAACTCGTTTCAACTGGGTGATCACCAGGTGATCACCAACTCCAACACTTTGCAATTTGTTGGCTGGCTGTTTTTTAGGTGATCACCAGGTGATCAACTCGTTTCAACTGGGTGATCACCAGGTGATCACCAACTCCAACACTTTGCAATTTGTTGGCTGGCTGTTTTTTAGGTGATCACCAGGTGATCACCAACTCCAACACTTTGCAATTTGTTGACTTGTTGTTTTTTAGGTGACCACCCGGTGGTCACCTAAATAAGAAAATTTGCCCTTTTGATCCTCTAACTTCTCCTTTTGTTATATCTTGTCCCAAAATGACCTGAAGTGCCAAATTCAATAATTTATGAGAAAAACAACCCCATTCGCATAGGTAAACATCTTGGGACTTAGTTGAGCATTAATGCTTTAATGCTATGGTTTAAGGAAATTTTTGGGTGATCCCAAGGCGCGATTGGCCTGTTGTTGGGATTGTTTGTGATAAGGTTGTGCGTGAACTGCCGCCCCCACCTTTCCCCTTTCCCGGTTTGGTCCGTTCTCCGTGCGCTTCGCGAGTGCGGGGTCCGTGGGTAGGGGTGGGGTGACAAGTTGGTATTAGAGCAGGTTTACCTAGTTGCGAATGGTTTATATGATAGTAAGGTTGCATTTCATTGCATCATGCATGTACATATACAGAGTCAATTGGAATATCTCGCCGCTAAGTTTTGATTGTTACCGCAATGTTGTGTTTATATTGATTCTCGAAAATGGTTAACACCCGGGAAGACCGGGACAAAATGAACAAGAGAGGCGGGATGAAGGTCCCGAACCTCGGCAGATAGTGCAACCGGCAGGGGACGGGCACCACAAGTCTCCCCGAGTTAGTGCGGGTCTTAGAACAGATCCGGGATAGTTTGGCACCGATATTGCCGTAACCGGCAGATTCACGGACGTGCAACCACTTCAAGGTGTAAGTGGAAGTGGATCGGGCGTCATGGACCCCATCTGTGATCGATAACAGCCCATCCTCATCTGAAGAGGAGGCTAGTATCGATGAAGAGCGGAGACACCCAAGAGGTAGGAGGGTGCACCGAGAGATTGGTTCTGCTGCAGGACGGAGTCATGATGATCATGGCCCGTCTCAGGGAAGTGTTAGTGGTCGACGTCGCCGTCGACAATCTGAGGAAGCCGAAGGGTCACATCGACCCAAGAGGCAACGGGAAGAGAATGAGCGCCCAAGTAGGATGCTCGAGCGGTTCCAACGCCTGAACCCACCCCGTTTCAACGGAAAGGGTGGACCTGAGGCGGCGGAAGTCTGGTTTCGACGGATCGATTCCATGTTTGAAAGATTGGAATTCTCATCTACTACAATGGTATCGTTGGCAACGTACAATCTGGATGACCGAGCTTTGATATGGTGGGAAAGTGTGAGAAACAGGCACCGAGCGGAGCAGTTCGCGCGGGGAGAGCCTGATACTGATATGACGTGGAATGAGTTTACTCGCTTGTTCCATGATCATTATGTGAGTGATGCTGTCCGGGACTTGCGACAGGCACAGTTTGACAATTTGACTCAAGGGACTATGAGCGTGCTGGACTACGAGCACGAGTTTGATCGATTGATTCGCTACGTCCCACAGTATCATGGGATGGAAGAGCAGAAGGCAAAGAGATTTATTAGAGGGTTGCGACCTGATATTCGATTGGCACTCCGACCGTTGGATATCAAGTATTATCAGGAAGCAACACAGAAGGCTCAACTGATTGAGCAAGAGGATGTTGAGAGTAGATTCATACCTCAGCAGACCGTTGGACGTGGAAGGGGTACCAGCTTCCGTGGCTTCTCTCGAAACGCCGGGAGGGCACCCCAGCCTAACCCAAGCGCTAGAGGGAAGGGAGTAGCTTCACCCTCCGCTACTGTTTGTCCGACCTGTCAACGTTCTCACCCAGGCAGAGCATGCTATCGGGAGACAGGTCAGTGTTTGGGATGTGGTTCATCGGACCACTGGGTCCGGGATTGTCCTCAAGCTGCACCAAGGAGGGAGGTCGGGCAAGGTCCGAGGCCTCCATTTGGGTTACTGTTGACCGGGGCACCACGAGGTGGTGCCAGGCCACAGTTCCCACGACCGCAAGCACCTCCACCGCCACCGCAACCGAGAATGGGAAGAGTTTTTCAGATCGAACGCGGGGAGGCAAATCAGCAAAAGGAAGGTGAAACGACACGACAAGGTGCCCTTAAAGGTACCATACTGTTAAATAACATTCCTGCTACTGTATTGTTCGATACTGGTGCTTCTGTGTCTATTGTGGCTCAGAAATTTGTTATGGCTCAATGTTTATCTGTGAGTTCCATGCCACGAGTGGCTTTAGTTAAGACTGCAGGAGCCAGTGGTTGCTCTCTAATGATATGGTTCGGGACTGTGTGATTGATTTGGGAAAACATCAGATTTTGAGTGATTTACTGGTTTTAGATATTTCGGGGTATGATGTGGTTCTGGGAATGGACTGGTTAGCTAAGAACGGAGTACAGATTGATTGTGGGAAGCGGGAGGTGACTTTATCTACCGGGAAGGTACTTCAATCCTCCGCTTCTTCTTCCGAAAGCAGAATCGAAATGAGGAGTCTAGAATTGCAAATTCTAGACGAGTTTGAAGTGATTAATAACGATGATTACCGTGGGTTGAACTCTTCGGAGATCGGGGGTGAGATAGATCGGATATTGGTTGTAAGGAGTTTCGCAGTATTTCCCGAAGATTTACCGGGATGCCTCCTAACGTGAAATTGTTTTCGAGATTTTGCTCCAGCCGGGATCGCACCAGATTCCGCTCCCCTTACCGAATGTCTATCCCTTAAATGAATGAGCTTAAGAAGCTATTGGATGAATTGCTTGTTAAAGGATTCATTCGGCCGAGCACGTCCTCGTGGGGTGCTCCAGTGCTGTTTGTGAAAAAGAAGGATAGAACGTTACGATTGTGCATCGACTATCGCAAATTGAATGCGATAAGCGTGAAGATTAAATACCCTCCCTCGGATTGATGATTTGTTTGATCAGCTGAAGGGGCAAAGGTATTTTCAAAGATTGACTTGAGATCGGGGTACTTCCAGCTTCGAGTGAAAGAAGAGGATATCCCCAAAACGGCATTCCAAACCCGGTATGGACATTACGAGTATACCATCATGCCATTTGGTTTGACAAAGGCGCTGCAGCGTTTATGGATATGATGAACCGAGTGTTCCGCCCATACCGGATCGATTTGTTGTGGTTTTCATTGATGATATCTTGGTTTACTCCAAGGATGAAGGTGAACATCAGGATCACCTGCGAATCGTATTGAAAACTCTGAGTGATCATCAATTGTATGCCAAACTCTCAAAGTGTCAGTTTTGGATCAGGGAAGTGTCCTTCTTGGGGCACGTTATTGGAGAGAATGGTTTATCGGTGGATCCTGAAAAGATTAAGGCAGTAATGGACTGGAAGCAGCCGACTACAGTACGAGAGATCAGGAGTTTCCTCGGTCTGGCAGGTTATTATCGGAGGTTTGTATCGGGATTTTCGACTTTGGCTCTACCCCTTACTCAGCTTACGCAGAAGGGGCGAGCATTTGTATGGTCTAAAGCTTGTGAGCGCAGCTCTCAGGAATGAAAGGACAGGCTGACTCACACACCTATTCTGATATTGCCGATCCGAGTGCAGCTTTACGATTTACACGGACGCTCTGTGTCGGGTTTGGGTTGTGTACTCTTGCAGGATAGGAACGTGATAGCTTATGGGTCGAGACAGCTTCGACCGCATGAGCAAAACTACCCGACTCACGATTTGGAATTGGCAGCGGTTATTTATGCACTCAAGCAATGGCGACACTATCTGCTGGGTAGCAAATTTCAAATCTTTACGGATCATAAGAGTTTGAAATATTTGTTTACCCATAAGGATTTGAATATGAGACAACAGAGGTGGCTTGAGTATATGAAGGACTACGATTGTAGTATCGAATATACCGGCAAAGGGAATTCAAGAGTCGACGACCGAGTCGGAAGTACACCGGCTTGGTGAAAGGTGGAGATCGGGATGGTGATGATGAAGAGAATGACTTGTTTCTTTTGTGGTGTTTGTGGGAGCACCGAGTGCGTGAGCAACTGTTTACTTTGACGATCCAGTCAGGGTGGCTGGACAGAGTACGAGACGCTCAGAATGCAGATGCGTCACTGAAGAAGGTATCAGGAGAAGCGAAAGGATCCCTTCACCGGTCATTTGGTTACAAGCAGGGAATGTTGTATTTCAGAGATCGACTGTATGTACCAATGGAACCGACCCTTCGCAATGAAATACTTCAGAGGCACATACGAGTCGATTGAGGGTACACCGGGAGGTGAGAAAATGTATCATGATTTGAGATCTCATTTCTGGTGGCCGGGTATGCGCAAAGACATTGCCACTTATGTTTCTAAGTGTGCAACGTGTCAACGGGTGAAGGCGGAGCATCAGAAACCAGCAGGCACCTTACAGACTTTGCCCATTCCGGTTAGGAAATGGGGCAATATTACTATGGACTTTCTGACAGGATTACCTATGACCCGAGCGCACCACCACGCTATATGGGTTGTAGTGGATCGATTGACTAAGTGTGCCCATTTTCTGCCAATGCGGATCACAGACTCTTTGGAGAAGTTAGCACAACTGTACATCAAGGAGATTGTACGGTTACACGGAGTACCAGACTCCATAGTGTCCGATCAGGATCCGCGGTTTACAGCACGGTTCTGGAAAGCTTTTCACACAGCTTTGGGTACACAGTTGCACACGAGTTCAGCGTATCATCCACAGACAGATGGACAGTCAGAACGGGTGATCCAAATATTGGAAGACATGTTACGGAGTTGTGCACTGGACTTCGGTGGTGAGTGGGATTTTCACCTACCATTGGTGGAGTTCTCGTATAATAACAGTTATCAGTCCACCGTTGGCATGGCACCGTATGAGGCTTTGTATGGGCGGCGTTGTGTAACGCCACACTATTGGGCAGAAGCTTCAGATCAAGTGAAATTGGGTCCTCAATTGATTGAGGAAACGACAGCGAAGGTTAAGAAGATTCAAGATCGGTTGAAGGCTGCTAATGATCAGACCACTTCCTATGTAAATAAAAGGAGGCGGGATTTGGAATTCGAGGTTGGTGACAATGTATGGCTTAAGGTAGCACCGACTGCAGGGGTTATCAGATTTGGTAAGAAGGGTAAGTTGGCACGGCGCATGTGGGACCGTATGAGATTCTCGGGGCGGGTTGGTAGAGTAGAATACCGGTTGGCTTTACCCCGCATATGTCGTGATGCATAACGTGTTTCATGTGAGTATGTCAAGAAGTGTATCCTGGATCCGGTTCGCGATTACCGCGGAAGATATACAGATAGAACCGGATCTTTCCTACAGAGAGGTGCCGGTGGCACATCCTAGGGCACGATGTGCGGAAGCTTCGTAGTAAGCTAATATCGATGATCGAGTACAATGGTCTCATCATACCGACCGAGAGGCAACGTGGACATCACCCTATTTATAGAGTGATGGCAGGAGAAGAGCCTCCCGGTTGAAGCCCTTGGGCAGGCTGTTTGAGATAAGTCTCGTGCCGACCGATTGGAGATAAGGCGGCTGTGATGATGAAGATCTTAGCAAACCGCCTTAAGTGATTCGCTTGTCGAGAATGTCCGGCGTATGAATCGGTTAAGATCTCCGAGGCTCGTGGCCGACCTCCTTATTGGCTGCTTGATGTCGATGACCAAGTGGTCTATCTCCTAGTGGAGCAAGTGGCAAGCGAAGGCCTGTAAGGGGCGAAGGCCCAGATAGAATACAGCAAAATAAGGCGTGAGGCTCGCACGAACTCGAGTGTAATGGCCTTATCTAGGCGGGGCCAGTATAGGCATGGGAGTCCTCGCGAAGGTGAGTTGAGACCGCGGGTGTGAGACCCGTGAAGGCTAGTGGGATCGCAAGGGCGAGACCTGAGACCGCGAGGGCAACCCGCGAAGGCCTAAGAGACGCAAAGGTGAGTGTGAGACATCGCCAAGGCGAGACTTAAGGCCCGCGAGGGCAAGACCTTGCGCAGGTGATACTGGAGACCTCGCGAAGGCGAGACTGGAGACCGCAAGGGTGAGACCTTGCTCAGGCGATACTGGAGATCACAAGGGTGAGACCTTGCGAAGGCGGCACTGGAGACCACAAGGGTGAGACCTACGGGGCGTTGTATGATTCTGATGCGACGCGAGGACGCGTTTGCTTGGGTAGTGTACCAAATAGGCTCGAGCTTGGCTCGAAACATGCTCGAGCTCAGCCCTACAACTCGATTGGCCAGTTAAAACGCCATCCTAAACTAAATCACAATAAGTAAAATAGTTTAATATAATATAACATAAGAATCCACCATAACTTACACAACATAAACATAAAAATTTCACATGATTAATCAGTCTTATGACAACCATCATCAGCATATTTTAGTTGGATGTACATGCACCTGTAAAACAAAATTAGATAAATGTCCATATACAAGGAATCACATCCATTGGCCATTTCCATTGGCGTTAAAGCCATTTCCATTAGCATTAAAGTCAAGTCATTACTTGTTGCCATTGCCATCAAAAAGGTGGTATTTGGCATACCCACACCATATTAGTTGCTAGTTGCTACGATTTCAACATCAACAAAAGGCTACAAACATTGAGATTTGTAAGTGGTTAAAATAACAGTAAGTTAAAAAAAAATCTTTAGATTTGTAATTAAGAACATGTGAAGCAGAAAAGACAGCATGCTAAATTAATTATGTTGCATTCAAAAGAAAGCATCACATTTTGTTTCTAACTCAATCTCATCCAGAAAAGCAAGAAAGTGTCATGAAAATTATGCATCATAATCTCAACTTTTGATACAGAAGATAGAGAGATTTCAGAGTAATGCACAGTATCCGTTGTGGCCTGAAACTTGTGGTTCAAAACTTTATAGTTCAAGTATTCCACTACAATCTATTTCTATGTATAGATATATATATGAAAAAGGTCATCTCTAACCATGATAAATAAAACTGATTACAATGATAAGCAAACCCGGCAGAGAAAAAACTAGGATACATTACAAGCATAACTTATTTAGCAAAATTAAGAAAATTTATCATTCATTCAACAAACGTTAGGCCATTTTAATGAAATAGAATATTAGAAGCTTTACCCAGTTAGTATATCAAAAGCATTACTCATTTAAACCAATATCAAAGAATGGGTAGCTCAACCACCTTTGAAATTTTTCTATTCTACAAAAAATTAATACCCCCTCCATCCCATAAAGATTGCAGATTTTTTGGTCATTTTCACAATATTTAATCTACAATTTATTTTAATGAGTTCATAAACATGTAAAGTTGAATGACTAATATGAATCTCATAATTTGCAATATAAATTTTCTAAATATATTTTTTCTGAATTTTTTTCATTATTTATCTTAGTAAAGTTTTGAGTGAAATACTGCTACTTGAAACATCAAAGTAAAACATTATAATCTTTACAAGACGGAGGGAGTACATGTTAATAATAAATAAATAAATAAAACTGAAAGTATGAAGATGAAGCAAGTTACTTTGCTTTTCTTCTTGACACCATGAATGTTTCTTAACCAATCCCCACCGCAGGGTAATGCTTCAAAAATAAATCATTAAAAGCCAAAAGGCGTAAAACTGTCCACTAAGGACTTATCTAATCAAGGTTGAGCACATGGTATGAAAAAGAATAAAAAAAATGTGGCATTTTTTGTTAAACAAACTATAATGCAGTATCAAGTTGACAAATAGAGTACAGTACCTGAAGATCAAACTCCCGACGGCTGAAATGAAACTAGCCAAGACCCACGAGCCAACCAAAACACACTTAGGTTTTCGTTTATCTGCAATCGCTGGGGCTCTGGCTAAAGATTTATGGAGGTTATGGCGGAGGGAAGCGAAATAGAGTGGCAAGTGGAGAAATTCCAGAAATTCGAGAATATACAGAGGATGATCCACGTGAAGATGCAGTAGGCAACACAAATTTGGAGTTGAGTCAACCAAGAACGTTGGAAGGACTGGGTTCAAGTTTTCTGGTGAGACTAAGATGAACCCTAGCTAGCCATTGTGTTCATGAATGATGAAGTGTGAAGAAGTGAAGCCCATGTTTGAATATGTGAAGTGAACCTTCTAGTGCTATTTGTACGTGTTTTTCAATTTGGGCAGGGTTACACATGGGTTTGGGTAGGCTACAATAAAATATGGGAAGCCCATTATGTTTCTACACTCTACCCATTACTCAACCTAAAGTTCGATAGGTATCAGTAAGTAATAGGGCCGAGTATAACTGGGCCCGAACTCGGCCCAGGGTTTTCTAATCTGAAGTACTGATAAGTTTGAAGTACTCGAAGTACTCTTCTTTTTGTTTTGCTGGTTATCAAAACAACGTCGTTTCACGTTTAACGATTACTTAACGTTAAACGTCTCCGTGTTTCTTCCCCACGATGCCGAACAACCCACTCCACACTCCTCCTCCGGCGGTTGCAGCAGACCGTTTTTAGCCACGAAATCAGTTTCACCGTCATCTTTCAAAAGCTTTCTACGAAACATTTCAGATAATTCGCGGTCGCTGTGCTTTTTTGAGTTTTAGAGTTGTTGATTTCATCAGCTCGTGAGTAGTATTGAAGTTTTAGGGTTCTTTAGTTTCTCAAAATTGGCATTTGAATTTCTTTAAGCATGAGTGTATCAACCAGAATCAAGAATAAGAGGAAGAGTAGCGAAGAAAAAGGCAGTTTGGCAATAAGGTATGTTAATTTTACGACCCCTTGTAGTCTCCAAAGTGGCTGGTGACATATCGCAGGTACTGTAGTTCGTCATTGACAAACAGAGTGTATGAGTTAATGATGTGGACATCACCCCAAGTACTCCCCAAGCTCAAGATAGAGCTCAACCTCAAGCGCGCGCGGCCGCAAATCTACTCTAAGGTCTCGACGGACCTATGACAAGGTCCTGGTTCAAACAAGTCCATGCCAGTCTCAATGTGTTCATGAGACTCATGGCGCAGGGAGAAGAACAAGAGGAGGCTCGAGAAAGGACCTTACAACTTCACCAACTCGGCGTCATACTGAAGGAAGAGCACGCGAAACCATTGGGAGCCTGGAACATAAGTACACTCAAGGAAGGTGGCAGCGGCGAAACCCTCGCGCGAGCCTTCGAGTCGCAGGCGAAGCTATTCAAGCAAAGCCTCCAGGCGAGGCCCCCGCACAAGACTCTTGGTCGCAGAATTCCGAAGGAGAAGACCTTCATGTGAAGCCACCAGGCGAGACCCCAGCGCGAGAATCACAGGTGAAGGCGAGGCCCACAGGCAAAGCCGTCCCCGCGAAGCCCACAGGCAAAGCCGTCCCGCGAAACCCACAGGCGAAGTCGCCCCACAAAGACTCCATACTTAACCAACTGGCCGACCAATCCAACCCGAAATGTCCCTTCTCTGAAGACACTCGGGAAGACAAATACTCACTTTAAATGCAAAAGACACATGAACACTTTTAGGCTAGCTTTTGCGTTTTTGCCTTTTCGGAAGCTTTTTGGATGGCATGCATGCAAAAGCACTTTATACTTTCTGCATGCATGCGCAGTTGTAAGAGCCACTTTGCCCCTTACATCACTCCTCACCATTTTAGCCAGCTTCACACACATTTTTAAGGTAGAACATAATTTTTGAATCAAGAATTCGGCCAAAACTCTCCAAGTGAGACTTTGGCTTTTATGTTCTCTTTTCTTGCATTTCGACCTCCCTATTGATCCATGCAAGAGGATCCAAACATAATATCTAGTATTGCTTGATCTTGTAGTCAAGAGGTGCTAGATCCCATCTCCTTTCCCAGGCGTTTCAAGTGAATTGCCTCACTTCGTAGTGAGGAGGTTCACTTGGCCGAAATCTGTTCGCTAGTTCGTGTCCGCCTCCGCCAAGCTAGATCCGCGATTGGCTTGATCGCGAGTTCATTAACCGTGATCATATCAAGTGGTATCAGAGCCAAAGCGCTTGCTGGAGGTATCATGTTATTTGTTGATTTTCTTCAAGTAAAACCCTTTGTTGTTTTTCTTACGTTTGAAGAAAATTTTGGTTGATGATCTCTTGTTGAGACCGACGTGTTGTTATTCTTTGTTCGTGGTATTCTTGAAAAGCTTGTGAAAAAAGTGAGTTATTTTCGGATATAAGAAGGAAAGTGTCATCTTGTGTGCAAAAGAGCGAAAGTGTTTGAAGAAGTGTTGAACAAGTGTTCTTGAAAAGTTCATGAGCGTTCTTGAGTGTTCTTATCAAAACACAAGTGAATAGTGCTTTTAAATCCAAAGATAGTTTCTAAACTCCAACAAAAAGTGTTTGTGGTTGAACAAGGTCTACTCTAAGACATACCCCTACTTCTTTCGACCCCCAACTAAACCATAAAATCTCAACAAAACTAGTTTTGAGTAACTAGTCATTTTTCTTGTATTTCAAGTTTCGGTTTTACTAGTGTTATTGTTTGTGCCAATTTGTATGTTCGCATTTGATCTAAGGTTGAAGTCGGTATCAAGTTAAGAGAACTTGTGAAAGTCATCTAGTAAGAGAAGGCAAGGGTGAAATGTTACACCCCACCTTTTCCGCAACAATCTCCGGTGATTAGAGTTCAAGGTATGTTTAATCTGTAATTTGTGGAGTTTGTTAATTGTTGTTTTGCTGTTGTTGTTGTTGTGGGAGTGGAATTGTTGTGGGTATGGTTTTGGTTAAGTTCATTTTAAGGTTGAATTTTGTGAGTTTTGGGTCCAGGCGATCGCCCGAACGAGGAAATGGTTCGCCTGCGTTTCGCCTGGACACTTGCCGAGTTTGGGTCTTCCCTGAGCCGTGCGATCGCCCGACCGGGATGGCTTCGCCTGGATCTCGCCCGGGTGCCCGGCCAGCTTGGAGATTTATCTTGGACCAGGCGATCGCCCGCTGAGCAAACGGGTCGCCTGGTTTTCGCCTCAGGCACTGTAGTGGTGTTCTTCAGGGGTCCGCGATCGCCCGATTGGGAATCGTGTCGCCTGACCGTCGCCTGGGCCGGCTATTTAAGGCGAGCAACTCGTTTTCAACCGCAGTTTCGCATTTTCAGCTCCAAAATACTCCCAACTCTCTCCCAACTCGGTTTTGCTCCTATCCAAGTGATTTTGGACTCTTTGGTGCGTGGAAACAGAGGATTCGTGCGGGAATCACTACAAGAACAACGAATCAACAAAGGTTTCACTCCAACAACACTTTGTGGGTGAATTTGGGAAATTGCCCAAATTGTGAGGTTGGTATTTTCGTGATCTCTTGATTCATTTGAGTTAGTAGTAGTGTTTCTATGTTGGATTAGAGATAGAAACACACTTTACAACACGAATTGAGCATGAATCGAAGAAATTCAATTTAGGGTTCTTCTTCCGGGATGAACAAATTTTGGGGTTTGTTAAATTGACCTCAAATTAGTGTTGTTGGGTAGTTTTAGAACAACATTAATACTTGGTAAAAGGTCCAACAATGGCTTAATCTATGAGTTAAGAGAAAACTCATAGGGTTTAGGGTGGAGAATTGAAGTGTGATGTTTTGTTGATTTGAACTCAAATTGTTGTTATTGGGTATGTTTAGAGCAATATTGACAATTGGAACATTGTCCAAATATGCTCCGATTATATACCTAAGGCAATGTTCATCCGGATTTTTGGTGGAAAGTGGAAGCATGTGTTTTGTGTGGTTTAAGGTTTCAAGCATGTTTATGCAATGATTTTGAGCAACTTTAAGTCTTGGAGTGAGGTCCAATTGTCAATGGATATTGATGTGTTCAATGA
Source organism: Stellera chamaejasme (assembly GCA_024586325.1). Taxonomy (NCBI): domain Eukaryota; kingdom Viridiplantae; phylum Streptophyta; class Magnoliopsida; order Malvales; family Thymelaeaceae; genus Stellera; species Stellera chamaejasme. The sequence goes on from CM044979.1 coordinate 22,561,858, forward strand.
AAGTGTAATGTGGAAAGTGTGTGAAATGTTTAGGTGATATGTGAAGCAAGGATTGAAGCTGGATAAGGAAGAAGATTGGTGTTGATGCTTGGCTGCTACCCTCTACGGTTGCGTTTGCTTTCGATTCGAGGTAAGGGTTCGACCTACCTATATTAATATAATGTAGGATGGTTGAGGCAAGTCTTGGGCTCGATCTCTGACGTTGGTCTTAGATCGGGATAGTGGAGCCCCAAGGCTAGTCCCATGGTAGGAGTAACGGTGCGCAGGTACAGCTTTGCTTCGGTGTCGTGGTTCGTGCGTCTGTGTGACCCGAACTAACTGGGATACGGCACAACGGATGGCGTTCGCATAGGGGACCAGTCCGAGATAGGGTTACAATCCCTTGAGGACCGTACGGCCTATGGTTCGCATCATTCGATAGGTTCTGCTCGTGAGTGGAAGCATGGCGAATGCCGACGCATGGCGAATGCCGGTTGGACCGGGGAAGATCTAGCCATGGTCGGGGAAGATCTAGCCATGGTCCGTGACTTATGGTGTTTGTTGGATGCATGGCGAATGCCGACGCATGGCGAATGCCGGTTGGACCGGGGAAGATCTAGCCATGGTCGGGGAAGACCTAGCCATGGTCCGTGACATATGGGGTTTGCTGGGTGCATGGCGAATGCCGACGCATGGCGAATGCCGGTTGGACCGGGGAAGATCTAGCCATGGTCGGGGAAGATCTAGCCATGATCCGTTACATTCGGATGTTGTGCACACATCATTTATTTCTGCATATGTTCTGATCTGTATATTTGCTATCTGTATGTATATCTGCTCTGATCTGTCTTTGCAGGTTTGTCGGAAGAAACATCGTTACTACTGCCTAAGCTCTTACTGGGTTTTTCTTTAAGAAAAACTCACACCCCTTACTTAACATTTTTCAGGAGATAAGGATTCTGGGCCAGCGGAGTAGGATTTCCGCAAGGCTGACTGGTTAGCTATTTTGAGGGTTTAGCAGCATCTGGACTTAGACTTCGGGTTCCTCGTCGGTTTCTTTATCCGACGCCCGACTTTTGTACGGTTGCACCTTCTGCCTGTAGTTAGCTCTGTAGCATGATACTCTGTTGGCATGTAGTATTTCGATAGCATGTTATCGTAGGTCTGTCTGTTCATCTGAGATTGATTGTGGTTATATATATATATGCGTTCGCTCAATCGATTGAATGAGTATGCTGATCTGCGGAAGCCTCTGCTCGTAGTGAAAGAACAGACTTCCTTTTGATAATCTGATTTCGATGTTCTCCTTCTCGGTATTCGTTCATGGGCGGAGCCCATTGTTTCGTTGTCGTGATCTGCTTCGTGCATGAATTGTTATACTTGATCTGTTGTTAGAAAGGGACCTACTGGGTTAGTTAAAGGCCCGCGAAATAATCTCACATTAGCTGCGCGATCCTGGTCCCACCTTGCTCACCACCGCCCAACCGGCCGGCGACCGCTTCCCGCCGGGTCCGGAAGGTGTCTGACGGGGGAGGTGGTGACATGAAATCTCCCGAAAGAAACCTTTGAGCGAAACACGAGAGTGAGTGTAAACATCGTACTTTGATTACAGATGGCTTCTTCAGACTCCACTCCTCCTCATCCATCCCAACTAGGAATGCATGACTCACTTGCAAAAATATTACAAAGGTTGGATGACTTGGGAGCTCAAGTTGCTACTACAAATGAGCGACTAACAAGAGTGGAGATAGCACAAGGAAAGCAACCGGAAAGTTCCCAAATCCATGATGACGCCCATGCATCGCGGGCTCAAGGCGGGGGTCCGCCATCAAGCCACGAGACCTACGAGAGTAGACGAAGATGTTGATATTTTGGATAGTGTGTCACGGGTGGTCCGGGTGAGGAGTGATCCCGCCCAGTGAAAGGCCCGGTTGGTCCCACCGCAAAGTCTCATTCTCAAAAGCCCGGTGCCTGAGAACACTTTGCTCACGGAGTATGCAGACAGAGTTATGCGCTTATAACCTTCGGTCGTGTTTCGACCCGCAACCTACAATTCCCAAACATGACAAGTATACAGTATAAACCCTAACTATCCATGGCGAGCCCCGCCCCACTGAAATAGGCGAGCACTCAACCATCACCAAACATACAGTTTATGGATAATTCATACATAACTTCTCAGAATCATACAGAGATACAGAATGTGTCTATCACATCAGAATATGATCACATCCCGGGTCCCGCCCTCCACTGTCATGGGCGAGTCCCCGGTCCTACATAGTATCCAGAACATATATACAGAAGCAGAATGTATCTAAGATACATAGCATGATCAGACAGATGACATGCATGCATATACACCTACAGAGCCGACCAAGGAAAACCTTAGAATACCTAAGTGCGGGATCTAGCTGAAACTCTGAGATCAGAAGATCCCCGCAAGTACCGCTGCTGTTGCTAACACACCAACAGAAGAGAGAAGTCAGTTAACTGTGAGAAAACTCATATGCTATCCTTAGCATAAATCCAGAAGTCAGAAAACAGACTATAGATTCAGGCTCAGACACAGATACAGATTCAGACTACAGGTTCAGATTACAGATATCAGGTCCAGATTTCAGACAACAGATTCAGATTCAGATGCAGATTCGGATTTCAGATTACAGATTCAGATATCAGACTTCAGACTACAGATTTAGATATCAGATCCCAAACTATAGTTACTCAAAGAGACTGCCCCTTACATGTAAAATCGATGCAATGTATGGGTACCTGAAACAGAATCATACAACACACCCCAGACTCACTCTGCGGGTTGTTGGTCAGGTACTCCTGAAACGGTAAACAGAAAGAGGGTAAGTCCTCTTTTGAGAACTTAGTAAGGGCTTAGGGATAGGCACGATTTCTCTTTACGTATAACAACCTGCACAATAAAGACAAAGAAAATGCAAACACGTAGCAGATAACCAACATATGCTCAACCAATGCAAAACAAACATATGCAATGCACATAAGCAGAATTGTTAGTATAGGAAACAGACAATCTCTGAAACGATAGTCCATTCTGGCCCGGCCAAGTAATGAACTATCGCAGACACATGAGACTGGTACCAGCTCGAGGTAGCTAAACCCATCAGAACACCACCCCTGTAGGAGTTGAATCAGAACACCACCCCTGAAGGAGTTGAATCAGAACACCACCCGCGTAGGAGTTGAATCAGACCACCATCCCCGTAGGAGTTGAATCGAGAACACCGTAATCGTAGGAGTTGAATCGTAACATTAGCATCTTCGAGTCCTCGCACTGCATACCAATGCCTATCCCCCGACCAAGTTTGGGTATCCTCGGGCCACCCTCAATCCAAACTCAGACTTGGTACACCTGACACGCATTTCATAAAGTAATCCGAATGCGAGAATCGAGAGCACATCAAACCCTTACCGCACTATCAAGAAGGAGGAGTCGCCAAAGGCATAACACCATCTTTGCCTGGGCAAGGATCCAGGAGGAGTTGGCGGCCATATCCGTTCGTTTCACAAGCTTCCGCATCGTTTTGTTTTTGTGCATTCCGGATCTTTCAACCTGTTGACATTTTCGCCTCATCAATCATACCTACCCCGTGTTGCTCCTTTGTTGGCTAGATCTGCTCCTCGTGTTCCAGGATACCCTCCAAGAATCACATCAATTGGTATCAGAGCATTCTGACAACCACATCAATTGGTATCAGAGCCACTTGCTCAACAAGGAGAAGTTTTTCTACCCTTTTCTTTTTATTCCGCAACATATATCATTTTTGTTATCATTGTGTTTTTCTCGGTTGTTCTTGCCATTTTTAATTTCTTGTTCCAGTGTTGTGCAATCTGCATAGAAAAAAAACAAAAAAAAATTGCATCTTATTTGCATTGAAAAAAAAGAAAAAAAATCTAACATTGATTCAACCTGTTGATAGATTGCAGAAAAGCCAATTTGAAGAATTCTTGGAACAATTTCAAACAAAGGGCAAGAAAAAGAACAACCTCAGAGCCTTTTCAAACCTGTTCTTTCAAAAGTTGTGGAATATCCTTTTCCAAAACCCATAAAAGAATCGTTTTGCAAAATGTAACAACACTTCCTTCAACCTGTTAAGGTTTGTTAGAGGTTTTATTTTATTGTGTCTTTGTGTCTTGTTTTGAATCACTTTTTCAAGCATTTTGATCCAGAAAAAGTTGCTAGGTTTATAAAGAGAATCTGTGAGTCTTTGAGAGAAAAAAATGGCTGATGAAACATTGCTAGAACAATTTCAAAGAATGTTGCAGAACAAATGGCTCCAATAAATGAAAGGCTTGCCCGATTCGAGAATGGTCAAAAAACAGAAAAGTCTCATGGCCGAGGGTGTCTCAAACGCCTTCAAACCATAGTCCAAGACACTAAACGTGTTGAGGATTATCACAAAGATATGGAGGCAGCCCTTCTTAAGGCAGGTATGGTAGAGAAAGGTGAAGTGAAAATGTCTAGGTTCATCCAAGGACTTAGACCTGAAATTGTGGAGATTTTGCAATTATGTGAGTACAATAATTTTCATGAGTTGTTGCAAAAAGCCATCAGAATTGAAAGAAAGCTTGAGAGAGGCAACACTTCCGCCAAGGTTCGACGATGCAACACTTTACCAAAAGCTCCACAAAGATCCCGACCATCACCTACCAAAAGTAATGACCATGAGAAATGAAGAGAGCAAAAGTTCTCAACCTGTTGAAGACAAATGTGCAAAACATGTTTCCGAAGAAGAATTGGCCTTTCCAGTTGAAGGTACTTTGATGACAGCAAGAAAAGCTCTACTTGTGCAAGCAAATCCTCCAGCTTCTCAAGAAGATACTCCTCTTCATTCAAGAGCAAGTGTTGTTGGTGTGACCAATCAATACACAGCTCAACCTGTTGACAGAACGTTCGCTGTGGTGCCTTTAGCCCAACAACAAACCCATGACAACAATATTCACCTCTACTTTCTCAACGTGTTGAACCAGAGAGCACCTTGCCTCCAACAGTCTCAAATGATTTACTAACATCTAATGAATTGCAAGTCTGTTCTTCTTTGATGTTTGTGCAGGAGAATGATGATGTTCATGAAGGTAAGAACATCAACCTTAAAGAAGAGCAAAAAGTTGTGGTTGAAGTACCACATGTGCCACCTTTGGAAGTTGTATCTATAGTTTTTCAAAGAACAAAAGTCAAGGTGAAAAATCATGTTTAGAAGCATCTTACAAGAAGGACGAAAAGTCACATCAAGAGGAAACATCAGTTTTGAGGGATGGTAACTTCTCTCTTTACTCAAATAAATTATTTGTTAAAAATGTTTCTTTGAGTATTAACTTGCTTGATGTTGGAAAATCTAAAACTATTCATGAATTTATTCCATTGAATGATTTATGTTCTAGTTTAGGATTTGTTCATTCTTTTATTCAACCCATTGAATATGTTGACCCATACGCTTCATTGTCATTGCCTTATGTGAATTGGAGAAATATTGTCAAGAATGCTTCATTTTCACCTTCTATTCTTGCTAGAGTAGAAAGCGAATTTGAAATTAATTCATGGGAAGCAGTTTCTCAATGTGTTGACAAAGTGATTTGGAAATTGTACAATCCATTGGATCAGGTGCATATAAAGATGCTAAACGTGTTGAACATGCCGAATTTTCGAAAGGAAATTTCTCAATGCTAGATTCAGTGTTCAATTTAAATTTGGTCATGAATTCTTTTTATTTGTCAAACTTGATGGCGCATGCTTGATGAAGTTGAATGAAATGATTGAAAGAACAATATTTGTGTTTGACAAGGGTGTAAGTTTGAGTCATCTCTACTTTTTGAGTAAGCAAGAGCAAAATTTCTTTCAAAGTCCATTGCTTGAAAGTGGTGAAGCTTTACCTACTACCATGTTTCGAATTGAGTTGATTAAAAATGGTGATGATTTACAATGTACTTGTTTCAGTTTAAGTTCGCCATATGATGATTTGTGTTATGACGTCTTCATTGAACAATGTGTATGTAAGCATATTTTGATATTTGAAAAGCATGTTTTGGATGAATTTATGTGTTTAGGGACACATGGTGAATTAATTGGTCATAATTTGTGCATTGAACTTGTCGTATGTATGCTAAATCTTGAATCTCTGGTTGTATCAATTTTTGCATATTTGTTGACTATATGTTCTATATATGTTCATGTACAAGAAGCATCCCTAAAGCAATCATGTGATGTAAATGATGAACTAGGTACCATTTCATGTGAAAATGTCACTTCCAATCACTTGGTTCATCACATCGACTTTTCCAAGCAATTACATATCTTGTTCTCATACATTTTATGTGTTGATATTTTTGCCCATAAAGTTTATAATCTAGCGAAAGAGAAAGGGCTACATTTCTTTTGCAGATTCAAAGGATTCATATTTGAAGTCCTGAGCTTCCAAAAAGATGTCCACATTCATGAGAAATTACTTTAAAAATTTTCAAGACATAAGCCCCTTGAAATTTTCAAGAGGGCTACCAAGGGAAGTAATTTGTTTCTCAACTTCTTTATGCATTGGATGTACATGTTCGGAATTGCTGCATCTAACCTCCTATATTTTTCACATAGAACATTATGATTCGAGATCGAATCATTTTCAAGAGGGAGGAATGACGCGAAACCGACAAGTGATCTAGATGCACCCATGTGCAACCTTGAGGATCCAAGAGCTCACATGCCAAAAGAAGAGGTCATTGGCTTTTATGACACTTCCACCTTTAATGGACCTATGACAAGGAGTCAAACCAAGAAGGCTAAGGAAGCTCTCAACTTTGTTGATGCACGCTTTTACAAGGATATATGATCCTCATATTACAAGGAGAAATTAAAAATGGCAAGAACAATCGAGAAAAACACGATGATAACAAAATTGATATATGTTGCGGAATAAAAAGAAAACGGTAGAAAAACTTCTCCCAAGTTGCTCCAATAAATGAAAGGCTTACTCGATTCGAGAATGGTCAAAAAGCAGAAAAGCCTCATGGCCGAGGATGTCTAAAACGCCTTCAAACCATTGTCCAAGGCAGTAAATGTGTTCAAGACAATCATAAAGAGATGGAGGCAGCCCTTCTTAAGGCAGGTATGGTTGAGAAATGTGAAGTGAAAATGTTTAGGTTCATCCAAGGACTTAGACCTGAAATTGTGGAGATTTTGCAATTATGTGAGTACAATAATTTTCATGAGTTGTTGCAAAAAGCCATCAGAATTGAAAGAAAGCTTGAGAGAGGCAACACTTCCGCCAAGGTTCGACGATGCAACATTTTACCAAAAGCTCCACAAAGATCCCGACCATCACCACCAAAAGGTACCCCTTCCAAACCTTCCATTTCTATCCCTTCCACTTCCCAAGACCATTTCAAAAATCATCCACCTTTTAAATTTCATCATGAGATTGAATTTCTGGAAATATTGACCATGAGAAATGAAGATAGCAAAAGTTCTCAACCTGTTGAAGACAAATGTGCACAACATGTTTCCGAAGAAGAATTAGCCTTTCCAGTTGAAGGTACTTTGATGACAGCAAGAAAATTTCTACTTGTGCAAGCGAATCCTCCAGCTTATCAAGAAGATACTCCTCTTCATTCAAGAGCGCGTGTTGTTGGTGTGACCAATCAATACACAGCTCAACCTGTTGACAGTAACGTCATTTGTGGTGCCTTTAGCCCAACAACAAACCCATGACAACAAGATCCACCTTGAGTGAGTCCAAGGGTAAGATGGGTAAACACATGGGAAACACTGAAAATAAAATGAAATCCCAAGTGGATTTGCAAGAGTCAAGTGTCTTTTGGGATGGTGAGAGAATAACTAGGAAAAGAGAGATGAGTGCTTGAGAGAAAACGGTGAGCAAAAGACCCAAGTTGTCTTATCAAAAGAAAGAGTTGAGTGTTTTGAGTGGAAAAATAATGAGTTTGAGAGAAAACAAGAGTCACCTCCACTTTCTCAACGTGTTGAACCAGAGAGCACCTTGCCTCCAACAATCCCAAATGATTTACTAACGTCTAGTGAATTGCAAGTTTGTTCTTCTTTAATGTCTATGCAGGAGAATGATGATGTTCAAGAAGGTAAGAACATCAACCTTAAGGAAGAGCAAGAAGTTGTGGTTGAAGTACCACATGTGCCACCTTTGGAAGTTGTATCTATAGTTTTCCAAAGAACAAAAAGTCAAGGTGAAAAATCATGTTTAGAAGCATCATCCATGAAGGACGAAATGCCACATCAAGAGGAAACATCAGTTTTGAATTATGGTAATATTTCTCCCTACTCGAATGATTTATTTGTTAAGAATAATTCTTTGAGTATTGAATTACTTGGTGATGAAAAATCTGGAGCTATTCATGAATTTATTCCATTGAATGATTTATGTTCTAGTTTAAGATTTGTTCAGTCTTTTATTCAACCTGTCGAATATGTTGACCCTTATGCTTCATTGTCACTGCCTTCTGTGAATTGGAGAAATATTGTCAAGAATACTTCATTTTCACCTTCTATTCTTGCTAGAGTAGAAAGCGAATTTGCAATTAATTCCTGGGAAGCAGTTTCTCAACGTGTTGAGAGTGATTTGGAAATTGTACAATTCATTGGATCAGGTGCATATAAAGATGCTAAACGTGTTGAACATCTGCGGTTATTGTTTGAAACTCTTCGAAGAGAAAAGCTTTATGCTAATCTTAAGAAGTGTACTTTTGCTACTAATCAGATTGTGTTTCTTGGATATGTTGTTAGTGAGAAAGGACTAAGTGTTGACGAATCCAAGGTGCAAGCCATCAAGGATTGGCCAACCCCTACTAGTGTGACCGAGGTGAGATCTTTTCACGGTCTTGCTAACTTTTACAGACGTTTTGTGAAGGATTTTTGCACTATAGCCACCCCACTTAACGAACTTGTCAAGAAAGAAGTACCATTTGTTTGGGGTGACAAGCAAGAGAAAGCGTTCAACCTGTTGAAAGAAAAGTTGACACAAGCTCCGGTCCTTTCACTACCTGATTTCGGTAAGATCTTTGAAGTTGAGTGCGATGCGAGTGGCATAGGTATTGGTGCAGTTCTCACTCAAGAAGGTAAACCTATTGCATACTTTAGTGAAAAATTGAGTGGTGGTCCTTTGAATTATTCAACATATGACAAAGAATTATATTCTCTTGTGAGAAGTCTTGAGGTATGGTCTCATTATCTCTTGCCTAAGGAATTTGTCATTCATACTGACCATTATTCATTAAAGTATTTGCAAGGTCAAGGTAAACTTTCAAAAAGACATGCAAAATGGATGGAATTTGTTGAATCTTTTCCTTACTTAATTAAGTTTAAGAAAGGTAAAGAAAATGTAGTGGCAGATGCTTTGTCTAGAAGGTATGCTTTATTCGGCATGTTGAACAGTAAGGTTTTAGGATTTGAACAGATGAAGAACTTGTATGGTGAAGATATTGACTTCGGATCTATTTACAATGCCTGTTTGTCTAAACCTGTTGACACTTATTGCATATTTGATGGATATCTCTTTAAAGCTAACAAGCTTTGTGTTCCTAAGGGTTCCATCCGAGAGCTACTTGTAAGGGAAGCCCATGGAGGAGGACTTATGGGACATTTTGGTCAGCTCAAGACCTTGGAAGCTCTCAAAGAGCATTTCTTTTGGCCGAACATGAAGAAGGACGTGGACAAATTTTGTGCTCAATGTGTCACATGCAAAAAGGCTAAGTCTAAACTTGAGCCTCACGGGTTGTATACTCCACTCCCTACTCCTTCTTTACCTTGGGTTGACATATCAATGGATTTTGTTACTGGTCTTCCTAGGACTCAAAATGGGCATGATGCAATTTTTGTAGTTGTTGACCGTTTTTCTAAAATGGCTCACTTTATTCCTTGCCATAAAACGGATGATGCTACAAATGTTGCAAATTTATTCTTTTAGGAGGTTGTTAAATATCATGGATTGCCTAAGACAATAGTAAGTGATAGGGACACCAAATTCCTAAGTCACTTTTGGAAGACATTATGGGCTAAACTTGGTACTAAGCTATTGTTTTCAACATCTAGTCACCTACAAACCGATGAGCAGACTGAGGTAGTTAATAGAACAATGATACAATTGCTTAGAACACTCCTTAGGAAGAATTTGAAGCAGTGGGAGGAGTTTATTCCACATGTTGAATTTGCTTACAATAGGGCTTTTCATACTTCAACAACTCATAGCCCTTTTGAAATTGTTTACGGATTCAACCCGTTGACTCCAATGGACTTATTGTCTTTACCTCTTAATGATGCAGCTCATAAAGATGGAGCATTAAAGACCAAGCAAATGAAGGAGTAACATGAAAAGGTGAAAGAGAGGATCACCAAACAGAATGAAGCATATGCAAGGAGGGCAAATAAAGGTCGAAAACAAGTCACCTTTGACGTTGGTGATTGGGTTTGGTTACATTTACGAAAGGAGAGGTTCCCTCAAGAAAGGAAGAATAAACTCGCCCCAAGAGGAGATGGTCCCTTCCAAGTGGTTGCAAAAAGGGGAGATAATGCCTACACTCTAGATCTTCCTAGTGGTAAATATGGAGTACATGCAACGTTTAACGTTATGGATCTTTCCCCTTTTGAAGGTACTATGGAAGATGAGATTCCGAGGTCGGAATCTTTTGAAGAAGGGGGGAGTGACGTGGAACAGGCCCAACCCAAGCCCAAATATCAAGATCTGCTCAATGGCCTTGGTGGACCTATGACAAGGAGCCGGACCAAGAAGGCTAAGGAGGCTCTCAACCTGTTGATGCACAGTTTGGCAAAGTGTGAGGAGCAAAGTGAAGATATCCACAAAGATGAAGGAAAAGTGCAAGCACTCCTCAATTTGGGCCAACCCAATTCTCAAATTGTGCAAACAATTTTCAACATTTCGGTTTGGGCTCAACCAAATGACAATTTGGCCCAAGTGCATGGTTCACGAATTTCTCAACCTGTTGAGTTTCCAGCTGGCGCATTCAATGCACTTCAAAGGCTTCCAACCGTTCACTTCTCATCAAGGACGAACTTCAGCAGCCTTGAGGACTCAAGAGTCATCCAAAATCATCCAGAAACCATTGGTGAAGAAGGAGTTACAAGCCTTAAAGCCCCTCCATCAAGAGCACTTAAATGAGGGTCATTTACTTCTCATTTATTTGGCCAAAACTCATCCCTCATCTTCTAGCTCGAATTTTTATCATTTTATTTCAGTTTTCAGAGTTGTTTTGGCTAGGTCTACCCATTAGCTAGCCTAGAATAATTTTTAGAAATAATTGTTTTAAATTCCCATATTTACATCTCCTTTTAATTTCCATCATTAAGAGTGGAGATGAAGGGACTTGTCAATTGATTTAGAATTCTAGCTTCCTTGTCCTATAAAAGGAGGTCTAGGTTAGTTTGCAAGAGACAATTCAATCATCAAACATATTTCGCTTTTTTCCTTGAAATTGAGAGTGATTCTCTTTTCAACTTATCTACCATTTTCCACTCAATTCTTGTTAAGTTTTCTTTACAAGTCTACTAAGACCAATATTGCCTTGTCATTGGAAGAAGGAGGTGTTGGCCCCATCTACATCCCCCCCACAATTTTGGCAACGAAGGCTTTCTTTGTCTTTGACTGTTTTTGGTATCAAGAAGGAAGAGTCGCCAAAGGCATAACACCATCTTTGCCTGGGCAAGGATCCAGGAGGAGTTGGCGGCCATATCCGTTCGTTTCACAAGCTTCCGCATCGTTTTGTTTTTGTGCATTTCGGATCTGTCAACCTGTTGACATTTTCGCCTCATCAATCATACCTACCCCGTGTTGCTCCTTTGTTGGCTAGATCTGCTCCTCGTGTTGATACCCTCCCGAGATCACATCAATTGGTATCGAGCATTCGACAACCACATCAATTGATATATGATCCTCATTTAAGTGCTTTTGATGGAGGGCTTCAAGGCTTGTAACTCCTTCTTCACCAATGGTTTCGGATGATTTTGGATGACTCTTGAGTCCTCAAGGCTGCTGAAGTTCGTCCTTGATGAGAAGTGAACAGTTGGAAGCCTTTGAAGTGCATTGAATGCGCCGATTGGTGTCTGGTTGAATGAACCATGCACTTGGGCCAAATTGTCATTTGGTTGATCCGAAACCAAAATGTTGAAAATTGTTTGCACAATTTGAGAATTGGGTTGGCCCAAATTGAAGAGTGCTTGCACTTTTCCTTCAAGTTGAGAGCTTCCTTAGCCTTCTTGGTTTGACTCCTTGTCATAGGTCTATTAAAGGTGGAAGTGTCATACAAGCCAATGACCTCTTCTTTTTGCTTGTGATATCTTTGATCCTCAAGTTTGCACATGGGTGCATCTAGTTCACTTGTCCTGCTTCGGCCATACACACATAACCACACCCAAACATTTAAATCATACTTTCCCAACATTTACACCACAAACAAGCAAGTAGGTCGGTATTGTCCACAATTCCAGAAAACGACGTTCCGAACATCGTTTACTACCTACTTCCATTCCCGATACCAAATCACTACCAAAACATTCTCAAAACTCAACACAACCATAACCATATTCTTCTTTCAATTTCGGCCTCAACCCTTCCTTTTATACCAAACTTCAATCCCAACCAATTAAGGTTCCAATCACATGCTTAATTCATCAATTAAACATTTCAAGCATGCTTACTAACATACTTCACCCTAATCACCCAAAATCATACCAAACCCTTAAGAACAATTCGGCCAAATTGGGTACTTTTTACCCAACATGCTCACCTTCAAATTGAACCCACATATCAACTTAGAATCATGCTAGGAACAACATATCCAAAGCATGAACCAAGAAAACAACCAATCAACAAGTTTAGAATTCAACCTAAAATTCGGCCAACCTAGGGTTTCCAAACCACGATGTTCTTCCATAAACCAAACCTTGATTTCTACACTACTCCATGCCAAGAACAACATACTTAAAGATTGAAGCAAGAAGATGAACACAACATCAAGCCCAGGGCAATCATGAATTCAGTTTCACCATGAATTTTCAACCACAAATCTTGCTTCAACACACCAAACCCATGAAGAAATCAAGCTTACCTCAAGCTCTAGATCAACACCAAGATCAATCCTTGCTTACCTTTTGAAGGATGAAGAACACAAGTGAGGGAGAAGGGAAGAGAGCTCACGATTGAGAGAAGGAAGAAATGAGCCAAAAATGTGTTTTCTTCCTAAATTCCATCCTTATATATTTTCCACTTAATGACTCACCACCTTACTCACCACCTTAGTCACCTAGCACACACCTTCGTCACCACCCTAGTCACCTTGGTTACTCACACCCCAAACCAAATCTGAAATCCATAAGTGTTGGGATGTAATCCAGCGCCAACTTCACCTGAGTAACTCCCGATGTGTGCGCGTGCTTGCCCGAGCCAAAAAATCCCATCGTGTATGCTTGCTCGGATATCACCATATTACCCGTCCCGAGCCATAGCACACCGTACACCGCACACCAAAGCCGTCACAAAACTTTCATCCCGAGCCCCGGGCGTCGCCCGGGAAAGAACATCCCGACCTTGAGAAATATACTCCGTAGAAAGATGCGGAATGCTCGTACGATCCCTAATATGCTGAAAGTTCCCTTTTTCGAGGTCCCGATAAAGCTACCGAGCTTACTGACCGTCCCGAAACAAGTCCCGCTCCGGAAAAAATATTTTCCGCGGAAATGTGTAGGGGACCCGTATGACCTCAAATATGAAAGCATTCCTGAGGATGATCCCCAGAAAAGATCCGGGAGCTGTCTGACCACCCATGCCCCGCATGCTTGTAACGGAGCCCCGGAATACCAGTCACTACCCGCTCGGGGTGACTGTAACAGTGATGATCAGGCATACTATGCGGAACCACCGCCGAAATCCGCAAGGAGAAAAGTCTTTCTAGATCGAGCTCAAGCCCGAGCTTATCTTGAGCGAGACCTTGAAGAAGAAGAAGAAGAAGCCGAGAGAGGGTGTGTCCATCGAGGTTTTAACCGAAACCTTGGAGGAAGAGAACAAACCCAGGATCAACAAGCTCTCAACAATTTAAAGCTTCAGATACCGCCATTTTCTGGCTCCAGTGATCCGGAAGAATATCTTGCTTGGATGGCCAAAACCGAGAGGATCATGGACATGATGGGATACAATGATGCGACCACATTAAAGCTCATCATCATTGAGTTCCATGACTACGCTCTCACTTGGTGGGAGCAAGAGCATTATGCGAGGGCAAGGGACCGCGGCCGTCCCATCGCCACTTGGGAAGAGCTTAAACGAGCAATGAGAAATCGGTTTGTGCCGAGTTATTATGATAGGGATTGTGCCCAAAAATTGCAACGCCTCATTCAAGGCAATCGAAGTGTGGAGGATTACCAAAAGGATCTTGAGAAAGCCCTGATGAGAGCCAATGTCAAGGAGGACGATGAGGCCAAATTGGCAAGATTTTTATACGGTCTAAGAGAGGACATCGCCAAAACAGTGGAGCTGTGTGATTATCGAGATTATCAAAATCTGGTGCACAAGGCTATACGAGTAGAGAAGCAACTGAAGAAGGGAAACTCCTACTCTTCATCCCATACGCCTCTCCGAGGCTTAGGAAGCAAGTCTACCCTCTTCGCCAAGCCGGCATCTTCAAAGCCCTATCAACCGTCCACGGCGATACCCCCCTCTCGCCGCGACTATCCTAATGCGAGGCCCCCATACCACCCTCAACCAAAAACCAACACCTACCCTAAACCTTATGATGCCACTCGTCTGACAAGGAGCATCGAGTGTTTGGGTAAGGGACATTATGCGAGGGACTGCCCCAACAAGAGGGCCATGGTCATTCGACCAAGTGGGGAATTATCTAGCGAAGATGAAGAGGAGATTCCTCTTGAACCCCAAAACCCAGAGAGTGAGCGGAAGGAGAGTTGCCTATGGAAGGCCTGATCTTGGTCACCAAGAAAGTTCTGCAAAGCTCCCCAAGTGTTACTGAAAGCACTCAGCGGGAAAACTTGTTTCAATCCAGAGCTTTGGTCAATGGGACTCTTTGTAGTCTCATAATTGATAGTGGAAGTTGCGTAAACGCAGCTAGTGAAGACATGGTTGCCGAATTGGGACTTCACACCATCGCGCATCCCAAACCGTACCAACTCCAATGGGTTGATGATAGAACCTTTGTGAAGGTTGTGAAACAAGTTGAAGTGCCGATAAAGATTGGCAAATATGAAGATTCTATCACTTGCGATGTGGTGCGAATGCGGTGTTACCTACACCGATGCGTAATTAAGTTAATTACGCATTTAAGTTTAATTACCGGGTTTTCGATAATTTCTGTTTTGGGACTCGTCTCGCTTGTTTGGTAATTATGGATTTGATTTGGTGAATTTTGGGGCAACCCGGGACGGATTTAGAATTAATTACAAGGTGCGGGTAATTCCCGGGAGTTGCAATTCGAGTGACTCGGGACTTTTATTTGGATAAGAAAAATGGGTTTTATGGGTTTTATGATATCCTGAGTATGTGGTTAAAGTTTGGTTCCAATCGGAATAGGTTTGGTAAAAGCTGCATTTTCGGCCGAGCAAAATGCGCTTTGAAAGTGTGTGAGATATTTGGAAGTTGGCAATTTTGGTAAAAGAAAGGTAGTGGGACGGATGGGAGAGAAAAGAAAAAGGACAAGTGTCACTTTGTAGTGGAAGAAGAAAAGAAAAGAAAGGTTTTATGGAAGAGTTATACATATATGTATTTATGCTAATAATATATATATATGTGTAAGTAGTAAAGAAAATGGTAATATTTGGACATTTTGGTAGAAAAGAAAGGTAGTGGGACGGATGGGAGAGAGAAGAGAAGGACATGTGTCACTTGTTGGTTGAATGAGGAAAAGGGAAGAAAAGAATAATATGGAAGATATATATGTATTTATGTTATAATACATATATATGTATAAGTAAAGGGAAAGTTTATTATTTGGTCAACTTTCTCATTCTCTTCTTCTTCTCCACATCCGTATCTCTCTCCCTCTCTTCTCTCGTGCCGCCATTGTTGAGCTCAAAGCTTCACAACTGATTTTCATCGTTTGGCTACCAAACTTCAAGGTATTGCACTTAAATCGTTCATTGGGTTGTATGGATCAGTAATCTGAAGTCTGTTTTGAAAGATTCGGTGTGGTTTGCAAGTTATGAGCATTTGAATTTTGGAGTGAACAGTTTCATATGCTCCTTTGTGTGATTTTTCGGTTCCTAAGCGTTCTCGGCACTTCCTTGTGCGTATTTGATAACAGGATCGTAGGAAGAAACGCACCCGAGGTTGTCCAATACACGTCTAAAATTTTGGGTGTAATTTTCGACGGTGGAATTAGTGAAAGGTAAGAATGTTTCGTGTTCGAGTAGAATTCTGATTACATTAGTGTAATCGGTTCTCATTAGAAGAGGCTCGGTGTGAAAGCCGTTTTCCCGGCCCGAGCCTTGGTTTTGGCGCCATTATTAGTGATTGATTCTGTGAATTTGAATGCGTTTCACGTATCTGGAATTGATTGTGAACAGGAGTTGCTTTGAAATTGGACCGAAACTCACGAAATTTCTGCCGGGACCGTCGATCGAGAATTCAGATTTGGACTATAACCCAAGTAAGGGTTCGGTGTGTGTTTAGGAGTATTGCTTTGCGTAGCAAGCATACTCGGATATAGGCGAGGCTAGGTTTGGAAGAGGGAGTGCTCCGATGACGCCGACCTAGTTCTGGTATAGACATTGTTGTGCAGGAAAGGATTGGGATTCCGATATACCAGCGATGGTTATCAATGAATTTACCGGGATTCCGATATACCTACGATGGTTATCGATGATTCATATTGATTGACTGATGGGGGTCGCTCCCCCGAGCTGGTACCATGCTCTACCGACCGATTCTGAATGGACGCATGGCGATGCCGGTTGGACCAGGGGAGATCTCACAATGGTCCATAACAATGAACATTACCATTTCGATTGTGAATTGACTGTGATTGTGATTGACTGACTGCATTGCATATGGTTGATTGTGTTGCATTGATTGATCATTTGATTGACTGGTGAGATGCTTTGTGTGTATATCGTATTCGCTCGCTTCGATTGCGGGTACATTGTATCGACTATTATTGTTCTTGCACCATGTCTATACCTTTTCTCTTACTAAGTTCTTTCGAGAACTTACCCTTATATCTACCGTTTGTGGAAAGGAAAGGAAAAGCAAGTCACCGAGCAGAGGCGAGGTTGCTAGATTGAGGGTTTGGACAGCAGCAGCAGCTTTCACCTCGGGCGGTTGGATTCCGCGAGACCGCTATTGGTTGGTTTCTTGTATTCGAACTTGGTTCTGGCTCAGATATTGTTCAAAACATGCATGTTTCATTTTGTAAGGTTCGGTTGTGTAAATGGTAATGTTTGGTAAAGTGTTAAAGTTTAGGTTCGGAACCGTTCAAGTTTGATGTTGAGTTTTTCAGGTTTTTGGTTCAGTCGGAGGGTTAGGCGACCCCTCCCTTGGAGCGGGCGGTAGCCTGGACCACTTCCGTAGTAGGCAGGGGTTCAGGCGAGGGCCGGGCGACCCCTTTCTTGGAGCAGGCGGTCGTCTGGACCCCCGGGTTTTAGAGACAGCGATCGGGCGACAGGCCGGGCGACCCGACCTTTGGAGCGGGCGGTCGCTTGGAGTCGGGCGAGAGGCCAGGCGACCCTCTCCTCAAGTTAGGCGATCGCACTGGGCCACTCGTAACTGGGCAGCGGGCCGGGCGATGGTTCAGCGACTGTGGCTTGGGCCGGGGTCGCTGGACCCTGTTTTTGGGATTCTTGGTTCTTTTCAACCCCATTCGTGTAGGTAAGTATCTTGGGGCTTGGTTGAGTTTTGTTGCTTTTTTAAGGAAAATTTGGGGTGTTCCCAAGGGGCGGATACCTATTAGTTGTTAAGTGTTAAGGTTGTGAGTGAACCGTCGCCCCCACTCTCCCCCTTTCCCCGGTTTGGTTCCGTTCTCCGTGCGCTTCCGCGAGTGCGGGGTGTGAGGGTCGGGGGTGGGGTGACAGAGGCCACACACATTCTCTTGGGCCGACCTTGGCAATATGACAAGGAGGCTATACACTATGGAAAGGCTAACAAGTACACCCTCACCCATCTCAGTCGACCCTACACCTTGCTTCCCCTCACGACAACCCAAGCCCTACAAGACCAAGTTCACCTAGCGAGTAAGGCCGAGAAGAAAAGAAAGAGCGAGGGCAGAGAGAAAATGGAGAGAAGGTTCAAGGAACCTTGAGTGAAAAGGAGTGTGCATTAATGGGAAACACCATGAGTAAGCCATCGAGAAAACAATAGTGCATCCCACCCATAGCCAAAGAAAGAGACTTCAAAAGAGCACTTTTGGGAAACAAGATTTGTTTCGTCATGATTCCCACTCATTGCATGCTAACTCTTGAAAACGTAGCTTCTCTCCCTTCGTATGTTCAAGAAGTTTTGAAGGAATTTGATGAAGTATTCGATGAGCCGTGAAGCCTTCCACCCTATCGAGGCATAGAGCATCAAATAGACTTACTTCCGGGAGCGCCTTTCCCAACAAGGCCGCATACCGAACCAACCCTCAAGAATCCAAAGAAGTCCAGTTGCAAGTACAAGAGCTGCTTGACAAGGGATTCATCCGCGAAAGCCTCTCGCCTTGTGCGGTGCCAGTTATACTTGTGCCCAAAAGATATGGCACTTGGCGAATGTGCATGGACTGCCGCCCCATCAACTCAATCACTGTAAAGTATCGCAACCCTATACCTAGACTTGATGACATGCTAGATGAATTGAGTGGTGCTTGTGTGTTCTCAAAAATTGATCTTAGAAGTGGCTATCACCAGATTAGGATGAAGAAGGGTGATGAGTGGAAAACGGCCTTCAAAACTAAAATTGGTTTATATGAATGGAATGTCATGCCATTCAGATTATCTAATGCACCTAGTATCTTCATGCGTATAATGAAACATGTCTAGAGACGATTGATCTGAAAATTCGTGGTAGTATACTTTGATGATATACTTGTGTATTCCAAGAATCATGAAGAGCATGTTGAGCATTTGAGGCAAGTCCTTGACACACTTAGATTAGAAAAATTATATGCTAAATTTGAGAAGTGCGTCTTTGCATCAAATGAGGTTAACTTTCTTGGGTACGTAGTTGGTGCGAATGGTGTCAAGGTAAACGGGAGTAAAGTAAGTGCAATTCGAGATTGGCCTACTCCTAATTCATTAACTGAAGTGAAATCCTTTCTAGGACTTGCTAGCTTTTATAATAGATTTGTTAAAGATTTCTCTTCCATAGCCGCCCCTTTACATGAACTAGCCAAGAAGAATGTAGTGTTTGAATGGGGTATGGTACACTACCCAAGCAAATTCCCCTCGCATCTAGCCCCTCGCGCTATCATCAGCAGCAACCAATGAAATACATTGCGATACCACCGCATTGCGCGAAGGCATTGTCAGGAGGGCTTCACACTTGCTGGCTTCGCCAGGACCTCGCGGGTTCGCATCTCCTGGCCTCGCCAAACAAGGCCTTCACCATCCATCACTTAGCGACGTCACAAACCGGGAAAAGGAAGCGGGGAACGGTCGTCTCCACGATCTACCCACGCTCTCCATTACATCTCTAGTCTTCCACTACTCTGGAGCGTGGTGGAGCACTCCACTACTCCAATCACGTAACAACCGCTACCTCAACGCCTCCTATAAAAGGATGGCTTGGGAAAGGTACACCCTATCTACACACCTCCACTCCTCTTTCTGCTCCTGAGTATTCCTTCTTACATCCTGCAGATTACTCCGGAGCTCAAGATCGTCGTTCTGGTCATTTCCTCATCACTCAAGTATCTGGAAGCTCAGTCCTATCAAGGAACCAGGCTATCATATTGGCACCGTCTGTGGGAACATAAAACAATCCCACACAGAGACCACCGAAGAACAGAAGTCATGCCTACCACTAGGAGCGCAAGCCGGTAGAATGGCCGTGGGAGGAGAAACCCCCCCCGCAGCTGCAAACCGTGGAGCATCAGTCCACTCAACTGGAGAAAGTTCATCCCACGGTGATCATAACGCCCCTCCCTCCAGAGAAATCGTTCAACCAGTGGGGGCAGATGCCGCCGTAAGGTCAGGGCGTGTTGCCCTCTCGACGAACCACAACCAACCAGCCGGTGTGATGGGGGCACCGCACAATGTCATCGTTCAGAATTCAGCAGTGGCCGGTCTTGATCCCACGATTCTCGCGGCGATTCTGACCGCGGAGGGTTTCAGACAATCCAGCAGCCACCGAATCACTAGGAACCTCCTCTTCCTCTGCCGCAACAAGAAGTCCATCCTGACCCGGCTCACTCCGCCGCACTTGCCGTCATCACTGTGCGTCTGGAACAAATAGAGAAGAGGGAAGCAAGGGCGAACACACACTACTCCACCAGCTTGGGACTGGATCACCTATGGATCCAGCCTTTTACCCAGAGAATCCTGGAGGCTCCGCTGCCATAGCACTTCCGCCAGCCCAAGCTGGACTCCTATGACGGTCTTTCAGACCCTGATATCCATCTCCAACGCTACATCTCTGCGATGGCGATCGCAAGGGCTGATGACAGCACTCTCTGTAGGGCTTTTAGCTCTACCCTCACTGGAGCCAACGCAGATTGGTACACCACCCTTCACGGTAAACAATTCGACTCTTTTGAGGAACTCTCCCGTGTTTTCTCTAACCACTTCGTCGTCTCCAAGCCTCCGCCAAAAGCGCCGGGCACCCGCTAAAGGTGCGGCGAGGAAGGATGAGCCCCTCAGAGACTACATCCAACACTTCCAGGGAGAATCCATCCAGGTTCCAAACCTGGGTGAGGAGACTCGTCTCCTGACGGCAATACAGGGTCTCTAGTGGGATTCCCTATTCTTCATTGACGTGCACACCAACCCTCCTCGCAACATGGAGCAGTTCCTAGATAGGGCAACTAGGTTCATGCACACTGAGGAGGTCACCAGGCCCTACCTCAAGAGCTCAACGACTGACGCGAGGGGGCAGTCCTCGAGCGTGCCGGATTCCAGGGGCCAGGGTCCGCGGAGGCAACCACCTCCATAGGGCAATAGGGATAGGGCATATCCAACCCTAGCCCCACTCAGAGACTCCCGTACGAACATCTTCCATGCCCTGGAGCAAAGGAGGGAAGTCCCTAAATGGCCTCGCCCGCTCCCCAAGGGCGTTGCGAGGCCAAATAACAAGTACTGCCGCTACCATCGCGACAAGGGCCACGACACTGAGGAATGCGTGGAACTTAAGCGCATGCTGGCAGAAATGATTGCCCAAGGAAAACTCACCGAGTTCCTTGTTCGCAACCCCTCCCCGCGAAGGGGTTCCCCCAGGGGATACAAGCGCGAAGGCGACCGGGAGGATCGCGGTCGGGATCACCACAGGCAGAACAGAGCCCCTGGGGTCAGCTGATCAGATTCCACCTGCCAGGGGTCACATCAATATGATCACCCAGTGCGAAGGTGTAGCTGCGAGGCACCGTTATATGAGACAAATCTATCAGCTGGACCACACAGCCAGCCATCTCATCTGTCGCAGCAATGGGACTTCTGTGGCGATCCCACACTAAGACCCACTCATCATCACTGCTCGTTTCGCTGGATGGGACATTGGCCGGATCTACATGGATACAGGGGCTAATGCCAACGTCATTTACAAGCACACACTTGTTGAGGCGAAGGTACCCCTGTCCCAAATCAAACCGGCGAAGGGGGCAACTTTTGGGATTGGAAGGGAGGAAATCCCAACCTTGGGGGCCATCACGCTCCCGTTCATGATGGTAGGCACCACCAAGGACAACAGGCAGGTTTGTCATTCAAGCTTCGTGGACTTCATCGTTCTCGATCTCCACCGACCTTACAATGCCATTGTTGGGCGCGCCACACAGACCAAATTCCATATCCGTTGTGATGTGCGCACCCTAACATTGGTGTTTCGCACCTCAGCTGGCGATGCCTACATCTACGTCAACTAGAATGTGGCGAGGGCAACTACGTCAACGCGCTCGCTGCCTCCTCTCAGTTGCCTCACTGCATGGAGCCAAAGAGGAAGAAACCAGCTGTGGAGCCTGTGCCAGAGGGTGAAGTGGCCCTAGACCTATCTGGTGACTTTGAGGAGGTCGAGATATCCCCAGGGAAGAAGTTCCGCATTGGGAAGGACCTCCCAGAGAAGGACAAGGAAGCCCTCATCCACCTCCACCAGTCCAACATTGACGTCTTCGCATGGAGCCAGGCTGATCTCCCGGGTGTAGATCCTTCTGTTATCTCCCACAAACTCAATGTACTCCCTGGCTTTAAGCCAGTTAGACAGAAAACGAGGGGCATTGCCCCTGACAGGAAAGAGTTTGTACACACTGAGGTGCAGAAGTCGCTTGAAGCTAATATAATTAAGGAAGTTCATTACTCTGAGTGGGTTGCTAACATTGTGCTTGGTGACAAGGAAAAGGGCAAATGGTGCCTATGTGTGGACGACAAGGTGGTCAACAGGTCTTGCCCTAGAGATCCATACCCCTTACCTCCCATAGACCAACTGGTGGACTCAACCGTGCGATACCCAGTACTTTCTTTCCTTGATGCGTACAATGGCTACCATCAAATCTTCATGGATCCTGAAGATGCCATGAAGACCACCTTCACAACCGGCAAAGCAGTCTACCACTACATTCGCATGCCTTTTGGCTTGAGGAATGCAGGGGCGACTTTTCAAAGGTTGGTGAACAAGGTGTTCGCATATCAAATTGGGAGAAACCTTGAAGCCTATGTTCACGACATAGTGGTGAAGAGCAAAGCCACCGCCAAACACTTGGAGGACCTAGAAGAGACCTTCGCCAACTTCCGCGCATACAACATGCGCCTGAACCCAAAGAAGTGTATCTTTGGCGTTGGCGAATGGAAATTCCTTAGTTACCAAGTTTCAAGAGGAGGGATTCGCGCCAATCCCAAAAAGATAGAAGCCATCGCCGGCCTTCGCACTCCAAGAGGCCTGAAAGACGTCCAACAGCTAACATGAAGGTTAGTCGCCCTGGGACGATTTATATCAAAACTCAGCGACCGTTGCAAGCCTTTCTTCAACCAAATCCGGAAGAAGAAAGACTGCAAGTGGTCTGAGGACTGCCATGAGGCATACGACATGATCAAGCAGCACCTGCAGGAGCTGCTCACACTCAAGTGCCCTGGCCCCTGGCGATGACCTTGTCCTATATCTCTCCACGACGAGCACCGGCGTGGCGTCAGTTCTCATCAAGGAGGAGGGTGACAAGCAGTGGCCGGTCTACTACACCAGCCACACCTTACAATCAGCAGAGACAAGGTATCCTCCTTTACAGAAAGCTATCTTGTCATTAGTCTATGTAGTAAGGAAGCTCAAGCCCTACTTCCAAGGGCACACGATCACCGTGCGCACGGACCTCCCAATCAAGGAGATCCTTCAAAGACCGGAGCACTCGGGCCGCTGGCGAAATGGTGCATCGAACTAAACGGCTATGACATCAACTATGAACCCCGTAAAGCGATAAAGGGTCAGGCCCTCGCAGACTTCTGGCGGAATTCTCGGCCTCGAGTATAGCACGCCTTAGGAACAAGTACCGGCACTGAACCTCCACCGCAAGAGTGGGAAATGTACGTTGATGGCGCGTCAGCAAAGATCTCCAGCGGAGGTGTCTACTTGCGTGGACCCCTAGGTATGGAAAGCGCTTTCCGTGTATCCTTTTAATTCCCTGTGACTAATAATGTTGCAGAGTATGAAGCCCTCATCGCGGGCCTCAAGTTGGCAATCAAAGTGGATATTCACCGAATACACAGTCACAGCGACTCCCAACTGGAGATACACCAAGTACAGCGGTGTTCAGAGTGCAAGGATGCCACTCTGATCAAATACCTAAAGCTTGTCAATTCACAACGGACGAACTTCGAGGAGGCAGTCTTCATTCATATCCCTCGTTCGACCATCTATAGACGGAGCTGTAGACATTGGCTCACTCAAAGTAGCTGATCCGGACGACTGGCGAACTCCCATCATCGCCGCACTCAAGGGGATGGCCACGGATCCACGCACTCGCACTCGAGTTACGAGGTTTGTCCTCATAAACGGGCTGCTGTGGCATCGCGGATTCTCCTCCCCACTTCAACGTTGCCTCACCGCCAAGGAGGGACTAACTGTATTGAAAACCATCCACCAGGGCAGCTGCGGTGCCCACATTGCAACAGAGGCCCTGGCACACAAGGCCCTTCGCCAAGGGTACTCTTGGCCAACCTTGAAGAAAGACGCGGCCTCACCGATCGAACTATGGATGGCAGCGGAGCGGTTAATCCGCGGATACCCTGTAACCGTAACCACCGACTGTGGATATTTTACTATCGGCGGTTAGTATCCGCTACACCGGTTAGTAACTGACACAAATCTCTTGATATCTGCGGATATTTGTCACCCACGGATATCCGTTATCCGCCTAAAAATAGCTATTCACACCGCATTAAAATGTAAAACCTTATTCAATATCATGTGCAAATGGGCACACATGATCAAATAAATGTGCAAATGTACAAATGGGTGATGTGGTGTGTGAGTTTGTTTGTTTTTTTTAATTTGGTAAAGGGTATATTAGTGAGCTGGGTATATTAGTGGGCTTGGAGTAGATAACATTGTAATAGAAAATGAGTGTTATTTGGGTATAATGAATAATGTTAATGGGTTGGGGTATATTTCATTAAAAAAGGGGCTGGGTATATTGTAACGGGTATCCGCGGTTGCGGTTACACCATATCCATAACCGTAACCGCTAAGGTCGCGGTTAGTAATTTTCACCTACTAGTGGATAACTGTGGATATTAACCACGGATATAACCGTTAAAAAGTCACGGATATCCGCGATTAGCGATTATCATCAATCCACGCCATCCCTAGTCGAACATGCCATCAATGTCGATCAACTCGCGCATCCAACGACTACCATCAGCGGAATCTCCTGCGCTCACAAACCCCCGTACCTTTGGCCCTTTGGGGTCTTGACCTTATTGGACCAATGACAAAGGCGGCAGGCGATACCGATTACGTATTGTCGCCGTGGACTACTTCACTAAGTGGATTGAGGTCGAGCCTTGTGAAGATCACGTCCTCCAAAATCATCAGCTTCTTGTGGAAGAACATCGTCGCCGATATGGCAGCCCGTGCGCCATCATCACAGATAATGAGAGCGATTCGCCAGCCATAGCGTCCGGCAATGGGCTGAAGATAACAAGATCCGCATGCTCTATGCCCAGTGGCGCATCCCGATCCAATGGCCAAGTTGAGGTGACCAGCCGCACAATCAAGGAAGGACTCAAGAAACACCTAGCTGGCGCAAAGGGGCGATGGGTCGATGAACTCGGGCGTCCCATGGGACTACGGGATGACAAAGAGAACGCCAGCAGGGGAGACACCTTTCTCCCTAGTCTATGGTGCTGATGCGCTCCTCCCATTGAGGCGGACTTCCCAACAATAAGGATGATCAACTTCAACGATGAGGCTAACACTCGAGGACTTCGCCCCAAACTAGACTGCTTGAAGAAGCTGCGCGAAGGAGCACGCCTTCGCTGTTCGATCTCAAACACAGTGTCTCAACTTGCATCATGATGCCAAAGTCAAACCCAAGGCACTCAAACCAGGAGGCCTCGCACTACTCAGATCGGTCCTCACAGCTCGCAACCCCAAACAGGCGTCTGCGACCCAACCGGGATGGTCCTTACATTCCATGCGGACGACCTCCGTCCATACTATGTGTAAATCATGGCAACCCCATGGCTTTAATGAATGAAATGTTTCTCCACTTCTTAACACTACTGCAGAATAATCTCGCCAATAATCGCCCAAACGCCTTCTGCACCCGACCGGTCAGAACGGCTAAAAGCCTAACCTATTAAGGTAACGGCATCAGACCTTGTCAGGTCGCCATACACGCAAACATGCGTACACTACCCAAGGGCATCGCCAACGTGTACCTTGCGAGAAATCTTTGGGACCCCGCGATGCGAATCCCAACAGATCGTCAAGCTTGAAAGAGCTTTGCAGAAGTCTTTGATGGTCTCGCCCATGCGAACCACAATCCCTCAACTGATCTTTGGAGCCACGCGATGCGAACTTCAACAGATCCCTATGCTGGAAATCAACCTTCACATTGAGGTCCTTGATGGCTTCGCCCACGTGAGCCACAAGAAATCCCTCCAACCTTTGGGACCCCGCGAAGCAAATCCCAACAGGTATACGATGACTTAGCCTAGCAAATTTCTAACGTCCCCTACAAAGCTATCGCAAGAATAAAGGAAGAACATGGACGATCGAGGTAAACTCTTCACAGGTACAAAATTACAACGACCCAAGGGCCAGCCTAACTAAGGGGTGTCAAACTGTCACCCCACCGCCCGGGATGCTGGAAGCGCGGTTGTCGAGTGGTTGTGGAAACTTGCTGAGTCGGCGGCGGGTGAAAATGCGATTCTCTTAAAACGGTTTTAGTGTGGACCCGAAACCCAACCCTTAAAACGTTTTCCTTTCAGTTTTAAGGTTAAGTCGTGTTGCAGATTTTACGACATCTTTCTAGTCCTAAACCTGCACCCGAGACAAGTTAGTGGTTTGCAGAATATCGCGCGCGCAGGAAAAAGCAGATAGTAAAGAATACAGGCAGAAGAAGTTCCGCCCTCTTCGTAGGGCCGGAAACTTCCTACGAATAAGATACAACCCAAGTACCGAAAACATCCTATATGCAATATTACCTACAGAGCCAAGTCCAAAACCAGTGTTACCTTGCTAACTACAACTGCTGCGTGCTGAACATAAACAGGAGAATATAAATGTCAAACCCAACTCAGTAAGATCACAAAAGTATCTAACGAGAAAACACCCCCAACTTAACAGATAGAACCCTAAAGCCAAAAGTGCACAACGATCACTGCGGGAGATCTACACCGCAGGTCGTTTGCCCGGATCCTCTGAAAACATAATAAGTGGGGGGTGAGTTCTCGAAAGAACTCCGTAAGGGGGTAAAATCTTAGAAACATTTTCCTGCATAAAAGGGTTAGTATGCAATGAACTAAATAATACAGCCCTAAGTATAACAGGATTATGACATGCACATGTGATGATGCTCTTAAGTCCCGTCGGACTGGTGGTACACCAATACAAAGGTTCCCCGAACCCTCGACAGGTCACTACAGCGGCTTGTTAAGCTCACTCTGATGATCGGGTCATTACGCGTGGTACCTGCGAGGGGATATCGCCCCTATCTGTCGGCCCAAAGCGGCGCAAAGCCAGCACATAACATCGTGAGTTAACGACCACGGTTGGCATACCGGCTTAGGTCCCGGCGTCCCAGTCAGCCGAACTCACGGACTTCTCACGTACCATCATAAATATGGGTCCGTTTTCGACCCCCGATAAGCAAGTCCGAGATGATATATGTCCATAACCCATATTTAAGCAAAAACCCTTACCCAAATGGAGACCACTACGTACCATGTGACTAGACCCGGAGTCACCGGGCCCCATCCCGCACTTTTCGACCCAAGTACTAGCCCTTAACAAACCTAATACACATAAAATGGTAACTTTTTCACCTAACGTCCGAAAATGACGTTCCAAACATCATTTCGAACCTACTTCCATCCACAATACCAATTCACCATCCAACTTACCCAAAATGCAACACCAACCTAACTAAAGTTTCATTCCAATTTTCGGATTCACACCAACTTTTCACCATTCTTCCAAATCAATCCAAACAAAGTTCCAATTGCTTACTTTAACCACCAATTTCACTTCTTAAGCATGCTTACTAACCAATTACACCTTAATCACCCAAAATTAACCAAAACCCTAGCCAATTAGTTTCGGCCATTTGGGCATTTTTTACTCAACATGCTTACTTCCAAATTGAATCCATACAACACCTTAGAATCATGCTAGGAACAACATATTAAAAGCATGATTCAAGAACACCACTAATCACCAAGTTAGAAAATCAACCATTAATTCGGCATTTTGGGGTTTTAACAACCATGATTTTTTTCCAAAATCTAAACCTTGATTCTTACTCTCCTCCATACCAAGAACAACATACTTAAACATGGAATCAAGAAGATCATCACAACTCATAGCAAAGAGTTAAACAAATTCGGTTTCTACTTCTTCTTTTCCTACCATTTCATGCTTCAAACTTGCAAAGGATGAAGAAAAGAAGCTTACCTAAATCTTAAGCTCAATCCTTGAAGACTTCAGCCATGGATGAAGAACACAAAGCTTGATGAAGGAGATGAAGTTGGCGGACACAAAGAGAGAAGAAGAAGAAATGTGTTTTAATTTTCCATAAAATGCTCTCTTTTTATGCCAAAATGTGGTGAGTCATGGGACACTTGTCCCATGACAAAATAGTCATACCATGACTCACCACAAATCCAAAAGAAGCTGAAGTTGCCAAGTGTTGGCGCGCCAAACCCGCGCCAACGCCAACCGCGTAATTCCCGACGTACGCGCGTGAAAACCCGAACCAAAATCCGGCCCTGCCAAAAATCCACAAAATTACCATGAAAACCGTCTCGTGAAATAACACATCAAACACCAAGCCGTCGAAAAATTTCCATCCAGAGCCCGGAGTCGCCGACCGGACGTCCGTCCCAAAAATATATTCCGTAAAAAGATGCGGAATTTCCCACGATCCCAAATATGCAAAGCGGTTTCCTTTTCGAGGTCCAGGAGCGCTACCGAGCCAGTATGCGTCCCAGAGACAAGTCCGGCCGGAAAAATATTTTCAGCGAAATGTCAGAAGTACTGTAGGACCTCGAATCAGAAGGATTCCCAAAAATAATCCCAGATAAGACTCGGGAGCTCACTGACCACCCGAAAACATGACCCGCAGGCCAAAACCGAAGCCCCGGGTCACCCATGTCACAACCCGCTCGGGGTGACCGTACTAGTTTTCCCACTACGCAAAACACTTAATTAACCACATAATTAATATTCAAATACCGATTCCATAAACTAATCACAAGTCGTATGTGATCTGAAAATTCTGATGTTGACCTTAGGTCGATATTTACGAGAAAAGGCAAAACGTCGGGGTGGGTGTAACATTGGGAGCCCATGGCGAATCCCAAAGGTGTACGGCGACTTAGCCTAGCAAGCTGCAGCGCCCCCACAAAGCTATCACAAAAATAATGGAAGAACGTAGACGGTCGAGGTAAACTGATTCGTTCATCTATAATCAAACACACGACCTAAGCCCCTTCCTAACTTAGCATGGCATGCCACCCAGCACTCATCTTCTTCCCTTGCTCACCCCAGTCAAGCAAAGTACTCGCCTCGGGGTCATCGGTCTTGGAGGCATCTAAGGCGTCCAGGTTCAACCCAGGGTGCAGCTGCTCTAGTTGAAAGTGGCATCGCAACCAACCTTCCTCATACCCTTGCGCTGCTACTTCGCCCTGGGTCTTGAGCTAATCGACCTTCGCCTCGGCCCGCGGCCACCTCTCATGGATCTTCGCCGTGAAAGTGCTTAGGTTCGTGCTCAAGCGCGAAGGATCCTCCGAAAACAAGTCGGCCCGCGCGGGACACCAAACCAGGAGCTTCTCCAGAAGAGAGACCCTTTGCAAATGACCCAGGCGTGACTCCTCCTTCTCCCTGGTGAGAGCAGCACACCAGGTCTCCAACTCGGCCACCCTCTTGTTGGCCTTCTCAGCCTCAGCCTTGGCAGCTTGGGCAGCTTCTGCCTCCTTTCTTAGGCGGGCGATCTCACTAACCTGGACACTGTCCCTCGCATTCGCATAGGTCAGGAACTTGTGCCATTGGCTGAGACCAGCGTACTCATTGATGGCAGCCTGTAATAAGATGGGTCAGTACTGAAATTATAGGACAAAAAACAGAAAGCAAAGGAGATGCCTTACCTAAAGGTTGTACTTGGCAGCCTCCTTCATGAACTCGACTGGGGAGTCCAGGCTTCGATCCATCAGCTCCCTGTCGAAGGGGGTGCGAAGTCCTTCCAGGCAAGACAGCAGCGCGCGCTCTCCCCCCAACAACAGGGAGGACTTGTTGTTTAGGAGAAAGACAGGGTCTCAAGCCCCTTCTAGGGGCATGCCCTCCTCCTTATAGACCTTCGCCCTGAGGTCATCCCTCAAAGATTTCAGCGCAGCAGGGTCCTCAGACCATTTGGGGGTCTTCTGGGCAGCAACACTCTTCCCCTCAAGTAAGTGCGACCAAACCCCGGTCTCCTCCAGCACAGTCGCCGCTACGCCCAAGTCGATCACGCTTTAGCGAATGCTGCATGGCGAGTTGGAAGGCTCCGCCCCTGCACCAAACGGCTTTTAAGCACAACAAAGAAAGCTTGGAACACAAGCAAACGAGGAAAGGAACCCACCTGGTGAAGGGCCCTGATCCAGGGCAAGGGTGGCCTCGCCAGTAGGTGGCTGGCACTGCGGCTTCACCCAGGCACAACTCCCGGACGGTTCGCAGGGAGTGCGGACTACATCCCAAGCGCTCTTCTTCTTAGGGAACTCCTTCGCCACCAGGGCGTCGTTAGTAGCACCGCTTGGAACGCTTGGGGGTACCCCCTCTGGAGCCCCTTCCCTCTAGGAAACATGGCTGCTTGTTGGGGGAGCATTCCCAGCATCTCCCCTTATCTCCGGCTGAGTACCACCCAGCACGAGCCCACCACTCCCCGCCGGGCCTGTTGAGACCTCGCCCCTAGTAGAACTGCTGGCCTTCGACGCAGACTTGGACTTCCTTCTCATGGCCAGCAGGAGATCGCCGGCTGAGATTGCCTTCTTTGGGGGGTCCCTCCACCTGAGGGGAAGCCTCAATCTAAGAAGAAGCCTCTACCTGGAGGGATGCCCTCGCCTGGAGGGGAACCTCCAACTGGGAGTGAATCTCAACCTGAGGAGTTGACACAGAAGCACTCTCAAGGGGGATTTCGCCACCCGCCCTAGGGGGACTCGCCAGCACCCCAGAAACAAAGGCATCCATTCTGGCATCCTCAGCCGGTGCCGCTGCCCCCGTAGAAGGGCCAGCGGCCTCCATCACTGGAGTCTCGCAATCCCCCTCTCCCCTAGGGACACCTTCAGAAGTTCCCCCCTCAACAGTTTCCACCACAATAGGGAATGCTTCTTGGTCGGACCCTCTCGCCTTCGCCTGGTCAGACTCATGAAGAGCCCTTCCTTCAAGAGACTGCGCTGCATCATCAGCCATCCTTTTTCTCTTCGCCGTGCCATGTGCTGCAAACGGACTGGTGGTTGGCCTTTTCCTTCGCGGGGGGCCAATGGCACCCAACACCTTCTCCGCAGCAGGAGGGGCACTCTGCTTGTAAGCGCAGGCAAGGTGAATCTGCACCGCGGCACGCATGGATCCCCTTTTCCGTTTCTTCTCATCGAGACGAGCAGGAGCATCTGGACACCACAAGTCAAAACATGTTCGCATACGAAATTTACAGAAGGCTAATCATAGCATACCTCTCGGCCTGGCAAGGGCAGCACACAGTGCATCCACCACTTCACCGCGATGCGCGAGCACCCAAACTTCATAAGGGGGGCACCTTGGAGTCCATCAAGTAACCCGTGCTAATGTCGGCCCACCTTAGGGTCACTTCATCCAGGTGCGCAAGGGAGAATGGGAACTGGTCATCGCAAGACCTCCTTGCCAGCACATCATCTAGCCACCCAAGAAGGCAGACGTATTCACGCCACCTTAGCCCGTCTGTGTACAGAACCGGCTTTGGAGCCACACTCTACACCGCCTCTGAAGTCCTCACCCTTGGAAACCGCCATGACTCGTCCTGCAGACAAAAAAGAAACTACCATGCCAGTCATGATGAGACTTCAGAGGAACACCAAAAGAGATAGAGTTGTTCCCCCCAACACTAAGGGGGGTAACATGGAAGAACTGTTCCCCTGTTCGTAGGTTAAGGCGGTAGAACCGTAGGACGATGTAAGCGAACGTCTCTGCCCCAGCCAAACGACACGCCACGATGAAGCCGGTGATGTGGATGAAAGTGTTGGGCCCAAGCTGTGACGATGGGAGACCCCACAGAGTACACAGCTCTTCGACCAGGGGAGGCACAACGCGGCACTCTCCAGATTCTCTGGCGTCTGAGGAAGCTTCAGCACCTTGTAAGGCCCAGTCCGCGCTGTATACACCGGCACGGCGTTGGTGGGAAAGAAAGCCTTCTCAAGGTCCTGGTGAAGCATGTCAGGCTTCACACTGGTCTTGTCCACGACAGGGACAACTGGACGAGCAACTCCCTTGGCAACCATAGCAGCGACAGAAGAGTGAAAAAGGGCTGAAAAGGCGAGCGGACTGTCAGATTGGCTATTAGCAATTTTATCAAACACCTTGCATGTAAGGAACAAGAGAGTGGTTTCTCACCTGAAATTATGAGGACAAGGGCGGGCCAAGGCAGAAGCAGGAAAACGACGACAGAAGATCGAACTCACACGCGAATAGAAGATTCAGGCAAGAAAACGAGAATGCGAAGAGTGTGATCCGCGAACAAACCAGCTATTTATAGGCCCAACCCTAACGAAGCCAAAATGTCACCTCAAACGGGGGACTAATCCCAACAAGCCATGTGTCAAATATCACTAATGGTAGGAAACGGTCGACCTACCGTCAAAGTGACTATTGCCCAACGGTCGACTTCATGCCAAAATGCAGAGTACAGGACCCTGCCCATACTCCGCCTCTAGGGGGAGGCACCTTGGTACAATACCCAATCAAATGCTGCCCCTCGCCACATCGCCACTCACGTCATCATCAGCAATAGCAAGGAAGCACACCGCGATACCTCCGCATCTCGCGAGGGCGTTGTCCAGGGAGCTTCGCGCTTGAAGGCTTCACCAGGACCCCGCTGGTTCACATCTCTTGGTCTCGGAAGATAGGGCCTTCGCATTCCCTGGGCTTCGCCATCAATCACTTAGCAACATGACAGACTAGGAGAAGGAAGCTGGGAACGGTCATCTCTGCGACCTACCCATGTTCTCCATTACATCTCCAGTCTTCCACTACTGGAACGTGGGATATCTACTTTACATGCAAAAGACATCTGAACACTTTTTAGACTAGCTTTTGCCTTTTCACCTTTTTTGAAGCTTTTCGCATTGCATGCATGCAAAAGCACTTTATGCTTTCTGCACGCATGCATGGATGTACAAAAACTGCTTTACTTCTCACATCTCCCCTCACCATTTAAGCTAATTCTGAGACACATTTGTAACCTAGAACCTAATTTTGAATCAAGCAATTCGGTCGAAACTCTCCAAGTGAGACATTGGCTTTTGTGTTCTCTTTTCTTGCATCTCCATTTCCCTAGTGATCCATGCAAGAGGATCCAAACATAATATCTAGTATTGCTTGACCTTGTAGTCAAGAGGTGCTAGATCCCATCTCCATTCCCAGGCATTATCAAGCGCATTGCCTCACCCCATAGTGAGGAGGTTCGCTTGACCGAAAATCTGTTTGTTTGTTCGTGTCCGCCTCCGCTAAGCTAGATCCGTGGCGTTGATCACTCTCACATCTCCCGTGATCACATCAAGTGGTATCAGAGCCAAAGCGCTTGCTGAAGGTATCGTGTTATTTGTTTGATTTTTCTTCAAGTAAAACCCTTTGTTATCTTTCTTACACTTGAAGAAACTCTCGGTTGATGATCCCAGTTGAAACCGAAGTGTTGTTTAAACGTGTGTTTGTGAAAAGCCCAGTATTTTCGGATTTAAACAGAAAAGAATTGTCTTGCGGCACAAAAGCGCAAAGAAAGGCGTTTGAAGAAAGAAAAGTGTTGAGCAAGTTTATGTGTTCTTGAAAGAGTTCGTGAGTGTTCTTATCAAAACGCAAGTGAACAGTGCTTTCAATCCGAAAATAGTTTCTGAACTTAAACCAAAAGTGTTTGTGATTGTGAAAAGCCTTTTCTAATATCCCAACCTACTTCTTTCGACCCCCAACTCAACCTAACCTCTCAACAAAACTGGTTTCAAGTAACTAGTCATTTTCTTGGGTTTCAAGTTGCGGTTCTACTAGAGTTCTTGTTTGAGTCTCTTTGCGTGTTCATCTACGATCTAAGGTTGAAGTCGGTATCAAGTTTAGAGAACTTGTGAAAGCCTTAAGTGGACAGCCGAAGTGAAATAATCATTAAAGCCTTTGAGCAAAACACAAGAGAGAGTAAAGACACTCGGGGAGTGGTGAGGTTCTTTTCCTAATCGCATATTTTCAGCTGCACTTTTATAGCAGATGGTTTCTTGGTCGACGCCTCCTCATCCATCCCAACTAGCAATGCATGACACGCTTGCGAAAATATTACAAAGGTTGGATGACTTGGGAGCTCATGTCGCCACTACAAATGAGCGGCTAACAAGGGTAGAGATAGCACAAGGGAAAGCAGTAGGAGAGTTCGCAAGTCCACGATGATGCCCATGCATCGCGAGCTCACGGCGGGGTCACCCATACTACCCTCAATCCGACATCGGTGAAGCCACAAGCCACCCCTCACAGTCGCCCAAGTCCCTCGACGAGAGTAGACGATGGTGTTGATGTTCTGGATAGTGATGATCAGGAGTACTATGCGGAGCCACCACCAAAACCAACAAAAAGAAGGGTCTTTCACTATAGAGCTCAAGCAAGAGCTTATCTCGAGAGAGACCTTGAAGAAGAAGAGGAAGCAGAGCGAGGACGTGTCCATCGAGGTTTCAACCGAAACCTTGGAGGAAGGACGCTAGCCCAGGATCAACCAGCCCTCGCCAATTTAAAGCTTCAAATACCGCCCTTCTACAGCTCTAGTGATCCGGAAGAATATTTTACGTGGATGGCCAAAACCTAGAGGATCATTGATATGATGGGATATAATGATGCGACGGCATTAAAGCTCGTTGTCATTGAGTTTCACGACTACGCCCTCACCTGGTGGGAGCAAGAGCATTACGAGAGGGCAAGGGCCCGCGGTCGCCCCATCGCCACTTGGGAAGATCTCAAACGGGCCATGAAAAGTCGGTTTGTGCCCGGCTACTACGGCGGGGATTGTGCCCAGTTGCAACGTCTTATTCAAGGTCATCGCGGTGTAGAAGAATATCAAAAAGACCTCGAAAGAGCTCTGATGAGGGCCAATGTCAAGGAGGATGATGAGGCTAAGTTAGCCCGATTTTTATATGGTCTAAGAGAGGACATCACCAAAACAGTTGAGCTGTGCGATTACCGGAATTACCAAGATCTGGTGCACAAGGCGATACGGGTGGAGAAAGCAGTGAAGAAGGAAACTCCTATCATTCATTCCATACGCCTACACGAGGTTCGGGACGCAAGTCTACCCCTTTGCCCAGCCGACTCCAAAACCCTATCAACCAACCCCAGCGATACCCCCCCTGTCACCACAATAATCCAAACACGAGACCCCCATCACACCCTCAACCAAAGACCGGCACCCTTCCTTATGATGCCCCTCGCCAGACAAAGAGCGTCGAATGTTTTAAGTGTTTGGGCAAGGGACATTATGCGAGGACTGTCCCAGCGAGAAGAGCCATGGTCATTCGGCCCAATGGGGAATTATCTAGTGAAGACGAAGAGGAGATTCCCCTTGAACCCCAAAATCCAGAGAGCGAAAGCGGAAGGAGAATTGCTCATGGAAGGACTGATATTGGTCACCAAGAGAGTTCTGCAAAGCTCCCAGCGTTACGAAAGTACCCAACGGAAAGCTTATTTCAATCGAGCTTTGGTCAATGGGACTCTTTGTAGTCTCATCATTGTGATGAAGTTGCATCAACGCAGCCATCGAAGACATGGTGGTGGCCGGTCTTCGCACCATCGCGCATCCCAAACCGTACCAACTTCGGTGGATTG
Source organism: Stellera chamaejasme (assembly GCA_024586325.1). Lineage (NCBI taxonomy): Eukaryota > Viridiplantae > Streptophyta > Magnoliopsida > Malvales > Thymelaeaceae > Stellera > Stellera chamaejasme. The sequence goes on from CM044979.1 coordinate 22,597,731, forward strand.
ATGACATGACCTTTGTGAAGGTCATGAAACAAGTTGAAGTACCGATAAAGATCGGAAAGTATGAAGATTCTATCACTTGTGATGTGGTGCGAATGCAAGCCACACACATTCTCTTAGGAAGACCACAGCGATCGACAAGAAGGCCATACACTATGGTGGGGCCAACAAGTATATCCTCACCCATCTCGGTAAGCCTTACACCTTGCTTCCCCTCACGTCAACCCAAGCCCTCCAAGACCGAGCTCACCTGGCTAGTAAGGCTGAGAAGAAAAGAAAGAGCGAGGGCAAGGAGAAAAGAGAAAATGGTGGGAAGGTTCAAGGAACCTTGAGTGAAAGGAAAGCGGAGAGAAGACCAGAGGAAAACTCTCCAACAAAAAGAGTGAGAGTGATCAACATATTCCTCACCAACCCAAGTTTTCCACTAACTACCGTTTTGGATCAACACTCTTTCTCCTCTTTGAGTGTGCAGTCACCGAGGAAAAAGAGATGAAGATTGCCTTGAAAAGCTTGGGAAGGAAGTGCCACTCACTCTCGGCCAAGAAGAAGAAAAATGCAAGAGGGAGGGAACGAACATGGGTAACCGTCGTCTAATCCCTCATCTCTTAACATAAAATCTGAATTCGATAAACGAGGCATGCGCATGTTGAAAAATTGAATGATCTGCTGTCGTTGGATAGAAAATAGAATGAGAAAATGCATGATCATAACTTTAAGATGGTTTGCAATCCGTTGTTTGAATTTGATACATCTACCTCTGATGAAGCATTTTGGAATCCAATGTTTGAAATGTAGCATGGCGACGCCTTAACGGATGATTTATGTTTATTGACTCATGATGAGAAAACTAAATGTTTTGATGCTCTATTGACTGGAGCTAGTTTGAATGACGCGCACGTTGACACTCTTACAAATTATATGTGCATGTTTTCCTTCGGTCCTGTTGATGACCTTAGACCTAGGACACTTGTGTGCTTTCATGACGATGGAGCAAGAAAGAGCGGATTGTTCATCTTGCCCCAACTTAGTGCTTCCTTGTTTGCTATCCATGAGCAAGGTACCATAAGTTTTGAATATAAGATTTTCGATGATTACATCCAGTGGTCATGGAAGTATGTCATGAATTTATTTAGACTTTTGTTATTGGTCATCATGCATATTGGAATCCTTACGATCCAACATTTGATATGGGCACGTGTGCTTGGTTTTGGTCCACTAACCCCTAATGCCTCTTCAAGTTGGCTGTGGTGTCTCAGATTTGTAGGAACAACTCCCTTATGAATCCGAGGACGGATTCTTTTCAAGAGGGAGGGTATGATGTGGACATCCCCCCCATTTCGCCAATAAAAGACAACAATTCCTTTAAAGGGGTTCAAGGGCCTTTGGCGAAGGCTTGGTTAAAGAGAATGCGACACTTCGAGCCTTGGTGAAGCCACTAAAGCAAAGCCCCACCAACAAGGTCTCCGGCAAGGCCCCGTGCGCGGCTTCACAGCTAAGCCGAAGCCCCAAGCGAAGGCGCCCGCAAAGGTCCCAGGCAAGGCGCCCACGAAGGCCCCGGGCGGCGCCCCGCGAGGTCTCGGGCGGCGTCCTCGCGAGGCCCCAGGCGCAGGCACCCCCGCGAAGGCCCCAGGCGAAGGCACCCCGCGAAGCCTCCATACTTAGCCAACCGGCCGACCCAATCCAACCCAAGGCGTCCTTTCTCTGGAACCACTTGGGAAGACAAATATCTACTTTACATGCAAAAGACATCTGAACACTTTTTAGACTAGCTTTTGCCTTTTCACCTTTTTGGAAGCTTTTCGCATTGCATGCATGCAAAAGCACTTTATGCTTTCTGCACGCATGCACGGATGTAAAAGCCGCTTTACTTCTCACATCTCCCCTCACCATTTAAGCTAGTTCTGAGACACATTTGTAACCCAGAACATAGATTTGAATCAAGCAATTCGGCCGAAACTCTCCAAGTGAGACATTGGCTTTTGTGTTCTCTTTTCTTGCATTTCCATTTCCCTAGTGATCCATGCAAGAGGATCCAAACATAATATCTAGTATTGCTTGACCTTGTAGTCAAGAGGTGCTAGATCCCATCTCCATTCCCAGGCATTATCAAGCGCATTGCCTCACACCATAGAGAGGAGGTTCGCTTGGCGAAAATCTGTTCGTTTGTTCATGTCCGCCTCCGCTAAGCTAGATCCGTAAGCATTGATCACTCCCACATCTCCCGTGATCACATTAGTGGGGAGCACTCAACTACTCCAATCACTGGACAACCGCTACCTCAACGCCTCCTATAAAAGGATGGCTTGGGAAAGATACACCCTATCTACACACCTCCACTCCTCTTTCTGCTCCTGAGTATTCCTTCTTACATCCTGCAGATTACTCCGGAGCTCAAGATCGTCGTTCTGGTCATTTTCTCATCACTCAAGTATCTGGAAACCCAGTCCCGTCAAGGAACCAGGCTATCATATTGGCACCGTCTGTGGGAACATAAAACAATCCCACGAAGAAACCACCGAAGAACAGAAGCCATGCCTACCACGAGGAGCGCAAGCCGTCAGAATGGCCGTGGGAGGAGGAATCCACCCACTACCGCTGCAAACCGTGGAGCATCAGTCCACTCAACCAGGGAAAGCTCATCCCACGGTGATCATAACGCCCCTCCCTCCAGAGAAATCGTTCAACCAGTGGGGGCAGATGTCGCCATAAGGTCAGGGCGTGTTGCCCTCTCGACGAACCACAACCAACCAATCGGTGTGTTGGGGCGCCGCACAATGTCATCGTGCGAGAATTCAGCGGTGGCGGTCTTGATCCCACGATTCTCACGGTGATTCGAGGCTGTCGTACAAAATCTGCTATTCAAGCTATACAAGCAAAGCCTCCAGGCGAGGCCCCCGCACAAGACTCCTGGTCACAGAATTCCCAAGGAGAAGCCCTTCATGTGAAGCCACCAGGCGAAACCCCAGGGCGAGAATCATAGGCAAAGGCGAGGCCCACAGGCAAACCCCCGCGAAGCCCACAGGCGAAGCCGCCCCGCGAAGACTCCATACTTAACCAACTGGCCGACCAATCTAACCCGGAATGTCCCTTCTCTGAAGACACTCGGGAAGACAAATACTCACTTTACATGTAAAAGACACAGGAACACTTTTAGGCTAGCTTTTTCCTTTTTGCCTTTTTGCCTTTTTGGAAGCTTTTTGGATGGCATGCATGTAAAAGCACTTTATGCTTTCTGCATGCATGCGCAGGTGTAAGAGCCACTTTGCCCCTCACACCACTCCTCACCATTTAAGCTAGCTTCACACACATTTGTAAGGTAGAACATAATTTTTTAATCAAGAATTCGGCCAAAACTCTCCAAGTGAGACCTTGGCTTTTGTGTTCTCTTTTCTTGCATTTCCACCTCCCTAGTGATCCATGCAAGAGGATTCAAACATAATATCTAGTATTGATTGATCTTGTAGTCAAGAGGTGCTAGATCTCATCTCCTTTCCCAGGCGTTTCAAGTGCATTGCCTCACCTCGTAGTGAGGAGGTTCACTTGGCCGAAATCTGTTCGCTTGTTCGTGTCCGCCTCTGCCAAGCTAGATCCGTGATTGGCTTGATCACGAGTTCATTAACCGTGATCATATCAGTTAATAAAGAACGATTCAGAACAGTAGTGGTGTTATGATTTAGAAAGAACATCGCCTACATTCTTATTAATTTTTTGATATTTATGTTAGGATGATTTAGTCTTAATCTGCATTCTGTGACCCTAATTTTTTAATCATTATACCGTTTGGAGCAGTGGTAACAGTAAGAAGAGGAGATCCATAAAGATTGGTTTCAATACTTGGAACAAGTTTCAGTAAGTTTCATACATGAAATAGGTTAATTTTTTGATGCCCTTAAAGATGTCTCAGTATATAATATAGTTTATTGTTACAGGCGAGACTTTAAGGAGAAGTTAAGGACTGGTGATGTTAGCCTAGAAGAGGGTCAAAGTATAAATGATGTGTGGAATAAAATGTCATCTGAGGATAAGATGAAGTGGGGTGATGGCGGGGATGGTGGGGATGGTGGGGATGGTGACGTGAAGATAGTATTGAAATGCCAAGTCGGGACATTCTATAGCATAATGAGTGGGTTAAGGCAGGAGAGGTGTGATATGATAGGGGATAGTCCCTTTAAGAGTTTGCTTGGGTTGAAGGGTGATGCCACAAACAAAAAATTGATAAAGGACTTGTTGAATACATGGAATATTGAAAACAATAGTGTATTACGCAGTTATCGATTGACTGTTGAACAATTTTGCGAGATTATGGGTATAGAAGATGAGGAAGATTATATTAGAATTAGTAAGAACGTGAAGTTCAGCAAGGAAATATGTGATGCATTTTGTACGAAGTTAGCTGAACATACCATCATTTCCCATGATTTAGTTATGGATGTGTTGCGTGGGAGCAACAACAGGATGATGGTACGTATTGCCTATGATCTCTTGGCTCGAAGACAGTTGTTTGTCCACCTCCCGGTAAAGGCTTTACAACCACCCTACTGAAGAATGTAGTGGGTGTGCAAAGCGGGTCGAAGAAATCATGGTGTTACACCCACCCCCGACGTTCTACACTTTTCTGTGAATTCTCGGCCGGAAGATCAAATACTGTAATTTTCAGATTCCGAACGGCTTGTGTTTTTTTTAATGGAATTCAGTAATTGAATGTTAATTATGTGGTTATATTAAGTGTTCTATGTAGTGGGCAACTTTTACCAAGTTCCGAGGCTTTCATTTTCGGGCGACAAAATGGTTCCGTCGGGAAAAATTTGGGAAATTCACAAAATTGGATATTATGTTATTTGGCTGAATTTGTGGTTAAAAGGGAGAAGATATTTGTGAATTTGGGTGTGAGTCATTGTGGGAACCAATCAACATAATCCACCATTTTAGCTTAGTCATTTCTCTCCTCCAATCACAATTCACCACCAATTCCTTCTAAATATAATGCAAATAATTGAATTAAAATTTGCATTTTCCTCTCCCTTGCAGCCGAAAGTCTCAGATTAAATGACTTATTCAGCTCATTTTTCTTTCCACACTTAAACATTTAACCAAAACACTTAGAAGCTTGAGAGCAACCTTGCTATCCTTGCTGTCCGGCAGCTAACCTTCTCCTTTCCATCCGATCTGCAGTTGATAGAGGCCGATTTGGTCTTAGGGGTCTTCATAAGAGTTCTTCAGTTATGTCTTGGCTTCAACTTTGCTGAAGGAAGCAAGAGCCAAAAGTGAAGGGAAGGTCCCCAAAATCGGGTTGCAAGCAGACGGGTTCTGCTGAGTTTCTAACTCCAAAAACCTAATCTTGAGGGTTTGAGTTGGGAACTTCAACAAGGAAGGTTCTACCACTCCCTACACCTCACAAATCAGTTTTGATCAAGGTATGAAGAGCAACACTAGATGTCAAGCTTGAATACACTTCAATGGAAAACAAGGGGATGATAGAGATAAAAGGAAGAGTTCAAAGTTGAACCAACACTCTCACAATGGGAGATAATTTCTGATATTGAAAAGTTCTTCCTACAAATGTGTGAAAAACTAGCTTAAATGGGGAGGGGGGCGTGAGAAGGCAAAACGGCGCCTCCTTCCTTGCATGCATGCGAAAAGTATAAAGTGCTTTTGCATGCATGTCAGGCCAAAAGCTTCCAAAAAGAAGAAAAGGTAAAAGTTATCCTAAAAGTAAACTTATGTCCTTAGCACGTAAAGCTGACATTTGCCTTCCCAAGTATCTCCACAAAAGGGAAGAGCCTTCTCGGGAGGGCTTAGGTAGCCGAAACGTCTAAAGGATGCGAAGACTTTGCAGGGGCGGCCTCGCTTGTAGATGTGGCTTTCACCGGGGCTTCGCAGGAACGGCTTCGCCCTGGGGGGGTTGTTCTTGTCAGCTTTACAAGGATGGGTTCGCCCTGGGGCTTCGCCTGTTTCTGGAAATCTCACTCGGGGCTTCGCCGAGAGACTTCGCGTTGGTGACTTCGCTTTGGGGCTTCGCCCGTGTGTGGAATGTTTGCATGTGGGATTCGCCACTGCCTTCCCCTTCGAGTATACTTAGGTTCAAGGACCCAAAGGCCTTCGCGTTATCTTCCTCCATGGTGATGCCGAGTTGGCGAAGCTGTAAGGTCCGTTCTCGAGCTTCCTCTTGATCGTCCTGCGCCATGAGTCTTATGAAAGTGTTGAGACTTGCTTGAACTTGTTTCAATCGGGACCTTGTCATGGGTCCGCCAATGCCTTCAAGAGGGTTGGGAGGCTTGCGAGCTTGAGCTGGGGTATCTTCTTGTTCCTTGTTTGGTCTGTTAGGTTGATTCATGGCGATGTCCTCATCATACTCCCCCTCTTGAAAAGAATCCGTCCTCGGATTCTTGCCTTCAAGTTCGCCTGCATAGGGAATCAGATCACACACATTAAAAGTGGCATGGACACCATAAGACCCATCACAAGGTAGGTCAAGCACGTATGCATTATCACCAATTTTCTTTACAATTTGGAAAGGTCCATCCCCTCTAGGTGCAAGTTTATCCTTTCTAGCTTGGGGGAATCTTTCCTTTCTCAAATGCAACCATACCCAATCTCCTACTTCAAAACTCCTAAAATTTCTCCCCTTATTTGCCCTCCTCGCATAAGATTCACTAGCTTTTTCTAACTGTTTTTGGACCTTTTCATGCAATTCCTTCATGTTACGAGCTTTCTTCTTTCCTTCTACATCTAGTTGGTCCGCATAAGTTAATGCAACTAAATCCAATGGGGTGATAGGATTAAAACCATACACAGCCTCAAATGGACTACAAGATGTAGATGAATGGTATGACCGATTGTACGCAAACTCAACATGGGGTAGGCACTTCTCCCATTCTTTCAAGTTCTTTCTTAGTATGGTTCTCAGGATAGTGATGAGTGTTCTATTAGTCACCTCAGTTTGACCATCTGTTTGGGGGTGACTAGAAGTGGAGAACACTAAGCTAGTGCCCAACCGCGACCACAGAGTTCTCCAAAAGTGACTCAAGAACCTAGAATCTCTATCACTCACTATAGTTCTAGGGATGCCATGATACTTTACAATTTCCCTGAAGAATAACTCAGCTACATGGGATGCATCATCAGTTTTATGGCATGGGATGAAATGAGCCATTTTTGAGAACCTATCTACCACAACAAAGATAGCATCATGTCCATGAGAAGTTCTAGGCAAACCAGTAATAAAATCCATACTAATATCAACCCATGGAAGAGAAGGAATTGGAAGAGGAGAGTACTTCCCTTTCGGTTGCAAGCGCGCCTTGGCTTTGTGGCAGGTTACGCATCGCGCACACACCTTCGCCACATCTCTTTGGAGATTCGGCCAAAAGAAATTCTCTTTAACGTTCTCATAAGTTTTGGATACGCCAAAGTGTCCCATGAGGCCTCCGCCATGTGCTTCCTTGATGATCACCTCCCGAATGGACCCCCTTGGCACACACAACCTTTTCAACTTAAACAGAAAACCGTCAAATACATAATAGCCTTCGCGGCTACCCTTGGTACAGTCCGCATATATATCCCCGAAATCACCATCTCCTTCATACATGTCGCGAATGCATTCAAACCAAACAATTTTAGTATTCAGGGTTACAAGTAGAGCATACCTCTTGGACAAAGCATCAGCAACAATGTTTTCCTTGCCTTTCTTGTATTTTATCACATAAGAAAATGATTCTATGAATTCTACCCACTTAGCATGCCTCCTATTCAAATTCCCTTGCCCTTGTAAGTATTTCAAGGATTGATGGTCGGTATGGACAACAAACTCCTTGGGGAGTAAGTAGTGAGACCACACTTGTAATGACCTTACAAGAGCGTAAAGTTCTTTGTCATAAGTAGAGTAGTTAAGGGTGGCTCCACTCAATTTCTCACTAAAGTATGCGATGGGGCGACCGTCTTGGTGCAACACTGCACCAATGCCCACCCCACTAGCATCGCATTTAACTTCAAACACCTTTTCGAAGTTTGGTAAGCAAAGCAAGGGTGCACTAATCAACTGAGACTTTAATTCAGTAAATGCATTCTCTTGGGCTTCGCCCCACTCAAAGGTAGTGTTCTTTTTAGTTAGTTGAAAAATCTGGCTAGCCCTAGGAATGATCTCACTTCAGTTAAAGTCTGGGGATGTTGCCATTCTTTAATTGCATATACCTTGCTTTCATCCACTCTTATCCCATCCTTTCCCACAACATAACCCAGAAAATTCACTTCATCCGTAGCGAACACACATTTTTCCATTTTAGCATATAATATTTCTAACCTAAGTGTGTCAAGCACTTGTCTCAAATGATCTACATGGTCATCATGGGATTTGGAATAGACAAGTATATCATCAAAATATACGACAACAAACTTCCCAATCAATTTTCTCAAGATATGATTCATCAACCTCATGAATGTGCTAGGTGCATTAGACAATCCAAAAGGCATGACATTCCATTCATATAATCCAATTTTAGTTTTGAATGCCGTTTTCCATTCGTCTCCTTCCTTCATCCTAATCTGATGATACCCGCTTTTCAAATCAATTTTAGAGAACACACATGCACCACATAATTCGTCAAGCATATCATCAAGTCTAGGTATGGGATGTCGATACTTTACAGTGATTTTGTTGATTGGGTGGCAATCCAAGCACATTCGCCACGTTCCATCGCTCTTGGGTACCAACAAAACCGGCACTGCACAGGGAGAGAGACTCTCCTTGACGTATCCTTTGGATATCAATTCTTGCACTTGTGCTTGGATTTCTTTGGATTCTTCAGATTGGTTCTATAGGCGGCCCTATTTTGCAAAGGCGCCGGTACCAAGTCTATCTGGTGTTCAATACCGCGATAGGGTGGGAGCCCTTGCGGTTCTTTGAACACATCGTCGTATTCTTGAAGCACCTGTTGCACATGCGAAGGGAGAGAAGACTTATTGTCAAGTGTTAGCATGCAATTGAAGGGAACCATGAGAAAACACATTTTATTCCCGAGTAAAGCCTTTTTGATGTCTCTCTCTTTGGCGATGGGAGGTAACCTTTCTTGTTTTCTCTCATGTTCTCTCCTACTGTTTCCCTTTGATGCACTCTCATTCTTTTCACTCAAGGCCTCTTGGACCCTTTCGACTGATCCTCTCTTCTCACTTCCCTCTTTTCCCTTGTGTTTCCCGTCCTGGGTAGTCAAATGGATTTGGTCTTACGGGGCTGTCTTTGGAGTTAAAGGGTGTAAAGTGTAGGGTCGGGTCAGTGTATGAGGGTGTACTTGTTGGTTCTTCCATAGTGTACCGCCTCCTTATCATATTGCCATGGGCGGCCCAGGAGAATGTGGGTGGCTTGCATCTTCACGATGTCACACAACACCTCATCTTCATACTTCCCAATCTTGATGGGCACTATGGTTTGGTACTCCACCTTCACACATGAATTGTCATCTACCCATTGAAGTTGGTAAGGCTTTGGGTGGGGGGTGGATTTCAGCTTCAACTTCTTAACCATGCTATGGTTGGCCACATTCACGCAGCTACCGCTATCCACGATGAGGCTACAGAGATGCCCATTGACCAATGCTCGAGTCTGGAAGAGATTTTCCCTTTGCGAAGTGTCAATGATCTTGGGAGTAGTCTGTAAGACTCTCTTGGAAACTAGAAGCATTCCCTCAAGGGGTGCTTCCCCTTCTTCTTCTTCCTCTTCCGAGGGTATCGCCAAAGCTTCGATGCCTTCATCTTCTTCGCTAGAGATATTTCCATTGGGTCTCACAACCATGGTCTTCTTGTTTGGACAGTCCCTGGCATAATGGCCCTTACCCAAACATTTGAAGCACTCAATACTCCTTGTTTGGCGTGAGGTGTCAAAAGGTTTGGAGAGTGCGGGGGTCCGCGGTGAAGATGGGATGGCTTCGCCTCGGGGTAAGTTTGGCGAGGGGTAGATCTCGCTTCAGGGTAGTTCTGGCGATGGGTAGGTCTCGTTGTGGCAGATTGTTGGAAGGCAGGCTTCCTCCCTTGTCTTTCAATCTTTATTGCTTTGTGTACCAACTCGATGTAGCTCCTTACTTCACACAACTCAAGCAGTTTGGCTATCTCCGGTTTTAGGCCAAAATTAAATCGGGCTATCTTGGCGTCTTCCCCTTCTCGAACATTCGCTCTCATTGAGGCTCTTTCAAGCTCCTTCGCATAGTCTTCAACTGATTTGTTGCCTTGGGTTAATTGTTGTAATCTTTGGCAACTCTCTTGGGCATAATATGGGGGAATGAACTTCCTTCTCATGAGAGCCTTAAGTTGCTCCCACGACGTGATCGGGGGTCTCCCCGCCCTCACTTCTTCAAATGTCAGAGACTCCCACCAAGTCATCGCATAGCCCGAAAACTCAATGGTGGCCAGCTTGAGCCTCAGGTGGTCCGGATAGTCATAGCAATCAAAAATCATGTCTGCCTTCTTGACCCACTCAATAAACTCTTATGGGTCACTTCTTCCATAGAATGTAGGAACTTGAAGCTTGATGCCTTGCATGACTTGCTGTTCAAGAGTTTGGGGCCTTCGCCTAAATTGGTCTCCTTGCGGGGACCTATTTCGTCCTCTGGGTGGAGGCGAATCCTCATTCATGGGGTGTGGTCCTCTTGGTCTCCTCCTTGATCCTTCGTAGTATGGATCCCTCCAAGGTTGGCTAGTTTCTCCCTGACCAACCAACTCCGCATCCCTTCCATCTTCATCAATAGGTTCATAAAATACTTCCCTTTGGGGTGTTTTATGAACATCGTTGTGACCTTGCTTGTTAAGAGGCGTGGGTGGCGGTAGGGTAGAGGCATGCTCTCTACTACCATCCTCTTCTTCCTTTTTCTTGCCAAGTATCTTATTCTCCATTTCCAGCTTGGACACCCTCTCACGATCCGAGGAGGTCATGGCTTGAAGATTTTGTAACATAGCCATCATGGCTTCCATCTACTTCTCATTTTTCTCCATGTACCTTTGAAACCCGAGAGTAGATGGGTGAGGAGGTGTGGAATCTGAAGTGCATCCATCTTGTGCCATCGCTTCTCAACTTCACTTGTATTATCTCACGTGTTTACACTCGTGTTTGCACTCAAATATGGCTTTTATCAAGATGCTCTCTCGATGCCTTTTTCCTCTCAAGATTCAACTAAAGACTCTGACTTGTATTCCACTCTCAACCCGAAAATGTTTTGCGCATCAAAGTGAAAACGAGCTAGAAATGAACAGCGTACTCCTTTGAAAAGAAGAGATACTAGTTACTTGAAACTAGATAAGTGTTTAGAAGGTAGATGGGGGATGAAAGAAATAAAGGGTGAGTTTTGAAAAAGGGTTTAAGGTGCAAAACACTTTTGTGCAAGTTTAGCAACAGATTTTTGGATTAATAGTACTGTTCACTTGAGTTTTGTCAAGAACACGTATGAACACACATGAACTTTTTCTTCATTCATTCTTTTCCTCTTTCGGTCTTTAACAATAATAAACACTTCTCTTTTGATTTCTGATCCAAAAACACAAACCTTTCGACTAGAACTTTTGCACAAACAACTTTGAACGTAAGTGTTTTGAACTTTTCGGTTTTGAACAAAGCTTTATGGAAAACGTGTTCTTCAAGATTAACAAAAAACAAAGGGCTTACTTGAAGAAAACACAACAACAAATCTGTCAACAAGCGCCAAGGCTCTGATACCACTTGATACGAATCCACTCTCAAGAGATGGATCGTTCACTTTGGCGGATCTAGCTTGTTGAAGATGATAGAACGAAACGTAGCCGGGTCGGCTCCTAACCACCTCAATCCTCAAATGGAGAGCAATGGAAAGGTTAATCGCCTAGGAGTGAGGGATCTAGCACCTCACCTCTCAAATGAAGAGCAACACTAGATGTCAAGCTTGAATCCACTTCAATGGAAATCAAGGGGATGATGGAGATAAAAGAAAGAGTTCAAAGTTGAACCAACACTCTCACAATGGGAGATAATTTCTGATATTCAAAAGTTGTGCTACAAATGTGTGAAAAACTAGCTTAAATGGGGAGGGGGTGCGTGAGAAGGCAAAACGGCGCCTCCTTCCTTGCATGCATGTCAGGCCAAAAGCTTCCAAAAAGAAGAAAATGTAAAAGTTACCCTAAAAGTAAACTTATGTCCTTAGCATGTAAAGCTGACATTTGCCTTCCCAAGTATCTCCACAAAAGGGAAGAGCCTTCTCGGGAGGGCTTAGGTAGCGAAACGTCTAAAGGATGCGAAGACTTTGCAGGCGGCCTCGCTTGTAGATGTGGCTTTCGCCGAGGACTTCGCGAGCGACTTCGCCACAGGGGCTGTTCTTGTCGACTTTACAAGGATGGGTTCGCCTTGGGGCTTCGCTGTTTTTGGAAATCTCACTCGGGGCTCCGAGAGACTTCGCGTTAGTGACTTCGCTTTGGGGCTTCGCCCATGTGTGGAATGTTTGCATGTGGGATTCGCCATTGCCTTCCCTTCGAGTATACTTAGGTTCAAGGACCCAAAGGCCTTCCCGTTATCTTCCTCCATGGTGATGCGGAGTCGGCGAAGCTGTAAGGTCCGTTCTCGAGCTTCCTCTTGATCGTCCTGCACCATGAGTCTTATGAAAGTGTTGAGACTTGCTTGAACTTGTTTCAATCGGGACCATGTCATAGATCCGCCAATGCCTTCAAGAGGGTTGGGAGGCTTGCGAGCTTGGTGGGGTATCTTCTTGTTCCTTGTTTGGTCATTAGGTTGATTCATGGCGATGTCCTCATCGGGGTGAGTTTAGTTGGATGAATCATCATGTTTTGAAGTAATAAACATGATTGAAAACTAACTCTTGTTTTGTGTTCTTTGGTTAAATTGTTCAAGGGAAATTGGTGGTTGTTTGGGCTCAACAATAGTTCATCCTAAGCTAAGCTACAAGTATCATCAAGGTGAGGATCACCCTTGTTAGGTTATGTGAAGATTTGGTGTTTATGATTTTCAAGTATGTTGAACTTAGTAGCATGTTGAAAATTGGATGTTCGTAAGGAATCATGAAAAGCATGTTGCTAAAAAACTCATGGTCAGGCCGAATTCTTTGGATGCATGTTTGATGTTGTATGTTGAAGGAAGATGGGTAAAAGCATGTTAATGGTAGATTTAACATGTTTTAGGTTGATTCAAAATTTTGGAATTTATTTGGTGAAAAATGAGGAGATGCCGAATTGTTTAGTGAAGGTGGATGTTGATTTGGTAAAGTTTAATTGGTGAAAAGGATGATTAAATGATGTTTGGATGAAGAAAGTAAGGGTTAAGTGGTTAAAACACAAGTTGGTAAAGTTTTGGGCCAAAATGAATTTTTGGCTAAAAGTTTGGGTTATAGGCAAATTATTGGATTAATTTGGTTATATATTGATTTTGTTGAAAAGTTGACAAAATTGGATATTTTGTAATTTTTTGAAAGTTCTTACGAAGTTTAAGGACCAAAGGTGTAATTATGGTAAAACTAAGGAAAAGTGAGCAACCTTAAATTTGTTTGGATAATTTATGGACATTTTAAGTATAAAATGTCATTTCATTGAAGTTGGGGCACTTTTGTCACTTTCCGCAAAGTTTAGGGACTTAAGTGGTAATTTTGGTTAATTGTCAAAATTGGGCAACTTTAGTTAAAGTAACTAAAGTGTTTAAGTGTTTCTGTGATCTGACAGGGTAGAACCTAGTATCTACGTTTTTGAGGTTTCTGGAGTCGGGCGTTGGTGGCCACAGAAGAGTTTTCCGTTTGGCTAAGGTAAGGGGTTTAACTTTCTTAATACGCAATACATGTGTATTAGGTTAGTTAAGGGCTAGTACTTGGGTCGAGGGTAGGGCCGGTGACTCCGGGTCTAGTCACATGGTACGTAGCGGTTTGCGTGGTTTTGCTTAAATATGGGTTATGAACGTATATCATATCGGACTTGCGTATCGGGGTCGACAACGGACTCATATTTATGTTACATGCGTGAGAAGTCCGTGAGTTACGGTTGTGACGGAACGCCGGGACCTAAGCCGTATGCCAACCGTGGTCGTTAACTCACGATGTTATGTGTCGGCATTGTGCCGCTTTATGCCCGGCAGATTAGGGCGATATCCTCGCCCGGTACCACAGCGTTATGACACGATCATCGGTGTGAGCTTATCAAGCCGCTATAGGGTCTTTGTCGAGGGTTCGGGAACCTTTGTATTGGCGTACCACCGGTCCGACGGGACTTAAGAGCATCATCACATGTGCATATCATAATCCTGAGATAGTTCATCGCATACTAACCCTTTATGCAGGGAAATATTTTCAAAGTTGTTCCGCTACCGTACCTACCTCCTTACGGAGTTCTTTCGAGAACTCACCCCCCCACTTATTGTGTTTTCAGGAGATACGGGCAAACGACTGCGGTGTAGATCTCCGCGGTGATCGTTGTGCACATTTTGGTTTTAAGGTACTTATTCGTTAAGTTCGGGGTGTTCTCGTTAGATACTTTTTTGTGATCTTTCTGAGTTATGTCTGACATGTATTCTCCTGTTTATGTTCAACGGTGCGGCGGTTTTAGCTAAGCAAGGTAGTAATCTTGTTTTGGACTCGGCTCTGTAAGTGTTTTGCATATAGGTTACTTTCAGCAGATTAGGTCAGTATATTATTCGTACGGAGTTTCCGACCCTACGAAGAGGGCGGAACTCCTTCTGCCTATATTCCTTATCATCTGCTTATTTTCCCGCGCGCGATATTCCGTAAAACCACTAACTTGTATCGGGTGCAGGTTTAGGACTAGAAAGACGTTGTAAAATCCGTAACATGACTTAACCTTAAAACCCAAAGGAAAACGTTTTAAGGGATGGGTTTCGGGTCCACACAAAACCATTTTTTAGAGAACTCCGCTTTCACCCACCGCCGACTCAGTGAGCTTCCGCAACCACTCGACAACCGCGTTTCTACCATCCGGGGCGGTGGGGTGACACATGGGGTCGGTATGCATTTAATGAGTTGGTTAGAAGCATTGAAAGTTTTGTTAATGTAGTGCACGGTGAAGGATTATATTCCAAAGGAGGGGGTGTACAATATTTCTACAGGTATGGTTTTTTGTGGTCAGCTTACTTTTGTTTTCTGTTTTTCCGTAATAAGAAATTCACAATCCACCCTTCTGTTTTTGTAGATGTTTTACTTGCAAAAGATTGCTAGTGCAAGGGGGGCTAAAATTCCCAAGTAAATGCCATCCATAGTCTTCTTCTCTCCCGAGATGACCATCTTTTACATGACACTATACAAGGTGCATTGAAGTTGTGCAGTTTTATCAATGCTTGATAGAGTGGTACTAATCAGTTTCATGATCATGCAGGGTCTTGAATGTCATGAGAATGACGAGACAAAAGAAGAGGAAGGTGAAGCTGAAGGGTATAGTGGAGAAGAAGAGTACCATCGAGGCTCTGTCAGAGAGGGGAATGAGAAGGTGGATCAAGAAAATAGTGAAGGTGGAAAGGAAGTTGTTGAGCTGAAAATGGAGGTGATGGAGCTGCGGCATGAAGTTGGGGTTGTTAAGGAGCTGCGTGAGGAAGTAGTTGTTCTCCGAAAGAATGGGAAAAATCTGAAACAACAGGTGAGCCAGCTTCATGAAGACAATGATACTTTACGTAAAGATGTTGATGGTTTGTAGAGGAGAATGGAAGAAATTATGAGCATTTTTGCCAAAGGAGGGCGGTGTCATGTTGATGCACATCTGGAAGGTGCTTTAGCGAATGTTATTGAAAGGCAGCTGGATTTGAGGAGTGGTGAAAATACTCCAAACAAGGGAAAACTTGTTGGAAATGTAGAAACTAAGGTGAATTCACCTTTCCAGAAGGATGCACCGGTCCTTCACAATGTAGTTAAGAAGCTTCCCCTCTATGCTCCTTCTGGACCTTTGGTTGAGAACGTGAGTATGTTGGACAATATGTCCCCACCTATTGAAGAAGAGCAGGACATTGACATGTGTGGAGTGCTTGATAAGATAGAGGTACCTTTGGTCACAAGTCATTAGCACTCAGTTGTTGAGGTAAGATTATTTTATTTCAGTGCTTTCTTTAGTTCATAGAAATGAATAGGCATGTCCCAGAAGTGAGTTATTAAGAAGCAATGGTATTAATTGGAATAGGTTACAGAGGGTACTACCAGGGGCTATGTCCCTCAGAATAAGCGGTCTAGAAGAATGCCAGTAAGTGGACCTTTCTAGAGGACGCTATGGAATCATGTGAAGAAGAGGGGAGCTGCTGATGTAAATTTAGTGCAGGTTGGACCATTTAATGTGAGGGGTTCAAAAGCTTTGGCTGAGGTGGACCACAAAACAATATCTTATGCTTTCGATCACATGGAGGATGAGAAGTAAGTATTAGTGTTTCGATATTAGTTTTTTTTAAGAGCTTACTGCGAGCGGGCAAGGAAAGAGAATGCATTTGAGTAACAAAGATTTTGTGCAATGGCGCAGAGAGCACTTAGTGTACGTGGCTACTTCCTTGAGAGATGGACATTTCAACAGGTCTATCCCCAAACGGGATGTTATGTGATGGGATACTAAATACATCGGTTTTGTTACTTCAAGAGAGGCAGCATCTTCGGAAGGAACCCATTCACAGTTGGTATTTCTCGGTGGATTTTCAGGTTTGTTATCAAATGTCTAAATAACATAGGTTTGCTGGGGTTGTGTAATAATTATTATTAAATTTAAAATTGGTAGAGATCCTCATAGGTAAGCCCACAGTTTGCCCTCGACAGGGCCATACGGCTCAGATGGATTCCGGATGATGCCTTTCGTTTGAATGCAAGAAACTTGAAGCATGTTAGCAAAGGAAATAATAATATTTCTGTGTGGATATCTTTAAATAGTTGAAATGTCATTTGAAATTACATACATGTTTACAGGTGTTTGTTCCTGTTCACCGAATTGATTCAGGACACTTCTATTTGGTTGTTTTCTTCGTTGAGGGCAAATATATTGATGTATGAGATAGCATAGGTGGAACTAATAATTCACCCTCAGTCTATCGGGATGTATTAGTCAAATTGGTATGCCTTTAACACCTTAATATTTAGGAGTGTAGTTGACTGTTACCATGTTTGTTCATATAAGGTTGTTGTGCCCTACATTGGATGTCATAATTAAGCCAGATGGATTTAGATTCTCAGATTTTGAAAGAAGGGCTTCTGCGGTTAGTCAACAACCTAATGGTCATGATTGTGGTGTGTTTGTCTGTTATTGGATGGGGAAACCTCATAAATATGACAAGCATACCAAATCTGAGGTAATGATCCCTATTACTAGTTGTATTGAGCTTATTTGTAAGTATGTCACTGATACTCTGTTTCAATCCAATTACAGTGACATTCACATGAGAAAATATGTAAATTGGCTCTCAGACTTCTTGCAAGTCACACAAATGAATTATTCACTCATCCTAAGGACCATGCCATCTTATGGCACCGATTGAGGGTTGAAGAGCTTGATAGGCCTTCAAGAGGGAGGTCTAACAGACAAAAAGTGACATCTATGGACTTCTCAGCAATTGCCTCTACCGTGAAGTTTGCTCCGGGTGGTGATAGTGCTAAAGACTTGAATCCACAACTTAGCACTGAGGTGGAAGGTACTCCGTAGAAGGGAAAAAAGAATTTACAAACCCAAGGTTGTCAAAGATCACATGTAAAGTGACATTATTGTCAGTATGAGAGCAGGAGTTCAAGCTTAGTAGTCAGATTTCTTGCAAAAAATATCTTGTCTGGATGTTATTTTGGTAGAATATGGTTTGGTTTTGAAGTAAATATCGTTAGCCATGAAGATGAGTGTTTATATGTATTTATGAAAAGGGCCAGCTTGTAGTTTTAGGATGACCATTTATTGTAGGCAGTGGCTAATTCGAGACCCCAAACATTTATCAGTGTATTCATTACACGCCCTTAAATTGTACCCTGACATTCTTTATGGTCCTTAAATAACGTCATTGACCATGTAGAGGCACCGAAACGTACTCAAAGACCCTTAAGTTGGTAACTAAAAGCATACGGTGACGATTGCGTTGAAGCGAAGGTATTGAGCACCTTTTTGGATCCCAAAAGTGTGTCGGGGAAAATAACAACGGAGGCCATCCGTGAGTCAGCTCAATTTGACCAGAAGTCAACTACTATTCAACCTAGGCCCAGTGGACCTTCAGAGGTATCCATAAATGGGCCACGCAGCATATGAGGGTCCATAGGCCTCCCAATGATTCTTTTATGGACTCTAAACACCGACAGAGGAACTTATTAGATACCGTTTCGGTGACTGAGGCCAACTTATGGCCCTAGTAATCCGCCATTGACAATCTGTCAAATTTAACGGTTACCACCTCCCTGTTAATCTGAAATCTCCTTCCTTCTATTCTTCTTCTGGTTCAACCACCGTCGTCGATAACCGACTGGAGAAGCATTCCTTCTTCACACTTAGGGCTCCATTGTTGTTCATCGGCTTCGTTTTCAAAGGATTGTACTCTGTTCTTGCGTTCTTCTCAACCGCCTTCTAAAAAGAAAGGGTCATACCGTAACAAAACGCCTTACGGTTCCATTGTTAGTCGCGATTCTTCCTTGTTTTCGGGGGGTTCTTTTGCAAATCTTCTTCTAGATGGGTCCAAGGGTGGGTAATCGGATGTTGGAAATTCAGGCTGAGTATGCACCCTGAATGCCATGTGATAAGGGTGAATCGTCGATCAAACCCAATAAGGTGGTTGGAGTATTAAGGAACACGGAGCTATACTATGACTACGAGCGTCATGTTTCAAATCCTCAACACAAGGTGCGTTTGGTTATCTTTAAGATTTTTGTTTGCACTTTGTTGATGATAGAAACTGAGTGTGCGACCGCAACCTTGTACAGGGTCACTTGACAACCTTCCAGGGCCATGGGGCGTCATCAACTATGGTGACATAGTACAATAAACTAACAAGGTATGTTAGAGATTCATTTAAGAGACACACCGGTCTGAAAGAGTTTAAAAATGCAATGAAGAGGACTTTTTGTGACCGTCAATTGATGAGGGCTTTGAGTTACTTCTGGTGGGCACAACACATTCTTTCCACTTCCCCCTCATAGGTGAGATGACCATGACTCCTGTTGATTTTGCCGCGATAAGCGGTTTGAGATGTTATGGTAAAAGGCTTCAGGTTGACATTACCATAAGAGACGATGTTGAAAGGTTACAGAAGGCTGTTAGGGACCATTGGAAAAGGTGATACTCCCTCCGTCCCCAAAAGATTGAAGGATTTGGTTGGGCGCGGAGATTAAGGTGAATGTGAGATTTTTAATAAGTTTACTTAATTGCCCCTTGATTGAAAGTGCACAAAAAATGAGGTAGAAAAAGTAAAGATAAAGTGGGGATAGTTTAGTAACTTTAAAAGTGAGAAGTTTCCTTTTAAGGAAAGTGATCAATTTTTGTAGGACAACCCAAAAAAGAAATGTGTTCAATTTTTCAGGGACGGATGGAGTATAATAAAAAGGAAGTTAAATACACAAATATCATGAAGGATTATGAAAGTTATGACATCAGTACTCCAAAGAGAAGGGATCACCTTCTGCGAGTGTTTTGCTTTGTCCTGATAGACACTACTTTTATGGCTGACACTAGTAGTGGTTTTGTTGATACATTCTGGCTCTCATGTGTTGAAGATATCCCTGCAATGAAAACTTATGATTGGGGAAGTGTAGGGTTGACAACCCTTTATTTGTATATGGACGGATTAAGTAGGGGTCGAGCTAGTAGTGGTGGTTACTGGGAGGCATGGTAGGCTTGGGCATCAGAGTACTTCAGGGACATAGGCCCTTCATTTAAGTGTTGAGGTTTGGAGGACCTCATTCCCAAGGGGAAAACTCTGGGCACAAGGTTCACAAGAGAAGAACCTGAAAGACATGACTTTGTACAAGGAGCGTTGAAGAACGCCTCAATTACCAGGGTAATTTGGAATCCATGGGGTGATGATTTTCCCCAGTATGTAGTTGAGAGTGAGGATAAAGCGAAGAAACACGTAGTTCTGGAGTTACCTTATGGGCGAGCTTGGTATCTAGGAGAGAGTTATGCGACAGTGGGCCAGGGGGACAGTGAATAGTGGAAACCAAATGGTGCCCCGACCACCAACCAATACAATGTTCCATAGGGAGTGGACCACAATAGAGCTGTATGACTCATTGCAAGGGACTTTCCTTATGGCTGCACGCATGGCTACGTCTTGATATGTAATCAGTGAAATAGAGGTCTTCCCATTCATAAATCTACAAAGTTCTCCAGCAACCAAACAAAAGCTTCCTCTCTTTGCTCATTTAGAAGAGCGCATGCAAAGACAATTGTGGAAAAATGGTTATTCACACCAACGAAAGTTATAAAAGGCAATCCATACTCATTTGTTCTGAAAGTTGAATCGAACTCGACAACATCACCAAATGACCGGTAGGTAGTCCCTTTGCATTTGGCTATCAACCCAGAAAAGATAGCGGAGTCTACTCTCCTTGTCCACACGTTATGTGCAATACATGCCCTGATCTCTCTCCACAACTCTAGTCAAGTAACCTATAGCAGCCTCTGCATCACTATCCATTATTTGAACCCTTCTATCACTATCCACAAAGTTGTAAAGATCTATAATGCTTAAGCCAACTTTGTTGAAACTACCTACAACTAAGACCATGTAGTCCATTATAACACTGGTTTTGATGCCTACACTCTTCATCAGCTTGGTTTACTCCTTTGTCATATCGGTCATGGATTTGTGTGATGCAACCATGTACATTTCAGTTTTTTCAACCATAGGATGATTATGACTTGTCTTGAACTCTCCCACTTCATACTTACCGGTTTCCGTAACACAATTCACCCGGAATGAAGCAGGACAACCAGATCTTCCCAGTCTCATGGGTTTCCATTGCCTTTCATGAGGAGCAAGCTTCTGCTCATTCTCCCCATATGTATTATACACCCACCTCCTCCTCATGACAATATCTGTACACACGTACATTTTTTTCTCAACTCTCCGCGTTCCAAAACCCATAAATTTAGCATAACATTTATAGAACCTCTCTGCACACTCAGTACGATAGCCTTAAGATCCACAAATTCCCACTTGTGCACTGGCTTACTCAACTGTAACACTATTGTTTTCCAATGATCGTCAAAAACTTCATCATTACACAAATACTCATTACTCTCTTCCACTTCTGCGTTGTCCTCTATCGCATCAATATTTTCCAAGAATTTAACACTTTTACCTTTCAAATTTGAATGCCCAGGAGGATCCCTGCTTGCATTACTAGAGCTGACCCAATTCTTTGCGCCACAATCATAATTGTTATCACCACATGATGATGCCATGAAATTCCAAAAAAAGTCTCTGTTTTTGTCCATCTGTCAACCAAAGGCGTTACATGTATTACAAACAGGGACACATGTGTCGATAACAATGCTATACATGAAATTATACTTCATATATGCATAAATGAATCTTGGAACAATGAACCATAAATACGCACCTCTTACCCTCGGATGTATAGTAGAACCACACAACATGAACAACACCACCAAACAACCTTAACACCACGCAACCCCACAAAGAGCAACAAAAGAAAAAGCTTGAAGACAACAACCCAACCCCATTAGACCAGACGAATGAGACGGCGAAATGTTCCAACTTCATTCACTGGTGCATGATTACATTTCATTAAAGACGCACACCCACCACAAAAGGTAGTTAATTCCATCACATTTCATTAATGTGGTTAGTTGATCAACCATTCAAAACCATGACGCTTTTTAAGAAAAGCCCAACGTCGTTTTCGGGTTCCAGATTGCTATTGTTATCGTCTGGTGTACAGACCAGAGACACCTTAAAAACACCCACCGACGCCTCTCCATGTACCTAGAAGCCGTCCACGACACATTGAAGGCCACCAAACAACGTTACTACACTATTAAACAGCGTTACTACTATCACAAAAAACTTTACTAGCCGGCCTAAAATGATACAAACCATATAATGGGCTTAATTACTGGTTTTAATCAATAAAAAGTACACCTAAGCATAAAACCTAGAAAAAATTATTGTTTAGGAATAACAAATCATCTAATATAAAAATTCCACTTAACCTAAACTAAGAATGATGAGAAGTTCAACTACAACATATATGGTCTCAATCAAGTACTTCAACATGAATCACCGCTAAAAGGTATTATGGAAAATATTTCGTGTCAAAAACACCTAAATACAATATATGTTGCTAAGTATTTCCATCTAAAACATACATTATTGCTAAATCTCGAATATAATTATACTTATAGTTTTAATACCGTAAAACAAAGTTACAAAACACTATTTGACAATTCTCCAACCCTTATTTTCAATATTCCAACGTGATTAGTCCAACTCTAAAACAAAGCTTTTGTCTAGAATGTATTAAAATGACTAACTTTAGGAAATATCGTTAAGACCGCTAACCAATATTGGCTAATTTACGCGGTGAAAAGATAAACAACTTTAGAACCTTATGTAAACAACTTTACCATTTTATCAAATGGGGCCGTCGAACCTATAACAACACTAAAATGGCTTGTTTTCGGATCAGATCCCAAATCAAATTTTGAACCACAAAACATGATTTTTTTTTTCAATCCAAAGTCTTTAATACAGTTGAATAAGGAGAAAGCTTTCTCCTTTGCACGAAAACAACCATTTTTAATCATCAAAATAAGAATAATACAAAACATATTGACAGAAACAAAACTATGAGGATTAAAACGTAAAAGTTCAAATACTTGAAGGATGTACTTCAACTACTTCATATTAGCTAGTACTTCAGAATAGAAGTTGCTACTCGGCCCCTTAATCTATTGAGTTTGATTTTTGGCTCGAGCTCGAACTTGATAAGGACTAGCTCAATAAACCTTAACTCGAACTCGAGCTACCCATTAAGGGCCTTGTCCATTGACACCCCTACGTACAACTAAACATGCCCTAAATGTCTCAACGATGATTAAGGATGCATGGACCCTTTTAAAGGGTAAAGACTAATATGGAACAAAAACAAGTTAAACGTCGTCGGGTCGTCGGATCAGAAACGCCAAAGAAGGTTTAGGGACTTCCCGTGTAGTTTTACCTCGACTTAGAGACCTCGCTGTCTCGGAAAAAGACGCCAGGACGGTTCAAGAAGGGTGTGTGTGACCGTGTGAGAATGTTCTGGAATCGCATTTCACACGATAAAACCTAAACCCTACCAAGAACGCTCACTGTTAGCTGAATTCTTGCTCATCGCCTACCTTATCCTTCAACACTCAGCTCTTTCCAAATATTCATCTGACATAGTGATCTCCTTTGCCTCTGGTCACGGAAATGGCTTCTGCTAACGCCCTCTCCTCGGCTTCCATACTTTGCTCGCCAAAGCAGGTACCTTTTTCAACTGGGTTTCAGCTGTTTTTTTCTATAACGGATAAGTTTGGAGTTCTTTTCGTCGTCTTTCTTGCTGAAATGGGATTTGAGATTCTGGGAAAGTTGAATCCTTTGTTCTCGTGGAATCATGCGCCTAATGCCTTACATTAATGTGTGGCGTTTAAGGTGCTAATTGTCTTCCTTGTTCGCTGTAATGGACTGTTTGGATAGAATTTCTACTGGAGGTTGCTTGTGAAATTGATTTTTAATTGTTCATGTTTTCTCCTGTGTAACTTCACTTTTTGTTTTTTGTGAAAATGACGTCCGTTTTGATCCTATAGGGGAGATTGGGTTCAAGGAAAAATGGGCAAGCTTCGCAGAGGTTTGGCAGGCAGCAGAATAGCCGATTTTCTGTCAGAGCTTCTGCGAAGGAAATCGCGTTTGATCAAAAATCAAGGGCAGCAATGCAGGCTGGAATCGATAAACTTGCGGATGCTGTTGGGCTAACTCTTGGTCCTAGGGGTAACAAATTGCTCTCATGTAACTTGTCATTGGGTCTAGTCAGTAAACATAAGTGACAAGTACATTTGTAACAGGGGAAGACTCTGAACTATGTGTTATTGAGCATTGTTTCCTACAGAAGTTTATGGAGATTTTTTGCATTGTGAAAATTTTCTTTGCTGCAGGAAGGAATGTTGTATTAGATGAATTTGGAAGTCCTAAAGTAGTCAATGATGGAGTAACGATTGCACGTGCTATTGAGCTTCCTGATGCCATGGAAAATGCCGGTGCAGCTCTTATTAGGGAGGTTGGTGTATGAGCCTATATATAAGTTTACACTAGTCACTGGGTTGTGCTGTTATCGTTTGATTCGGTCATATGTTTTCTTGATTTGATGAAGGTGGCAAGTAAGACTAATGACTCTGCTGGTGATGGTACAACAACGGCATCAGTCCTTGCACGAGAGATTATAAAACTTGGGCTTCTAAATGTCACTTCTGGTGCTAATCCAGTGTCATTGAAGAGGGGAATTGATAAAACAGTTCAAGGGTTGGTGGCAGAGCTTGAAAAGAAAGCTAGACCAGTGAAGGGTCGTGAAGATATTAAGGGTAAGGGTTAGATTTATGTATATTTATGCACTGAAATTGTGCCTTTGCCTATATTGGACACTTAATAGTGTTTATGTTCCTACTCTGCAGCTGTTGCTTCCATTTCTGCTGGGAATGATGAATTTGTTGGAATAATGGTGGCTGATGCCATTGATAAGGTTGGCCCTGATGGTGTGTTGTCAATTGAGTCATCATCCTCTTTTGAGACCAAAGTCGAAGTTGAGGAAGGAATGGAGGTTTGATAGCATTTTAAATTTTACGGATGTATTAACTGGTTTTTCTTTCTGCTTTTGCCTAGTATAATTGTATGCTCCAACTCTTGGTCTTGCAGATTGACAGAGGTTATATCTCTCCCCAGTTTGTTACTAACCCAGAGAAGTTGATTTGTGAATTTGAGAATGCAAGAGTGCTAGTCACAGATCAAAAAATTTCGGCAATAAAAGACATTATTCCACTGCTAGAGAAAACGACCCAACTTAGAGCTCCTCTTCTAATAATTGCTGAGGATGTCAGTGGGGAAGCTCTTGCTACCCTTGTGGTCAACAAACTCCGTGGTATCCTCAATGTTGCTGCAATTAAGGCCCCTGGTTTCGGTGAAAGGAGGAAAGCTCTTCTCCAGGACATAGCTATCCTGACGGGTAAGGGATATCTCTGTTTACTGTTTTGTTCAATTCAATGCTTTACACACCCTCGGAATGTAATTGAGTTACAATGGGATGCAGTTGGAAAAATAATTTTTTTGCAGGATTTATTTTAGAAAAATGCTTGAGCCAATGTACGTGCTTTTAGATAAGCATGTCTAGGAGATGTCTAAGGTGAATGTTTTATATCACTAGGGCTGCTTGTCTGAAGCGAGTGAATCAGCTAAAGGGTTCGGGATTCAGTTTTTATCTCAGTAATTACTTGGATGACTTCGGCTCATCATGAGTGAGAGTGAATGTTCTGGTATTTTAGCTGCAGTATTCGGGTAACCAGAAAACATAAATGCATCTTGGTACTTCATTTGAGAGCAACATTAGATAAAAAGATTGGGTAAAAATTGCCTTTGACATTAAGTTGCCCCATTTTCGCTTTCTTGTGTTTGATGATAGCCATTTTTTGTCTTTACAAATCTTATCTGTTGGTATTACTGTCGAGTACTGATTTGTTCATCTTCTTCTGAGACCCTAGGGGCTGACGGGATTCAGATTTTATCTCAGTAATTACTTGGATGACATTGTTTGGTTCATCATGAGTGAATGTTCTGGTATTTTAGCTGCAGTATTCGGGTAACCAGAAAACATAAATGCATCTTGGTACATCATTTGAGAGCAAAATTAGAAAAAAAGATTGGGTTAAAATTGCCTTTGACATTAAGTTGTCCCATTTTAGCCTTCTTGTTTTTGATGATAGCCATTTTTTCTCCTAACAAATCTTATCTGTTGTACTGATATGTTCATCTTCTGAAACCCTAGGGGCTGAGTTCCAGGCCAGTGATCTTGGTCTTCTGGTAGAGAATGCCTCAGTTGAGCAGCTTGGTATTGCCCGCAAGGTTACCATTAGCAAGGACTCAACCACCATCATAGCTGATGCTGCATCAAAGGATGAGTTGCAAGCTAGGATAGCACAGCTGAAGAAGGAATTGTCTGAGACAGATTCTGTTTATGATTCAGAGAAACTGGCAGAGAGGATCGCAAAGCTGTCTGGTGGAGTTGCTGTCATTAAAGTAGGGGCTGCTACTGAGACAGAACTCGAAGACCGCAAGTTGCGTATTGAGGATGCCAAAAATGCAACTTTTGCTGCGATAGAGGAAGGTATAGTGCCCGGTGGTGGTGCTGCATTGGTTCATCTCTCAGCTTTTGTTGCTGCTATCAAGGAGAAATTAGATGATGCGGATGAGCGGCTAGGTGCTGATATCATTCAGAAGGTACGGTTTTGTTCCCCAAGTCATGTCCTGTTTGGGATCCTTCGGCATTAAGGGGTTGGACTTGAGCATACTCACATATATGAATGATGAATTTGTTTGCAATTAACTCAGATGCACTAAATTTACTTAAATCGTGAATAAGCTTTCAAATTATAATCACATAATGACTTAATCAAATTGATTATTCTGCTTAGGCTATTTTCGGCTTAATACATTGTATTAAGTCATTTATGATTAAAAGTTTTTGAAATTTATTCTCAAATTAAGTGGATTTATTGTTTTTGAATGTATATTTATAAAGTTTTAGGGTAAATCATAAAAGAAAAATCATATCTTTGATTAAATTGAACTAAAGCCAATTGCCTAAGTCTAACCAAATTGGACCTTAAATTCTAACTGTGGTTGTCAATATGTTTGACATGTAGGCCCTGGTAGCTCCAGCTTCATTGATTGCACAGAATTCAGGGATCGAGGGCGAGGTTGTCGTGGAGAAGGTGAAGGACAGTGAGTGGGAAGTAGGTTACAATGCAATGACCGATAGATATGAAAATTTACTGGAGGCTGGTGTTATTGATCCGGCAAAGGTGACGAGATGCGCGTTGCAGAATGCTGCATCAGTTGCTGGAATGGTTTTGACGACACAGGCCATAGTCGTCGAGAAACCGAAGCCAAAGGCTCTGGTCGCTGCTCCGCCCCAAGGAATGACGGTATAAAACCCAAGTTGCTTGATGCTAACTATTTTTCGAGGGAAGAGAGTTAGTATTCTGATTCCTGCGTGTGCTCGGCTGGATTATTAATAACATCATCGTTCTCAATTGTCGCATCATGGACAAGCTCCTGTAATTTTGGGTGTTCTAGAAAATATCAGCTTTTTAGGTTCCAGAATCTCTCCACCTCAAGCAGTCTGCATTTTTCGCTTTCTGCAGTACTGTACTGCCCCACAGTTTGGAGTGAACTTCCGTTTTTTATCTGAAAAATGCCAGAAAAATCAGCACTTTCATGAAAAAAAACCCTCAGAATTAGGTAAAATCTTTCACATGGTGATTTTCCGTTATCTTTCGTTGAGTAGTGTTCAAACATTTTTTAACTTCGTAATTAGCCATCAAACTAGGAAATTATACTACTGCACAAATATGGAAGGGTAAATTACAAAGTGCAGTTTGCCCATATGCTCATGGAAGGTAAATTATACTACTGCAAAAATATGATCCAAAAAAGTGACGCCTTGGAACTTTTGCCCAATCACGTGACCTGAAAGTAATTGACACAATCAACTAGCAATTTAGATTCAATCAGAAGCAATATCCCTCATTCATGAGCATAGGGGCAAACTGAAATATTCTACACCTAGATAATTAGTGTCAATTACATCAAAGAAGGTTCCACATTAAATAAGGATTTTCCATGTCTACCAAAATCAAAATACACTTCATATTGCATTTGTGATGCAGAAAACAGTAGACATTATAAATCCTCCCATTAAAAGTCCCGTAGATTTTTTATCCCTAACTGATCAACTATCTTCATGAGTTCTTCAAGCAGATTGTCCAACCTTCTCCTCGCCCTTTTGAGTAGGCTGAGGTTGAGAAGACATGCTCCTTTGTGATGAAGGATTTTCAACCCATGTACTAGGTCCTTGGTTACTTCGTCTTTGCGTCTGGTATAAACACATTGAGAATATGAAAGATTGATATATAAATGTTTGGAAAGTGACAACTTTGAAACCTTTTTTGATGGCTCGGTATGTTGACAAGTCCTACAGTCATGTCCCAATGCCCCACATTTTTTGCACTTAACAGTGCTGGATCTTTTTTGTGAAGGCTCGCCTCTTAAGTAGCGGAGGAAGCACAACTATCTTTGCATCATCTGGAGAGAAGTCCACAGTGGGTATAGAGTGTAAAACTTCTTTATATGTCTTGAGGTATGTTGCCACAATGTAGTAGTCATCATAGTAGTCCTCCAATTCCTTCCTCTTATAGCGTATGGCAGCTGATAGCATGCATACAAGGGAGGCCAGGAATTCTCCATTGGTTGCATGAATAATGCCTCTCATTTAACTTCACTACTTTTGTATCTGTTCTACACACCACCTGTTAAGATCATATTTAGACATTCAAAGGTCAATCACAGAAGGGAAAATTGGAATATTCAATTTTATGGCTTGAAAAGAAATTATAAATATCACGGTCTCACCTGGAATTCGTCGTCAGTTGCTGGTAATGCTCTCCTTATAAGCACAAGGAGTTAGTGTCTTACTCCAAGTACATACATTTGCATACCTTTTTTGAAACTGGGTCATAACTTTAATTCTGTACTTATCTAGCATTGTGAAAATATTCATCCTTCTAATCTTCCCAATCCAGCTATTGAATGACTTACTGCAATTGTTTGTAACATTATCCAGCTTGCAGTAGTCATCAAATCCTATCATTGCCCATTGTTTTGGGTCTTTTTCCTTCAACCACTTGTATGGTGCTCCACCACTAGTCAAATCTTCTATTCTCTTCATGTGGACGTTGAAAGCCTTCATATTGTATGCCTTGGCAGCCTTCCAAAAGCTTTGCCTAAGAGCAAGTCCACCAAACTTTGATCTAAAGTTTGCATATAACTGCCTTATGCAAAATCTATGCATGGCTGAGGGGAAAACACTAGGTACAGCTTCTTTCAATCCCTATATTATAGAAGGACCAAACTGAAATATTAGTAGCAAGCTTCAAAATTAGTAGCTTTAAAATGAATCTAGAAGATGAAAAAAGGTGAGATAATTACAAATAAGTAACATGTTTCAAAACTGAAATAATAGTAATAATATTTACCTTCTGTTTGTCACTCATAATAGTCCAAGCACCGTCTCCAATTGCTTCTTTCAAACTCTCAAGGAATGCAATATACGGATCTTTCCCTTCAGACTCTACAACAACAACAGCTAAAGGCATAATGCCATTGTTGCTATCCACGACAACAATAAAGCAAATGCCACCATAGGGCCCCTTCAAGAAACAACCATCAATTCCAATGAAGGGTCTGCAACAATTCAGAAATCCTTGAATGCAGCAATTGAAAGCAACAAACATCTTCCTGAATCTTGGTTGAAGACTAAGAGGGTCATCAAGAAAGAATTGCATCTTAACCACTGATGCGGGGTTTGTCTTGTAGAGTACCGAAGCCCATTTCCTTAACATTGTATATGCTTCTTTATGCTTTTCTTCAGTTTCATCTCTACCCTTCCTCTTGGCTCTATACAATGTCGAGTCAGTGACTTGAATACCATAATCCTTTTGAATTTGAGCAGCCATAAGTTCTTTAGAAATTTCTGAATCTACCTTCAGCAAATGATTCAATTTCTCTGATATCCACTTCGCATTAGCATTAGCATTAGAATTCCTAACCTCCTCAAACATACATGTTTACCCTGATACCCTGAAGAGTTTTTATCATGAATGTGATTCCATCCGGGAGTAAAGAAGCATGTATCACCCATGTGCAAGCATCCCCTTTCTTTTCTTAACTGCCCTAACCCTTTGTCGCTCGTTTTTCTTGCTGAAAAGGTCATAACCCTCTTCGACCCCATAATCTCTCAAAACATCCCTAAACCTTGGGTTCGACCTGAGAAGTCTGTCAGAGGAACTAAAACGAGTAAAACTAAAGCGATCGTTGGCTTGGAAGGTGGTTATGTCACAATTATTGACTTCTACATTAATTGAGTACCAGTGATGTGTTGCTAGATAACGCTTACTGCTTGTAATTATGAATAAGATTCATAATTACTGCCAACTTAAAGGGAACCTATAGGGTCACACCCAGTAACGAGAGAGTTTAGGAGTGAATAGTGC
The DNA here is from genome assembly GCA_024586325.1 of Stellera chamaejasme. Taxonomy (NCBI): domain Eukaryota; kingdom Viridiplantae; phylum Streptophyta; class Magnoliopsida; order Malvales; family Thymelaeaceae; genus Stellera; species Stellera chamaejasme. Next base: position 22,627,974 of record CM044979.1, read on the forward strand.
ATAGAATGAGAATTTCGGGCAAAAGTGACACTTTTGGAAAGATGGTCACTTAAGTGTTAGAAGCTAAAAGATTTGATACCAAAGATGCAAATAGGAGCGCATGGATTGTTACGGTCACCCGAGCGGGTTGTGACCGGGTGACCCGGTGCTCGGTTTTGGCCTACGAGTCACGGTTTTGGGCGGTCGACGGCTCCCGAGACTTATCTCGAGCAGATTTCCGGGAATATATGGTTTGGGTTGGATTGGTTTCAGGAATGGTTACCACACGCAGACAGTGTGATCGGGTATCGGAGGGTCGGGACTAGGATCCCATACCTCCGAGGTTTTGGAGATGGGTTCAGCGTAACCTAGGGTCTGAACAACCACACTCACCACCCTCGAGTTTTCAGCAGCCACAGGAACCCCCTCCCAATTTGGTATAGGTATTGGGATGGATTGGCTATTGAAGAATTTTATGCACATCGGTTGTGCTAACCGTAGCCTTACGGTTTCTGGAGAGGTGTTACCTCTCATGGGTTTTGATGGGGTAGAGGTGGTAAGGAGCAGCATGGAGCTGCAAGTTTTAGGTCAGGTTCCGATAGTGGATTTGGAGGAGTACTACGATCTGGCTACGGTAGATACTCGGTTGGAGCTGGATAGGATTCCAGCGGTTCGGGATTTTTCCGTAGGTATTTCCAGAGGATTTGCCTGGGATGCCCCAGAGAGGAAAATTGTGTTTGGGATTCGTCTGCAGTGGGATTTCACTCTAATTTTCATTCCTCCTTATCGGATGTTGGCAGTGGAGATGATTGGGTTGAAGAAGCAGGTAGGGAAACTACAGAAGAAGAGATTCATCCGCCTAAGCACTTTACCGTAGGGTGCTCCGGTTCTATTTGTTAAGGAAAAGGATGGGTTACTCCGAGTGGGTATGGACTACAGGCGGATGAATGCCATCACAAGTAAGAATAAGTACCCGTTGTTGGGACCGATAACCTCCTTGATCGGTTGGGAGATATGAGGATCTTATCCAGGTTGACTTGCAAGCGAGGATACTTTCCGTGTGGATGAAGGAAAAGGATATGCCGAAGATTGTTTTCTGGATTGGGTATGGACACTAGGAGTAGGGTAACGCCATTTGGTCTGATCAACGCACCGGCAGCGTTCATGGACATGATGAATCGGGTGTACCGATTATACTTAGACTCTTTTGGGAAGTGTTCATCGAGGATATTCTGATTTACTCTCGAGATGAAGGCTCGCACAATTAGTATCTAAGAGCTATTTTGCTGTCGCTTTGGGAACATTTGTTTTACATCATAGGTGAATATGGGTTTTAAGAGGTTTCCAAAAGGATTAATGTTGTATAAGATTGGAGGCAGCCAGCCTCGATGACGCAAGATAAGGATTTGAACATGTTATATCATAGGTGGCTAGAGGAAATTAAGAATTAGGATGGTGGTATCTAGGGCACTACTATCAAGTGCAATGCAGTTGCCGATACTTTGCGTAGAGAGGTTACCGGCTTAGTTAAAGGAAGCAACACGGAAGATCAGACCCGGGAGGATGATTCGGTGTACCTTGGGCACACGTGGGAGTTTTGGGAGCACACTCAGGTCAACACTTTGATCACTTTTTCAGAGAGGCTGGATAGAGAGCGTGAGGCACAAGAGAAGAATTCGGGTTTAAGGAAGTTGTCCGAAGAGGGCAAAGGAGTACTACTGACATCTCAGTACAGGTGGAAATCGTTATATTTTGGGGATTGGTTGTAGGTATCAGAGGATCAGGTACTACGGGATAAGACTCTGGAGAAGGCAAATTTGAGCCGGTTAAGTATACACCCCGGTAGGGAGAGGAAATCCCAAGATTTGCGCACTTGCTTTTGGTGGCTTTGTAGTTGTAGTTCCATGCATGTAGATCAGAACATGAAGTTCGTATATGGTGATTATTTTGGAATATGTTCTGACTCTGTATCTGTCTTCTGAGTCGAGGGCGGAGCCCCGACTTGCCTATATTGCATTTGTGTATGAAATGGTTTCTGTGGTTTGCTCATCATTGGTATTGTATGGTATTCCATGAATTGCATGTTTGGGAATGGTTGAGATATGTTGTATACTTGCCATGTAATGTGAGGTTGTAGGTTGCATAGCAAAATGCTCCGTTACCACGCTTTTCTCCGTAACTTCCGTTTCCGACGTCGCGGCTGGCTCCGCCTCCGCAACCGGGCGGGGTGGTCGTGACAAGTTGGTATCAGAGCATGTCGGGTCGGAGTGACCCAAGAGGTAAAGTATGATAAGTTTTGGTATGGGTTTTGGGAGGCAAGTATACTAGTCGAGGAGTGGACTTTTGGAGCAGACATGCCAGTTCATGGAGAAGTTTCTGAGGGAGATGACTTCGAAGTGCGGCTGCTGTTCTGTATCCTATTCCAGGGCGGTTCAGTACGGAGTCTGGACACCTCTTTATTTGAACCACTTCGGAATGGGTGTGGAGCAGTGGACGGTTCTTTGAAGCATTCTGGAAGGTTTGGGGTACTCCGGGCAGATTCTGGACTTTGGAGGCACGGAGCTCAAGTGCAGACTTCTGACATAATCCGGGTACCTTTGTTTTATTGATTGGTTGTGATGTGATTCTGTGCTATGAACATGATCTGCTTCTGTGTTTAAGGTTTTGGATTTTGGTTTTGTGATTCTGGAAAGAATTTCTGCATCATGCATTGCATTACACTACAGAGCCTTAGAATACTGCTGCTAGCTTTTGGTAGAGAGAGAGAGTTAACTGTTTTGGATATTTGGTTACGGATTAAGTCGGTATTTGGTTGTTTTGGTTTTCAGCAGCAGCAGCAGTACCTCGTGTGGGAATCTTCTGGGCGAGAGGTTTTCTTGATTCCGCACCTAGGTATTCTAGGGTTTACTTTGGTGGCTCTGTAGGTGTAGTTGCATGCATGTATATTGGATCATGATTTTGTATTATATTCTGGAATATGTGTTGGTTACATGTCTGTCTTCGAGTTGAGGCGGAGCCGACTTGCCATCTTGGATATGTTATGAAATGGGTTCAGTGTTTTTGTGGGTTCAGGGTTTCTGTGTTCTGTTGTGATGATCAATGTTTGGTATTCCGTGAACTGCATGTTTGTTTGTTAAGTTATTTCGTATACTTGCCATGTATGTGTTCTGTAGGTTGTACGACCATTCTGTTTGCGCCGGGTCATGGGACCACTTCACGTAGCGGGTTTCGGTAGTAATGTTACCGCGCTTTCCGCCGTAGCTTCCGCTTCCGAACGTCGCGGCCGGCCCCGCCTCCGCAACCGGGCGGGGTGGTCGTGACATGGATGCCTATAAATACAACATCCATGAGCATAGGTCATCTGCAGGTGAGCCTCCGAGCAATTTCTGAACAATTCAGAACTGCAAGCTCATAGTCTCTCTCCTCTTCTTCTGTTGTGCCATTCTGCCTTTAACGAGGAGAATTGTCTGTTGCAAGAACAATGTTAGGCCAAGAGGATCTCCTACACCAGCTTCTGGGAGAAGGTTGGTGGTCATAACAGACAACTGCTCGTGCGTGGATACTAATAGAGAGCGGTGATATCAGCACTTGTATGTGATAAAAAGCATCATGCTTGAGGTAATTAATTTTAAACATCTGTTCTGCAACATTCTACAAGGATCTTATGAGGGATTCTGTTAATTCCGCTGCGTTGTTTGAGACCCAGAATCCCTATAGTGGTATCAGAGCCTCTTGTAGAACACCAGAACAAAATTGTGTGTTTAATTGCCTTGATTATTATTTCTTGATGGATTGAAAAATTGAAAGCACGAGATTGATTGATTGGGAAGTTGATTAAGATTGAATCTTGAATCAATGATCAATAATCCGAGGCTTTGTTTTTCAATGGATAATTGCAATCTGGTTGCAAAAAATTAATTGGAATGAAAGATTAATTAAATTTGGAATTTTTATTAATTTTTGTAATTAATTTTCTAGTCAATTTTGAGCAATGTTTTTTCGGAAATTTTGATTTGTTCATGTTCTGGGAACAATGTGTTGGATTTCTCTACGCACCAAGAACTTCTGAGCTAATATCTCCAGCTCAGAGGAGCTGGGAGTTTGACGGAGAAGAAACGATTACAGCACATTTTATCAAAGTATTGAGTATTTTGGTAAATGTGCAATAATGAGCTTAAAATAGCTCGAATATGTAAAATGGAATTGATTGGAATTACTGCGTAATTCGAACCTTATTTGTCAATCATAACCACCTCTAACGTCACTTGCCAAAGTAAGGTTATTTTGATAATTTTGGTGTAAGGTGTATGCACCTTGAGCCATGAAATAACTCCATCTTTGCCAATTTATGAGGTTGGCAATGTGGTAGGCACATTGATGAGGTAGGCAATGTGGTTGACACATTTAAGGGAGAGCTTTGGTAGTTCTCATCCATTTATAAATAGATGGGAGGAAGTGCCTTATCATTGATCCCTCATTCCATTATCTTCTTCTCCTTCTCATTCTCTCTCAAAATGCCGAATTCTTGAGGCAAGTTTTGGAGCATTAAAGGTGGAATTATTTGTATCATTCCACACAATATCTTCAAGGTGCTTCACATCTCATTTGTTCTCTTCCCTTCTCCTCTTGGTGCAAGGCGCCATTTTCATCATCTCTTGAAGCCAAGGGCTACCATTGGAGTAAGCTTGAAAGCTTAAGGAAGGAGCATACGTCGGATTGGAGCAAGGATTAAAATAATCCTTAAGCAGTTTTTTCCTTTGGTGCAAGTTATATTTACGCCTCTTAATATCATGTTTAGGTCATCATCTTCATACTCTCTTGATGATAGATTCATTGGTTTCATGGCATGATTTGATGATATAATATCATGCTTGTATAGAAGAAACCATCAATATATGTTATGTGAAGTAGAGCATTACAAGCGTATGAGAAAGATCAACATGAGAGCATTTTTTAGGGACCTTAGAGCTTGAGGTTAATGATCTCTTACATATGTTTGCAAGATGAATTTTGGTTGGAAAATGCATGAGAAATTGTCATAAAATTGAAAAACCAAAAAGTGTGATAAGCATGTTGTCTTAGTGACTTGTATGCTTGTTGAACGCTATGAATACATGAAAGTTGTATGAACATCATGTGTTGATGTATGGATTCTATGAGCATCATTGAATGACCGAAAGTTAGTAAACATTTACTTGTGATGTAAATGACTTGAGTGTTGTGCAAATGTGCACTAGTTTTGACTGAATCGTATATGCATGAAATTGCAATGTGTTTGCTTGTTTATGTCACGGGGCGCCCATGCCCGGTTGCGGAGGCGGGGCCGTCCCGCGGCGGCGGAAGCAGAAGCTGCGGCGGAAGTTGCATGAGCTGCAGAAACGGAAGTGGTCGGTCCAACCAAGACCCGCTGAGTGTGGTGGTCCCGTGACCCGGCCCGCAAAGTCTCACTCTCGAAGGCCCGGTGCCTGAGAACGCTTTGCTCTCGGAGTATGCAGACAGAGTTACGCTTATATTTTTCGGTCATTTTTCGACCCGCAACCTGCAAATCTCATACATGGCAAGTATACGGTATAAACCCTAACTATCCATGGCGAGCCCCACCACACTGAAATGAGCAAGCACTCCACCATCACCAAACATGCAGTTCATGGATAACATTGAGACGAGCCCCGCCCCCACTGAAATGGGCGAGTACTCAGTCATCATCATACATATGTATAACAGAATCATACCGATACAGAATAGTCTGACACGTCACGGGTCCCGCCCTCCACTGACATGGGCGAGTCCCCGGTCATACAGAATATCCAGGATATGTATACAGAAGTAGAATGTATCTAAGATACATAACATGATCATACAAATGACATGCATGCATACACATCTACAGAGTCGATAAAGGAAAATCCCAGAACACGTAAGTGCGGGATCTAAGAGAAACCCCGAGATCAGAAGATTCCCGCAAGTACCGCTGCTGCTAACACAAACAGAAGAGAGAGACAAGTTAACTATGAGGAAACCCATATGCTATACTTAGCATAATTCCAGAAGTCAGAAAGTAGACTATAACCTCTACCGAGACTACCCCTATAACTTAACAGAAGTTCCGTATCGGAACTGCAGATACTTGATCAAAATACAGAAAGCACCACGGAACTCTAGTTCACTGGCTGCTTGTTAGGTAGACCTGAAAGGTGGTAAACAGAAGGGGTGAGTCCTCGGGAGGACCCAGTAAGGGCTGAGGTAAGGTACAGTTGTAATAAGTAAGCTAAGTGCGCGGGTACCTGCAAAACAAGGAAAACACAAGAATATATGCAAACAGATATAGACATAAATAATAAACAGAGTTCCGAAGGACGCGGTTAGAACCGCCAGAGACCCGTAAAGAAAACAAATAGAACAACATCCCTCTCCAAGAGGTCAGAAGCCGAAGCTAACAGAGGTATGGTACCAGCCGCGGTCGCGATCCCCAACTGTCGTAGGGTCATAAACAGAGTATACCGCAGGGTATACAACAGACAGAGTATACCGCAAGGTATACATAGAATATCAGCACTGAATGCAAATATAGAATACCGAAGAACCCGAGGTCTCCGAGACCATCCCGGACCTTGAACCTACACACCTGTACCTTACCATATAACTGGCCCCGGGATCACCGGACACCCGTCTTAACTCGGAACCCACTTCAACTAACCCCGATATACCTGATATCCCTTCCAGAATGTATAACGAGAGAAGTTGAACCCTTACCATACTATTACCGATCCGCAGAAGAATCCCGAAAAAATCCCGACGCTCTGCCCGAAGTGCGGTAGTGTGACCTCCGAAGTCCCGCACTACACCGTAACTGCTGATTCAAACTGAACAACCACTTACAAATAAAAAATCACCAATCTAGACCCCCGAATACACCATTAACAACATATCCCAAGCTTGAAGCAAGAAGATGAACAAGACGGCTAGCTAAGGTTTGTCATAAATTCGACCTTAAGGTGTTTCAACCACAAACCATGCTTCAAACATACCAAAATCATGAAGGAGACATGCTTACCTCAAGATTAGCACCAAGAACAACCTTCCTTAAGCCCTTGAACAAATCGGCCTTGTCTAGGAATCAAAGAGAGCTACTTGTGCGTGTAGTTGTTGTTGAGAGGATGAAGAACATTTGAGAGGAAGATGGTGAAACTCTTACTAACTCTACCCCTTAAATACTCCTTACCACAACCTTACACTTAGGCACCTTAGTCACATGACGAGCACACACCTAGGCACCTTAGTCACATGACGAGCACACACCTAGGCACCTTAGTCACATAACGAGCACACACCTAGGCATCTTAGTCGCCATAGTGAGTCACATAACAAGCATACCCCTAGGCACCTAAGTCACCCACCTAGGCACCTTAGTCGCCAAGTCCAAGCCAAAAATATGCCTAAGTGTCATCCCGCGCCAGCTTAGCCCGAGCAAATCCTGACGTATGTGCTTGCTAGCTCAACCAAGCAATCCCGTCATGTGTGCATGCTTGGTTATCACCACAATAATCATCCCGAGTCATAAAATACCACACACCATTGGTGCCATCAAATTGTTCATCCCGAGACCCGAGTGTCGGCCGAGAACGAACGTCCCGACCCCGAAAAATATTTCCCACGAAAAGGTGCGGGGAACTCGTGTGACCTCGAATATGTAAAGGATTCTCGAGAATGTTACTTAGAAAAGATCCGGGGGCTATCTAAGCAACAGAAAACATGCCCCGTATGTTTGGAACGGAGCCCCGGGATACCCAGAAGTCACCACCTACTTGGGGTGACTGTAACAGTTTAAAATGCTTATAATGTATGATTTACTGTATCTAAATCAATAGAACATGTATGTAGGTTGTAGAACATACATATACAAATGTGATTTATACATGTCATTCAATGATTGCATGTAAGTGTTACATGTAGGTGCCATGCTTGTAATTTAAGCTACAAGTCCGTACTATAAAGTCTAATAATGGAGATTCTGTCTAAGGAGGTGGATTTTAAGTAAGACCATTGTGACTCGTCCATGTTTCCTGGGAATCATCCTTATGGTGACTAAGGGGTTGAATGACTATAGTTTAAGGTTATGGTACAATGGTACATGCATTTGTTGCATGACCGAGTGTACAAGTGTGACAAGTGAATAGAACCCTCTTGAGGCTCATTGAAGAACATGTGTACGAAGCCATGGAAACATGTTTGTATATTTCTAATTGGGTGCTATAAGCACTTCTTTTGCTATGTATGAACATGTTTGAAGTGATTTTGTGCAATGTGTTGCTTGTATGTTGCTTGCATGAGTCTTGTTATGTTAATCGAACTTTAAAAACATGTGATTGCATCATTGTAGATGACATGTAAAAATATCATTGCTGAGTTGAACAAGGACCTGGAATTGGATGGTGAAAACTATTCAATTTGGCAACAAAAGGTCAAGTTCATATTGATTGAGGAAGACACGCTTGATGTGTTGAGTAATGTGGTTGCACCTCTTGAAGAGGGTGGAAATGGTGATGCCTATGTGGCATACCAGAAAAAGAACAGCTTGTGTCGAGTCACCCTTCTCTCTACTATGGTGGATGAGATAATGGTGGAATTCTTGACAATTGAAAGTGCCAAGGGCATTTGGGACGCTGTCAAAACTAAGTTTGGTAATGTTTCTATTGAGAAACAAAGGTCCATGATCTTGAAGTTTGAGAACTATGTCATGAGACCGGATAACACCCTGATCTCCCACTTGTGAGAGATGTCACGCATGATCCACCAATTGAAGGAAGCGGGACATACCTTAGTGATGAGCAACAAAGGAAGGCTATCATTAGGTCCTTGTCTGATGAGGAGTGGCAATTGATGAATGTCAACTTGCGCCACAACCCTCAAATTAAGTCATTTGATGACATTGCTCGGCATTTGTTACTTGAAGCAGAAGTAATGGCTCTTAAGAATCATTCCAAGGCATATGTTGCCTCCACCGCTTCCTCCAATAAGAAATGGAGTAAGAAAGAGAAATGGTTTGGTAAGGGCAGCAATCGGAATGGCAGGGGTAAGGCAAGGGTCAATGGAAACAGCGGTGGAAATGGACCCAACTTGAATAAGTTCAAGAAAAAGAGGGATGTTTCCATGCTGAAGTGCTTCAATTGTGGCAACAAGGCCCATTTTGAAAAGGATTGTAGAAATCCTACCAAGGTATGTGTAGCTACTACTTCTAATGTACATGTTGTGTCATGTACCATGCTTACTGAAAGCAATACTTTGTGGATTGTAGATTCAGGAGCAACAGACCACATAGCCCGAGACAAGTCTTGGTTTGTGGCATTCAGAAAACTTCCAAGATGCGTGAATAATGTCTTGGTGGGAAATAATGATGTTTTAGAAGTAGTTGGTATTGGGACTTGTATGTGTGTAATGGATATTACGTTTATCTTGTGGACACACTTTATGTACCTAGTATTTGTAGAAACTTGGTTTCTATTTTGAGCTTATTGAAGTACAATTATACCTTAACCTTTTCTAATAGTAATGTCACTATTATGAAAGATTATCAAGTCGCGTGTTAATGTATGCCTAACAATGGCTTGTATGAACTTAGAGCAAGTAACCACACTGATTCTTCATCTAGTTGCCATGTGACTGAGGTCATAAGTGAAATGACTTGGCATGAAAGGCTTGGTCCTATAGGTCAAGATAGGATGAATAAGTTGGCCAAGAGTGGCTTACTTGGGTCCTTGACAAAGGTGAACTTGTCGAGTTGCCAATCATGCCTTGAAGGAAAGACAACAAAGAAACCATTTGGGCGAGGCACTAGAAAGGAAGAAGTACTAAGTTTAGTACATTCAGACTTGTGTGGTGTAGAGTGGTATTTAGAAATGGTTTTAGATATTTTATAACATTCACTAATGACTATTCTTGATCACCCATGTATTCTTACTCAAAACCAAGGCAGAGGCTTTGTCACACTTTGACAAGTATGTAAATTTGGTTAAGAACCAATTGGGCAAGAAGATCAAGTCTTTGAGAACTGATAGAGGTGGAGAGTATAACTCATTAGAATTTAAGTCATTTAGTGACTCCAAAGGAATTCAAAGAGAGTTCACTCTTTTTTGGACTCCACAACAAAATGGGGTGTCCGAGATAAAAAAATATAATTTTAATAGACATGGTGAGATCCACGATGGCAAAAGCCAATTTGGACATCACTTATTGGAGTGATGCATTGCTTTGTGCAGTGCAAATTCTCAATAAAGTGCCTACCAAGAACATTGACACTACTCCATATGAGTTATTGAAGGAAAAGTCCCCAGACTTGAGCTACATGCACCCTTGGAGTTGATTAGCATATGTACATGTCTCAGACCATCCTTTGAGAAAGTTGAGACCAAGGGGTAAGCAATGTGCTTTCCTTGGTTATTGTATATAATCAAGGGGCTATGTGTTCTTGGATATAAGTCACAAGAATGGTTTGGTGTTTGACGCCATAAATGCCAACTTTATGGAATGTGAGTTTCCTAATGTTGGTGAATGGAAAGACATAAACTATTTTGGACCAATCCTTGAAGAGGATCTATCAAGTGCCACATGGGCACTGGTTGCACAAGGTGCATCTTTTCCAATCAGAATATCTCAACCAATTGGAGTTGTGACTTCAAATATGGTTCCAAATCAAAGGGAACAACTTGAATATAATCCACAAGTGGATAAATCTGTTCGAGATGGAGTTGAGGTTAATCAAGAGCGTAATGATATTCCTCACGAATCGGAGCATGAGTTGCCTCCAAATGAGGATGTAAATGAAGTTCTTCAAGAGGAAGTGCATGAGTTGCCACCGGTTGAGGATGTCCATATTGATGTGCCTCCACAGATAGAGCAAGAGGTTGCTCCACCTAATCCTCCTCTGAGAAGATTATAGAGAGAATCTAGAGAACCTAAAAGATGGGGACTCTCGGAGGGTGAGACTTACTTGGTTACATCAGAAGTTGATGAACCAGGCAACATCAAAGAAGCTCTTGAAGTGCATAATGAAATGAATGGCTAAAGGCAATGCAAGAGGAATTGTCCTCAATGCATGCAAATGGTGTGTGGGAGTTGTCAGATCTTCCTCCTGGCAAAGCCCATTGGAAATAAGTGGGTGCTTAAGATTAAGAAAAATTCTGATGGAAGTATCGAGTGATACAAGGCACGGTTGGTTGCCAAAGGATTCACACAGAAGAAGGGTGTTGATTTCAAAGACACCTTCTCACCTGTAGTGAAATTTAATTCCATCAGAATACTACTTGCTATTTTAGCAAAATTGGATCTAGAATTGCATCAAATGGATGTAAAAACAGCCTTCCTCAATGGTGATTTGAGTGAAGAGATATACATGAAACAACCTGAAGGATTTGATCAAGATGGTTGTGAGATCAAGGTGTGTAGACTTAAGAAGTCTATCTATGGCCTTAAACAAGCTTCAAGACAGTGGTATTTGAAGTTTCATAATGCAATTACTAGATGTGACTTTGTAATGATGCATGAAGACCATTGTGTCTACTTGTTATCATCTGGATCCAACTATGTTGTTACCTTGTATGTAGATGACATACTGATAGCAAGTAGTGGACTTAAGTTAATGAAAACCATTAAAGGATGGTTGTCCTCCACCTTTGATATGAAGGATATGGAGGAAGCTTCTTTCATTCTAGGTGTAAAGATACATCGGAATAGAAAGGGGAGGTTGTTAGCTCTTTCACAAGAGTCTTATAATGATAAGATTCTGAAAAGATTTAACTTGACAAACTTAAAGCCCATGAACACCCCACTTGCATATGGGTGCAAGATTGGTGAGCATATGTGCCCCCAAGACTCCAAAGGAAAAGGAAGAAATGGAAAACATTCCATACCTTAGTGGTATTGGGTCCTTGATGTATGCCACGTTGTGTACAAGGCCAGACATTAGCCAAGCAGTTGGCTTATTAGTAAGATATTCTTCAAACCTCGGAATGCAGCATTAGAAAAGTGTTAAAAGGGTTCTGAGGTACCTGAAGGGGACCAAAGATTATTGTCTATGTTATCAAGGAAAGAAACTTGATTTACATGGCTATTCTGATGCTGATTTGGATGGAGATAGAGACTTCAGCAAATATACAAGTGGATATGTATTCATGCTTAATGGTGGGGCAGCTACTTGGTGTAGCAAGAAACAAATTTGTACAGCGTTGTCAACAGTAGAGGCTGAGTTTGTCTCATGTGCCTCGGCTGTACAAGAGGCCCTTTGGCTTGGGTTCGTCCTTAAGAACTTGGAATCTCGGAATAAAATGGAAAGGCCTATTACTATCTATTGTAATAGTATAGTGGCCATGGCTTACACTAAAGATCCCAAGTATCATGGAAAGACTAAGCATATTAGCATGAAATACAATTTTGTGCGGGATGCAATTGAAGATGGTGAAGTTAGAATATAGTACATTTCTACGGATCTTATGGTGGTTGATCCTCTCACTAAGCCACTGCCACCTCTTGTGTTTGCTCGACATGTTAGAGCAATGGGTCTCCGTAGATTATAGTATGTTGGTACTTCACCAGTTTGGGTGTCACATGTTTGTAAGAAATGTTGGATGATTAATATAGTTGTTTGTTTATCATCACATTCTTTTGTTCAATCTTAAGTTACACAACAAAAACTAGAACATGTCAAACATAGGCATAGAAAGACTTTCTCACATAGATCTTTCACCCTTAATCTTGGGTAAATTATTGATGAGACAGCTAAGGACTCAAAGTATGTTATTTCTTTGAAAACATGTAACTTTAGGTAAGTTATACTTTTGAGTGGGAGTCTTGAACCAACATATGACACCTTAGCTATATGTCGCATTGATTTAGACAAAATCAAGATGAGATGAACAAGTTCATCTAGTTTGTATGACCACCATACATCCTAGCCTATGATAGAAATAAGTTGGGGCTTGCTTAGAGATATTTCATGGTTTGTGATATGTCCTATTTATTTATTAAAGGGAGTACACTATTGGTGTTTTAAGAGGGAGAAAATGACACACCCTTCCACATTGGTGGACATCATTCCGAGCGGGAGTGGTGTAGATAAAACACCGAATTAGTGTTCATATGGAACTTTTGAGAAGTGTTCCCTAGGATTTGTTCCTTGAAGATATGTTCATCAAGGATGTGTTCCTGGAGTTCCATGTCGATGAAATTCAACCAAAAGAAAGAATGTACGCAAGTTGTCTCTGTTTTTGCTTAGTGAGAGATTCTTTGACATAAACTCTTAGTGATTTTAGCTTACTATCAGTGAGTTGCATCAATAAGACTGCTTTAATTGGTTGTCAAAGTTCTTGGAGAAATAAGACCAGAGTATCCTCCTTTTGGGTAGTCAAGTTGGTGCAATTATCCAGGCAGTTCAAGCTAATAGGAAAGACACTGGTATATGATACATATACTCTAAAGTTCAATCTTAGGTCCGCCTACTATGTGTATGATTAGGATTGACTTATGACTGCTGATAATGACATCTCAGTTGCTTAATACAATCATGAGTTTCAAAGAGTTGAAATTCTAAGAAAGAGACTGATTGTGATTAAGAAGATGTATCATTGTGTCTGGGGTTTATAAAGGCAATACATGATGAGTTCAAGTAAGCATGGTAGGTTCAAACAATTTTTAAAGAAGTTCAAACATAACACACAAAAGTGCTTGATAAGTTCAAGTACGTTGATGAGAGGACAATCTTTCATTGTGAGTCTAACAACCACAATGAAGGAGATTTGGTGTGTATGCCTTAGGGTCATACACTTAACTCCATTTATATGAACATGTCTTGGTTTGGCTTGTGATTGAGAGATTTAATTCCAATGGGAGTTAGAACTCAAAAGTATCTTAGTGCGAGTGGGAGTAGCGCACAAGAACTTCTAAGCTAAAACTCCAGCTCAAAGGAGCTGGGAGTAACTTGATGGAGAAGAAATGATTAGAGCACATTTTATCAAAGTATGGGTATTTTGGTAAATGTACACTAATGAGCTTAAAGGAGCTCGAATATGTAAAATGGAAATTATTAGAATTACTTTGTGTAAAAGCCACTTGCCAAACTAAGGGTATTTTGGTGCAAGGTATATGCACCTTGAACCATGAAATAACTTTATCTTTGCCAATTTATGAGGTTGGCAATGTGATTGGAACATTGATGAGCTAGGCAATGTGGTTGATAAATTTAAAGGAGAGCTTTTGGTAGCTCTCATCCATCTATAAATAGATGGGAGGAAGTGCCTTATCATCGATCCCTCATTCCATTATCTTCTTCTCCTTCTCAATCTCTCTCAAAATGCCGTATTCTTAAGGCAAGTTTTGGAGTATTAAGGGTGGAATTATTTGTGTCATTCCACACATCTTCAAGGTGCTTCACATTTCATTCAGTCTCCTCCCTTCTCTTGGTGCAAGGTGCCATTATCATCATCTCTTGAAGCCAAGGGCTGCCATTGGAGCAAGCTTGAAAGCTTAAGGAAGGAGCATTCGTCGGATTGGAGCAATAATTAAAATAATCCTTAAGCAGTTTTTTCCTTTGGTGCAAGTTATGTTTACAACTCTTAGTATCATGTTTAGGTCATCATCTTCATAATCTCTTGATGATGATGGATTCATTGGTTTCATGACATGATTTGATGATATAATATCATGCTTGTAAAGAAGAAATCGTCAATATATGTTATGTGAAGTAAAGTATTACATGTGTATGAGAAATATCAACATGAGAACATGTTTGAGGGACCTCTAAAATCAACACGATGAACGGATGAACAGAGTAGAACACAAAATTTAATGGTTGCTGACTAGCCAATTATTCGATGCTGGAGGGATTCAATCCCCAACATTAAAAAAAAAAATCATTGTTCATGGAAAAATTGGGCTGGGCGACAGAAAGGATGCCGCCGCAGCCCTTGCCGTCCATGCTAATGGTGGAGCGCATCAATCTAACAGTAGGAGAGACCGGATTCACGGGTTGGACCCTTCAGAATCGCGGCCCTTCAGATGGTAATCCAGCCGTTAGATGGCAATCCGGCGGTTGGGTTTTACTCTGCGTGCGAAGGCGGTGCTCATGGCGTCGGTGGCGATGTGATCGACAGTCGTTGACATGGCAATGGCGCCGGGGCTCGACGAAAGCGGCGGGGAAGATGGTGTGAACATTTTGCCCCGGCCACCAGAGGTATTTACTAAAATGCCCCTAGTGGCGTTGAAAATATGATAGTTTTTTTTTTGTTTTGGGCCGGCCATCTGGGCTGGTGATAGTCCCGAGAGCTTGGCCCATGCACTGGTCTACAGTCTTAGGAAGCCTGGCTGGTTCCCCGGCTGGACTGGGCCAACCTGCCTGCTGCGGGCATCGGCTCGACTCCGCTTGGTGCGGCTTGAACTAGCAGCCAGCCAAAACGCCATCCCAGGGGCGTGGATTTTTCAGATTTTTGCTAAATGGCCCCTAGGGTTCTTTTTTACTTAAAATTGTTTTTAAGCTTTATAAAAATTATAAATATTTCAAAAAAATCCCTAAAAATTGGATTTTGCTCAGGATTGTCCAAAAAATGTTTTGAGGACTTTATAAATTAAAATTGGTTGGGCACCAATTATATTTATAGTTTAATTAACTTTGTTAATTATTTCAAAATTCTGAAAGTTGTTACAATGGCCCAAAATTCTTGGAGAATTGTTGGGATGGTACTCTGACTTTTCTAATGGGACTAGAAAATGGCCAGATTTATTTTAATATGCATTAAATGTATTAATCTTGTTAAATGTTATTTTGACATGACTGATTGTTTGATGCATGGTACATGGTTATAGGCCTAGTTCAAAGTTGTAATTTTAAATACAGCCTCTGCGCGCCGTGTCTTTCTCTCAAATTTTTGGTTGTACATTCTCTTCTCATCTACTCTCCTATACATAAAACAGGTTTATTTATTATGTAATAAATTGTAATTCCGGAGGCTTTGATAAGGAAGGAACTTGAAGACAGAGGAAAAGGCATACACTTGAACCAACTGGGCACAGGAAAGGAAAAGAGACTTAGTTCAGGTCTTTTTCTTTCCTAGGTCTTTTAATTATCTCTGACTCGAGATAATTTTAGTTTAGGCTATAACCATTGTACGATTTACTAAGAAGTAGTATGCATGTTAGGTTTATTTGATGTATGCTAGGCATGTATGCTAATTCAACCGATGAAAGTTAAATTGGTGAGAAGAATGTCCCTCAAACGTAATATCAAAACTAAGAGTCTTCCATTATGGGACTTGTCAAGTACTTGATTGGTGAGTGGTATTTTTGTTCTCGCCAAAGCGGGATACCATTTTCCAATCATGTTAGGGACGAGTGCTTATAATGGGTCTATTTTGACCATTATCATGACAACTAGGTTGACAAGAAATGGAGACAGATTGAGTGGGATGAAAAATAGGTATTTTGTTCTCGCCAAAGAGGGATACCGCATTTTAGACTCCACTGAATGATCCAAAAGTTGCATGGGGATGCAATTGGCATGGTGCTTATGTGTAGTAATCATTATTCAAGCTCCAACGAAAGCGGGTTTGAGTTGAACTGGGCACTTGGGATCTTGGCCCAATAAAACACCTCCAACACTCCCTAGGTGTTTTAGATTGTTTAGTTGAGGGCTTTCATCCAATATAATAGTGGGAAACACTTTAATAGAAATGCATTATTAAAGGAGATTAAATAGACATGTTACCACCTTGGAAACTGTAAGTTTACATGTTGTAGAAATTATATCATTGTGATCAAATTTAAAAATGGTTATCGAGGAAAGGATGTCTGCCTTAAAGATATCTTGAAGCTGCCAATGATGCTCAAAAGTCGATTTTTGCTTTTGTTGTCTATCATGATACACGTCAACCATTCGATTATCGTGAACTATCATTTTAAAACTGGGTGCTCACTTCAAGGCGAGTCCTCGATGATAGATGAGGTCTTAACAGTCACATCAACTAGGTTGGTAGTCAAATGACAGATCGAGTAGGAGTTAAGTGGATATTTTGTTCCCGCCAAAGCTGGGTACCGCGATGTAACTCAACTCATTGATCTGGGAGTTAGTCAAGTCTCTTTTGTGTTGGAAACAAGCAAAAGGAGAAGCATGAAACTTTTAGGTCATTACTATTGGCAGAAACCACTCTTTGTGATCGAGATTAAGAATATAAGTTAGACTTCTACTGATTTCGTTATAAGACTATACTTCCACATCTCGGGTATTTAATACTAGATGTAGATAAAACATATTTAGAATATGATGGTTCTCATGTAAAGTGAAATGGTGGGAATAGTAAAGTGAATCTACGGGGTAGAAGAATTCACTTCACACATTGGATTTATCTAAGTCTAGAAAGGTCCGGTTACAATAAAATCAAACCAGGAAGATCAAATGAATGCTATAACCTCTCTGTGGCATTGTCATTTGCACCAAGAAATGTGAGAACACATTTCTGAAATCCATGATGATGGATTATAGGGCTCATTTGATTAGATCTTATGAGACATGTGATTCTTGTTGGGCGAGATGACCTAGTGCCTACCTGAAAATAGGAGAAGGGCTAATGAGGCTATTTGAATCTGAAGATTAAATAACCACTCAAGCTATGAGATAAAACACTTGTACTTCACCTAGTGTTGAAATCAGTAGAGTTAGCTATGTATCAGATACAAGTTTGAATCCTTTGAAAAACTCAAAAGGTTCATGGGCTGAAGAACATAGTAAGATAGGATAGAGTATAAGACACTTCAATCGGATTGAAGATATGGGATATTCGAGGCAAGCGTTCTATGATAATCAATGAGAGTAAAACTACAAGTCACAACTTGCTCTATCCAGAACACCATAAGAGAATAGTGGCTCCAGGAGGAATAGTCAAACTATGGTTTGATTCATGATTAGTCAAGATGATCTTCCAAAGCTTTTGGGATACGATTTAAGACATTGACATTACACTGAGTCAGGTTTCATCTAAGTTATGGTTAAGGAGAAACCATATTGTGAGGATTTAAGGCTTGGGTCAAAAGGCATATTTGACCAAGCTTGAACTTAAATCTCAAAAATGTCTTTTCATTGGGCATCCTTAGAAATTAGGGATGTTGCTTCTATTGTTTCTCCGAGGAGATAGTGCTCAGGGCTCTGGCTAAATTCATGTTAGAGGACTATGTCTCCTAAAAGGAAATTAGCAAGGATAGTGGAGCTCGATTGGATCGAGAACAATAGAAGACATTGAATCTGAAGATGAAACATGAAATGACACCACTTAAGGACAGTGGGAGGATTGTCTATTTGTATCTAATAGAATTACACATATGTTAGATAAGTACAAGTTACTTATGACTTATATGTAGAAGGGTGATGTTCATAGTGAGCACATAAAATCCACTAAGATAATACTCTGAGAAACTACTTATTACCTTAAAAGTCAAAGATAGATTCCGTGTATGGTAATCAAGTTGGAGCTTGGTTGATCTACCTAAAGGGATGAATCCCTTAAGGTGCGAGTGGGTCTTCACAGAAAGACTTGCATGGACGGTAATGGAATTACCAGTCATAAGATAACTTGTTCGATAGAGTTTCACTAGTTATCTTGATTATATCCATCAGAATGATTTTGGTTGTAGGAAGCATACCAAGATAAATGAGCATTGGAGAAACCAGGTTTTGTCAACACTCATATGGTGTGCTAGATCCAAGAAAGGATTAGAATAAAACCTTTAAGAGTATGAATCTTCAATATGACAAAATAGTAAAAAATGGTTGACTGTATCATAAGTGAAGATGAAATTAGTTACTACAAGTGACTCAGCGGGAGCGTCAGCTCATTCTAATGATGGTACAAAAGGTATTTGTATAAGAAGTCACAGCTCTATATGTAAAGATTTGCAGAAGAACATTTATCGATAAACTCGCTAAAGCAAAAGCTCCCTAAAACATCAGGGATCACGATCTAAGAGTTAGATCAAAGGTGATTGCTTGGCCTTAAGTGAGGGTACACGTGAGATACCTGCTAAAGTAGCTAGCATGGAAGATTCCAATAAGGGAATTTTGATTATCTCATTCCTAGATGTTGTCCTATGACAACTAAAGAGGAGTACAAGGATAGAATGCAATATGCTGCGACAATTTGATCTATCATGGTGTTGTGTACGCACCTTGAAACTTTTGTACACTTAGAGTGTGACAAAGGGGTTCAAAGATATTCTGGTAAAAAATCACCGGATAGACTTAAAGAATGTTCTAAAAGTACTAGGTATGTTTTGGAAATGTCTTTAGTCTATGGAAGCAGGAGTTAGCTTGATGCAAGTAGTTGCATTAAGGCTAAGCTTCTAATCTATGATCATAAATATAATTTTATAAATGACACTATGAGTCGGAAAGTAGTCCGACCAATATGCGAGTGTCATCTACAACAGGAAGACGAATATATCGCAAACTCAAAGCACTGGTAAAAATAGTAGTTTGGATTAATAAACATGCAATGGTTCCTGGTGCTGGAAACTGGATCCAAACTATTGTGAAAATAGTAGATGATCGTAGTAGCACCACACTCTCATCAGCAATCCAAATACTCCTTTAGGCATTTCCATCTAACAATAGAGATTATTAGATAAAAGTGATGTAAACATACAGAGGATGGACACAGATAGCAATGTGGTTGATCCGCCTTCAAGAGATTCTAGTACATCGGAAGCATAGTGGCCATTATACAGATATGACTAGGTGAACATAGTCGATTGGCTTATGTGCAAGTGGGAGTGAAGGAGTTGTGCCCCTAAACCAATCGGGTTCAGGGCACTAACATGGATATTTGATGATATTATATATATATGTGTGTGTGTATAGACATATATATGGGCATTGTTTAGACGTATTATGTTTGATTAATTCATGCGCTAAAATAATAATAATAAACATTATAACGTTAACCTTGGAATTCATGTTTGTTCAAACATTCATGGTTGATTTGTCCGCTAGAAAGGGTAAATATAGTAATGTTCATCCCTAGGTTACATGATATTCCTAAAGTGTCCCTAGTCGAGTATTTTAGTGAACTTGGGTTGCCGTAATGCACGTGAGACTAGCATAAGGGAAGAATCCATGAGATGGATTCTTACTCATGGTTTACATGATGGAGATAGTTATGTAAAGGACTGACCCGCTGAGATCACCGGGTCGAATGTAGCATGATAATCACAGGTGTATCTTAAAGGCCGCTATGCACGAGTACTTTGACTTGAGGTAGTGAAGATCTACTAATGTGAGCAGCTTACTCTAATTCTAGTAAGCACCACTTTTAGCCGAGTGGAATAGACTAGTTTTGGGTAGTTAGCAATACCATGGAGTTAGACTGTCACGTATCAAGAAAGAATTCGACACTCCAATGATACATGAGATAGTCTCATGGCCGCGGTTGAATGGTAACAAGGGTGATTGATCCCACACCTTGGGTTCGACCTCAGAAGTCTGACGGAGGAACTGAAATGAGTACAACTAAAGCGATCATTACCTTGGAAGGTGGTTTTGTCATAATGATTGACTTCTACGTTAATTGGGTAGTAGCGATGTGTTGCTAGATACCACCTGACTTGTAATTATGAATGAGATTCATAATTACCGCCGCTTAACGGGAACCTATAGGGTCACAAGAGAGTTTAGGAGTGCAAAGTGCATAGAAGGAGAATTTGGGGCAAATGTGACACTTTTGGAAAGATGGTCACTTAAGTGTCTAAAGTTAAAAGCTCTTACACCAAAGCTGCAAATAGGGCGCATTGATGCCTATAAATACAACATCCATGCACCTAATCAGTGCAGTGAGCCTCCGGCAGTTTCGAACAATTCAAAGCGCAAGTTCACATTCTCTCTCCTTTTCTTCATTGTGCATTCTGCCTTTTCGGAGGAAAATTGTGTGTTGCTAGCACAATGTCAGTGAGAGGATCTCCTACACCAGCCTTCGGGAGAAGGTTAGTGGTCACAACAGACATTTGCTCGTGCGTGGATACCAATAGAGAGCCGTGATTTCAGCGATTATGCCGTGACGAAAGCATCATGCTTGTTGTTACACCCACCCCGACGCTCGTAATTTTTCTGTGAATTTCGGCCGTAAGTTAAAATTCTGTAATTATCAGATCACAAACGACTTGTGATTATTTAATGAAATTCAGTGTTTCAGAGTTATTTTGGAGTTAAGTGTTTTACATGTTGGATAACATTTACGGAGTTCCGGGACGTTTTGCCAAAATTCGATTTCGGGGGGCAAAATGGTCACCGAGGAACGAAAAATTGGAAAAATCACATGTTGGGCTCTTTTCGTTTTAGGCTGGCCCATGTGAGAGTGTGAGTGGGAGGAGATATTTGTCTTTGGCTTTTAGGAAACAAATTCATTTCTTCATAAAAGTCTTATCTCTTCCCCTTTAGCCCATGCCTTCTTTTCATGCCCATCCCTCTCTTTTCTACCCATTCCCCTTTATTATTTCAGACTTCATCTCTTATTTCCTGAACATTCACTCTTTTCTTTATCTCTCATTCACCATTCATCTCCATTATTGAGCAAGAGAAAGAAACACCTCTTTTCCTTTGCTGCTAGTAGTTTTTGTCTCTCTTCCACAGCCTTTCTGCCCTAGTAGACGTCCAAATTTGCTCTTACGGTCTTCAAATAAAATCGTCATCATGGTCTTGGCTACAACTGTACTGAAGGAAGCAAGAGCCAAAAGTGAAGGGAAGGTCCCCAAAACCTTGGTGCAATCCGACGGGTCCAGCAACACTTTTTGTTCCAAAAACCATTTCTTGAAGTTTTGAGCTTGGAATCTCAGCAAGCTTAGTCCTACCCTTTCCTAGGCTTTCTAAATCAGTAATATTCAAGGTATGGTTGAGTTATTTTTGTTGAATCTTCATGTTCTTGAAATTAAAACATGAAGAAAACTCATTCATTTCCTTTGTTCTTATTTGGCCGAAAACTTCAAGGGCTTTTGGTGGTGGATTTGTCTCAACAACAACTCATCCAAAGGTTTGAGTACAAGTATTATCAAGGTGAGGATCCTCCTTGGAAAATTTTATGAATTTGGTTAAAGAATGGTATGTTCTTCAAGAATGTTGTTGTGTGAAGCATGTAGAACATATGTTGTTCTTGGAAGTATGTGAAAAAGCATGTTGGTTGAATTTTCTTGGTGAGTCCGAATTGTTGGATGAATTTTTGGGTGGATTTTTGTTGAAGAAAGTTGGTAGAAAGCATGTTATAAGTATGTTTAACATGTCTTTAAGTTGTTGGAAAAGTTGGAACTTATTTGGTGAAATTTTGGGTGGAAACCGAAATGTTGATGATGTTTTTATGATGATTTTGTGAAGTTAAAGTGTTGGAGAAAGTGATTAAATGATGTTTGGGTTAAGAAAGTATGGTTTAAGTGGCTAAAGTGTAAGTTTATAAAGTTTAGGGTCAAAATGTAAATTTGGCCGAAAATTATGGACTTGGCCGAAAGTTTGGTTGGAAAAGATATTTGTGTGGAAAAGTTGACAAAGTTGAGTATTTTGTA
Source organism: Stellera chamaejasme (assembly GCA_024586325.1). Taxonomy (NCBI): domain Eukaryota; kingdom Viridiplantae; phylum Streptophyta; class Magnoliopsida; order Malvales; family Thymelaeaceae; genus Stellera; species Stellera chamaejasme. The sequence continues at coordinate 22,650,525 of CM044979.1, forward strand.
ACTTTGTGGAGCTTAAGGGCTAATTTGAAAGTTCTTAAAAAGTTTAAGGACTAAACGTGTTGATGGCCGCCAGGCCCAATCGCCCAAACAGGCCTACCAAAAGGCCCAATATAAGGGCCCCATTAAAAACTCAAGTGGTGATAACTAAAACCAAATTGACATTCCCAGACTTAATGAACACTTCCGAATACAGCATGAGGATTCCCCGGAGGAACATTAACGGATATACAAAACACGTTATATTGACTTATTACGACTTTGCCACCATTAATACTGGCTATATAAGACATTTATGGCCTAAGTCAAAGGGATGAGTCTTTTCAGCCACTTCGTTGACAATAACTAAAACACTACAAACTCAACCCCATTCCTCGAATTCCGAGAATCGCGCGACGCACTAATCCCAATGGCATTAAGTAATGTCAACACGCGTCAACTACGCAGACACGTGAAGGCTGCCCAAACAGATCCGCCACCAAATGCACCTCTGTGGGAACCGTGGTGGCCCGAATAGACAAATCCCTTCTACAGGGCTTGAGGACCATTCACAGTCCCACCCATCTACATAGAAATGAGGTGGCTCCACCAACGGCCGAACAGCCGATCCCAGTTATCAGAGCTCTTCTGAAGAAACGTCACATGGAGCGACTTCCTTACTGCCAACTTCCAGCTCTCGCCGGAGTAACAATCATTTAGATCCGGACCTGGTCCAGACGGTACGGGCGGTACTTCGGGAAGAACGCGGCAACAAGCACAAGTCTGAAAAATCCCGGAGGACACGGGATGAGCAACAATCACTGCAAACGAACACTCTGGGCCGACAAAGCAGGCAGAGGTCCAGGTCCCCCAGACATAGCCAAAGGGAGCGGTCCCCAAGACCGGAAAGATTGACAATCGGGGACCCACAGGAAGAGATTATCAGGTAAATGCTACATCGCCTGGAGCATGTTGAAAGAAGCGCAATCAGGCCGGAAACTAAGTATGAAACGGTCGCGGAGAACGGACCGTTCACTAGGCAAATCCGGGATAGCCCGATGCCCTGCTCGTTCAATTTACCACACCCACTGGAAGTCTACAATGGTGTGGGAGATCCCGACGCTTTCATCCAAAAATATAAACGAGCAATGGAACTGAAGGGTGCCAACGAAGCAGCCCTATGCAAATGTTTCGAAGTTGCCCTGGGAGGTCCGACCTCTGCCTGGTACAATTCCCTCCTCCTGGAGTGCGTAAATACTTTCAGGGATTTGGCTATCAAGTTCTCCACCCACTTCATTGGGTGCAAAAGATCTACGAAGAGGGCTATCCAGATGTTCGACATCAAGCAGAGGCCAAATGAGGGCATTCGGGAATTTGTCGAACGATTCAACAGGGAGGCAGTACATGCGTCAGATCTGAGATACATCCGGATAATGACGCGTTTACAAAGGCACCGCTCCCGAACTCCAGATTGGCCTACGAGTTATTCCGAAAGAACATCACCAACGTGGAAGAAATGTATGCGATCACTGAGGAGCACATGATCGCCCATGAGATGCTGTCCAAAAGAGAAGGGAAGTATGAGAACCGGGACAACCGGGAACAGAGAAGGGATAACTCCAAGCCAACAAGTGTCAGGGAACAAGGAAGCTGTGGGGGACAAAAAAGACCCTTCGAGAGGAGCCCGAACTTCACACCTCTCAACTCTACCCGAACAAGCATCCTTGCAGCCCTATAAAAGCAGGGAAGCCGAATGATCAGTTGGCCAAGGGCCATGCCGAAGGAAGCAAAACGCAATACATCCAAGTACTGCCAATTCACAGGGATACCGGACATGATACAGAGCAATGCTAACAATTGAAAAGGTACATCGAGTCTCTTGTCAAGAAAGGTTCTTTAAGGGAATACCTGAAGATGCCTTCAGAAGAGGGACCTTCCCGAGGGAAGGCGAAGGTTCAGGGGGATACATCCGGCCAAGAGAAGAACAAAGGGAGGAAATCACCCCTTCAAGCGACCGAAACCTTGCATACCATAATCGCTACCCTCGGGTCCAATGCAAGGAAGAGGAAGGCGAGAGAGATAGCATCGATGAGCTACGGGGATCTAGTCTCCAGAATTAAACGAGCAGATGGAACAGAGGTATGTTTCCCGCACTATGACCCACTCATCATCACCCTCAGGATAGGGACTATTGATGTCAGAAGGGTGCTCTGCGATGACGGCTCGAACGCTGATGTACTGTTTGCCGAGGCATACCGAGGATTGAGGTTGAAGGCAAGCAGGCTAATCCCAGTCAGGACTTCAACGTATGGGGTTGGTCCGGACGAGCTGCCGGTGCTCTGGTGTATCGAGCTCCCCGCTATGTTCATTGGAACCGGGCCCGAAGGGCAATCCCGGTATACCACCATCATGGTAAAATGACTGGTTGTGGACGTTCCTTCGGCTTACAACGCAATCATCGAGAGAGAAACTCAGGGTGCAATCCATATGAGGAGTGACGTAAAGTACCTCACTATGACCTTTGAGACTGATGAAGGCGATGCCTTAATCTATGTAAGCCAAAAGGTGGCAAAGGATGTCATGGCTTTGGCCCAAAAAGGTCCGGGGTCGAAGTGCTCAAAGGAGGAGGATGAAGAGACAACAACAACCGAAGAAGTCATCTTGGAAGGAGAACGAACTACAAGGATAGCCAAAGACATGCCTAAGGGTAGTAAGGCAAAACGTGTAAATCTCTTTCACATGAATAAAGATCTTTTCGTCTACTCTCCAAGTGATATGCTCGGGATTGACCCGAAAATAATCCAACATAGTCTGCACATCGACCCGAATGTCAGGCCTGTAAGGCAGAAGAAAAGGAATAATGCACCGTTCAATAGACTTTTCATTAAAGAGCAGATCTCGAAGCTTCTGAACACAGAAGTGATAAGAGAAGTATCTTATCCTGAATGGCTAAGTAATCCCGTAGTAGCATCTCGGGAAGATAGCGACAAACTACGTATGTGCATTGACTTCACAAATGTGAATGACGCTGCCCGAAGGATTCGTATCCTACACCTCCGGTTGACAGACTCGTGGATTCTACAGCCGGACACACGCGACTTAGCTTCCTCGATGCTTACAGTGGATATCACCAGATCCGGATGAATCCGGCAGACGAGGAGAAAACTTCTTTCATAAGTGACTTCGGTACGCATTGTTACATCCGAATGCCTTTTGGGCTCAAAACTGCCGGAGCAACTTACTAGAGGTTGATGGATAAACTCTTCTCCGACCAAATAGGGAAGATTCTCGAAGTATACGTCGATGACATCATCGTTAAGAGCAAAGAGGAAGATGGCCTAATTCGGGATATCGAAGAAGTGTTTGGTCAAATCAGAAAGTACGGACTCCGTCTAAACCCGGACAAGTGTGTTTTCGGAGTAACTGCGGGAAAGTTTCTGGGGTTCATGGTGTCCGAACGTGGGATCGATGCGAACCCGGCCAAGATCAAAGCCTTCCTCAACTCAAAGACACCCTCATCCATCAAAGATGTGCAAAGGCTGCTCGGGAAAATTACGGCCCTGAGTCATTTCATATCGCGGTACGGGGACAAGTGTCACCCGTTCTTCAAACTCCTAATCAAAGAGGGCATGAACCCGGACGAATAGGAGTGAAGAAGGGGGAGAAGAAAATGAAGGAAGAGAACGCGGCAAATCGGGCGAAATTCGAATGGAATTCAGATTGCCAGAAGGCTTGGGAGAAGATCAAGGCCTATATGTTTGAAATGCCCACCCTATGGCATCCAACCGAAGATAGGCCCCTGATCGTGTACCTCTCAGTGGGAGAGAAGGCCGTAAGTTCGGTTCTTGTCCAGGAAAATGACCAAGGAAAGCAATGGCCAGTCTATTATGTTAGCAAGTCTTTACATGGAGCCGAACTCAATTACCTGGTGATCCAAAAATTAGTCTACGCCTTGGTCCTCTCCTCTCGAAGACTGAAACCTTACTTCCTCGGATTCTCCATTGTGGTCCGAAGTAACGTCCCGATAAAGGATATCCTGAAACGAGTGGACCATTCCGGGAGATTGTCTAAGTGGTGCATCGAACTCAGCGAATTTGAAGTACGGTACGAACCAAGGAGAGCAATCAAGGCACAAGCTTTGGCAAATTTCATTGCCGAATTACCTCAGGAACCCGAAGTCGACCTTACTGAAGTCGAGAATAATCCCGTATGGACACTTTATATAGATGGCGCTTCGGGAGCAGAAAGACAAGAAGCGGGATTAGTGCTTGAAGGACCGGAAGGCATGAAAGCTACCCGATCAATCAAGTTCACATTCCCTGTCACGAATAACGCAGCCGATGGCCGCTGTGCCCAAATACGCATAAAAGGCCTAACAAAAGGCCCACGGACAAGACCGGAACAAGGGCCCCATTAAAAAACTTATAATCCGAATAAAGATTGAGAACGTTCCCGAACTACACTTCCCGAAGTGCATGTAGGACCTAAAAACGAATAATCACCTTACATTGGGATATTACAATAATGCCACTGAAACATGGGACTATAAATACATTCACTATTCATACCGAAAGGGGTAACTTTTAACAACTACTCAACGCGACTCGTCAAATCACATCAGAGAATCTCTATTCCTCGACAACCGTGCCCCAGCGCACAAAATCGACCTAATGGCTTCCGTCAATATCGTAACGCGCAAGTCAAACCGGAACGTGGCAATCACGCGCACTGATTTGCCACCAAATGGCGCCGTCTGTGGGAACGGCGGTGGTCCCCAAAATCAGATTGAACGTGGGGCCATTCCCGTTCCCGATCACCCAGGCCGGAGGGAGAAGGTTCCACCAACGGCCGCACGGCCGATCCAAGCTCTGAGGGTTCCCGGAGGAATCATCAATGGAGCCACCTCCCTACGTCCTACCTCCGGCTACCGTCAAGTGACATCCGGCACTTGGACCCCGATCTTGTCCAAGGCATGCGGGTGGTCCTTCAGAAGAGCGAAGAAACCGAGCGTGCATCTTTGGTCAATCACTGTCGGCCTCGTGATAGGCGAGATATCACGACCTAACCGATCGGTCTATGATAGCCAGCAGGAAGGTTCACAACAAGTTCCATCTCCGGACCGTCAAAGCGGCAGCGCTCGAGGTCCCCAAGGGAGTACAAGAGGGACCGATCGCCAAGGCCGGAGAGATCGGGTCGCGGTGATCCACGGGACGATGTGATCGAGCAAGCTGTTACATCGCCTGGAGCGAAGTCGAGAGAAACTCGGGCATTCCCGAGCCCAAATGCGAGGACATCCACGATGAAGGACCGTTCACCAGCAGTGGGACGCCTTGAGATGCCCCGAATATTCAACTTGCCACATCCCTTGAAGTTTACCAAGGTTCGGGAGACCCGGACGCTTTTGTCCGCAAGTACAAGAGAGCAATGGAGCTGAAAGGAGCCAACGAGGCTGCTTTGTGTAAGTGCTTGAAGTAGCTTTAGGAGGTCCCGCCTCCGCTTGGTACAACTCGCTGCTCCCGAACTTCGGTGTCATCGTTCGGGGATCAGCCACCAAAATCGCAAAACACTTAATAGGATGCAAGAGGTCAGCGAAAAGGGCCATACAGATGTTTGACATCAAACAAAGACCGAACGAGAGTATTCGGGAGTTCGTCGAGAGGTTCAACCGGGAAGCCGTACACGCCTCCGATCTAACGGACAACATCCGGATCATGGCATTCACGAAGGCTCTCATTCCGAACTCGCGCCTGGCTTACGAGTTGTCCCGGAAGAACTTCACCAGCGTAGAAGAAATGTACGCTGTCACCCAGGAGCATATGATTGCTCAAGAAATGTTGTCTCAGCGTGAAGGAAAGCAGGACACCAGGGATAACCGAGAGCCGAGGAAGGAGAACCCGAGGAGCCAGCCGGTCAAGCAGTCAGGGAGCTGGGGAGGACAGAAGAGAACTTTTGAGAGAAGTTCGGGCTTCACCCCCCTTATTCCGTCCCGGGCTCGTATCCTCGCGGCCCTCCATAGACAAGGCACCAGGAGTATTAAGCGCCCGTGGCCATGCCGAGAAGGGGCGGCGTGATTCGCCCAAATGCTGTCGATTCCACAGAGATACGGGCATGACACCGAGCAGTGCCATCAGCGAAGAGGTACATAGAGCACCTCATCAAGAAAGGCTCTCTCGGAGAGTATCGAAGATGCCTCGAGCGAAGAAGTTTCCCGAGGCAAAGGGAAGGCTGAAGAAGACTCATCGAGGACCGAACAAGAAGGGCAAGGAGAAGATGGTTCCGCCGCAACCTACCGGGATTCTGAACACCATAACAACCACGTTAGGTTCGAATGCTAGGAAGAGGAAGGCAAGGGAGATAGCCTCGCTAAGCTACGGAGATCCGTCTTCAAGAATCAAAGCGAGCCGATGGGTCGAAGCGCGTCTACCGCATTATGACCCACTCATCATCACCCTACGGATCGGGACCATTGGCGTCGAAGGGTTACGTGCGGCGGCGGCTCAAATGCGGATGTGCTGTTCAGAAAGGCGTATGAAGGCCTCAAGCTTAAGTCAAGCCGATTGAACCCCGTCAAGACAGCAACCTACGGTGTGGGCCCGGACGAGATACCAGTTTTAGGCTCCATCGAGCTTCCTGCGATGTTCATCGGGGTCGGCCCCGAAGGCCAACCTCGATACACCACGTTGATGGTCAAATGGCTCGTCCTCGATGTCCCCTCTGCGTACAATGCTATCATCGGGAGAAACCCGGTAGCTATTCACATGAGGGCGGCGTGAAATTCTTGACCATCACGTTCGCTACGGATGAGGGGGCGCCTCGATCTCGTGAGCCAAAGAGAGGCCAAGGATGTCATGGCGATAGCTCGAAGAGTCCCACTCCGGGTTGCCCGAAGGAAAAGCGATGAGGAAGCGGAGTACGAAGGCGTTGTCTGGAAGGAGATAGGACAACGAGAATCGCGAAAGACTTGCCGAGAGGGCGATAAGCAAAACCTTGTAAACTTACTTGAATGAATAAAGACTTGTTCGCTTACTCTCCGAGTGACATGCCCGGGATTAACCCGAAGGTAATACAACACACTGCACATCAATCCTAGTTCCGGACGATAAGGCAGAAGAAAAGAAATAATGCCCCATTCAAAAGAGCCTTCATCAAAGAGCAAATTTCGAAGCTCCTCGATGCGGGGGTCATAAGGGAAGTATCGTATCCCGAATGGCTGAGCAATCCCGTGGTGGCGACCCGAGAGGATAGCGACAAGCTGCGCATGTGCATCGACTTCACTAACGTAAATGATGCTTGCCCGAAGGATTCATATCCAACTCCTCCGATCGATAGGCTCGTGGACTCCACGGCCGGACACGCGAGGCTCTCTTTCCTCGGCGCTTACGGTGGGTATCATCGGATAAGGATGGACCCGGCCGATGAAGAAAAACATCTTTCATAAGTGGCGTTGGAACGCATTGTTATACGAGAATGCCCTTCGGGCTGAAGAACGCCGAGCAACCTACCAAAGATTGATGGACAAGGTATTCTCCGAGCAGATTGGAAGAATTCTCGAGGTTTATGTTGACGATATCATCATCTAAAGCAAGGAAGAAGAAAATCTAATCCAGCGATATTGAAGAGGTGTTCGGGCAGATCCGAAAGTATGGATTACGGCTGAATCCGGATAAGTGTGTTTTCGGGTAACGTCCGGGAAATTTCTCGGGTTTATGGTGTCGAGCGCGGCATCGACGCGAATCCCGCAAAGATCGAAGCACTCTTGAACGTGAGGACACCCTCATCGATAAAGGGCGTGCAGAGACTCCTCGGGAAAATTACGGCCCTCAGTCGTTTTATATCTCGATATGGAGACAAGTGTCGTCCGTTCTTCAAGCTTTTAATCAAAGAAGGCGCGGAGCCAGGCCGAATAGGCGTACGCAAAGGTGAGAAAAAATCTAAGGAAGAAAACGCAAAGGAAAGAGCTAGGTTCAGTTGGAATCCCGAATGCCAAAGAGCACAGGAGGAAATCGAGCCTACCTACTCGAAATGCCTACGCTTGACAACCGACCGAGGACAGACCCCTCATTGTGTACAGCGGTAGGTGAAAAGGCCGTCGATTCGGTACTTGTTCAAGAAGACGACCAGGGGAAGCGGTGGCGGTCTATTACGTAAGCAAATCCGCACGAGGCGAACTGAACTACCCGATGATCCAGAAGGCGGTATACTCTCTGGTCCTTTCAGCCAGAAGGTTGAAACCATACTTCCTCGGGTTTTCCATCATTGTTCGAAGTAATGTCCCTATCAAGGACATCTTAAGGCAGGTAGACCACTCCGGAAGGCTATCAAAGTGGTGCGTCGAGCTAAGCGAGTACGAGATCAAGTATGAACCCCGAAGAAGCGATCAAGGCACAAGCATTAGCTGATTTTATCGCGGAATTGCCCAAGGAGTCGAGTGCGGATTCTTTGAGCGAGGATGGTCGGTCTGGACCCTACACGTGGATGGAGCTTGGGATCGGACAAGCAAGGTGCCGGACTAGTACTCGAAGGCCCGGAAGGAATGAAGGCCACTAAGTCAATCAAGTTCAATTTCCCGGTAACGAACAACGCGGCCGAATATGAAGCCCTCATTGCTGGTGCAGGAGTTAGCCAAGAAGGCGGGAATCCGATCCGAAAGCATGCGGTGACTCGAACCTTCTCGTTCAGCGGATGAGCGGGAGTACGAGATCAAAGAACCAAGTCTTAAGAGTACGCGAAGTAGCTAAAAGGTTGGCAGCGGATTTGAAAAGTTATGCATCGAGAAGATCCCGAGGACGCTCAATTCGGAGGCTGACCAACTTTGAAGTCAGCTTCTTACTGACGAAGAAAAAGTGAACCTTGCATCGACTACTCCGGATAGGCTGCATTGCTTCGGGATGGAGGTCACCTTCTTGGAAGTACCTCGATGAAGGGTGCTCCCGGACAACCCAACCGAAGCCGCAAACATCGGAAGAAAGGCCAGCAAGTTTGTCATAATTGGAGGCAGTATGTACCGTAAAGGATTATCTTCCCAGCTGCAGAAATGCTTCGGTGAAGGAGGCACCGAGGACATTCTACGGGAAGCTCATGAAGGCACCTGCGGGTCGCACGTTAAATCGGATGCCTTAGCTGCGGTCATACTAAGACAAGGGTTCTTTTGGCCTACTCTCAAGGAAGACGCAAGGAGGCTAGTGAACAAGTGCAAAATGTGTCAGGAGCACGCTCGAATACAAAGAGATCCCTCGGAGTATGAATCATCCTCGGACAACCCCATACCTATCGCAGAGTGGGGAATCGATCTGATTGGAGCTTTGCCCACCGCCCCCGGAGGACTTAAGTATTGTGTGGTCGCCGTGGATTATTTCACCAAGTGGATAGAAGCCGAACCCTTGGCTACTATTACAGCTGAGAACATCCGAAAGTTTGTTTGGAAAAGCATCATCTGCAGGTTCGGGTGCCCGAAGGTCTGGTTGCCGATAACGGAGCTCGGTTCAGCGGCGGTGGATTCAAGATTTCGCCGAGGAATTCGGGATCAAGATTCATTTTGCTCGGTCGCCCACCCGCGAGCAATGGCCAAGTTGAAGTATCAACGAGCGTTGAAGGATGGGTTAAAGGCCAGACTTGGAAAGGCGAAAGGAAAGTGGCCGGGGAACTCCCTCACGTTTTATGGAGTTACCGGACTACGCCCCGAAGGTCAACCGGAGAAACCCCGTTCTCCCTGACATACGGGACCGAGGCGCTAATCCCGATTGAAGTAGCAAATTCATCCCTCAGAACCGAAGTGTTCGAAGAAGTAGCAAATGAGCAAGGTTTGAGAGCAAACTTAGACTTTCTCGAAGGAAGAAGAGATGAAGCGAGCTTGAAGGAAGGCTTTTCAACGAGAGAACCGCGTCTGCAGCAAACTCAAAAGTGAAGGCAAAAAATATCAAAGTAGGTGATTTGGTCTTACGGCAAACCAAGCTAGGATCCCGAAGACCAAAAGGGGCGCGTTCGCCCGAACCGGGAAGGCCCCTTCGAGGTCGTCGCCGAAGAAGCGGAAAGGAGTTTACAAGTTATCGAGATCCCGAAGGGCGAGAGTTAGCAAATTCTTTTCATTCCGAGGCTTTGAGGAAATACTTTGTTTAATCGGGAAATAATAAAGTGAATCGAGAGGCAAGTGTTGAACCAAACCTTGAATGTTTTCATTAATAATGCCCGAGGTCGGATTTACAAAAATGGATAAAGAAGAAGTAAAGCACATCAATGAAGATCAGCAAAATCATCAACAGTTACTGGCTCGGGGGGATGCAGAAATTCGTCCCCGTACCAGCTGGGATCCTCTTGAGCTCCTCACGCCCATCGAGTCCGGACAGTCGGCATGAGGTTGCGCTCAACTATCTGTTTTCTAGCCAAACAAAACCCGAAGGTATATTTGTTAACGGCCAGATCCACGCCTCTCTTAGCACCTTACGGTACTTGGGATTTTGGCTTGGAGCGCGGCGACTTCATCCCGAAGTCTCTGATTCTCCTCATCCTTGACCCGCAGCTCCTGCTCGAAGTGCTCCTTCTGATTGGCGAGGTCCACTTGAAACCTCTCCTTTTCAGCCTTGAGCGATTTAGCTTCTTCCCGAATAGCGTCCTCAGAATGGCGGCGCTCTTTGACCGCGCTCAGGAAGGCAACCTCAGCCAAGGCGAAGTCATCAGCCTCAGCCGGGCTGAGGTTCTCCAGGATATGTGAGCTTTCGGGAAGCTCGAGCTTAGGAGTGGTACGGGAAACCCGCAGCAAGCGCTCGTAGTGATGGACTCATTTGGATCAGCTTAGCCACCACGGCTACGGCTTTAGTCGCCCGTTGTTCGGCCTCGGACCGGATCCGGTGGGGCGCTTGGGTGATTCGGGAAATCCACCCGCCCATTGTAGCCACAGGACAGTATTAAGACAGATTATTTTCCCGAGTGCGAGCATGAGAAACCAAGACTTAAGAAATAAACTAACAGATGCTAACACAGTACCGAGGGCGGCCACTTTGGAAGCGGCGCGTCCATGTCGGGGTAGAAGTGCTCTAGGCACTCCATTGTTCGGGCGGTGGTGGTCCCGTTGAAAAGCTCGGGAGCCATGTCTTTGGCGTCCTCATCGTCGAGGACATTTTGATCCTCATGGATCAGCCACCCGGCTCCCGGGAATAAGATTATCCCAGGCCGAGCCAGCTTTTCATCCCGCAGCCGCCGCCTCTCTTCTTGGGCCTCCCTCCAGTCCGGACCTAAGGTACAAAAATGAGATCGAACCACGTCATGCAGCGGGTCTTCACCAAACATTCGGGAAAGATTCCCGAATAGATTCCAAAAAGCAGTGCGTAATTTCAGCGATTGATTACCTAGCTGAAACTCGATGGGCTCAACCTCGGGGCACTTTGCCCGGTCACCACGAAGCTGTGAACTTCCCCTTGTCCTTCTAACTTGTTCGGGGAGGTCCGCGGCATGTCATAAACATCATCCCGAGTGGGATGACCTTCCATATGGACCGGGGCGGAACTTCCCGGCGAGCTTCTCGGCGGCTGGCCCGCAGCCTCGGCATCTACCGAAGCGGCTCTTTTCCGTTTATTGTCAGCTGCTGCGGGCCTCGAAGTTCCGGCTTTAGAGCTCGGTTTCTTATGTGCCGCATCCCGTTAGATGGCGCCATGATCATACTCGGGCTCCATTTCTGCAAAATGGGGTAGAATTAGTTAATATCAAGCGAATGCATCTATGAAGCAGAAGAACGATATAAACCTTTCTTGAAGTCCTCGAAGGGCGTCTCGCCCGAAGACGATGCACCAAGGCCAGGTCTCGGGTCGCAGGGGGAGATTCCCGTATGCCCTACTCCCCCAAGTCCCCCTGAATAATACCCAAGTGGGAAAGGACCCCTTGGGTAATCAGCCTCCAGTACAAAGGAAAGGGGAGGACTTCCTTCGGCCCATCGCCGCACCAAGGAGCAATGGTCCGGATCTTATTGTCAAACCGGTCATAGTTCTCCTTGGCAGCAGCTCCCTTCAGTAGCCGCCGAGGACTCTGCACATCCGGCAGTCCTCCTACCTTCTGCGCCGTTTGCAGGCCCCATGACACATCAGGCTTCATGAAAAAGAATTCCCGATGCCATCCCTTGCGGCTGGTTGGCAGATTCCAAACAAAGTTGAATTTTACAGTAGGAGGACCCCGGGCCCTGAAGAAGTAGAAAGCAGTTCCTCGGGACTACGTTTACTTTATAGTCTTGGAGGAAAGTGGATATAGTCGGCTCTATCTCGAGCGAGCACGAGAGGATGAGGTAGGCATTTATGTGGCAATAGGTATTCGGGCTAAATTGGTTAACGGCTAACCCGTGGGATTCCGCTAAGCTGTTTAACAAAAGGGTGCGGGGAAGCGGAGCCCGCATAGCAGCTGATCCTTGAAGATCACCAACCAGCCTTTCCCAGGCTCATCGCCCGGCATTCGGGAGACGGAACCCGAGTACGGACCGTCATCGGGGACGAAGTAAGTGGACTGCCACTCCTTTATTAACTCGGAGTCGCCTTACTCCGGTAATTTTCAATCTCGGACCACCAACCTTGGGAACCTCGCCCTTGGTCTCTAAAAGGCAACCTTTGAAGGGCGAACAGTAGAAGGTGAAGGAAAAGTAGGGGCCATTCTCATGTACCTCGGGTAAATGGCCGGAGGAAACACGGGCGGCTCGCGGAAGAAGACTAAAAAAGCGGGCTGGTAGCGTGGCGTCAACAACCCAGCAGTGGAGCAGTAGAAGCGATGGACGGCGGACGAACCTTTGTAACCGTCGAGTACGGTGGTTTCTCCAAGGAAAGGGGAAGAAGTCTTACGGATTAGGTTCTTCAACGGCCCTCCACTTCTTGAAGATACTAACAGCCTCTGGAGCGTGGGATTGTCCGTCGTGAGTTTATTGTGAGAAGAGAAGAGCTTGAGAGATGCAAAATGAAAATGAGGCCCATCACACTTATAGAAAAGATCGGGCAGATGAATCGCCAAACAGCACATGATCTCCACCGTCGATTCAAAAAGTAACCGTTGGGAATATCAACAGATCCCGAATATGAAAATCCCAGAAATGATTCAGAAGCCCGAACATTGTTCGAGACAAATGGAGGACTCCACATCCTCGGTTTCCCGAACATCGCAAATGCGGGAGCGATTGAAAGCCGAACATTGTTCGAGACGGAAGAGGACTCAACATCCTCGGTTTCCCGAACATCGCATAATGCGGAGGCGATTCAAAAGCCGAACATTGTTCGAGACAAATGGAGGACTCAACATCTCGGTTTCCCGAACATCATAGTATGCGAGCGATTCAAAAGCCGAACATCGTTCGAGACAAAGCAGATTTCACATCCTCGGTTTCCCGAACACAATAATACGGAAGCGATTCAAAAGCCCGAACATCGTTCGAGACAAACAGATTTCACATCTTGATTTCCCGAACACAATAGTATGGGAAAGCGACTCGAAGCCCGAACATTGTTCGAGGCAGAAGGGGACTCAACATCCTCGGTTCCCGAACACAATAGTACGGAAAGCGATTCAAAAGCCGAACATTGTTCGAGAAAAGGAGAATCCACGTCTTTAGATTCCCGAACACACTAGTACGGGAACTGAACCAGTTACGCGAACACTAGAGAAGCCACATGCCCGAACAATGTTACCCGTACAGCAGTCGAATCAGTTACCCGAACACAAGAGAAGCCACTTGCCCGAACAATGTTACCCGAACAATGAGCGAATCGAGATACCGAGCAAGGAACATATCCCGAACCAAGTAGTTCCCCGAACATGACTAACAGATTTTCTAAAATGAATCTTCAAGAAAAGAACTTTGGACTCCTTCTAGTCGGCCAAAAGGGCTTGGGGGGGGACTTGATGGCCGCCAGGCCCAAATACGCATAAAAGGCCTAACAAAAGGCCCACGGACAAGCCCGGAACAAGGGCCCCATTAAAAAACTTATAATCCGAATAAAGATTGAGAACGTTCCCGAACTACACTTCCCGAAGTGCATGTAGGACCTAAAAACGAATAATCACCTTACATTGGGATATTACAATAATGCCACTGAAACATGGGACTATAAATACATTCACTATTCATACCGAAAGAGGTAACTTTTAACAACTACTCAACGCGACTCGTCAAATCACATCGAGAATCTCTCTATTCCTCGACAACCGTGCCCCAGCGCACAAAATCGACCTAATGGCTTCCGTTAATATCGTAACGCCGCAAGTCAAAGCGGGCGTGGCAATCACGCGCCGATTTGCCACCAAAGAACCGAATATGAAGCCTTGGTCGCGGATCGAACTAGCCCGAAGCAGGAATTCGGTCTCTGCGGGCGTGCAGCGGCTCGAACCTCCTCGTACAACAAACAAACGGAGAGTACAAGGTGAAAGAACCCAGCCTAAAGAAATGCTGGCGTTGTCAAGAAGTTAGTCGCTTGATTTGAAAGACTCACTATCGAGAAGATCCCACGGGCTCTTATTTCCGAAGCTGACCTACTCTCCAAGTCCGCATCATACGACGAAGAGAGGAATAACCCATGCATCAATTACCTCCGGGTATTCAACATTACTTCGGGATGGAGAGCTCCGTATTGGGAGTTCATAACCAAAGGATTTCTCCCGGAGGATCCCATCGCAGCAAAGCGAGTAAAGAGAAGATCCAGCAAGCTCATAATAGTAGGAGCTCATCTATACCGCAAGGGCTTTTCTTCGCCTCTCCAAAAGTGCATCGGCGAGGAAGAAACAGAAGACATCTTGCGGGAAGTCCATGAAGGTACTTGCGGGTCCCATATCAAGTCAGATGCTGTAGCAGCAGTTATACTCCGGCAAGGCTATTTTGGGCTGAACCTGAAAGAAGATGCAAAAAAGTTGGTCAACAAGTGCAAGAAGTGCCAGGAGCATGGCCGAATACAGAGGGTTTCTTCAGAGTATGTGTCTTCTTCGGACTATCCCATACCCTTTGCCGTTTGGGGAATCGACTTGATTGGAGCTTTACCAAAAGCACCTGGAGAAGTGAAGTACTGCGTAGTCGCCGTAGATTACTTCACCAAGTGGATAGAAGCCGAACCATTGGCTTCGATCACTGCGGATAACATCCAGGATTTCGTTTGGAAAAACATCATTTGTAGGTTCGGATGCCCGAGAGTGCTTGTCGCAGACAACGGAACACAATTTACGGATGGAGGATTCCAAGATTTTGCCGAAGAGTTCGGCATCAAGCTTCACTTCGCTTCAGTCGCACATCCGCAAAGCAATGGACAAGTCGAAGTATCAAACCGAACATTAAAAGATGGTCTAAAGAAGAGACTTGAAAATGCTAAGGGGAAGTGGCCCGAAGAACTCCCGCACGTTTTATGGAGTTACCGAACAACTCCCCGCAGATCGACAGGGGAAACTCCATTTTCCTTAGCCTATGGGTCCGAAGCTCTCATCCCGATTGAAGTAACGAACCCATAGCTCCAGGCCTCAATTTTTGAAGAAAATGCCAACGAAGAAGGGCTAAGGGCAAACTTGGATTTCCTCGAAGGCAAAAGAGAAGAAGCAGAAATCCAGAGGAAAGGATTTCAGCAAAGGACTGCGGCCTCAACAAATTCTAAAGTGAGGACGAAAAGTATCAAGGTTGGAGACCTAATCCTACGACAGACCAAACTGGGTTCCAGAAGACCAAAAGGAGGCTCGCTGGCCCTAAACTGGGAAGGCCCGTTTAGAGTAATCACCGAAGAAAGAAAGGGAGTTTACAAATTAGCTGATTCCGAAGGAAGGGAATTTTGAAACTCATTCCATTCGGAAGCACTTAGAAAGTATAATGTGTAGCCCGGAGGTAATTATATACATTCGGGAGAAGGATGTAGGTTTTGTGACCAAACTTCCACAAGTTCAACAAAAATCCCGGAGGTTTCATTAATTTCCCGAAGGATTCATTTACAAGTCCCGGAGTAACCTCCAAAGGAACAAAAAAGAGAAGGAAAACAAATACTAAGGAAAGCTATATTGATCCAGATGAACTGGCTTCGGAGCCTTTAGGAACTCCTCTTCTCACCAAGATGGATCCACCGGACGCTCGTCATGGCTATCCATGATGTCTTGATCAGTATGATTCTTGAGATTCTGAAGGTTGACCGCAAGGTCCCTCTTCTCCTTCTCAAGAGCTTCCACCTTCCTCCGGAGCTCTTCCCGATAGTCTCGTCCCCAAAGAAGGTCCGGACTCTCAGTTGATATGGTGGAGAAGATGATGTTCTTGAGACTCCAAGCTTGCTGTTCAGAGTAATCTGTAAAAGATAGGAAGAATACTCAGAAGTAGCAAGAGGGGAGTGGGGGGGGCGTGTAGTAGCTTACCCGATTTAGGGTGGACATCACCCTATTTATAGATTGATGCCAGGAGAAGAGCCTCCCCCAGTTGAAGCCCTTAGACAGGCTGTTTGAGATAAGTCTGTGTCAGACTGATTGGAGATAAGGCGGCTGTGATGATGAAGATCTCAGCAAACCGCCTTAGGTGATTCACTTGTCAGAGAATGTCAGCGTATAAATCTGGTGAAGATCTCCCGAGGCTCGTGCTGCCCTCCTTATTGGCCGCTTGATGTCGACGACCAAGTGGTCAATCTCCAAGTGGAGCAAGTGGCGGGCGAAGGCTGTAAGGCGAAGGCCCGAAGGGCGAAGGCCCCAAATAGAATATAGCCAAATAAGGGGTGAGGTTGCACGAACACAGGTACCGAGGCCTTATTCAGGCGGGGCCAGTATAGGCGAGAGGCGGGAGTAAGACCCATGGAGGCGAGGAGATCGCGAGGTTCGCCTAAGACCGCGAGGGGGCCGCGCGAGGCTTCTAGAATCGCAAGGGTGAGTATGAGGCGTCGCCCCTGCGAGTTCGGGAGGCCCGCGAGGCGGGACCTCGCGCAGGCGATTCTGGAGACCCCAAGGATGAGACCTTGCGAAGGCGAGACTGGAGACCACAAGGATGAGACCTTGCGAAGGCGTCTGGAGATCACAAGGATGAGACCTCTCCCAAAGCCTCGTATGATTCTGATAAAAGCGAGGCGCGATTGCTTGGGTAGTGTACCAAGATGCCTCCTCACGAGAGCGGAGTATGGGCGGGGTCACATGTACTCCGTTTTTGAAAGTACTTTCTTTGAGGACCGATGTAGTACTCACAAGTGAAGATCTTTTATAATCTGATAGTTTGTGTTGGATCCTTCACGACCCTTTACTCTGTGTTGAAGAAACTGTTTGAAAATACCATGTTGAGGGCGTGAGCACACGTAAGCGAGTTTGTGTGGAGCGCGATGACCTTTATGGCACGATATTACGTGTTGGATCCTTCATGATCCTTGTGAGTTTTGAGGAGGGCATTTGCTTGGGTAGTGTACCAAGATGCCTCCTCCCGAAAGGCAGTATGGGCGGTGGTCCCGCTCTGTTCAAATTCCAAGTCTTTGGAGTTGGCGAAGGCGCTTGGGCGTTTGCGGACCGTTTGATTGCGAAGGCGGCGAAGAGTCTCTTCAACATTTAATGTAGGAGAGATAAAGGAAGATGAGAGGTTTCTTCCGTTATGGGGCGCAACACGTGGCGCCGTAGAAGTCGATTACGCTTTGTAAAAGCGTTTCTCCTTTGTATGGCGGGGAGAGGTTTAATAACCGCTGGATGCCGGCACGTGGCGCCTCAGAGTCATTCACGCTTAAAAGCGCTTTTTCATTTTGGCGGGCTTATAAAAGCGTACCGAGAAGATTGAAACCTTTCTTCTCCACTCTTGCATTTGTTTACTCGCTTCGAGTAACCCTTTCGTATTCTTGCGTTTCTTGGCGATTTCATCGGCAGTTGAGAGGTGATTTGCGGTGGTTCCTACTTTCCGTTCGAGATTCCTCCGGTCAACTGCCAACTGCTCCGTTCGTTCTTGCTTACTGCTTTAAACCACTCAGGTAAGTTTTTTCTTCCCGCACACTGAGTGCTTCAAGTTCTCTGAGCGCACTGAGCGCTTGCCGAAATGCCTTTCTTTGGGCTGTTTCGATTTATATGCCTATCTGTTCTTCCTTTTGCAGAGATGGATTCCAAGGAAGCTGTTCGCCCGATGGTTGCTCCTCTCGAGAAAACCACGGTGAAGTTCGATAGAATTCACCAGGAAATGGTGGGGGCCTTCTGGCCCGTGGAGAAAACGCCGGTATACGCATCCCGTGCGGGTGTTTGTCGGGCGATGGGCTGGCCCGTTACCGAGGAGAATAAGGAGAACCGGGTGCTGTGCCTGTACACGGCGCAGCTTGCGGCGGGATTGCGGTACCCCTTTCGCATGGGGTGCAAGATCTCTGTCTTGATTGGGAATGCCCCCAACTCGGTTGGCGCCCAATACTTTCTGAGTATTGCGGGCTTCATTGTCGCCGCCACATGGCCGGCGTGAAGCCCTCGCCGATGTGTTCAACCGTTTTTATCGGTTGGAGGCGAGAGTGGGGGTGCGTTCTTCACGTCACTCCCATAAATGTTGGAAGGTAACCACTCCATCTCCTTCACCTTTGCGCCCAGATCCTACCACAACCGGCACGGATCCTTTTTCTTCTGCCGCGCGAAGGCACATGGGACTTTCCCGTGGCGAGGCGCGACAATCTGTGCAAAGCATTGCGCGGAGGCTGTCTTGACTCACGGGGAGTGCGGTGGCGAGGCATACGTTCAAGCTGCTGGGGTGGTTGGACGATGTCCTTTCGAGGAGCGCATGCGGCGTTCTTCCCTTTCTCGGCTGCCCAATTGGGCGAGACCACCCTAAGGTGGGCTGGGATTAGCACGGGTTTCGTCTTTGGACCCCGAATGCCCCCGCCATACGAGGATGGGCTCCGTCCACCGTGGGACAATGATAGATTCTTTCTTCGCTGCTCTAGCGGCGCCAAAGGTACGCTGCGCATACATACTAATATATTGTAAATTTGTAAGAGTGCAGTAAAACCCTGGTCTGAAGTCCCTTTTTGTCTGCAGATGCCGTCGCAGAACCAGCGAAGCCTGTGGTAAGAAAGCATCCATGCGCATCGCCCAACGAGTGCACTGGCATGTGCACTTGAGGAAGACGCCCTGCCATGGCGGTCAAGGTGTTGGGACCCATTGTCCCAAAAGCTGTCCCAAAAAGAGGGCTGGTATCAAGCCTTCGATGGCTTCTCAGCCGGAGAAGAAGAAGAGGAAAGTGGCTGCCACGCGGCTTTGAGGAAGAGGGCCCTGCCGTGCGGGGACCACAGGCTGAAGGAGTCGGCTGGGGCTGAGAATCCTCTTTGGAGCAGAGGGGCCTACTCAGTTATTTTAAGCTGGAGAGGTCAGGAGCTCTTTGGGGAAGAGGTCCTACCCAGCCGTTTCAGGTGAAGAGGCCGGGGAGCTCGCTGGGAAGAAGTTCCTGAAGAAGAAGGGTGGAGCTTGAAATGCCCCTCTTGCTGAAGAGGTCGTGCCTTCTGCGAGAGGGCCTGAGGAGGCGCGAGCAGATAGCGCTGTTCTCATTGAGGCTGTGCCCATCTCGGTGGTGCAGCCCATTTCTTACGAGAGGCCGCTGAGGCCTTTGTGTATGCAGGCTCTTCGCGAGCCCTTCACCGATTCAAGTGAAGACCTGCCCGGTCATGTGGTCGCGGCGAGATCATTACAGGCGAGTGCCTCCTCCCAAAGGTAAGATGTCGGCGGCTAACGTCCACGATCTCTATGAGAAGGAGGCGATCAGGCTGCAAAGGCTATTGGGAGTACCGGCCCACGGGAGGTACCAGTCATTCCTTTGGGGAGGCGGAGACCACTAATGCAAGGAAGAGATCACTGCAGCCATCCCTCTTGGAGAGGAGATCACTGAAGAGGCCCCTTCAGGGAGAAGGCCCCGCCACGAAGGGGAAGAGGATCCTGGTGGTTGAGGAGACTTCTTCCTCTTCTAATAGTGAGGCCCCGGAGGAAGGGGGTCTGGTGACACGGTCCTCTGTGAGGACAAGTGGTTGGGAAGTTGCCCAACCTTCCAGCAACCAGCTGGAAGTCAGTGGATGGGGGCGTCCTTCTGCTGGTAAGTCTTTTTGATTTTGACAGTATTTTCTTTGCTTTTGAGTTCATACTNATGTTTCCTAGTTGCTTGATGCNTGTTCTTTGTAGGNGAGGGNCCTTCAGGCCAAGGGGCTGGTCCCTGTGAGGCTCTTGTGGACCAAGGGGTCCTTACAGAGATCCCTTCCGATTTGGGGACCGGGAGCGAGGTCCTTGAGAAGACCGGAGTCTGGTCCCACTACTTGGAGCGGAGGCGCGTTGCTGCCAAGTCGGCCCCCAAGTGGTCGAGGCCGAGACCTCACGAGAGTCGAGGCACCGGACCGGACTCGGGGTGTACGAGGAGCAAGGGAGGCTCTGAAAGATGCATGGGATCCGGTCTTCCTCACGAGGAATAGCAGTTCACTTGCTGCGGGGAGGAGCAAACCCTCCAATCACTGCTGGAGGGCTGCGCACCCCTATGTGAGGAGGTGACCGAGCGGAGCACTGGACTCCCCTGCCGAATTCATGAGGAGGCAGCTCAACAAAGTCTGCGAGTAAGACAGCCTCTGGTCTTTATGCATAAGCTTAGTTTAGCCTTTTTCGCTTCCTTTAATAGTATTGGGATGCGGCGGTGTCAAAGGTCATCTTTCTGCTTGAGCAATGGCATGACTTCTGAAGTATGCCAACGGGCGGGGCAGCCCGGATATCAGAGATTGCCTCTCTCGGGAGGAGGCTGGAGTCCTCAAAGAGGAGGAGGAGGAGCTCAAGGAGGAGCATGCCAAGCGCGTAGCCCAACTAGAGAGTTGGTGTGATTATGGCAACCAAGAGCGGGCGCACGGCATGCGGTACCGGTGGGAGCAGGCCTGCCTTCTTGACGTTGCGAAGCAACGCTTCCTTCAGCGAGGAAGCAATGCTTTGGAAGCCAAGCAGCTTGAAAGTGCTGTCTTGAAGGAGTCCCTCCTTTCCTTGGAGGCGAAACCAAAGCCGCCCTTGCGGTGGCGAAGGCCCAAGTTGAGCAGGCGAGGCCGCGGGCGAGGAGCGAGCCAAGCTACTGTCCGAGCTCAGCGGCGGAGAAGAAGGTGGAGGAGGGCAGGCTTGCTGCGAGGTTGCCACTGAAGGCACGCACGGAGGTCGCCACCGACACGGAAAAGGCAATGGCCTCCGTGTGGGAGATGGAGAAGGCTCGGGCCTTCCCCCTTTGAAGGTGAGGATCACGAGTCCTCTTCCTCCATTAAGGTGCCCATCCACGAGCGGATGCCTCGGAGTGGAGAAGCTTGGTGAGATCAAGCCACAGGCGAAGCAGGCGCGAGCCTATGAGGAAGGCTGGCTGCGATGCCGCTTCCAAGTGGAGAAGGCGTTTCCAGCTCTAAGTCTTGGGATCCTGGATGCTGCCAACACCAATGAGCCATCGGTAGAGGCGCTTGATGGGGGAGCAGGGGAAGGAAGATGGGCGATGCACAGTACGCCCTTACGGACTAGGGTGGAGGCTCCAACATGTGGATGCCCCCTATTTTGTAAAAAGACCTGCATTTACACACTTTTTGGGAACAATAGATGAAGTGAAAACTTCCTTTTTCCTTCAACTGTTTTGTAGATTCGCTTTAACTCGCGATAGCCTTGTAGGTACGTTAGCTTAGTTTAATAACCATAGGCTAAGTCTGTCTCATGGAGAGATGTCCTTACAGGGTCCGCGAAGGCGAAGCCACGAGGACTATTTATTATGGAGCTGGAGATTTAGTCTTAAGTTTATAGTGACGAGGCACTTTAAGATCCGCAACAGGCGGAGCCACATGAGTCATTCCAAATGACTTGTGGGTTTACTTGTTGAGCTCCTTTCTTAGGCAAGCTGTTTGCCACGGCGAGCCACATGAGTCATTCAGATGACTTGTGGGTTTACTTGTTGAGCCCCTTTCTTAGGCAAGCTGTTTAGGAGTAAGCCCTTGGGTAGTGGACGGTGTACCAAGTAGAAGTTCCCTGTAGTTTGCTCATCATTTATACGATAAGTATTCGGTAAAGGTTCGGTTTACGGAGTGCAGAGTCGCGCGTTTGGCGAAGGCAGTAGGGCGCTTGTTGAGACAAGTGGAGAACCATCTCGAGGTTACAGGGGTAAGACCCGCGGCGCAAGGGGATTACCCTTGGGACGAGGCGAGTTGAAGGTCGGCTGGGGAATGAGACCCGCAACCACCTGTGTGGAGAAGTCCGAGCGGAAGGTCTGCTGTGGCGTGCGAGGACGACTTACACATAGACCTTCAGCGAAGGAGCCGAGTTGAAAATGAGACCCGGTTACCCTTCCCGCGGCGCGAAGGATTACATAGACCTTGAAGGGCAAAGGGGGGCGAGTTGAAGGTGAAGGTTGGGAATGAGACCCGCAACCACTGTGTGGAGAAGTCCGAGCGGAAGGTCTGCTGCGGCGTGCGAGGCGACTTACACATAGACCTTCCTGAAGGAGCCAAAGGGGTTACCCTTCCGCGGCGCAAGGGGATTACCCTTGGGGCGGGCGAGTTGAAGGTCGGTTGGGAATGAGACCCGCAACCACTGTGTGGAGAAGTCCGAGCGGAAGGTCTGCTGCGGCGTGCGAGGACGACTTACACATAGACCTTCTGAAGGAGCCAAAAGGGGTTACCCTTCCGCAGCGCAAGGGGATTACCCTTGGGGCGGGGCGAGTTGAAGGTCGGTTGGGAATGAGACCCGCAACCACTGTGTGGAGAAGTCCGAGCGGAAGGTCTGCTGCGGCGTGCGAGGACGACTTACACATAGACCTTCTGAAGGAGCCAAAAGGGGGTTACCCTTCCGCAGCGCAAGGGGATTACCCTTGGGGCGGGGCGAGTTGAAGGTCGGTTGGGGAATGAGACCCGCAACCACCTGTGTGGAGAAGTACGAGCGGAAGGTCTGCTGCGGCGTGCGAGGACGACTTACTCATAGACCTTCTGAAGGAGCCAAAAGGGGTTACCCTTCCGCAGCGCAAGGATTACCCTTGGGGCGGGGCGAGTTGAAGGTCGGTTGGGGAATGAGACCCGCAACCACTGTGTGGAGAAGTGAGACTTGACAAGGTCTCGATGCCATAACTCAGACCTTCTGAAGCAGCAGGGGTTACCCTGACCGGCCGGATTACAGAGGGCGGTGGAGAGGGCATTCGAAATGCCGTGTAAGCTGTGAGAGACAGTGAGGAAATACATATGTATTTTATTGAATTTGTGAGACTAAGGACTTACACGTAATATGGGCGCAAGTCATCCGCATGAAAGTTGCGGGGAGCAGACGACCATCATGGTCTTGCAGTTCATAGACTCACAGGCGGACTTGTTTATGAACAATATAAGGCCCGTCCCGGTTGGGTCGCAGACACCCCGCTTGGGGTCGCGAGCGGTGAGGGCCGATTTAAGTAAGGCAAGGCCTCCTTGGTGCAGTACCTTGGGTTTGACCGGGAATTATGATGAAGACTGAGCCTCTGTTTGAGGGCAGTCATGCGAAGGCGAGCACCTTCGCGCAATTCTTCAATTAAGTCGAGTTTGGCACGGAGCCCTTGAGCATTGGCTTCGTCAGTGAAGTTGATCATACGGATTGTAGGAGATCTACCTCAATAGGTAGGAGCGCATCTGCGCCGTATACTAGAGAGAAAGGCGTCTCTCTGTGGGGTTCGCGTTGTGGTGCGATAGTCCCATAAGACACTTGGGAGTTCATCTACCCGGCGGCCCTTGGCCCCATCCGGGCGTTTCTTGAGGCCTTCCTTGAGGGTTCGGTTGGTGACCTCAACCTGTCCATTAGGCGGGGTGTGCCACCGGGCAAAAGCATGCGGACATTATTGTCCTGTGCCCATTGTTGGACACCGTGATCGGCGAACTGAGTGCCATTATACGTAATAATAGCACAAGGGCTGCCGTATCGGCAGAACAAGATTCTTCCAAAGAAACTTGATAATCTTGGCGGAAGTGATGGAGACCGGGGGTTCTACCTCGACCCATTTAGAAAAATAATCCATTGCTACAACACGAGCGGTGCGACTGGAGCGGTCGGCATTGGACCAATGAGGTCGAGGCCCCACAGGCGAAGGCACCTTTGGATTTGTCGATCTTTGGAGATTCCGTGGATGGTAGCCGCTGGATGCGAGAATTGATTTGCTTGGTGGCACGTTTTGACCAAGGCAGCGGCGTCCTTTTTCAAGGTAGGCGGTAGTATCCTTGACGGAGGGCTTTGTGGGCAAGCGCCTCCGCAGCGATGTGAGCGCCACAATTGCCTTGGTGGAGAGTGTCCAAGACAGGCGTCCCTCAAGGGTGCTAAGGCACCGTTGTAGAGGCGCCGCAAACCCGCGATGCCATAATTGGTCATCAATGAGGACGAAGCGGAGGGCTTGCTTGCGAACCTGGGGATCTGTGGTGCTGGCTTTTAGCGCAGCAATGATAGGGTTTCTCGATGCTGTGACTAGATCTGCGTTGCTAGAGAGGCAATATCAATACCTTCCGTGATGGAAGGACTGGTCGAGTGGCTGTGGTAGAGGAGTCTTTCCCTTTGATAGCATGTCTGCTGTAGTGTTCTCGTAGCGAGGAACATGTATAAAGATGACTTCTTCAAAGTCGGTTCGTAGGGTGTTTACCAACTTAAGGTATTTGATCGGGGTGGCGTCCTTGCACTCGGCGCACCCTTGAACACAGTGAATCACCAGTGCGAGTCCTTGTGGACATGGAGGCGGCGAATGCCTCGCCCTTGTGGCGAGTTTCAGCCCGGCTACGAGGGCCTCATATTTCGCAACATTGTTAGTTACTTGAAATTGAAAAGAGACACGAAGGAATACTTCCATACCTAGGGGTCACGTAGATACACACCCCTGCGGGGATTCGAGTTTGGATGAGCCATCCACAAATAAGTCCCATTCGGGAGGAGTGGGACGAGGAGTGGGGCCCCGCTCGGGGCCGAGAGTACATCAGCATTTGAGAATTCCGCAATAAAGTCGGCGAGGGCCACGGCCCTTAATTGCCTTTCGGGCTCATAATTGATGTTAAAGCCGCCAAGCTCGATGCACCACTTGGCGGCGCCCGAATGTTCGGGCGCTGAGGATGTCTGAATTGGCAAGTCCGTTCGGACTATAATAGTGTGCCCTTGGAAATAGGGCTTGAGCTTCCTTGCTGCATATACAAGGGACAATATAGCCTTTTGGAGGAGGATACCTTGTTTACGTATCTTGGAGAGTGTGGCTGGTGTAATAGACCGGCCATTGCTTGGCGGCTTCTTCCTTAATAAGGGCCAGGCGACACTTCTTTCCGAAGTGGCGAGGTAAAGGACCAGGTCATCGCCTGGCCTAGGGCACTTGAGTGCCGGTAGTTCTTGCAGGTGTCGTTTTATGGAGGCATATGCCTCCTGACACTCCTCCGTCCATTTGCAAGCTTTTTTCTTGCGAATCTGATCGAAGAAAGGTTTGCAGCGATCACTTAGTTTAGAGGCGAATCGTCCCAAGGCCACTAGCTTTCTGCCAGTTGTTGGACTTCCTTGAGCCCCCTAGGGTGCGCAAGGTGGTGATTGCTTCAATCTTTTTGGGATTTGCATGGATTCCTCCTTTGGAGATTTGGTATCCCAGGAACTTCCCTTCGCCCACGCCGAAGATACACTTCTTTGGATTTAATCGCATATTGTATTTGCGGAAGTTGTCGAATGTTTCCCTCAAGTCTGTGAGGTGGGTTGGGGCGGCCTTGCTTTTGACCACAATGTCATCTACATAGGCTTCAAGATTTCGGCCAATCGGCCTGCGAAGACTTGATTTACAAGCCTTTGGAAGGTAGCCCCGCATTTTTAAGCGAAGGGCATTACGATATAATGATATCTTGCTTCGCCGAGAGTAAAGGCGGTTTTACCGCGTCCTCCGAGTCCATAAAGACTTGGTGGTACCCGCTATAAGCATCGAGAAAAGAAAAAACCGAGTGATGAGCGGTTGAGTCAACCAGTTGGTCAATGGATGGTAAAGGATAGGGGTCCCTTGGGCAGGCCCTATTAACCCCCTTGTAGTCCACGCAAAGTCGCCACTGACCGCCCTCTTTATCGGCGAGGACAATATTCGCAACCCATTCAGAGTAGTGAACTTCCTTGATTATATTTGCCTTAAGCAATTTCTGCACTTCATTGCGTACAAAGTCCTTACGGTCAAGGGCCATGCCCCTTGTTTTCTGTCTAACCGGGCTAAAGCCGGGGAGTACACTTAACTTGTGAGAAATAACAGCAGGATCAACTCCTGGTAGGTCCTCGGGGCTCCATGCGAAGACATCACTGTTGGCATGGAGGAGGTGGATGAGTGCTTGCTGGTCTTTTTCCTCGAGGTCCTTTCCCACCCGAAACTTCTTCCCGGGAGAGATCTCAACTTCTTCAAAGGCTCCGGACAAGTCAGGAGCAGCTTCGCCCACAGGACCAGCTTCCTCTGCCGGTGCCTTCCTCTTAGGCTCGGATGGCCGGGAAGCTGCGGGGCCCGGCGAGGCAGAGACATAATTGCCTCAGCCACATTCTCAGGCGACAAATATATAGGCATCCCCACCGCAGTGTGAAAAACTAGAGTCGTGGTTCGCACATCACAGCGGACATGGAACTCGGTTTGAGTATGTCGCCCGATGATGGCGTTATATGGCGTAGGAGATCCGGGACGATAAAGTCCACATAGCTCGAATGACATACCTGCTTTTTCTCCTTGGTGGTTCCCATCATCATGTAGGGCGGGGTGATCGACCCCGTGGTTGGGATTTCATCCCGTCCTATTCCAAAGGTGGCCCCCTTCGCGGGCTGAATTTGTGACAAAGGCACCTTTGCCTCAACAGTGTGCTTGTAGATCACGTTGGCATTTGCCCCGTATCCATGTAGATTCTATCAGCGTCCCAGCCCTTGTCACGGGCGGTGATAACCAAGGGGTCAGCGTGCGGTATTGCCACAGAGGTGCCATCGCTGCGATGCAAAAACCGAGTAGAGGAGTGGTCTATCTGGTAGATCTGCCTCATATGACGGCGTCTTGCCGAAGCGCCTTCACACCTGTGTGATTACGCCGATATGTCCCCTTGCCGGGGGACTGAACCAATTCTCCCGACACAGGTTTCTTTGGGAGCGCCCCGCCGGCGGTCCTCGGCCGGCGCCCTTCACGGTCACCTTCTCTTCTACGGTCCTCAGTTTGGAGCAAGTACTCCCTGAGCTTGCCTTGAGCCAGCATTTCTCCAATCATACGCTTGAGCTCAAAACAGTCCTCAGTGTCGTGACCTTTGTCACGGTGGTAGCGGCAAAACTTGTTGCTTTGCCTTGTTATTTCTGGGAGAGGCGAGGCCAAGTGGGGACCGCCCTCTTGTTCCAAGGCATGGAGGATGTTGGTTCGAGATTCCCTCGGTGGGGAAGAGAGATGTATGCCCTTTCCCTCTTGGGGCGTGAGTCTTGCCTTTGAGACCTAGGGTCCGGTCGCGGGGTTGCCCTTGGCGTCCGCCGTGGCGGCTCTGGCGAGTGGTCGAGTGACCTCTTCCGTATTCATGAACCGTGACGCTGTACTTAAGAATTGTTCCATGTTGGTGGGCGGGTTAGTGTGGACATCCACAAAGAAAAGGGACTCCCGGCGGAGGCCTTGGATAGCTGCAAGCGGCGAGCTTCTTCTCCCGGTGTTAGGGACACGGATAGACTCGGCACAGGCGTTGAATATATTCTCCGAGGGCTCATCCTTTTACGCCGTATCTTAAGAAGGTGCCCTGCCGTTTTAGGAGGTGGTTTGGATACCACAAAATGGTTGGAGAAATTGCGGGATAGTTCCTCGAAGGAATCAAACCGTTTGTCCCGGAGAGTGGTGTACCGGTTGGCGGCGGCCCGGTAAGTGTGGAGCTGAAAGCTCTACGAGCGTGTTGTCGTCCGCCCTTGCTATTGCCATTGCGGAAAGCGTGTGGCGGAGATGAATATCGAGTGCAGCAGGCCATCATAAGCATCCGGCTTAGGCTGTGGCCCAGTCGGAAGAGGGGTTTCTAAAACCCTCGAGTAAAGGTTGGGTCCAGAGGTGGTCGGACCCATCACGGAGATATTATGGACTTTGGCCCTTTCATCTCTTTTTCCACTTCCTCTAATCGTCTAGTAAAGCGCGATAAGTAATGACGAAGAAGGATCGGGGTTACTTACTTGCCGAGGAGGAGTAGGCTGGCGTTGGCTGATTAGTCCGCAGCGTTCAACGCTATCCGTAACGCCCGAAGAGTGGTGGCGAGAGTTTCACGTAAGTTGAAGGCAACCGCCTCGGTGATCGTTGCGGGGCGGCGGATCCAGTCCGTTGGAGGGTGTTTGGAGGTGGAGTGTTTCGCTCACGAGGCATGTTACGGGCAACGTGGGAGGAGCTTTCCTCTGTTGAGTGAATAGAGAGTTCTCCCGTTGTGGGGAACGTGGTTCGAGGATGGCTCCGATGGTGGGTCATTGTTCGTACTTGCCCGGGAGGATTCCTCCTCCCTTGACGACATTCTGTTGGCACTCGGGTGGTTGGCATGACTTATTGCTTGTGGTTTGTAATATGGGTTTATAGCAAGAACTTTCTTTCCCACAGACGGCGCCAAAGCGATAGTCTCGTCCCCAAAGAAGGTCCGGACTCTCAGTTGATATGGTGGAGAAGATGATGTTCTTGAGACTCCAAGCTTGCTGTTCAGAGTAATCTGTAAAAGATAGGAAGAATACTCAGAAGTAGCAAGAGGGGAGTGGGGGGGGCGTGTAGTAGCTTACCCGATTTAGGGTGGACATCACCCTATTTATAGAGTGATGCCGGAGAAGAGCCTCCCGGTTGAAGCCCTTAGGCAGGCTGTTTGAGATAAGTCATGTGTCGACTGATTGGAGATAAGGCGGCTGTGATGATGAAGATCTCAGCAAACCGCCTTAGGTGATTCACTTGTCGAGAGAATGTCGGCGTATAAATCTAGTGAAGATCTCCCGAGGCTCGTGCTGCCCTCCTTATTGGCCAGTTGATCTTCCTCGTAATCCACTCTCGAGAAGGCTACAATGCTAAAGAATGAGGCTTCAACAATGGCAAGTTGAGATGCGGTGGAAGGATCGGGAGATCACCCTAAACATCCTCCGGGAGAGCCAGGGTTGAAGAACTTTCCGTCCGGGACGCCCGAAGTAGTTGCTCGTAGTGGGAAACTCTTTGGATAAGTTTTGCCACAATGGCCACTGCCTTAGTAGCCCGCTGTTCAGCGCTACTTCGGGCGTCGTCTATCTTCTAGACAACTTGGGACACCCAGCCCGAAAGGCACATCATCTGCAGAAAGTACTTAGTTATGGACATAAAATTTTATTTAGAAGGAACTAGCAGAAGGAAACAATACCTGGGAGCCAAGGACGTTCAGCCTGGAGGTGGCCACAGCCAGGTCCGGGAACTGATGCACGAGGCAGTCCATGGTCCGGGCGGTAGAGACCCCATTCCAAATCTTTGGGGTCATCTCCTTGGCATCCTCTTCATCCATGAGGTTTTGGTCCTCATGGATAAGTCACTTCTGCTCCCGGGGGATCAGTTCTGATCCATAACGGGCCAGCTTGGCGTCCCGCTCCTGCCTGGCCTTCTCCTAGGCCTCCTTCCACCTTGGACCTTTACAGTAGAAATGCGTCCGGGTAACTTCATGAACTGGGTCATCTCAGAACATTCGGGAAAGATTCCCGAAGATATTCCAGAAACACTTATGCTCTAAGGAGACGCGTTGATTACCTAGATCGAAGTCCGAAGGTAAAACCTCCGGAGCTTGCTCTTCAGCGATTGACGTCGCCTTGAATTTCCCCCAAAGACGCCTTCTTTTGTCCGGAGAAGGACCTGCCCGATCTTACGCGTCGAGCAGATCCTCGAAGGTCGTCTACGTAACCGGTGACCGGACTTCAGAAGGGCCAGAGGCAGGGACCTCCGGGACATCCGCAGTATCCCTCTTCCTTTTCTTCGGCTCAGCTGCCGGAGGCTGGGAGGGGGCAGCCTTAGAAGGTTCCTTAACAGGCTTGGCTTTGATGCCCTTGAACAAGCTCTGAAGATCGATCTTCAGGGTCATTTCTGCAAAAACGATGGGAGTTAGTTAATACACACAGTAATGTGAAATAGTGAAGGAAAAGGTATGAACCTTCTACAAAAGCCGCGTTCGGGATTTCCCCCCGCAGACACCGAACCAAAGCTAAGTCTTTAGGGGAGGGGGAACTTTCCCTGACCCCAAGTGCCCGCAAGTCACCTTGGATAATCCCCAAGTGAGATAGAACTCCTTTGGTGATAAGGACCCAGTTGATCGCCCGAACCAGCCTACCAACCGCCGCAACCTGCTCCGGAAAGCTTTGTAGTTCTCCCGAGCACCCTCCAACTCCAGCAGGAGGGAAGGATCCTTCACGTCCACAAGTTCTCCAACCTTCTAGACAGTTTGAAGGCCCCACGATGCTTCGGGCTTCATGAAAAAGAACTCCCCATGCCACCCTTTCCTACTCGAAGGTAAATCCCAAATAAGATTGAACTTCCTTTAGGGGTTCCCCCTAGCCCCGAAATAGTAGAAACAGTTCCTTGGCTTCGGGACGATTTTGTAGAATTGCAGGAAGGTGGGAATTTTAGGTTCTACCCCAAACACCATACTCAACACGAGGAACACGTTGATATGGCAGAAGGTGTTCGGGCTTAGCTGGTTGATGGCTAGTCCATGTGACTCGGCTAACTCTTGGACGAAAGGGCGCGGGGGGAACCTAAGGCCGCACTCCAACTGGTCCTAAAAATTACTAAGCTACCAACACCCGGTTCGTATACACGACACTCAGGTGTTGGTATCCTGATAGCCATGTGCGGGGGAGGAAGAAATCGCGTTGGCAGCGCTTAACTAGTTCGGGAGTAGCTTTGCTCCGGAAATGGTCAACTTCAGACCACCATCCTTCGGGTATGGGGCCACTAGCTTCTAAGAGACTGCCCGAAGGACGAGCAGAAGAAAGAATGGGAAAAGAAGAGGCAAGTACCTCGAGAAACTGGACGAAGAATGTTGCGACGAAGAGACAGCCTAAGGTTGACCGGAGAAACGTTCGCAGCAGCGTTAACGACAGAGTGGTATTGACCGTAGAACTTGTCGACGACATAGGCACCCTCTTTGTCGGTGGTACTAACTGTCTCCTGATTGAGAAATGGTGCTAGGTATTCCTCTTGGGCAACTTTCTCAACACTTCTCCACAGCTGGAAAAAGCTAATCGCCTCTTTGAGCGATGGGTTGTCCGTCGTGAAAAAGAGGAGATAGAGAGAGAGAGAGAGAGCAAAGGAGAGAGAGCAAGAAGCAAGAATGAGGTATGGATAGCAACTCTGGAACTGTTCCTTATTTAAGGATGTCCGGGAAGGTGAACCGTCACAAAGCGATGCACATCCACCAATGGTCAAAAAGTAGCAGTTAATGCACTAACCGCAATAGAACTACTGTTCATTTCAAAAGTCCGAACCATGGTGGTTCGGGCAATTCAAAGGGAGGATGCAAATCCTCATTTCAAAAGCCCGAACCAAGGTGGTTCAGGCAATCCAAAGGGAGGATGCAAATCCTCATTTCAAAAGCCCGAACCATGGTGGTTCGGGAAATTCAAAGGGAGGATGCAACTCCTCATTTCAAAAGCCCGAACCATGGTGGTTCGGGCAATTCAAAGGGAGGATGCAACTCCTCATTTCAAGAGTCTGAACTATGGTGGTTCGGGCAATTCAAAGGGAGGATGCAACTCCTCATTTCAAGAGTCCGAACCATGGTGGTTCGGGCAATTCAAAGGGAGGATGCAACTCCTCATTTCAAGAGTCCGAACCATGGTGGTTCGGGCAATTCAAAGGGAGGATGCAACTCCTCATTTCAAGAGTCCGAACCATGGTGGTTCGGGCAATTCAAAGGGAGGATGCAACTCCTCATTTCAAGAGCCCGAACCATGGTGGTTCGGGCAATTCAAAGGGAGGATGCAACTCCTCATTTCAAGAGCCCGAACAATGGTGGTTCGGGCAATTCAAAGGGAGGATGCAAATCCTCATTTCAAGAGTCCGAACCATGGTGGTTCGGGCAATTCAAAGTGTCACAACCACCCCGCCCGGTTGCGGAGGCGGAGCCGGCTACGACGTCGAGAACCGGAACCTACGGCGGAAAGCGCGGCAATGGAGCATCGAGCCCAATTAACAAACAGCCAAGTGACAACTAGCAACCTAGATACTCAATCAAGGCAAGCATACCAGTAAATCCAACTTCTACCAAACATGCAGTTCATGGTGTCAAACCTCAACCATCGCCACAACACAGAAACACCAAAATCCATAATATAGCAACAACTCCAATGTAAGCAAGTCGGGCTCGCCTCGACTTAAGACAAACAAAGGCAGAATATATCTCAGATTATATGTCTTATACAAATACATGATCTAAACTACATGCATGCAGCTACAGCTACAGAGCCATTAAACCGAAACCTATATATATACCTATGTGCGGAATCGGAAACCTTCTCGCTCAGGAGATTTCCCGCACGTGGTACCTTCTTCTTGAAACCCCAAAATAATGAAAGCACCGCAGATCTCTACTCCGCTGGTTGCTTGTCAGGACGGCCTGAAAGGTTTAAACAAAAGAAAGGGTGAGTCCTCGAAAGGACCCAGTAAGGGCTAATGGTAAAACGCAGTTGCTCAAGTGGCAACCCGCTGAACCTGCAAAACAGAATATCACAAGTATATACACAATATATGAATATATAACATAAAGTAAACCGAATCCCAATCATATGCGGTCCAACCGCGTAGCGACCCATGACGGCGGCCCTCTTACTGAGGTCGAATATCTGAGTAATGTAATGCAATGTAAAGCACGGTACCGGCTGGGGTCGCGATCCCCAAACTGTCGTAGGGTCACAGAAGTATACCGGCACCCCAAGTGCGGATATACACAGAATGTCAGCACCCTCCAGTGCAGACACCACAGAACAGATCCAAGGAGTACCCGTGGCCTTTAAGACCATCCGGGACCCGTCACAGAACAGAACCATATAATAATAATAATAAAGCATAAGTATAAACAGAAATATCATCACCTGATAGGCATATACGGAACAGAATAGGAACCCGGGCCTCTAAGGTCATCCGGGCCATGAAACAGAACAAACGTACATTTTACCAATTAAGCCCTTACCTCAGCGACACCGCTCCGTTGCACAATTCCCGGGAAATCCCGGCTCCCGGCCCGAAAAGTCGCAATTTGCCTTTTACGGTCCCACTCTACTCCACCCACGCAGAAACAAGCTGAACAACTATAATTATGTCAGAACACATCCAACAAACCTCAGAAACCAATTCCTGCACAAACCCGCACTTTCCCGCAAAATTCCACAGAAAGCTCGGTTTTACGAACCGAGCTAGAACCTTGTTATTCCAACACCCACAACCACATTCCAACCTTAAAACCCGCATTCCAGACATTTTCCCCGGTAAACCCGCATAAAACTAACTTTCTCATTTCTAACCCGAAAATGACATTTCAAACGCCATATCGCACCTACTTTCATCCACATTACCAATTTAGCATCCAATTCAATCAACACACAACATCCACATGGAAAAAGAATCACTTGAACAATTCAACCCTTAACCAATTTTTCCCCACACTTTCAAATCAAACCATTCAAGCTTCCAATCAATCATACCAATCACCAATTACACTTTCTAACCAACATTACTAACCAATTGCACCAAAATCACAAAACCCCAACTTTGAATATTTCGCCAATTTGGGGATTTCTCTCCCAACTTGTTTTCCACCAAATTGAAACCATAGATTGTCTTAGAATCATGCAAGGAACAACATATCTCAAGCATGATTCAAGAACACAAACATACACAATTTTAGAAATTTAAGCTTAATTTCGGCCTTTAGGGTTTCTTCAAACCAAGGAGTTTTTCCAAAATCTAACCATAGATTCTTACTCCCTCATGCCCAAGAACAACATACCTAAATTTGGAAGCAAGAGGATCACTAAAATTCATAGCCAAGAACAATCCTTATTTTCAAAAATCCCCTCTTTTTCCAACATTCTCTTATTTCCAAACTTGAAAGAGAAGAAGAAAGGAAGCTTACCAATCTTTGGAGCTTAAAGCCTTGAAGTTTCAGCCAAGATAATGAAGAACATGGAGCTTCATGAACAGTACCCATGGCTGCTCTTGTGTTCGGCAGAGAGAGAAGAGAAGGAAGAAGAAAAGAAATGAAATGAAATTACCTCATTTTAATTACTAATATCCCTTATATATTATCCTTTCTTTTTCCTCTTAAATTATAAAGGGACAAGTGTCCCAGCCCAAAGGCTGCTGCCGACATTTGGCCCAGCTTGGTCCAAAATATTACTTACTTTTGGGTTAATTGCAACTTAACCCCCAATTCTCCAAATCTTTGCAATTAAAGCCCAAATATAGGTAACGAACTCCAAATGAACCCAAGACTGACCAGAATCCTCAGAATATCATAACATTCATAAAACATTTTTCAAATATTTATTTACCATTCCAGAAGGCCCTACCGAGCTCGCCGATCCCGAACAAATCCGGCGTGGCCGCACAACAATCGAACCACAACCCATCACAACAAAATTCCACAAAAATAACCATAAAATCCACCTGAAAATATAACATGACTTGCCCTGGGGCCGACGGAAAAATTCCATCCCGAGCCCCGGGATTCCACCCACCCCGGAGTCGCCCGGACCGCATGTCACGCCCCGAAAAATATGCTCCGTAAAACCTCCGGTCGCTCCCACGATTCCAAATCCGCAAACGGTTTCTCAATCCGAGGTCCCGGTGCGCTACCGAGCCCGTATGACGCCCCGAGACAAGCCCGGCCCCGGAAAAATATTTTCCGCGGAAATGTCCGGGACCCACACGACCTCAAATCCCGAAGGATCACCAGAAATGATGCTCGATAAGTCTCGGGAGCCAATTAACCGCCAGAATCGTGACCCGCAGCCAAAACCGAGCCCGGTCACCCGGTCGCAACCCGCTCGGGGTGACCGTAACACAAAGGGAGGATGGAAATCCTCATTTCAAGAGTCCGAACCATGGTGGTTCGGGCAATTCAAAGGGAGGATGCAAATCCTCATTTCAAGAGTCCGAACCATGGTGGTTCGGGCAAGTCAACGGGAGGATGCAAATCCTCATTACAGTAGTCCGAAGCATGGTGGTTCGGCAATTCAAAGGAGGATGGAAATCCTCATTTCAAGAAGCCGGAATGGAAAGGAATGGCAGTCCATCGAGACCCGCCGCGCGTAGCGGACCCGAAAACGGAAAGATTGTGGAAGCAAACCAACGGAAATTTCATGCGTATAACCAAAATAAAATGCAACCATACAATTCATGCACTAATAACGAGTAAGCCCCGCCCTCCGTGGACGAGTGCTTACGCACCAAAACATATATACATACAGAATTCACAGAACCTAAAATGTCTAGCAAGCGCCAAGCGCTCAGAACATATACAGAACAGAATACATAAATATATACAGAAATACAATCATCA
This sequence comes from Stellera chamaejasme, assembly GCA_024586325.1. Taxonomy (NCBI): domain Eukaryota; kingdom Viridiplantae; phylum Streptophyta; class Magnoliopsida; order Malvales; family Thymelaeaceae; genus Stellera; species Stellera chamaejasme. The sequence continues at coordinate 22,685,918 of CM044979.1, forward strand.
CAAAGAAACTGTAAAACATGCACATGCAAACACAGAGCCAAGCCTAGGACTAAGCGTCAAATACCTCGCGGGATTCAGATCCAAAAGACAATCCCGGGCCGCAAGGTGAAGCTGCTGCAAAACACAACCGAGGTAGAACCTCACGGAAATCTACTCCGCAGGCCGCTTATCGCCCACTCGAAACCCAAAAACAGTAACCCAAAGACGGTTGAGTCCTAAAAGGACCCCGTAAGGGATATGGGGTAAGGTAATTATATGTAACCCTTCAAAACAGAAAGATAGCAATACATGCAATGAATACGGAATAACATGCAAGTACGGAAAATAGATCGGAGTCCCGAAGGACGTGCGATTCTAAATCGCCATAACCCTTATAACAAATCGAACGACAGACCTCCACTAAGGGAGTCGGAAGCCGAAGCTAATACATAAGCATGGTGCACCAGCTGGGGTAGCAAACCCACAACTGTCGTAATGTTATGCAGCAGTATGCCATAAGGCATACTCCTACAAACTACAGAATATGCCCAAAGGCATAAAATTCGAAATACTAGCAGAGCAGAAAATGAAACCAAAACATATACTTAGCTTACCAAAACAATGTAACCAAACCCTTACCTCAAAATCCAGTATTGGACCGATTCGGATAACTACCACACCGAGCCCCGAAACTTAGAACTTCTCTTTTCCTAACCTCCGAACCTCGAATCTGCCAAACCAAGTTGAATTAGAACCCTTATCAACCACACTACCAAACTACATCCCCGACCCCAAAACCGAAAATCCGCAGCACTTCCGTAAAATTCCGATTTTCACAGAAACGTCAGAATTCAGAACCAACTTAGGCAATGCAAGATTATACATTGACAAACATCATACAATAAGCAGAACTGATCAAATCCAACCTTAAACCCTTCATTACCCGCCATTTTCCGATAGTCCCGCTTAATTGTAACTTTTCCATTTCTTAACCGAATTCAACGTTTCAAACTTCCATCCACTCCTAAATTCAACCCCAACACCATATAAACATCCAATTTAACCAAAATGAACCTCCAACATTGAAAAAGAATCATTCTAAAATTTGGTTCTTAATCAACTTTTATCCAACTTCCAATTCAATCCATTCAAGCTACCAAACAACCATTCCAACCACCAATTCCACTTCTAAACCAAGCATGCTATCCAATTGCATCCAAACAACAAAATCCAACACAAACATACACCTAAACAAATCGGCCAAAAGGGGTTTTCACCTCAACTTGTTTTCCATCAAATTGAATCCACACATAAGCTTAGAATCATGCTAGGACTAACATACTTGAAGCATGAAACAAGATAACAAACACACACCATTTTGGAAAATCTTCCATAAATTCGGCCATAATAGGGTTTCCATCCAAGTTGTGTTTTCCAAAATCCAACACTTGATTAACACTCTCCTACAACCCAAGAACAACATACTAAAACATGGGAGGAAGAGAATCATCCTAGCTTATAGCTAAGAACAAACCCAACATTTGCCAAAACTCCTCTTTTCACCACTAAACTTCAAAACTAATGAGAAAAGAGGAGAAGGGATGATGCTTACCACAAGTAGCATCCAATTTCTCTTTGATTTCTACCAAGAAGAAGAAGTTCAAGCTTGGAGGTGAGCTTCAACCATGGCGTCGGCAGCAGCAACCAAAGGAAGAAGAAGAAGAAGAAGAAGAAGAAATGAAAAGAAATGAGATAAGTTATTTTGTAAAGTAATAAGTTATATATAGTCTTCCCTTCACTTTAAAACCCATCTCTCTCTTCCTTAAATCAAAAATAGCCAAGTGTCCCTAACCTCACCCAATTCTGCCGAAAATCTGCTGCCCATGCTGATTTTTATTAAATTTGCACCCAATTGCAAATTAACTCCCAATTTTTCCGAAAGTTCCAATTCTTTTTGCCCAAAAATAATTACCGAATTCCAAAATTAACGAAACTTGGACACAACCCTCAGAATATTATAACATTCACAAAACATATTTCAGAAGTTCATTTACCATTCCGGAGTGTCCTACCGAGCTCGCTGAACCCGAACCAAAACCCGACGTGCGGCGTGTCAACTCGAACCGAAATTCCGTCACTCCAAAATTCTACAAAAATCCATAAATTCCATCTTAAATTATAACACAACTTACCCCAAAGCCGTCAGAAAATTTCCATCCCGAGCCCCGGGATTCCCGCCCCGAGCCCGGAGTCGCCCGAACCGAACGTCCCGCCCCAAATATTAAACTCCACAACCATCACCAGGACGTTTCCACGACTCCAAAACTGCAAACGGCTTCCCAAACTGAGATCTCGAGAGTGCTACCGAGCCCGTTGTACGTCCCGAGACGACCCCGACAACCCCCCGGCGCCAGAAAAATATTTTCGGCGGAAACGTCCGGGGGACCCACACGACCTCAAATACGGAAGGGTTCGCCAAAATGATACTCGGATAGGGCTCGGGAGCCGTCTGAACGCCGAAAACGTGACCCGCAGCTAAAACCGAGCCCCGGGTCACCCGGCCGCAACCCGCTCGGGGTGACCGTAACATCCTCCCCCTTAGGACTCTTGGTCCTCCAAGAGTTGTATCAACCGCTGATATCGCTGGGTATCGGTCCCGAATGTCCTTCTCTGCCTCCCAAGTCGCTTCCCGGTCGGCATGATGTGACCACCGAACCTTGACCATGGGAATCAACTTGCTACGAGTCTCGACATCCCTATCCGTAAAGGCTACCGGTACCTCCCGATAAGAAAGATCGGGTTCCACTGCACCTCCTCCACCGGAATCGCCCGAGTCGGATCCGAATGCACTTCTTCAACATGCTAACATGGAAGACATTGTGCACAGCAGCAGACTAGAGGTAACGCCAACCGGTATGCCACCCTACCGACCCGCTCCGAGAATCTCATATGGGCCGATATACCGTGGGGCCAACTTGCCCTTCTTCCCGAATCGATCGTCCCGCGGATAGGTGCTACCTTGAGCCAAACCCTATCCCCAACCTCAAACTCCGAGCCCTACGGCGACGGTTCGCATAAGTAGTGGTGCGGTCGTTCGCGGCTTTGATCCGCGCTGAATCAATCTGATCTTCGCCGTAGTCTCCTCAATAAGCTCGAGTCCCAACTCAACCCTATCGACGCATCGGTCCAAAGAATGTGGTGTCATACACCTCCTCCCGCATAACGCCTCATATGGTGCCATACCAATCGTAGTCTGGAAGCTGTTGTTGTACGAGAACTCAATCAAAGGCAAGCTGCTGGTCCCAATCTCCTCCAAAGTCTATAGTACAGCTTCGCAAAGATGTCCTCCAATATCCGAATCACCCGCTCCGACCGCCCGTCATGTCTGTGGGTGATAAGTCAGACTCAGATGGAGTCGCGTGCCCAGCGCTTCATGAAAAGCCTTCCGAACCGTGCCGTAAACGCGGATCACGGTCGAGATACAATGGAGTCTAGTACTCCATGTAATCGTACAATCTACGATGTAAAGCCGGGCAAGCTTCTCCAGGGGGTCTGTGACCCGAACAGGCAGAAAGTGTGCGCACTTTGTCAGCCGATCCACAATAACCCAGATAGCATCATGGCGAGACCGTGTCAGGGGCAGTGCAGTCAGAAAGTCCATAGTAACATTGCCCCACTTCCTGACTGGAATGGGCAAAGTCTGCAGTGTCCTCGCCGGTTTCGGTGCTCAATCTTCACTCGCCGACAAACGGCACACCTAGACACATGTGTGGCAATGTGCCTCCTCATCCTGTGCCACCGTAAGTGAGTACGCAGATCCCGATACATCTTCTCACTCCCGGGATGAATACTCAATCTGCTCGAGTGCGCCTCCTCTAAAATCTCACTCCGAGCTCTTGATCCTCCGGTACATAAAGGCGGTCTCGGAAGTATAGCAATCCTCGCCTATACCTTGAAATGCCGGTAACAAAGACCCCTTATCCTCCCGGATAACTTCTTCAGCCCCGGATCTCTACCTTGCGCCTCGCGCACTCTATCAAGCCACTCGAATGTATGGTAAGTGTGTATACCCGAGCACGCTCCCGTAGCTGCCACTTGTGCCAAAGGCACGTCGATCACTCTCCTCGGATCGGTCACCAACATCTCCTCCCTTGACCAACCCGGTATACTTCTGCCGGTGCATCGGCAAGCGTGTTGCCCTTGCCAGAGATGTACTCGATACTACAATCATAGTCCTTAATGTATTCGAGCCATCTGCGCTGCCTCATGTTAAGCTCCTTCACAGAAATGATATTTCAGACTCTTATGGTCGGTAAGAATCTGAAATTTGTTACCAAGCGTATAATGCCTCCATTGTTTCAGCGCATAGATCATCGCAGCCAACTCCGGATCGTGTGTCGGATAGTTCAGCTCATGCGGTCGCATTGCCTCGACCCATAAGCTATCACATTCCGATCCTGCATCAGCACACACCCCAAACCGGATGTGGAAGCATCCGTATAAATCACATACGGTAAGCTCGGATCTGGAAGAGTCAGAATCGGAGCGTTAGTCAACTGCCGCTTCAATTCCTGAAAATTCTGCTCACACCTATCAGACCAGATAAACGGTTGACCCTTCTTGGTCAACTGCGTGAGCGGAGATGCCAGAATAGAAAACCCCTGTACGAACCTCCGATAATATCCTGCTAATCACAGTAAGCTCCTGATCTCCCGTAACGTGTTAGGTTGATTCCAGTCCCGAACTGCCCTCACATTCTCTGGGTCCACAGACAGACCATGCTCAGAAATAACATGTCCCAGAAAGGTGACCTCCCGGATCCAGAACTCACACTTTGAGAACTTAGCATAAAGCTGATGTTCCCAAAGTGTCTGTAGAACTACCCTCAGATGCTCCCGATGCGAGTCCGCATCCCGAGAATATATCGAATATCATCAATGAAGACCACCACAAATGAGTCCAATGCACGGCCGGAACACCCGATGCATCAGATCCATGAATGCTGCCGGAGCATTGGTCAGCCCAAATGGCATGACCGTAAACTCAAAGTGTCCATACCGGGTGCGGAAAGCAGTCTTAGGTATATCCTCCTCCTTCACCCTAAGCTGAAAGTATCCAGATCGCAGATCAATCTTCGAGAAAACTCTCGAGTCCCGAAGTTGATCAAAAAGATCGTCAATCCTCGGCAACGGATACTTATTCTTCACAGTAAGGGCATTCAACCGTCTCGTAGTCTATGCAAAGTCGGAGCGTTCCATCTTTCTTCTTTACAAATGTAACCGAGCACCCCACGGCGAAGTGCTCGGTCGGATGAAGCCCTTCGCTGTAATTCCTCCAATCGCTTCTTTAACTCCTGCATCTCGAAATGGGCATCCGATAAGGAGGAATAGATATCGGAGCAAAGGCCCGACCGCAGTAGATCTCAAACACAATTTCCGCTCCGTGGCAATCCGGCAACTCCTCCGGAAATACCTGCGGAAAATCTCGAACCACCGGTATACTAGCCCGCTTCAATCTAGTATCCGCCTCATTCAGATCAAAACATTCCCCTACACCAACTACCGACAGCTGGTCCAGAATCTGCAACTCTGTACTATGCTGTGCGATAGTCAAACCCGATCGGAGTCGTGAGAGGTAGTACCTCTCCGTAAACCATAATGGTACGGGCTGCACAATCAATGTGCATGCAGAATTCTTGGATAGCCAATCCATCCCAAGAATAACATCATAGTTCGGCGTGTCCAAAACCAACAAGTCCGATACTATCTGATGCCCGCCTACGGATATCATACAACCCCGAACCATCCCATTAGAAAACAAACCGACTCAGTAGCTTTTACTAAATACATCTGCGGCAAAGTACTAACAGACAGTGCGAGAGATGTAACACATTTCGTGCTACAATAGAAATAGACGCTCTGTATCAAATAACGCATGAACAGATGTATTGTTCAAATACAAGACCTTGCAAAACTCCCCGCCGAGACGAGCCTCCCGCTGGCCGGGCCCGCCGCCGACCGGGTCCTCCACGATGACTAGGGCCTCCTCGCCGACTAGGACCTCCTCGCTCTATCTAAAAACGTGTCCCGCCCTAGGCTGCTGCGGTGGAGGGGGTGGCTGAAGCCGTGGTCGCCGCCGAGGTCTCGGGCCACCCGCTGAAACCCACGCCCTCGCGGCGCGTTGGCGGTGCCGAGATCTGCGGACGCTGAAAACTACGTAACCCGCCCCACCGTCGGGGCGTCCTGCACCAGTGAGTATCAGACCCGCACCGCAAACATCGGCCCTCCCGCCGGTAACAAGGTCTACCCGGTGATACCCACCACAAGTCGGACAAGGTCGTGAGGGTGGTGCTCCCCCTGCCTCCACTAGACCGCCCGGGTGCATTCGCCGTCCTGTAACTCGCCGGGGTCCCTGCTGTGTGGAACCCCTCCGTACTCCCCTGACCTCTCTGCAAGGTGAGGCGACTCTCAACGTCCTCCTGCTCGAGGAGTTGAGCCTTGTGAACTGCCTCCCCGTAAGTAGTAATATCCAACGGCCTCAGAGCCCATCTGTACTCGGGGCGCAGTCGACGGATAAACCTCTTCGCCTTCTCCTCCTCCATACCGTGGTACTGCGGTACGTAGTGGATAAGCCTGTCAAACTCCCTCTCATACTGCGACAGTCCTGTCTCCCTCGCCAAGCTCATCAAACCGTGCTGTCGCAGATCTCTAGCCGCAGCCCCGATGAACCTCCGATGGAACAGTGTGTAAACCGCTCCTGTGTAACATCCACCTCCCGATCGGGTGCTAGCCCCGCATTCGCCCTCAGATTGCCTCAAGGCTCCTCCACCAATGATCTGCTCCCTCCTGCCCAGTTGAGCGTGGCAAGGGATACCATCACCGTGGAAGGTAGGTGTAACCTCCCAAGGAGCTTGTCAATCTCCATAAACCAGTCTCCGCCGCCTCGGGACCTCCCTTACCATCAAACTTCCCGGGTTCAACCGCTGGAACCTCTCCAACAAACGGACATCATCAGAGTCAGAGTGATGCCCCGAACCTCCCCGTCGTCGGTGGGTCCGACGGGTGGTATCAGAATCCAGCTCAATAACCCTCCGTCGCTGTCGAGGGGGCTGATAAGTCTCCTGGTCAGAACGATCGGAGCGAGCTGCGAGCTACGCTCTCTCGGTCGTATCCTCCGTGATCGCGATTCTGCGCTCCGCGTCCTCCTCGACTCACTCTCGAGATCGGGCCCGTACATGAGTGTGGGTGGTAGTCCGGTGTGGCTACTCACCCTCCCATCGAATGCACAGACGGTGCCACAACCGAATCCTCTCGCATTTGTGGATCGTATCGGAACCTGTTCGGTACTAGTGTCTCAACAACCGCTGGACTGCTCCAAAGACATGAACCAAAGCGGTGGTAGACCCCGACCTGCTGCCTGCACAACCGGTGGCGGGTATGTACTGCTCGGCCTGTAATCCCCCGCCTCTGCTCTCTACCTCTCGGAGGCGTGGGATTACGGTCCCCTCCTCCGGTCGTAAATCACGCTGTCGGCGCGTGTTAACCATTCTGAAACATTTCGGACCAAACAGAGTCCAAAACAATCGAGTTACCTCTAACCCCTATAGAAACTAGCAGCACTTCCTAAGGCTCAGTAGTGCAATGCGGTGCTTAACTCGAAGTTATTTTGCAAAATGATAGAATCATGCATTTCACGTAATCACGAAGCAATTCATGCTTATTTCACCAAATCTTTTCCTAACACACAATTTTACGTACAAACTTTTCCACAATCCTTTACTTGTAATACTTTTACCAAAGTCCCGAAATTCTGGATTCCACACTCTGCAACTACCAGATAACTTCAAGGACCAAACTTTGCTCCACAATTTTATTTTGAAGTGGTTCGAGTAAGGAGGTGGCCAATCTCCGTACTCAAACCATTCTAAAATAAAATGTAGAACAATAGTTGTCACTACAAGTCACCACCGACGACCAATATGGTCACTTACCCGCTCCGATACCAACTTGTCACCGCACGCCACCCGAGCCCGGTTGCGGAGGCGGGGCGCCGGGATGCCGAAGCGGAAGCCGGAATGGAAAGGAATGGCATGTCCATCGAGACCCGCCGCGCGAGCGGACCCAAAACGGAAAGATTGTGGAAGCAAACCAACGGAAATTTCATGCGTATAACCAAAATAAAATGCAACCATACAATTCATGCACTAATAATGAGTAAGCCCCGCCCTCCGTGGGACGAGTGCTTACGCACCAAAACATATATACATACAGAATTCACAGTAACCTAAAATGTCTAGCAAGCGCCAAGCGCTGTAACATATACAGTAATGTAATATATAAATATATACGAAATACAATCATCATAGCAAACCGAGAAAACATGCACATGCAGCTACAGAGCCAAGCCTAGGACTAAGCGTCAAATACCTCGCGGGATTCAGATCCAAAAGACAATCCCGGGCCGCAAGGTGAAGCTGCAAAACACAACCGAGGTAGAACCTCACGGAAATCTACTCCGCAGCCGCTTATCGTCTGCAAAACCCAAAACAGAACCCAAAGAAGGGTGAGTCCTAAAAGGACCCCGTAAGGGATATGGGGTAAGGTAAGTATATGTAACCCCGCAAAACAGAAAGATAGCAATATATGCAACATAATACGGAATAACATGCAAGTACGGAAAATACATCGGAGTCTCGAAGGACGTGCGATTCTAAATCGCCATAACCCTTATAACAAATCGAAACGACAGCCTCCACTAAGGGAGTCGGAAGCCGAAGCTAATACTGAAGCATGGTGCACCGGTGGGGTAGCGAACCCACAAGCTGTCGTAATGTTATGACGAGTATGCCATAAGGCATACTCCTACAAACTACTGAGAATATGCCCAAAGGCATAAAATTCGAAATACTAGCGAGTAAGAAAATGAAACCAAAACATATACTTAGCTTACCAAAACAATGAACCAAACCCTTACCTCAAAATCCAGTATTGGACCGATTCGGATAACTACCACACCGTGCCCCGAAACTTAGAACTTCTCTTTTCCTAACCTCCGAACCTCAGAATCTGCCAAACCAAGTTGAATTAGAACCCTTATCAACCACACTACCAAACTACATCCCCGACCCCAAAACCGAAAATCCGGCAGAATTTCCGTAAAATTCCGCATTTTCACGTAAACGCCGAATTCGAACCAACTTAGGCAATGCAAGATTATACATTGACAAACATCATACAATAAGCAGAACTGATCAAATCCAACCTTAAACCCTTCATTACCCGCCATTTTCCGATAGTCCCGCTTAATTGTAACTTTTCCATTTCTTAACCGAATTCAACGTTTCAAACTTCCATCCACTCCTAAATTCAACCCCAACACCATATAAACATCCAATTTAACCAAAATGAACCTCCAACATTGAAAAAGAATCATTCTAAAATTCGGTTCTTAATCAACTTTTTATCCAACTTCCAATTCAATCCATTCAAGCTACCAAACAACCATTCCAACCACCAATTCCACTTCTAAACCAAGCATGCTATCCAATTGCATCCAAACAACAAAATCCAACACAAACATACACCTAAACAAATCGGCCAAAAGGGGGTTTTCACCTCAACTTGTTCTCCATCAAATTGAATCCACACACAAGCTTAGAATCATGCTAGGACTAACATACTTGAAGCATGAAACAAGATAACAAACACACACCATTTTGGAAAATCTTCCATAAATTCGGCCATAATAGGGTTTCCATCCAAGTTGTGTTTTCCAAAATCCAACACTTGATTAACACTCTCCTACAACCCAAGAACAACATACTAAAACATGGGAGGAAGAGAATCATCCTAGCTTATAGCTAAGAACAAACCCAACATTTGCCAAAACTCCTCTTTTCACCACTAAACTTCAAAACTAATGAGAAAAGAGGAGAAGGGATGATGCTTACCACAAGTAGCATCCAATTCCTTTTGATTTCTACCAAGAAGAAGAAGTTCAAGCTTGGAGGTGATCTTCAACCATGGCGTCGGCAGCGGCAAGCAAAGGAAGAAGAAGAAGAAAAAAAAGAAAAGAAATGAGATGAGATAAGTTATTTTGTAAAGTAATAAGTTATATATATTCTTCCCTTCACTTTAAAACCCATCTCTCTCTTCCTTAAATTAAAAATAGCCAAGTGTCCCAAATCCTCACCCAATTCTGCCGAAAATCTGCTGCCCATGCTGATTTTTATTGAATTTGCACCCAATTGCAAATTAACTCCCAATTTTTCCGAAAGTTCCAATTCTTTTTGCCCAAAAATAATTACCGAATTCCAAAATTAACGAAACTTGGACACAACCCTCAGAATATTATAACATTCACAAAACATATTTCAGAAGTTCATTTACCATTCGGAGTGTCCTACCGAGCTCACGAACCCGAACCAAAACCCGACGTGCGGCGTGTCAACCTGAACCAAAATTCCGTCACTCCAAAATTCTACAAAAATCCATAAATTCCATCTTAAATTATAACACAACTTACCCCAAAGCCGCTGAAAATTTCCATCCCGAGCCCCGAGTCGCCCGAACCGAACGCCCCGCCCCAAATAATAAACTCCATAACCATCACCGGACGTTTCCACGACTCCAAAACTGCAAACGGCTTCCCAAACTGAGATCTCGAGAGTGCTACCGAGCCCGCTGTACGCCCCGAGACGACCCGACAACCCCGGCGCGAGAAAAATATTTTCGGCGGAAACGTCCGGGACCCACACGACCTCAAATACGGAAGGGTTCGCCAAAATGATACTCGGATAGGGCTCGGGAGCCGCCTGAACGCCAAAAACGTGACCCGCAAGCTAAAACCGAGCCGGGTCACCCGGCCGCAACCCGCTCGGGGTGACCGTAATAACCATCCCGAGCCTTTCGGTGGCGTCTCATCCTCGTGGTGCATCTCTTTGCGCCCGAGTCGATTGCCGGTATTTCTACCTGCAACCCTGCATAGCATCAAACTATACCTAATCGACCTTTTACAGTCATCCTCGAAGACGTCACATGTAATGCATAAAGTCGGGGGGGGGTAAAACCAACCTATCAACCCACTCTAGAATCCCATGAGAACCGATATACCTTGGGATAACTCGCCCCGCCTACTACATCTGACCGTCCCTCAGACCAATGCTACCGCCAGTCAGACTCTGTCACCAATCTCAAATCCCAAGTCCTTGCGATGTTTACCCACGTACGAGGTGGTGCGGTCAAACGCGGTCGCCATCCGCGCCTGAATCATCCTGATTTGAGCTGTGTTTTCCTCAACAATCTGAATCATCCGCTCCGATTTCCCATCGGGTTGTGAGTGATAACTGTACCCCGATGGAATGGCGTACCCAAACTTTATGAAAAGTACCTTAATCGCACGGTATAACGCTGTTCACAATCGGACACCATGGAGTCCGGCACTCCACGTAACCGCCAATCTTCTTTAGAGGGTCTGTCACCCGTATTGGCAAAAAGCGAGCTCACTTAGACACCTAAGTGGTGATACATCCCCGCATATTTGGCCACCAAAAGCAAACACGCAAATCCTGGAACAATCCTCCTACCGAGGTGTATACTTAACCAGCTCAAATTGCCTCCTCCAGAGCCTCATCCCGTGGTGCCTGATCCTCTGGTACAAACAACCAATTCCCAAAGTATAATGATTCCCGCCTGTATTGAGATGTCGGTAGTAGTGCCCCTGTGTCCTCTCCAGACAACTTGCTCAAACCCGGATCCTTCCCTTGTGCTTCACGCACTCTGTCCAACCATTCTGAATGAGTATTCAAGTGTTGACTTGAGTAGGCTCCCAAAGCTCCCACTTGTGCCAAAGGAACGTCATACCATTCTCCTCGGTCTGATCTTCCGTGTTGCCTCCTTTGACTAACCCGGTAACCTCTCTACACGAGCATCGGCAATCGCATTGCCTTTGCTAGCAGTGTACTAGATACTACCATCATAATCCTTAATGTCCTCGAGCCACCTGCGCTACCTCATGTTCAGCTCTTTATCTCGCGTACTGAGGTTGGCTGCCTCCAATCCTGTACAACCTTAATTCTCTCGGAATCCGCTGAAAACCCCTGTCCTCCGATGATGTGTCCAAGAAAGGCAACCTCTCGAATCTAGATGTCACGCTTCGAAACCTTTGTAAAAAAACCGATGTTCCCAATACGTCTGCAGAATAACCCTCAGATGCTCCTGGTGCGAACCTTCATCCCGAGGGTAAATCAGAATATCCTCTTTCTTTAACCAAAGCTAAAAGTATCCTGATTGCAGATCAATCCTGGAAAGGATCCTCGTACCTCCCAACTGCTCAAAAGGTTAACGATCTGAGCAGTGGGTACTTATAATAGTGTTGGCATTCATCCGCCTGTAGTCAGTACACAACCAGAGTAACCCATCTTTTCCCTTGACAACCAGAGCCAGAGTACCTCACGGCGAAGTGCTCGGCGAACGAAATCCTTCTCCTATAATTCCTTCAACTATTTCTCCCAGCTCAACCATCTCCACTATCGGTCTCCGATAAGGAGGAACAGAAATTAGAGTGAAATCCAACTGCGGACGTACTTTAAACACAATTCCCTGCTCTATTGGCATTAACAGTAAATTCTCCGAAATACTGCGGAAATTACCGAACACTGGAATCCTATCCAGCTCCAACCGAGTATCTGCCATGGGCAGATCGTAGTACTTCTCCAAATCCACTGTCGGAACCTGACCCAAAACCTGTAGCGCCATGCTGCTCTTACCATTTCCATCCCATTAGATTCATGAGAGGTAACACCTCTTCCAGAAACCATAATACTACGGTTAGCACAGTCAATGTGCACGGAATTCTTGAACAGACCAACCATCCCAACAGTAACGTCATACATCGGTGTGTCCAAACCAACAGATCTGACTGTATCCGGTTTCTGCCCATAAATAGTACGCTATCCTGTGCCGTCTCACAAGGAAAGCAAAACCGGCTCTTAGCCGTTTGTACCAGAATCATTTGGCAGCTCACTGCTAGCCAAATGCAGAAATTCGGCACACTTCTGCGCCGAAACCGAAACAGACTCTCCAGTACTAAGTACATCCCGAACAGAAATGTGTCACTCAGAAACAGAATACCTTGCAATGCCCCATGCTGCAAAATGCCTCCCTACTTAATCTGGAGAACACGTCCAGCTATGGGTTACTGTGGCGGTGGGGGTGGCTGATACGAAGGTCACCGCGGTGGTCTCAGAACGCCTTCCCCAAGAGCCACACCCTTGGGGTGTGTTGGGCTGGAACCAAGACTGCAGATATAAAACACTGCTGGATCCCTATCTCAGCATCAGAAAGCAATCCCGAATCCAGTGGTTATCTGTCCCACATTGCAAGCACTGCCCCGGCTGCCTGAAGCATGGCCGGCCGGGGTGCTGCCTGCCACAACTCGAACAAAACTGAACTATCACAGTCATCCAGCTGCCTCGCCACTCGCCCGCCCCTGCCTCGCCTTACCCATAAACCTCGACGATCCCAGCTGTGCAGAATCTCTTCCTCAATCTTGGGGTCGGTGGGGGACGTACCGACTCTCAATCTCCTCCTGCTCCATACCGTGGTTCTTTGGTATGTAGCAACCCAGCCAGTCAAACTCCCTCACTCATACTCCTTGTCACCATGGTCCCTGCTCCATATAACCAACCGCACCTATCGGAGGTCCCCGGCTACATCCTCGGTGCCTTTGCCAGTGGAAATTGTAGCCTCGCCAGAAGGTTGTCAATTCCTGCAACCCAAGTCTCTACTACCTCCGGCCCTCCTCGGCTGTTGAACCTCGGGGGGGTCAAATGCTGGAATCTCTCCATAAGTCTGACACTGGTACCTCTGACCTTCCCGTCATTGGTGGAACCGACGAGAGGTCCCTGTATCCATGTGATCGTCCACCTCGGAGTCATTCACCGGCTGGTCCTGGACACTAAAGTGGCTGCTGCCTACCTCCCGATCAGAAGGCCGTTGCTGTGGCCTAAGTCTCACTACCACCTCTTGATCCGAATGCCTTCACCGGGGCATAAACAAATTTTCCCTTGCCTACCGCCGTCCCTAAACTCTTTGGCCGGGCAAGAAAGTACCAAAGACACCGCACCGCCCAACACAAATACCAACCAGAAAGGGTCCCTGTGACTGCTAGAACCCTGGGGTGGTGTTTGTGGTTGTTCAGACCCTGGGTTACGCTGAACCCGTATCCCATTCTTCGGAGGTGTGGGATCCCAGCCCCTCCGATGCCAAAACACGCTATTCGCGTGTAGTAAACATTTCCTTAAACAAAGTCCAACCAAAAACCAACTTATCCCCATACCCAAAAGTCCAAAACAAATAACTCTTCCCTATCTATCCAAAAGCCAGCAGCAGTATTCTAAGGCACAGAAGTGAAATGCAATGCATGATGCAGAGATTCTTTTAATCTCACACCAAATATTCAACTTTAAACCACAAAACCAAATATCAAATCCTCGAACACGTAATCAGTTCATGTTCATATCACGTAATCACACCATATACCAATCAACGAATTAAAGTACCGGATCATATCAAGTCCAACATCCAAACCTTCCAGAATGCTTCAAAGACCCGCCCACTGCTCCACACCCATTCCAAAGTGGTTCAAATAAGGAGGTGGCCAGTCTCCGTACAGAACCACCCCAGAATGAAACGTAGAACCAGTGGCTCGCACTTCGAAGTCATCTCTCACAAAACTTACCCATGAACTAGCATGACTTGCTCCAAAAGTCCACTTCTGAGCTTGTATACTTGCCTTCCACAATCCACACTGAAACTGATCATACCTTACCTCTTGGGTCACACCGACCCAACCTGCTCTGATACCAACTTGTCACAACCACCCCGCCCGGTTGCGGAGGCGGAGCCGGCTGCGACGTTGAGAACCGGAACCTACGGCGGAAAGCGCGGCAACGGAGCATCGAGCCCAATTAACAAACAGCCAAGTGACAACTAGCAACCTAGATACTCAATCAAGGCAAGCATACCAGTAAATCCAACTTCTACCAAACATGCAGTTCATGGTGTCAAACCTCAACCATCGCCACAACACAGAAACACCAAAATCCATAATATAGCAACAACTCCAATGTAAGCAAGTCGGGGCTCGCCTCGACTCAAGACAAACAAAGGCGAATATATCTCGATTATATGTCTTATACAAATACATGATCTAAACTACATGCATGCGGCTACGGCTCTGAGCCATTAAACCGAAACCTATATATATACCTATGTGCGGAATCGAAACCTTCTCGCTCGGGAGATTTCCCGCACGTGGTACTCTTCTTCTTGAAACCCCAAAATAACGAAAGCACCGCGGATCTCAACTCCATTTGGTTGCTTGTCGACGGCCTGAAAGGTTTAAACAAAAGAAAGGGTGAGTCCTCGAAAGGACCCGATGGGCTAATGGTAAAACGCAGATTGCTCAAGTGGCAACCCGCTGAACCTGCAAAACAGAATATCACAAGTATATACACAATATATGAATATATAACATAAAGTAAACCGGAATCCCAATCATATGCGGTCCAACCGCCAGAACGACCCATGACGACAGCCCTCTTACAGAGGTCAGAATATACAGAACAGAACAGAAAGCACGGTACCGGCTGGGGTCGCGATCCCCAACTGTCGTAGGGTCACAGAAGTATACCGTCACCCCAAGTGCGGATATACACAGAATGTCAGCACACTCCATTGCAGACTCCACAGAACAGATCCAAGGAGTACCCGTTGCCTTTAAGACCATCCGGGACCCGTCACGAAACGAGAACCATATAATAATAATAATAATAAAGCATAAGTATAAACAGAAATATCATCACCTGATAGGCATATACGGAACAGAATAGGAACCCGGGCCTCTAAGGTCATCCGGGCCATGAAACAGAACAAACGTACATTTTACCAATTAAGCCCTTACCTCAGCGACACCGCTCCGTTGCACAATTCCCGGGAAATCCTGGCTCCCGGCCCGAAAAGTCACAATTTGCCTTTTACGGTCCCACTCTACTCCACCCACGCAGAAACAAGTTGAACAACTATAATTATGTCGAACACATCCAACAAACCTCGAAACCAATTCTGCACAAACCCGCACTTTCCCGCAAAATTCCACGAAAGCTCGGTATTACGAACCGAGCTAGAACCTTGTTATTCCAACACCCACAACCAAATTCCAACCTTAAAACACGCATTCCAGACATTTTCCCCGGTAAACCCGCATAAAACTAACTTTCTCATTTCTAACCCGAAAATGACATTTCAAACGCCATATCGCACCTACTTTCATCCACATTACCAATTTAGCATCCAATTCAATCAACACACAACATCCACATGGAAAAAGAATCACTTGAACAATTCAACCCTTAACCAATTTTTCCCCACACTTTCAAATCAAACCATTCAAGCTTCCAATCAATCATACCAATCACCAATTACACTTTCTAACCAACATTACTAACCAATTGCACCAAAATCACAAAACCCCAACTTTGAATATTTCGCCAATTTGGGGATTTCTCTCCCAACTTGTTTTCCACCAAATTGAAACCATAGATTGTCTTAGAATCATGCAAGGAACAACATATCTCAAGCATGATTCAAGAACACAAACATACACAATTTTAGAAATTTAAGCTTAATTTCGGCCTTTAGGGTTTCTTCAAACCAAGGAGTTTTTCCAAAATCTAACCATAGATTCTTACTCCCCTCATGCCCAAGAACAACATACCTAAATTTGGAAGCAAGAGGATCACTAAAATTCATAGCCAAGAACAATCCTTATTTTCAAAAATCCCCTCTTTTTCCAACATTCTCTTATTTCCAAACTTGAAAGAGAAGAAGAAAGGAAGCTTACCAATCTTTGGAGCTTAAAGCCTTGAAGTTTCAGCCAAGATAATGAAGAACATGGAGCTTCATGAACAGTACCCATGGCTGCTCTTGTGTTCGGCAGAGAGAGAAGAGAAGGAAGAAGAAAAGAAATGAAATGAAATTACCTCATTTTAATTACTAATATCCCTTATATATTATCCTTTCTTTTTCCTCTTAAATTATAAAGGGACAAGTGTCCCAGCCCAAAGGCTGCTGCCGACATTTGGCCCAGCTTGGTCCAAAATATTACTTACTTTTGGGTTAATTGCAACTTAACCCCCAATTCTCCAAATCTTTGCAATTAAAGCCCAAATATAGGTAACGAACTCCAAATGAACCCAAGACTGACCAGAATCCTCAGAATATCATAACATTCATAAAACATTTTTCAAATATTTATTTACCATTCCGTAGCGTCCTACCGAGCTCGCTGATCCCGAACAAATCCGTGGCCGCACAACAATCTGAACCACAACCCATCACAACAAAATTCCACAAAAATAACCATAAAATCCACCTGAAAATATAACATGACTTGCCCTGGGGCCGAAGGAAAAATTCCATCCCGAGCCCCGGGATTCCACCCAGAGCCTCGGGAGTCGCCCGGGACCGCACGTCACGTCCTGAAAAATATGCTCCGTAAAACCTCCGGGTCGCTCCCACGATTCCAAATCCGCAAACGGTTTCTTAATCCGAGGTCCTGGGAGCGCTACCGAGCCCGCTGTACGTCCCGAGACAAGCCCCGGCCCCGGAAAAATATTTTCCGCGGAAATGTCCGGGGGACCCACACGACCTCAAATCCCGAAGGATCTCCAGAAATGATGCTCAGATAAGTCTCGGGAGCCAATTAACCGCCCAGAATCGTGACCCGCAGGCCAAAACCGGAGCCCCGGGTCACCCGGGTCACAACCCGCTCGGGGTGACCGTAACACAAAGGGAGGATCCAAATCCTCATTTCAAGAGTCCGAACCATGGTGGTTCGGGCAATTCAAAGGGAGGATGCAAATCCTCATTTCAAGAGTCCGAACCATGGTGGTTCGGGCAATTCAACGGGAGGATGCAAATCCTCATTACAGGAGTCCGAACCATGGTGGTTCGGGCAATTCAAAGGGAGGATGCAAATCCTCATTTCAAGAGTCCGAACCATGGTGGTTCGGGCAATTCAAAGGGAGGATGCAAATCCTCATTTCAAAAACCCGAACCATGGTGGTTCGGGAAATTCAAAGGGAGGATGCAACTCCTCATTTCAAAAGTCCGAACCATACTGGTTTGGGAAATTCAAAGGGAGGATGCAACTCCTCATGAGAAGAGCCCGAAATTCAAAATTCGGGGAATTCAGAGGACCAATTCAAAGTCAGAATTCCCAAACCATGGAAGTTCAAGAAGATACATGGTATATTCGGACTCCTTACAGTCGACCAAATGACAAAGGGGGGACTTGATGGCTGTCAGGCCCAATCACCCAAACAAGTCTACCAAAAGGCCCAATTAGTATGCCCAATATAAAGGTCCCATTAAAAACTCAAGTGGTGATAACTAAAACCTAATTGACATTCCCGGATTTAATGAACAGTTACCCGAACATAGCATGAGGAATCCCCGGAGGAACATTCCCGGATATACAAAACACGTGTCCATTAACGTTATATTGACTTATTACGACTTTGCCACCATTAATACTGTCTATATAAGACATTTATGGCATAAGTCAAAGGGATGAGTCTTTTCAGTCACTTCGTTAACAAGAACTAAAACACTACAAACTCAACCCCCATTCCTCGAATTCCGAGAATCGCGCGACGCACTTATCCCAATGGCATCAAGTAATGTCAACACGTGTCAACTACGCAGACACGTGGCGGTTGCCCAAACAGACTCGCCACCAGGTGTAATTATGGGGAAGTTAAAGGAAAGATAGCCACTTTAAGTTATGGAATTTATTATGACACTTTAAGTATAAAGTTGTCAATTTCTGCAATTTTGTGATGTTTTGGGTAAAATTGCAAATTTTTGAAAAGTTACAGGACTTAAGTGGTAATTTTGGATAAATTCCCTAAGTAAGGAACTTTAGTTAATTAACTAGAGTTATGTTGTGTTTCAGATTCTGGCAGATTAAATCTGCGTTTCTGTGGATATTGCTGTGGAGCGTCTGAGGGCCATAGTAGATTATCCGTTTCTGTCAATATAAGGGGTTCAGCTTTCTTAATACACATTGCAATTCAACTTATGTGTATTAGGCAAGTTAAGGGCTAGTACTCAGGTCGAGGGTGGGGCCTAGTGACTTCCGGGCCTAGTCACATGGTACATAGCGGTTTGCAGGTTTTATTATTATTTCTGGACTTCATGTTTATCGGGGGTCGATGACGGACCCACTTTCTGTTATGGTTTTATGGACTTATGCTATATCGGATATGCTTATCAGGGGTCGACGACGGACCCATTTTCTGTTCTATGTTGGCTTTATGCCGCTTCCTATTCTGACAGTTAAGGGCAGTCACCCCTCGCTGGTACCATGCGTTCTGATCCCGATAATCGGTGTGAGCTTAACAAGCCACCGTAGGGTGCTGTCTGAGGTCTGGGACCACTTGTATGGGAAAGTACCACCAGTCCGACGGGACTTCTGAGCATCATGACATTTGCATACCATATTCCTGTTTATACTTAGGGTTATATTATCTGCTAGTTCATTGCATGCTAACCTCTTATGCAAGGAGAAAACGCTTTTTTTAAAGTTTTCCAGGTATCGTACCTACCCCCTTACAGGGTTCTTTTGAGAACTCACCCCCACATATTAAACATTTTCAGGAGATCGTGGCGAACGACCTGCGGAGTAGACCTCCCGCAGTGATCGTTCTGTATTCTGTTCTGATAGGTATACTTCTGATTAAGTTTGGGGGTTATTTCTCGTTAGATCCTTTATGTGATCTGTTGGTTTAAATCTGTGTTTAGTCTGACGTTAATTTCTCTTGTTTATGTTTAGCAGCAGCAGTAGTTAGCGAGGTATAATCCGCTTTATGGCTCGGCTCTGTAGGCGTAGTATGCATATTAGATACATTTAGTATTCTGATAATCTGGACTGTATTATTATTCGTGGGAAGTTTCCGACCCTACGAAGAGGGCTGAACTCCTTCTGCCTGTATTACTTATCATCTGTTTTCCGCGCGCGCGATATTCTGTAAAACCACTAACGTATTTCGAGTGCAGGCTTAGGACTAGTAAGACATCTTAAAAACTGCAAACATGTGTTAACCTTAAAACCTGAAGAAAAACGTTTTAAGGGACGAGTTTCGGGTCCACAACCCCTTTTAAGAGAAAATCTGTATTCACCTGTCGCCGATACTTTCGGCTTCCGCAACAACGACGCTTCCACCAGCTTCCGGGGGCGGTGGGGTGACACTTGAGGTAATTAATTTTAAACATCTGTTCTTCCCCGTTCTACATGGATCCTGTGAGGTATTCCGTTAATTCCACTGCATTGTTTGAGACCCGAAATCCGTACACTAAATATATTTTTAAGAATTTTTTGACAAATTATTATTAATGAAAATTTGAGTCAAACACAAGTACAAAAGTCAATCGTTGTTGTGGGATAGAGGGAGTCTATATATATATATATCATATTTATAATATAGAAGTATATAATTATTAACAAAAGAAAAAGAAAAGATTCAAACTTATTGCAGGATTGATTGCATGGTATGTAAAACCTAAAATACTATTCATAATGTTTTGTCAAGTTGATATATGTGATCTTCTTTGAATTTAATGCACCAATATATAGAGTGGCAGCAAATAACATCTTTCTAGCCATGGAAAAAAATATCATAAATAAAACTTATCTCTATCTTTCAGTAACCTAACGGGAAATGGTTTAAGAAAGGATTTAGAATCGGATCAATAGATCAAATTATTTCGTGAATTGGATTTCACTTGACTATCTACGGCTCCATTGCGTGTGTCCGGGGTAGAAATTTTCTATAAATGCATCGCCATGCTCTTAATGATCATACACTTGTAATGCATTGTATGTACCCAGTGACAGATCCACTTAACAATGAGTGGTATCAATGGACACCACTCAATTAATGTAAAACTATAGTAAGTTATGAGTAATTGTTTTAGTCACTTTAGGATGCGCTTAAGAACTTGTATTATTTATAAGTTTTGCCATTTTATTGTCTTTTTTCGCTTCCTCACCATTTTCATTGTTGCTTCTTCTTCGGAGAATCTACTCTTCTTCTTCTTCTTGGCATCCTCCAGCACTGAAGTCGGCATCAACCCCCTCCTCTTAAGCTCCTTCATGAAGACAGATTTCGGTCGCTCCTTGCCTAACTCCCAATATCAAACGATCAATCGAATCCAACAACAGGACCAATTCTAAACAACATCTAGAAAATATATTCACCGGAATCAAGAAAAGTGAAGTTCGATTGTCCGGAGAAACTGGAACATATACTCACCATTTCTCTGTTCATCATCACTTCCCTGGACCGCGCAACAAACTCCATAACTCTGTCGGCCGGAGCGTGTCGAGCTTCTAGGATTAAGGAAGACTTTTTGCTGCGGAAATCAGAGTGCAAAGGAGAAAGCAAAGACAAGGTGGGGTTCAAAATCTTAAAGGAGCCCATTATTGGGTTCCTTGAATTGCCTTAAGAAGAAGAAGCAATGAAATTAAATTAGTATTTCAGCAAAAATGGAGTGCTCTACACCAGAAAAATTATTTAGATCTGAGGGAGATAAAGTAGGCACGTGGAAGGTAGAGAAATAAGGGAAAAAGGTGAAAAATAAATAAATTATTATTATTTAATTTTATGAGTTTTCTAAAAATTTCATGATCCGGTTGTTCGAGTCGTGATCCCGCGATAATAGAGTACTTATGCATTGTAGATTCATGATTCTTTAATAGTAGAGTACTTATGCATTGTAGCAAATTCATGATACAATAGTATGAGTGGTATGATGAATTGTAGAAAATAAATGATATAGCAATGGAAAAAAATGATACTTGTGTAAAAGTCAATGATGCACTGTAGGAAATTAATGATGCACAGATACACTGATGAAAACTCAGTGATGTAGTGTAAGAAATTAATGATACGTAATGAAAAAATGATACTTGTACTTACTGATGCTCGTAGTGAAAAAAAATAACGGACTCCGAAAAAATCACAAAACATATGACATATGAGTCTCTTTCTCTTCATCTTTTTTTCTTTTTATTGGACTAATTATTTTTAATTTTTTATTATGAAATAAAAAAACCTATAATCTTTTTAAAGTGTGAGAAAAAAGTGAGTGGCACATCTGTAATTAACATAAAAATTGAAGCACTTACAGTGTGCATTTAAAAAATGCTCACCGTAACCTCGACCAATTCTTTTATGGACACCACTAAAAAAATAATATGGACACCACTACTATTATTGGACAACAAATGAAGAAGAAATAAAATAAATGACAAAAAACAACAAAGTTTATTTGTACAAAACTGATGCAAAAGTTTCGAGTAAACTCTGATGTTAGTCATTTAACCTTGATCGTTGTCCTATACATATCCCTTTTTAAAATTTATCTTATTGAGACATCTTAATTTACATATTTTTTCTCTAAAAAAAATTATTATGTTACGTAGTTTGTTAAAATCACCGTTTAAATGAAGATGTTTATGTAAATGTCTTATATTGATATTCAATTTAACACAATTCATTTAAAATCTGCAAATTAACTTCAAATGTGATCAAAATTTCTAAACATTTCTCATTGACCACATAGCCTCGCCCCACCCTACTACCCTCCCTCTTCCCATCGGTCAACACGTTGTTATCACCGTCCACCCCCAGCACACCATCAATACTCTCATGAAAATACAAAGATACGAAAAGATTGGCAAGAAGAAATATACTCCCTTCATCCCGTTTTTATTGAAACGCTTCGTTTCGGCACGCATATTAAGGAAATTTGTACATTTTTCGATTTTTCCCCGAAAGCTCCTCTTGCCTTTGCACTTCACCATCTCTCTTTTCTTCTGCCAGTAGCTTCTCTCTCCTTCCCAAACAATGTTTATCTAAATCTTTCTTTTTCTTGGAAGATTTGTCCTTTAATTGAGGAAAATAACCAGAAAAATGAAAATGAAAAACGAAAATGAACATTTAGAGATCCATTTATGCATATATTGACACAAAAAAAAACATGCTTATATTTCCGGCACCGATTCCGGTGGCTAGCTTCGTCCTAATTTGATACCCACCATCCGGCAGCCACTCTTGGAGTTAAGGGGTGTTATGACCAGTCCTCACTGACCGTGCCATAACAAGAAAAGATTTAATAAAGTAAAGACTGGATTGAAAAGAAAGAAATCAAATTGATAGGATTGGTGACTTAGACGAATATTAGTGGGGCGGATGTGGTCTTTATGCACTTTTGGTAAAAGTTTGATGACTGATTAATTAAATACTTATTTAATTACTTTAAATCAAGGAAGAAGGACACAATCAGATCATCGACTTCATTCTTCTCTCGACGCGAACAAAAAGAAAAGGGCGAGAATCATCTTCCTCCTTCAACTCAACTGCTTGCTCAATTTGATGACAACCTGAGAAGAACGATCTTGCTTCTTCATTTTTTTTTTTGGTTTCTTGTATCAAGAAGAGGGAGTTCTTTCAACTCGGTGCAAGAAGAATCAAGAGAAACTTCAAGAACCCTAAGCTGTGGTTTCAACCTTGTGAAGAAATTGGGAAATCCATGTAAGTAAATACGTTTTTCCTCCTCTCTTATGCGTATATCTGATTTCAAGACCTTGCATGTAAATTTAGAGGAACTTCTTTGCTACTGTAGTATGCCGAAACTTACATGATTGTCGTTCATTGATGCCTGCGATGAAATTCTTGATTACTGAGACAAATCAATACTGTTTGATGCCCAAAAGAGAGGTGTTTGCACAGTGGGTGATGTTTTCTCATGAGTTTCATTTAAATCCAATCCATCCGAAACTTGTATGTTTCCTTGAGTTTGATATGAATTACAAAACTGTAATTGGGAGTAGAAGAGTGTTGCTGTGAAGTGGTTTGAATTTCCTAGACCGATCATGATCGATCCCTGAAGTATGAAGAAGAGGGAGTCAGATTAAAAGGCTTTGACCTTATTCTGCCCAATTTTGAAAATGACTTGATATTGTTAATGTGTTCTATGTCTTTCCTTGATTGCTGGTTAGTAAGGATTGACAATTACAGACGATGGTTTAATTGAAGCAATAAAGGGAAAAGCATGGTATCACTTTCAGGCTAAATGGCTTGCTACAAGAGAAGGCGACTTGTTGGCACCATCATATTCTTGGTGGACTCAATAGTGTTAATAGATGAAGAATAGGGATGCAGAGGTTTATTCCCGGCTGTGTATGTTCCTTAGTGTGCAAATGTAGTTATAGTTCCATGACACTTGGATATCTTGGTAGGTTTACTGTGAATAGTATTAACAACTGCATGATCACTGTTGGTGCAATTTCTCTTAACGCTAGATGTTTCAATAGGACATAAATGTCATCTTCTTGAATATAACTGAGCATCTTTCCTATGGTGCATATAATTAACAACCGAACCTCGAGTTACTGGAAAAAGAACATAGAACTGAAGATAGGCCTGTTGCCGAGTTAGGAAGCACACGGAAACCATACTTCCTGGCGGGGGTGCACTCCACACCCCTGTAAGTTCATGAACCCTCTCTTCCATTTAATTCTTCCTTCTTATGTTACTATCTTTTGCATTTCCTTTTAATTGATTAAATTCTCACGCCCCTCAATATAACTTGAAGGGAACCTGACATTGCTTAAGGACTAGAAGGAGGATCTGGAGAGGAGGCTTGGGAGCTGGAGAGCTGCAAGAAGCCAAGGAGACTTGAACACTAGCGAGGCACCACTAGGGTTTTATTTATTTGTATTTTACTTTATATATAACACACTTACTTTAAACATTTGGACTTCTGTACAAGGACTTTGAAACTTTATTTTGATTTATTTAGCTAAAATTTTCATTTAGTTTTAAAAACTCAACTTGTTTTAAAAACTAAAATCTTGGAAGTTATGAGCTCCGAAAAAGGGTTCATAACAAGGGGCCACCTAGATTTTCTTTGGTCATCGGCCGACCATCCTCCACAAGTCGCACCTGCCACAACATAGAAGAGAGAAACAGAGAAAGACTGGTAATCTCATCTCATCTCCTACCGTTGCATCTCGTTCCATCGTCATCGGTCGCGCCTCTACTTCCTATTATTGGTACTACTGCCGTCACCGATACGATCGCGGGTACGATTTAACGCGAAGCCGCGAGATCGTGCGGAAGCGCAGATCTAGCTTGAAGGAGTCGGCGAACAGGAAGGGATAAATTCGGCCACAGACACCTCCCAACTATGAGGTTGGGCAATATCTGCGATAAGCCCGGGGAGTGTGGAGGATGTAGCACCTCTCAACTACGAGATTGAGCAATACTAGATATTAAACTTGGGATAAATCACCAAGGGGGATGGCGGAAAATAGCAAGGGGGTGAGAACCGGAGCTTAAGGAATTTTCCTTCTTAAGCTTTAAACATGTTCTAACTATTCTAGGAGTCTGTTGTTCCTTTTATAGGGAAGAAGGAAACAGACTCTGATACTTGCGCATGCATGCCATAAAGCGTACAGTACTTGTGCATGCATGTCTGATTAAAAGATAAAAAGGTAAAAGCTAAAGTAGATAATTGGCTCCCGAGTGTCAGCGTGAAAGGTGGGAGTGTGCCAGAGTGGTTGGGAGTGGTCAGCCGACTTGAGGAGCTTAGGTGGCTTCGTCTGCCTCGGGAGGCCCCGCCTTTGAGTTTGGAAGCTTCGCGGAGAAGACTTTGCCAGAAGGCCTCGCCTTCTCCTTGAGGCTTCGCGAAGAAGGCTTCGCTTTTGCTTGGAGGCTTCGCAAGAGGGACGCCCAACCTTAGCGTTTGAACTGGAAGTCTTCGTGTTGAAGGCTGGTCCTCGCCAGAGGCTTTCTGAGATGGCTTCACCTAGAGGCTTCGCCTTCGCCAGGAAGCTTCACATGGAGGTCTTGCCTTCATCTTCGGGACTTCATGATGGGAGTCTTGCATGAGGGCTTCGCCTTGAGGATTCACGGGGATGGTTCCGCTGAAGGCTTTGCCATCGCGAGCAAGCTTCGTTGATGATGCCTAGCCCTCGCCTTGAGACTTCGCAGGAAAGGCTTCGCTGAAGGCTTCACAGGGACGGCTTTGCCAAAGTGCTTTGCCAACGCCTGGGTGCCTTCGCGTGAGGAAACCTATATTTCGCCTTAAGGCCTCGCGTAGGGTCCTCGCGTGGAAGCGATGCCCTTTCCATGTCAGGTGCTAGTCCAAACCATGGATTAGGCCGCGTGGGCCTCTGAACCTCCTCGCCAAGTGTTTGCTCCGAGTTTCACTCGACTGCCTCTTCGTTTGGGACAACTTGTTGTTGCTTGGGGATCCCATGATCACATCATCACCGATGAAGCGAGTGATTGATGGTGGCTGATTTTGTGTTTGTGGCTATAGGTGATCGTCATGGATGAAGAGTGAAGCCGATGAAGTTACAAGGGAGAGAGAAAAGTGTAAAAATTTAAATAGATCAGAGAAGAAAATGTTTTAAAAATATATAATGGCTAGATATGTGAAGGCAATAAGGTAATGTCTTGTGATAAAATTTGCCAAAACTAGAAACGTTACAATAATTTAGGGACAACCCAATAATAAAAGTGTTTCAAAAATTTTGGGACGGAAGGAGTACAACTTAATTATTTACTAGACTACTTGCTTTGAAATCAACACTCTCCTTTTGTGTGAAACCTTTGGCAACCAACCTTACCTTGTATCTTTCGATACTTCCATCGGAATTTCGTTTAATCTTAAGCACCCACTTACTTCCAGTGGCCTTTCTGCCATGGGGAAGATTTGATAATTCCCACACAACATTCACATGCATTGAGTTCAATTTCTCATGCATTACATTTAGCCATTAAACTTTCCGTGCACTCTCAAGAGTTTCTTTGAAATTGTTTGGTTCATCAACTTCTGATGCAACCAAGTAAGTCTCACCCTCCGAGAGTCCCCGTCTTTTGGGTGCTCTAGATCCCCTCTTTGATCTTTGCAAAGGAGGATTAGGTGGAGCAACTTCTTGCTCAATCCGTGGAGGCACATCATCATGGACTTCCTCTTGTGGAAGTAACTCATGCTCCACATATTGAGGAACTTCATGTACATCCTCATTTGGAGGCATCTCATGCTCCATTTCTTGAGGAAGTTCCTCATTTGGAGGTGACTCATGCTCCACTTGATGAGGAATTTCGATTTGCTCTTGATTTATCTCAACTCTCTCTTGAGCAATTTCATCAACAAGTGGATTTTGTTCAACTTATAACAATTCGATTGGAACTACATTTAGAGCCACAATTCCAATTGGTTGAGATACTCGCTTTGAATATGTGCACCTTGTGCAACCGGTGCCCATGTAGCACTTGGTTGATTCTTTCAAGGATTGGACCAAATGAGTTAATATCCTTACATTCACCAACTTTTGGAAACTCATTTTCCACAAAATTGGAATTTCTGGCATTCAACACCGATCCATTCTTGTGACTTATGTCCAATAATACATAACCCCTAGATTCTGTACAATGTCTAAGGAAAACACATTGTTTCCCTCTTGACCCAATTTTCCTAAAGGATGATCTAGGACATGCACATAAGCTAAGAAACCCCAAGGATGCATGTAGCTCAAATTCGAGGACTTATTATTCCACAAATCATATGAAGAAGTATCAATGTTCTTGGTAGGCACTCTATTGAGTGTTTGAACTACATAAAGTAGTGCATCAGTACAATAAGTGGTGTCCAAATTGGCCTTCGCCATCATGGACCTCACCATGTCCTTTAGAGTTCTATTCTTCTACTCCGACACTCCATTTTGTTGTGGAGTCCAAGGAAGGGTGATCTCTCTTTGAATGCCTTTCAAGTCACAAAATGAGTTAAATGCTAATGAGTTATACTCTCCACCTCGATCAGTCCTTAAGGACTTGGTTTTCTTACCCAATTGGTTCTCAACCAATTTTTCATACTTCTCAAAGTATGATATGACTTTGGCCTTGTTTTTTAGTAAGAATACATGGGTGAACCTTGAGTAGTCAGTAGTGAATATTAAGAAGTATCTAAAACCATTTCTAGATACCACTCTCATTGGATCACACAAGTCAGAATGCTCTAAACTTAATACTTCTTCTCTTCTAGTTGCTCTCCCAAATAGCTTCTTTGTAGCCTTTCCTTCAAGGCACGATTGGCAACTTGGCAAGTTCACCTTGGTCAAGGATCCAAGTAAGCCACTTTTGGCTAACTTATTCATCCTATCTTGACCTATATGTCCAAGCCTTTCATGCCAAGTCATTTCATTTATGACATTGGTCACATGGAAACTACATGAAGTATTATTAGTGTGGCTAGGTTGGAGTTCATAGAAATCGTTGTTTACTAAGCATTCACACACAACTTGATCATTTCTTAAAATAGTCACATTACTACTATAAAACGTTAAGCTATAATTGTACTTCAATAAGCTAGTGATAGAAACAAAATTTCTACAAATGCTAGGTACATAAAGAGTGTCCAAAAGATAAATGAAATATCCATTACACAAGGGGACTTTACAAGTCCCAATACCAACTACATCTAATACTTCATTGTTTCCCACCGAGGCATGCTTCACACATCT
This sequence comes from Stellera chamaejasme, assembly GCA_024586325.1. Classification (NCBI taxonomy): domain Eukaryota; kingdom Viridiplantae; phylum Streptophyta; class Magnoliopsida; order Malvales; family Thymelaeaceae; genus Stellera; species Stellera chamaejasme. The sequence goes on from CM044979.1 coordinate 22,714,556, forward strand.
TGGGAGTTTCTTGAATGCCACAAACCAAGACTTGTCCCGGACTATGTGATATGTTGCTCCCGAATATAAAATCCACAAAGAATTGCTTTCAGTAAGAAAAGTAAACGACACAACATGTACTACTGAAGTATAAGTAGAAGGTACACATACCGTGGCAGGATTCTTGCAATCTTTTGCTAAGTGGCCCTTCTTGCCACAGTTGAAACACTTGAACTTGGAAATATCCCTCTTCTTCTTGAACTTTTTCAGTTTGGGTCCATTTTCACCACCATTGTCATTACTCTTACCCTTTCCTTTGCCATTGCCATTATTCCCGCCCTTTCCAAACCATTTCCCCTTCCCATTCTTCCCCCCTTTCTTGTTGGAGGAACTAGAGGTAACAAATGCCTTAGAGCGATTCTTAAGGGCCATTACTTCCGCTTCAAGTAGTAAATGGCTGGCAATGTTATCAAATGACTTAATTTGAGTATTGTGGCACAAGTTGACCTTCATCAACTTCCATTCCTCATCAGACAATGAACTAATGATAGTTTGCACTTTTTGCTCATTAGTGAGGTCATGTCCAGCTTCCTTCAATTGGTGGATCATGCGTGACATCTCGCGCAAGCATGATGTGATCCGGCCTCTTGACATTGTTCTCAAACTTCAAGATCACGGACCTTTGTTTCTCAAATAGTAACATCACCAAACTTAGCCTTGACAACGTTCCAAATGCCTTTGGCACTTTCAACAGTCGAAAATTCCACCATTATTTCATCCACCATAGTAGAGGGAATGGTGATTCGACACAAGCTGTTCTTTTTCTAGTATGCCACATAGGCATCACCATTTCCACCCTCTTCAAGAGGCACAACCTCATTGCTCAACACATCAAGCGTGTCTTGCTCAATCGATATGAATTTGACCTTTTGTTGCCAAATTAAATAGTTTACAACATCCAATTTTAGGTCCTTGTTCAACTCTGGAAATGTATTCTTATATGCCATCTACAATGATGCAATTCACATGCTCAATGTTTAATCATCACAACAAGACTCTTTCAAACAACAAATGCATGAAATCACTTCATTCATGTTCATACATAGCAAAAGAGGTGTATATAGCACTCAATTAGAGACGTACAAACATATTTTCATGATCTCATACACACGTCCTTAACGAGCCTCAAGAAGGCTATATATACTCATCACACTTTGTACATTTCTGCCATACAATATATGTGTGCGCCATGTACTACAATCTTAAGATTTAGTCCTTCAACCCTTTAGTCACCATAAGGAGGAATCCCAGGAAAGATGGAGGAGTCAAATTGTTCTCGCTTAAAACCTATCTCCATAGACATAATCTCCATTATTAGACTTTAAGGTCAGAACACTAGCTTAAGATTCTGGTACACTACCCAAGCAAATGCCCCTCGCGCATCGCCACTCGCGTCATCATCATCAGCAGCCGAGGAAACACACTGCGATAGCACCGCATCGCGCGAAGGCGTTATCAGGGGAGCTTCGCGCCTGCTGGCATCGCCAGGACCTCGCGGGTTCGCATCTCCTGGCTTCGCCAAACAGGGCCTTCGCATCCCCTGGTCGTTGCCATATATCACTTTGCAATGCCACAGACTGGGGAAAGGAAGCTGGGAGCGGTCATCCCCATGACTTGCCCACGTTCTCCTTCACACCTCTAGTGTTCCACTACTTTGGAACGTGGAGGAACACCCCACTACTCCGGATCACGGGAAAACCGCTACCTCAACACCTCCTATAAAAGGACGGTTTGCGAAAGGTACACCTTATCTACACACCTCCACTCCTCTTTCTGCTCCTGAGTATTCCGTTTTACATCCTACAGATTACTCCAGAGCCTTACATCATCATTCTAGTCATTTCCTCACCATCAAAGTATCTGGAAGCCCAGTCCCGTCAAGGAACCAGGCTATCAGATTGGCACCGTCTGTGGGAACTATAAACAATCCCACGAAGAAACCACCGAAGAACAGAAGCCATGCCTACCACGAGGAGCGCAAGCCGTCAGAATGGCCGTGGGAGGAGAAATCCACCCACTACCGCCGCAAACCATGGAGTGTCAGACCACTCAACCGGGGAAAGCTCATCCCATGGTGACCGCAATGCCCCTCCCTCCAGAGAAATCGTCCACCCGACGGGGGCGGACGCCGCCGTGAGGTCAGGGCGTGTTGCTCTCTCGACGAACCATAACCGTGTCTTCTCTCCCGTGTTTTCTCTAACCACTTTGTCGCCTCCAAACCTCTGCCAAAAACTACGGGGCACCTGCTGAAGGTGCGACAAAGGAAGGATGAATCCTTGAGGGACTGCATCCAACGCTACTGTGGAGAATCCATTCCGGGTCCCAAACACGGGTGATGAGACTCGTCTCCGACGGCAATACAGGGTCTCCGGTGGGGTCCCTATTCTTCACGGATGTGCATACCAACCCTCCTCACAACATGGAGAAGTTCCTAGATAGGGCGACTAGGTTCATGCACACCGAGGAGATTACTGCACCCTACCTCAAGAGCTCGTGGACCGACGCGAGGGGACAACCCTCACACGTCCAGGACTCGCGAGGCCATGGTTCGCGGAGGCAGCCCCCTTCCCAGGGCAACAGAGATAGGGCTTATCCAACACTCGCCCCACTCGGAGACACCTAGTACAAACATCTTCCATGCCCTGGAGCAAAGAAGGAGGTCCCTAAATGGCCTCACCCACTACCCAAGGGCGTTGCGAGGGAAAACAACAAGTATTGTCGCTACCATCACGACAAGGGCCACAATACCGAGGAATGCGTGGAACTTAAGCGCATCTTGGCAGAGATGATTGCTCAAGGAAAACTCACCGAGTTCCTTGTTCGCAACCCCTCTCCGCGAAGGGGCTCACCCAGGGGGTACAAGCGTGAAGGCGATCGAGAGGATCGCGATCAGGATCACAACAGGCAGAACAGAGCCCCTGGGGGAGCTGATCAAATCCCACCTGCCAGGGGTCACATCAATGTGATCACTCAGTGCGAAGGCGCAGCTGCGAGGTGCCGTTATATGAGGCAGATCTATCAGCTGGACCACATAGCCAACCATCTCATACATCGCCGCGATGGGACATCTGTGGCGATCCCATACTCGATCCACTCATCATCACGGCTCGCATCGCCGGATGGGACATTGGCCGGATCTACATGGATACGGGGCCAACGCCAACGTCATTTACAAGCACACACTTGTTGAGGTGAAGGTACCTGTCCCAAATCAAACCGGTGAAGGGGGCCACTTTTGGGATTGGGAGGGACGAAATCCCACCCTTGGGGGCCATCACGCTCCCATTCATGATGGTGGGCAGCACCAAGGACAAGAGACAAGTTTTTCACTCAAGCTTCGTGGACTTCATCGTCCTCGATCTCCCTTCGCCTTACAATGCCATTGTTGGGCGCGCACACAGACCGAATTCCATATCCGTTGTGACATGCGCACCCTAACGTATTGGCGAAATTCCGCACCTATCTGGTGACTTTGAGGAGGTTGAAATATCGCCCGGGAAGAAGTTCCGCATCGGGAAGGACCTCCCAAAGGAAGACAAGGAAGCCCTCATTCACCTCCTCGGTGCCAACATTGACGCCTTCGCATGGAGCCCAGCTAAGGAGCCTGCATAGACGGAGGGTTATCTCCCACAAACTCAATGTACTCCACGGCTTCAAGCCGCTTAGGTCGAGAACAAGGTGAAGATTTGAAGTTCTTCAAGACTTCAATCATGTTACATGCACGTTTAGATATAGTGATTCTAATTAACAGCGCATGATGTGTTTTATTCATAATCATGTCGTTCTTCACCATTCATCATCGGAAGAAGAAAGGGAAGAACGAAGAAGAAGAAGAAGAAGAAAGAGGAGAAAGCGTACCTTGTGCTCCGAGGAATGTGTTGAAGATGAAGTGTGGATTATATCTTACGCAATCTTCGCCATCAACTGCTCGATAAGGACGAATTGAGGATGAATCCAAAGGGCGAAATTGTGTTGAAATAAACACAATATTAATCCACCTGAAAACTCTAACAAATGTGCTTAGGAATTTCGGCCAAGAAAATGAGAGGGAGAAGAAGTGTTTCGGTTTTGGTGTGTGTGTGTAATGTGGTGCCTCTCCCTTTATTTATAGATAAGGGAGAGGTGCCAAGGGGTGGTTGGGACACCCCTTTGGCCGAAAATACATGTACTTTCGGCCAAGGGTGATAACCAACACCTCTTGGTCACAAAAGGAGGGAAGGTTCATGGTAACCTCCCTCCAACTTCCATTTTGGCGAATGGGTGGCTCCTTAGAGGCACCTCTTCGCCTAAATCAGCCTTCCTAGGTGTAGCTACTCATATGTAACCACCTAGGAAGTTTTCCCATGTAGTAAGGTGCATACACCATGCACCTAGGATGCCCCTTTTACCAAATACCCTTTATTTTGTCTAAAAGGTGCAAATGGAAGTAATTACTTGTGAATCAATATGTAACATCCCAAAGTTAAGGGTGCGACCCCAAGGCATTCACACTCAATCACCTCCATTGCGGTTGTTAGACTCACAATGAAAGTTTATCCTCTACAGAACAACATGCTAGAACTCATATAGCAACGGAGTGTTGTTTGAACTTCTTCAAACTCGCTTGAACTCATCAAGCTCATCTGATCACATCAAATGAAGCCTCACAGACCCCTGACACATGATACACGTTACTTAATCACAACCAGTCTCTTTTCTGAATTTCAACTTATTTAAAAAACATAGTCGTATTAAGCCATTGAGTACTCATTTACAAATTCTCATAATTCAATCAAAAATTCATACTACGCATAGCATGTGGGCCCAAGATTGAATCAAGAGTAGGTGTATCATACAAACTGTGTCTTTCCTATCAGTTTTAAACTACTTAACACATTACACAAACTCAACTACCCAAAAGGAAGATATTACAGTCTTCAAACTAAGACCTTCAATATCCAATCAAAGTAGTGTTGTAAGTGTAAAGTACTAATAGCAAACTAAAGTCACTAAGAGTCTGGATTAAAGAACCTCACATTAAACAAGAATAAAGACAACTTGTTTAAGTTCTTTGTATAGTCGAATTTTCATGGATATGGAACTTGTAAGTTCTCAAATAACACTAGTGGGTGTTTTACGTACACCACTCTCACTTGGAATGATGTCCACTCTATCGATTGAGATTGTGTCATTTCTCCCTCTTAAAACACCATAGTGTTCTCCACTTATCAAATAATAGGAGGACATGTCAAATCCATGAATTTGTTAACAAGTAAGTACTCGCTTACTACTAAAATATAGACTAGGATGTATGGAGATCATACAAACTCGATGAACCAGTTCATCTTACCCCGATTTTAGGAAACCAAGACGACAAATAGTTTAGGTGTTAGGTGTTGGACATGTCTCCCACTTAGAAATATGACAATTAGTCACTAGTTCTTTTGATAGAAATACATATTCTAAGTCCTTAACTTGTCTTATCCTCAAATCTACTCAAGACAGTGGGCGAGGCTCATGTGAGAAAGCCCTCTCTAATGTCTATACTTGACGTGTTCTAATTTTCATTGTGAACATAAGTAGATTTGAACCAAAAGAAATGAATGAAATAAGTTACATTATTAAACAATCATTCATATTACATGTGTGACACCAAAGATGGTGAAGTACATCCAACAAACTATAATCTACGTAGACCCATTGCCTTAACATGACGGGCAAATACAATTGGTGGAAGTGGCTTAGTTAGAGGATCAGCCACCATGAGGTCTGTAGAAATGTACTCGATCTTAACTTCACCCTCTTCAATTGCATCCCGAACGAAATGATACTTCATGCTTATATGTTTGGTTTTCCCGTGATACTTGGGATCCTTGGCCATGACCGCCATACTATCATTGTAGATAGTAATAGGCCTATCCACCGTAATTCTAGATTCCAAGTTTTTAAGGAAATAACCAAGCCAGAGGGCCTCCTGTACAGCTGTACAAGTCTGTTTTTTGTTACACCATGTAGTTGCCCCTCCGTTAAGCATGAAAACATAACCAGAAGTAGATTTGCATGAATCTCGATCACCACCCCAATCAGCATCAGAATAGCCATGCAAATCAAGATTCTTTCCTTGATAGCATAGCCAATAATCCTTAGTACCTTTAAGGTACCGGAGAACCCTCTTGACACTCTTCCAATGCTGTATTCCTGGGTTTGAAGAGTACCGTGCTAACAAGCCAACTGCTTGGCTAATATCAGGCCCGGTACACAACATTGCGTACATAAGGGAACCAATTGCACTTATGGGTTGTCTCGATTCCCTAGTTGATCTTCTCAACATGGGTGGAGGTTGTTCCAGCTCTTGTTGATCCTCAACTCCCTCTTGAACAGATCCTCCTACTTCAGGATCTTGTTCCATGGGATCCTCCAATTCATTGGATTCATTATTAGGAGTCACTACTCCCTCCTGTTGAGGTATTCCATCTAAGATGGGTGCATCTTGTGCAACTGGTACTTCTGTAGTACCTATTTGATCCTTTTCTAGGATTGGTTCCAAAGAGTCTAGGTCATCACAATTACCTTCTTTTGGAAACTCATTCTCCAAGAAGTTAGCGTTTCTTGCATCAAATACAAGACCGTTTTTGTTACTTAGGTCCAAGAAGACATAACCCCTAGATTCGGTAAGAACCAAGAAATGCACATTTCTTGCCTCGGGGACCTAATTTCCCCAAAGGGTGGTCCGTTACATGCACATAAGCCAAGCAACCCCATGGGTGCATATAGCTAAAATTAGGCGTCTTCTTCTTCCATAACTCATATGGAGAAGAATTAATGCTCTTGGTAGGGATTCTATTGAGAATGTGAACTGCACAAAGCAGTGCATCACTCCAGTAGATGGTGTCCAAATTGGCCTTAGCCATCATGGACCTAACCATGTCCATAAGAGTCCTATTCTTCCTTTCTGACACTCCATTCTGTTGAGGTGTCCAAGCAAGAGTGAACTCTCTGGCAATTCCCTTCATGTCACAAAATGCCTTAAAAGCATTTGAACTATACTCTCCATCACGGTCCATTCTCAAGAACCTAATTTTCTTGCCCATTTGGTTCTTAACCAAATGCACATACTTCTGAAAGTAAGTCAAAGCCTGTACTTTGTTTCGTAGTAAGAAAACGTGAGTGAATCGAGTGTAATCATCCGTAAATGTGATGAAATATTTGAATCCATTTCGGACTCAACTCTTAATGGTCCACGAAATCGTAATGGACCAATTCTAACTCTTCTTCCCTTCTAGCTCCATGCCCGAAAGGCTTTATAGACAAATTGACATAAAGGAATGCTTGACAAAATGGAAAAACAACTTTGGTCAATGATCCAAGTAGCCCTTACTTGGATAACTTATTCAACCGATCTTGACCCACATGTCCTAACCTTTCATGCCAAGTCATTTCGGTAGTGACCTCGGTCACATGACAGCTAGAAGATGCATTAAAATCGCAATCCGGTCTAAGTTCATACAAACCATTGTTAACGAAGCATTCATGAACAAATAGGTCATCTTTATAAATAGTTACACTACTATTGGTAAAATTCAAGCTATATCGATACTTCAATAAACTACTAATAGAAATTAAATTCCTACTAATATTAGGTACATATAAAGTGTCAAAAAGATACAAATATCCATTACACACTGGGACTTTACAAGTCCCTATTCCTAATACTTCTATTACATCATTGTTCCAACCTGCAACACACTTTACGCCCTTGGGAAGTTTTACGTATGCCACGAACCATGACTTGTCACGGACTATGTGGTCTGTTGCCCCGAGTCTACAATCCACAAAGAACTGCTCTCGATTAGCATAGTACAAGATGTAACATATACATCAGAAATATAAGTAGGAAAATGTACCTTGGGAGGGGTCTTGCAATCTTTAGCAAAATGGCCCTTAGTCCCTTGATTGAAGCATTTGAGTTTGGAAACGTCCCTTTTCTTCTTGAATTTCTTCAAGTTCGGACCATTTCGACCACCCTTTCCCTTGCCATTGTCACCACCCTTCTTACCTCCTTTGTTGAACCACTTACCCTTCTTTTTGAATCCTCCCTTTTTGGAGGAAGAGGTAGATGCAACATATGCACGGAATGGTTCTTGATCGCCAACACCTCGGCCTCAAGTATCGGGTGACGTGCAATATCATCAAATGTTTTGATTTGAGCATTGTGACGCAAGTTGACCTTCATCAATTGCCAATCCTCATCTGGCAAGGATCTGATAATAGCCTGGACTTGTTGTTCGTCCGTGAGCTCATGTCCAGCCTTCTTCAACCGGGTAGATCATTCGGGACATCTCCCTTAGGTGAGCACTCATGGTATGGTCAGCTCGCTTCGATAGTCCTCAAACCTCGAATCATGGCTCTCTGTTTTCAACCGAGACATCACCATACTTTGCCTTGACTCGGTCCCAAATCTCTTTGGCACTATCAAGGGTCGAGAACTCAACCCCGATCTCATCTACCATAGTTGACAAAAGAGTAACCCGAAAATGACCATTCTTTTTCAAGAGTGCTACATAGGCAGTTTGGTCTTGATCAGCCGGTGGTTGAACAATCTCAGCGATCGGGACATCTAATGTCTCTGTTCCGTCAAGATGAACTTGACTTTCTGTTCCCAAATAGGATAGTTCTCACCATCCAATTTCAGGTCTTTGTTAAGTTCAGCAACAATACTTTTATATGCCATCTACATGATGCAAATCACATGTATCAAAGTTCAATCAATCACAACAAGACTCAAAACAAGTCACAAACACATGAAACCACACAAACATGTTCATATGTGGCAAAAGGAGTGCTTATAGCATCCAATTAGAAACACATAAACAAGTTTGCATAATTTCACATACATGTTCATTTTGAGCCTTCGAGAAGGTTCAATATACACTTACTTTATAATTTCATGTACACACGTGAAATCCTAATGTAACAACCATGAGCACTTCATCCAAGCCTTAGTTCCATCACCCATAAGTCTCATCAATACAATACCGGAAAGATGGTGAAGTCACAAACGGTGTCGCTTAAGTACCACCTCCTTAGACAAGTATCATACCAACTTGACAGGGTCCCTAGAAACCTTAACTTATTTGAAGTGACTCATCCATTAAATCATACCCCAGCCTTCGCGGAATGTATGCCATTGCGAACACATGCCATCGCGAATAGTCTGGCGAACACATGCCATCGCGAACAGTCTGGCGAACACATGCCATCGCGAACACATACCATCACGAAGACATGCCATCACGAAAACCAGGCGAACACATGCCATCGCGAACACAGACTGGCGAACCCTGTCTCCGCGAACATAGACTGGCGAACCCAGTCCCCGCGAACACGGACTGGCGAACCCGATCCTCGCGAACGCCTAGACACCCGTGAACATAGGCTGAACCCATCACGAGATGCATACAAACATACATTTCGGCTTCAACTAACTTCATACACTACATATATCATCATGGATGAAAACAACTCTGAACAAGTTACTCAACATGATGAACAAGTGGCGGTTATGACATGAAGCATCACATCTTTTCGCATTTACAGATGACTTTTCAACATATTTCGGTTACGAGTGTTAATATGAACAATTTTTAACAAACCGAAATTGTTTTTAAAGTAAGCATATAACATGAATTTCGTGACCTTGCTCTGATACCATTTGAAGATTTAAAGTTCTTCAGGACTTCAATCATGTTACATGCACGTTTAGATATAGTGATTCTAATTAACAGCGCATGATGTGTTTTATTCATAATCATGTCGTTCTTCACCATTCATCATCGGAAGAAGAAAGGGAAGAACGAAGAAGAAGAAGAAGAAGAAGAAGAAGGAGGAGGAGGAGAAAGCGTACCTTGTGCTCCGAGGAATATGTTGAAGATGAAGTGTGGATTCTATCTTCTGCAATCTTCTGTTTCATCAATTGTTCGATAAGGACGAATTGAGGATGCATCCAAAGGGCAAAATTATGTTGAAATAAACACAATATTAATCCACCCGAAAACTCTAACAAATGTGCTTAGGAATTTTGGCCAAGAAAATGAGAGGGAGAAGAAGTGTTTCGATTTTGGTGTGTGTGCAGTAATGTGGTGCCTCTCCCTTTATTTATAGATAAGGAAGAGGACTCAAGGGTGGTTGAGACACCCCATTGGCCGAAAATACATGTACTTTCGGCCAAGGGTGATATCCAACATCTCTTGGTCACAAAAGGAGTGAAGGTTCATGGTAACCTCCTCCAACTTCCATTTTGGCGAATGGGTGGCTCCTTAGAGGCACCTCTTCGCCTAAATCAGACTTCCTAGGTGTAGCTACTCATATGTAACCACCTAGGAAGTATCCCATGTAGTAAGATACATACACCATGCACCTAGGATGCCCCTTTTACCAAAGCACCCTTAATTTTGTCCAAAAGGTGCAAATGGAAGTAAATACTTGTGAATCAATATGAAAAAAACCAAAGATGTTCCAAATGATCATAACACACACATTTGAGCTCCCACGAGCTAACATGAGCTGACTTGAGTTATGTCCAGCTGTCGTGAGCTGGATATAAGCTAAGTTGAGCTGGAGTTAGCTACATATAGCTAATTCGGAGCTCCCACTTAGCATCATGAGCTCAAGTGTCATGTCAAATGATCTTGGTGCGTCAAATATACTAACAGAGATATCCCTGTGGAAGAAGTTCCGCATTGGGAAGGACCTCCCAGAGGAGGACAAGGAAACCCTCATCCACCTCCTCCAGGCCAACATTGACGTCTTCGCATGCAACCCGGCTGATCTTCCGGATGTAGATCCTTCTGTTATCTCCCACAAACTCAATGGCCCCTGACAGAAGAGTTTGTACGCACCGAGGTGCGAAGTTGCTTGAAGCTAATATATTTAAGGAAGTTCATTACTCTGAGTGGGTCGCTAACATTGTGCTTGCTAACAAGGAAAATGGCGAATGGCACCTATGCGTGGACTACAAGGGGGTCAACAGGGCTTGCCCCAGAGATCCATATCCCTTACACCCATAGACCAACTGGTGGATTCAACCGTGCGATACCCAGTACTCTCTTTCCTTGATGCATACAGTGGCTACCATCAAATCTTCATGGATCCTGAGGATGCCATGAAGACCGGCTTCACAACCGGCGAAGCAGTCTACCACTACATTCGCATGCCTTTTGGCTTGAGGAATGCAGGGGCGACTTTTCAAAGGTTGGTGAACAAGGTGTTCGCATATCAAATTGGGAGGAACCTTGAAGCCTATTTTGACGACATAATGGTGAAGAGCAAGGCCATCACCAAGCACCTGGAAGATCTAGAAGAGACCTTCGCCAACTTTCGCGCATACAACATGCCCCTGAACCCAAAGAAGTGCATCTTTGGCATTGGCGAAGGGAAATTCCTTGGTTACCAAGTCTCAAGAGGAGGGATTCGCGCCAATCCCAAAAAGATAGAAGCCATCGCCGGCCTTCGCACTCCAAGAGGCCTGAAAGACGTCCAGCAGCTAACAGGAAGGTTAGTCGCCCTGGGACGATTTATATCAAAACTCAGCGACCGTTGCAAGCCTTTCTTCAACCAAATCCGGAAGAAGAAAGCCTGCAAGTGGACTGAGGACTGCCAGGAGGCATACGACACCATCAAGCAGCACCTGCAGGAGCTGCCCACACTCAAGTGCCCCAGGCCTGGCGATGACCTTGTCCTGTACCTCTCCACAACCAGCAACAGCGTGGCGTCAGTTCTCATTAAGGAGGAAGGTGACAAGCAGTGGCCGGTCTACTACACCAGCCACACCTTACAATCAGCAGAGACAGCTATGCAGCAAGGAAGCTCAAGCCCTTCTTCCAAGGGCACACAATCACAGTGCGAACAGACCTGCCAGTCAAGGAGATCCTTAAAAAACCGGAACACTCAGGCCGCTTGGCGAAGTGGTGCATCGAACTAAGCGGGTACGACATCAACTATGAACCCCGCAAGGCAATAAAGGGTCAGGCCCTCGCAGACTTCCTGGCGGAATTCTCAGTTCCTGAGTATAGCACGCCTCGGGAACAAGTACCGGCACCTGAACCTCCACCTCCGGAGTGGGAAATGTACGTTGATGGCGCATCCAAAGCAGCGTCTCCGGCAGGAGGAGTCTACTTGCATGGACCCCTAGGTATGGAAAGCGCTCTCCGTGTATCCTTTCAATTCTCTGTGACTAATAACGTTGCAAAATATGAAGCCTTCATCGCGGGCCTCAAGCTAGCCATCAAAGTGGGTATTCGCCGAATACACATGCATAGCGATTCCCAACTGGTGGTACACCGAGTACAGGGGTGCTCAGAGTGCAAGGATGTCACTCGATCAAATACCGAAGCTTGTCAATTCACTACGAACGAACTTCGAGGAGGCGGTCTTCATTCATATCCCTCGTTCGAGAACACCATTGCGGATATGCTCTCCAAGGAAAAACACCTTCGACATTGGAGACCTTGGCTAGACCATCTATAGACGGAGCTGTAGACATTGGCTCACTCGAAGCAACTGATCCGGACGTGGCGAACTCCCATCATCGCCGAACTCAAGGGGATGGTCCTCGTAACGGGCTGTTGTGGCATCGCGGATTCTCCTCACCACTTCAACGTTGCCTCACCGCCAAGGAGGGACTCAGTGTATTGGAAACCATCCACCAGGGCAGCTGCGGTGCCCACATTGCAGCAGAGGCACTGGCACACAAGGCCCTTCGCCAAGGGTACTACTGGCCAACCTTGAAGAAAGACGCAGCCTCACTGGTCAGAACGTGCCATCAATGCCAGATCAATTCGCGCATCCAACGACTACCATTAACGAATCTCCCACGCTCACAAACCACTGTACCTTTTGCCCTTTGGTGTCTCGACCTTATCGGACCATCGCCAAAGGCGACAGGCCGATACCGATTACGTGTTGTCACCGTGGACTACTTCACTAAGTGCATTGAGGTAGAGCCATGGGTAAAGATGACGTCCTCAAAGATCATCAGCTTCTTGTGGAAGAACATCGTCTGTCGATATGGCAGCCCTCGCGCCATCATCACAGACAATGGAAGCTAATTCGCCAGCAATAGCGTCCAACAATGGGCGAAGATAACAAGATCCACATGCTCTATGCCCGATGGCGCATCCCGACCCAATGGCCAAGTTGAGGTGACCAACCGCACAATCAAGGAAGGACTCAAGAAACGCCTGGCTGGGGCAAAGGGGCGATGGGTCGATGAACTCCCCAGTGTCCTATGGGACTACAGGACGATAAAGAGAACGCCAACGGGGGAGACACCTTTCTCCCTGGTCAATGGCGCTGATGCACTCCTCCCCATTGAGGCAGACTTCCGAACAATAAGGATGATCAACATCAACGATGAGGCTAACACTCGAGGACTTCGCGCCAAACTAGACCTGCTCGAAGAACTGCGCGAAGGAGCACGCCTTCGCCTGTTCGCTCTCAAACAGCGTCTCAACTTGCAACACGACGCCAAAGTCAAACCCAAGGCACTCAAACCAGGAGGCCTCACGCTACTCAGATCGGTCCTCACTGCTCGCGACCCCAAACAGGGCGTCCTGCGACCCAACTGGGTTGGTCTCACATCATCCGGAAACAAGTCCGCTCGGGCATCTATGAGTTGCAGGACGAAGAGGGGAGACAGCTCCCCCGCAACTTCCATGCGGACGACCTCTGTCCATACTATGTGTAAATCATGGTAACCCCATGGCTTGAATGAATGAAATGTTTCTCCACTTCTTAACACTACTGTAGAACAATCTCACCAACGACCGCCCAAATGCCTTCTGCACCCGACCGGTCAGAACGGCTAAAGGCCTAACCTAATAAGGTAACGACATCAGACCTTGTCAGGTCATCCATACACGCAAACATGCGTACACTACCCAAGGGCATCGCCAACGCGAACCTTGCGAGAAATCTTTGGGACCCCACGATGCGAATCCCAACAGATCCCCAAGCTTGAAACAGCTTTGTAGAGGTCTTCGATGGCCTCACCCACGTGAACCACAATCCCTCAACCGATCTTTGGGGCCACGCAATGCGAACCCCAACAGATCGCCATGCTGGAAATCAACCTTCACATTGAGGTCCTTGATGGATTCGCCCACGAGAGCCACAAGCAATCCCTCTAACCTTTGGGACCCCGCGAAGTGACTCCCAACAGGTGTACGACGACTTAGCCTAGCAAATGGCTAACGTCCCCTACAAAGCTATAGCGAGAATAAAGGAAGAACATAGACGGTCGAGGTAAACTGATTTGTTCATCTATAATATTAGAAGCTGTACACTCTTTACAGGTATAAAATTACGACGGCCCAAGGGCCGGCCTAACTAAGGAGGGTCAAACACACGACCTAAGCCCTTCCTAATATAGCATGGCGTGCCACCCCGCACCCATCTTCTTCCCTTGGTCACCCCAGTCAAGCAAAGTACTTGCCTCGGGGTCATCGGTCTTGGAGGCATCCAAGGCGCCTGTGTCCAACCTGTGGTGCACTGCTCTAGTTGAAAGCGGCACCACAACCAACCATCCTCATACCCTTGCGCTGCGACTTCGCCCTGGGTCTTGAGCTCATCAACCTTCTGCCTCAGCCACGGCCATCTCTCATGGATCTTCGCCGTGTAAGTCAGTTCATGCTCAGGATCCTCTCCAGGGTACTGCCCCAGCCCAAGGTCTCGTTCAAGCGCGAAGACTTCCCGCATCGCGCGCATGAGGTCCGAAAACAAGTCGGCATGCTGGTTTGCAACGTCCAGCCTCCCAAGCTCTGCGTCCGCAAGTTTATCCATAGCGTCCTTCAGGCGAACCTCTGTCTCTGATTTCAGAGAGGAAAGCGCCATCTTCAAAACAGCGACTTCAGCCTTCTTCCCCGCCAGCTCGTCTTCTTTCCTCGCCAGCTCCGCCTCGCGAAGGGGACACCAAACCAGGAGCTTCTCCAGAAGAGTGTCCCTTTGCAAATGCCCCAGGCGAGACTCCTTCTCCCTGGTGAGAACAACACACCAAGACTCTAACTCCGCCAGTCTCTTGTTGGCCTTCTCGGCCTCGGCCTTGGCAGCTGCGCAGCCTTCCGCCTCCCTTTTCAGGCGGGCGATCTCGATGTCTGGGTACTGTCCCTCACATTCGCATAGCTCAGAACTTGTGCCATTGGATGAGACCGGCGTACTCATTGATGGCAGCCTGCATAAAGATGGGTTAGTACCGAAATTAGAGAACAAAAAGGAACAGGGGGCAAGGGAGATGCTTCACCTGAAGGTTGTGCTTGGCGGCCACCTTCATGAACTCAACTGGGGAGTCCAGGCTTCGATCCTTCAGCTCCCTATCGAAAGGAGTGTGAAGCCCCTCCAGGCAGGACAGCAGCGCGCGGTCTCCCCCCAACAACAAGGAGGACTTGTTGTTCAAGAGAAAAACAGGATCCCAAGCTCCTTCCAGGGGCATGCCCTCCTCCTTATATACCTTCGCCCTGATGTCCTCCCTCAAGGCTTTCAGCGTGGCGGGATCCTCAGACCACTTGGGGGCCTTCTGGCCAGCGACGCGTTTCCCCTCAAGGAAATGCGACCAAACTTCAGTCTCCTCGAGGACGGACGCCGCTGCACCCAGATCCACCACACTTTGGCGTAGGCTACCATGGGGGTTGGAAGGCTCCGCCCCTGCACCAAACGACTTGTAAGCACAACAAAGAAAGCTTGGAACACAAGCAAACGAGGAAAGGAACTCACCTGGCGAAGGGCCCTGATCCAGGGCAAGGATGGCCTCGCCAGTAGGTGGCTTGCACTGTGGCTTCACCTAGGCGCAACTCCCAGATGGTTCGTAGGGAGTGCGAACTACATCCCAAGCGCTCTTCTTGATCTCCTTCACAACCAGGACGTCGTTAGAAGCACCTCTTGGAACGCTTGGGGGTACCCCCTTTGGAGCCCCTTCCCTCTGGGAAGCCTGGTTGCTTGTTGGGGGAGCATCCCAAGCATCTCCCCTTATCTCCGGCTGAGTATCACCCAACATGAGCGCGCCACCCCCCGCCGGGCCTGCTGAGAACTGGCCCCTAGTAGAGCTGTTGGGCTTCACTGCGGATTTGGACTTCCTTCTCATGGCCAGCAGGAGATCGCCGGCTAAGATTACCTTCTTGGGGAGGATCCCTCCACCTGAGGAGAAGCCTCAATCTGAGGAGAGGCCTCTACCTGGAGAGATGCACTCGCCTGGAGGAGAACCTCTAATCGGGAGTGGGTCTCAACCCGAGGAGTTGACACAGCAGCACTCTTAGGGGGATTTCACCACCCGCCTGGGGACTCTCCAAAGAGCCTAGAAACAAAGGCGTCCATCCGACGTCCTCGGTGGCGCCGCGCCTTCACGAAGGGCCAGCGGCCCCATCACCGGAGTTTCGCGAATCCCCTCTTCTCCATGGATGCCCTCGAAGTCCCCCTCAATACTTTCCTTCATATTAGAGGGAACCGCTTGGACAGGTCCTCTCGCCTTTGCCTGGTCTGACTCATGAAGAGCCCTTCCTCCAAGAGACCGCGCTGCATCATCAGCCATCCTCTTTCTCTTCGCCGTGCCCTGTGGTGCAAAGGCACTAGTGGTTGGCCTCTTCCTTCACGGGGGCCCAATGGCACCCAACACCTTCTCTACAGTAGGAGGAGCATTCTGCTTGTAAGCGCAAGCAAGGCGGATATGAACCGCAGCACGCATGGATCCCCTCTTCCCTTTCTCCTCGTCAGGGCGAGCAGGAGCATCTGAATAGCACAAAGACCAGTACAGGCTTGAATAAGAAATTAAAAGGAAGTTAATCAGCGAATACCTCTCGGCCCTGCAAGGGCAGCACGCAGTGCATCCACCACTTCACCGCGATGCGCGAGTGCCCAACCTTCATAAGGGAGAGGCACTGTGGAATCTATCAAGTTACCCGTGCTGACGCCGGCCCATCTCAAGGTCACCTCATCCAGCTGCGCGAGGGAGAAGGGGAATAGGTCATCACAAGACCTCCTCGCCAGCACGTCATTTAGCCACTCCAGAAGGTGAACATATTCACGCCACTTTAGCCCGTCTGTGTATAGAACCAGCTTTGGAGCCACGCTATGCGCGGCCTCTGAAGTTCTTCCCACTGGGAAACCCCAAGACTCGTCCCTGCAAAGAAAAAGAAACTACCGTGTCAGTCATGATGAGACTTCAGAGGAACACCGAAAGAGATAGAGTTGTTTCCCCCAACACCGAGGGGGTAACATGGAAGAATTGTCCCCTGTCCGCAGATCAAGCTGGTAGAACCGCAAGAAGACGTCGGCGAACGGCTACGCCCCAGCCAACCGACACGCCACGATGAAGCCGGCGATGTGAATGAAGGTGTTGGGACCAAGCTGTGACGCTGGGGGACCCCACAGAGTACACAACTCCTTCACCAAGGGGGCAAAGGAAACCTCAGCCCATAAGACATCTGGGCAGTGTAGAGGCACAATGCGGCGTTCTCCAGATTCTCCGATGTCTGAGGAAGCTTCAACGCCTTACAAGGCCCGCTTCGCGCCGCGTACACCGCAACTTCCTCAATGGGAAAGAAGGCTTTGACAAGTTCCTGGTGGAGCTTGTCAACCTTCATGGTGGTCTTGTCCACAGCGGGAATGATCAAGGCAGCAGCTTCTCGGCAGCCATTCATGGGAGAAAGAAAATGAGACCAGGAAGACGAACAGTCTACTGGCAATTTTATCAAATACCTTGTAGGCAGAAATGAAAGAGTGACCTCTTACCTGAAATTGCGAAGACGAAAGCAGACTAATGCAAAAAACAACAGGGGCAGTAAGAGATCAGACACGCGCCGCAAAAATCAGATTCAAGCACAGAAAAGAAGGAAGGATCAGACAAAAAACGAAAACACAGAGTAGATTTGAGCGAGAGAACGAGAATGCAAAGAGCGAAGGTCGGCGAACAAGCTGGCTATTTATAGGCTCAACGCTAACGAAGCCGAAACGTCGCCTCAAACTGAGAGCTAATCCCAGCCAGCCGTGTGTCAAAGATCGCTAACGGTAAGAAACGTTTGGCCTACCGTCAAAGTGATTGTTGCCCAACGGTCGACTTCGAGACAAAACGCGGAGTACAGGACCCTGCCCATACTCCGCCTCTAGGAGGAGGCACCTTGGTACACTACCCAAGCAAATGCCCCTCGCGCATCGCCACTCGCGTCATCATCATCAGCAGCCGAGAAAACACACCGCGATACCACCGCATCGCGCGAAGGCGTTATCAGGGGAGCTTCGCGCCTGCTGGCTTCGTCGGGACCTCGCGGGTTCGCATCTCCTGGCTTCGCCAAACAGGGCCTTCGCATCCCCTGGTCTTCGCCATATATCACTTAGCAATGCCACAGACTGGGGAAAGGAAACTGGGAACGGTCATCCCCACGACTTGCCCACGTTCTCCTTCACACCTCTAGTCTTCCACTACTCTGGAACGTGGAGGAACACCCCACTACTCCGGATCACGGGACAACCGCTACCTCAACGCCTCCTATAAAAGGACGGCTTGGGAAAGGTACACCCTATCTACACACCTCCACTCCTCTTTCTGCTCCTGAGTATTCCGTTTTACATCCTGCAGATTACTCCGGAGCCTTACATCGTCGTTCTGGTCATTTCCTCACCATCAAAGTATCTGGAAGCCCAGTCCCGTCAAGGAACCAGGCTATCAGATTCAATGTGTGAAATGTGCTTATGACACTTACATGCACTCATTTTAGAACATGTATATGAAAAATAAACAAAACATATTTGTATACCATATGTCATTTACATACTTTCATACATGCTCATTGATTTAAACACATCAAATCATCAAGTTTACATGCCAATGTAACTCTCTGAAATCATGCAATTGCTCACAATTACATTGTTTCTAGAGAGTTCTGATGCTTGCCAAAACAGATCAATTCATCCAATTTGCATGCTCATCATTTTGACTATACAATTTCACACTTGCACTTCATACAAAATTTCAACATTTGGCCAAATCATCATACTCATATGATATTCATTCATTCAACATGAATTTGTAGAAAACGACATGCTTTAGAGTCACAAAGACAATATTGTTCCACCATTTTCACCAAAAGGCCGAAAACAATAACACATGTATTTTTCATGATCATTCATCATTTTACATGTCATTTTCACAAATTCAGCCCATTATTCATGCACAAAACACAAAAACATCATCATTTGAATGATTAAAGTGGCGGTTATTGACAGTTTTCTCAAGTTCAACACAAGAACTAATTTTCAGTTTCATGCTTTTCTCTTAACATATTTAACTGAAAAACACAAGCATACACCATGAATGAGATCTTAGAACCACAGCTCTGATACATTTTGTTGATTTTATAGGTCTCATTTACATGCTTACATGTAGATTTTATCTCACATATGTGTAATGCTTCAAATTAACCATTGATCAATTCAGTTTTAGTCAAGATTGCATGATGTGTTTTTCACCAAAATCGAGTCACACCAAGAAAGGAAGATCAAGGAGAGTCCTAATCATGCTGGTAAGGGGATGAAAACATACCTTGTAACAAATGAAAAAGCTTAAGGAAATTATTCATTGCTCCTTTAAACATGTGCTCTTCTCCTTGATTCCTTAAGTCTCGGATGTGCTCCAAATGGACACCAATGGAAGGGTGGATTTTGAATGTTGTTAAGGGATGGAATGTGCTGTAGTGACTAACTTAAAACCATCCAAAATGCTCCAAGAAGATGCTCCTAGTTTCGGCTACAAGTGGGAGAGAAATGAGATAAGAGAAGTTACCAAGTGAGTGGTATGAAAGGGGTGTATGAAGGCCGACCTACTTCCCTCTATTTATAGATGGGGAGGGTGGTTATGGGTAGGGAATAACCTCCCATAGCCGAAAATATCAAGTGTATTTCGGCCCGTGGTGTTCCTCCCCCTTTCCTTCAATTAGGCTAGGTGCATGGAAACTTTCATGCCCACTACTTTAATAACCACCCCACTTCCTCCTAAAAGGAAGTCTTGGGCTATTTTCACCCAAATAACCCCCATGACTGGTTATTTTCGCCCAAAGATGGAAGGTGCATACACCTTGTACCATAAATGCATAGTTTTTACCAAGATACCCATATTTTTCCAAAATGCGCAAAAAGTAATAATCTCACCTAAATGAGGTTGGATTTACACGAAGTAACTCCAAATAATTTCCGTGACACATAATTGAGCTCACTTTGAGTTGATAGTTACTTCTTCTTCAAAACTAGCTCACATAAGTTGGAGGTAGTTACTTTTAACTAACTTGAGTTGGTGGGAGCTAACCACAACTACCTATAGTTGTAATGAGCTAACTTTGAGATACATTTAACTACTTTTAGCTAAGATGAGCTACCATGACTTGATTTGATCTAAGTATAGCTACTTTTAGCTAAATTGCAGCACTTTGGCGAAACAGTGCAATTGCTAGCAATTGCGTGATTTCCGGAGAGTTACGGTGCTTGCTTGTGCAACTACCAACAACCACACAATTTCCATATACTTGAACTTAGCTCCATAAGCTCAAACATCACCTCAAAATTCTTGGTGTGCCAAGAAATTCCAAATCAAGGTGGTCTCCTAGAGGAGGTGGAACAAAATTTGTGCATCATAATTTATTCATGACTCATTCAGTCATCGGAAGGAGTGCATTATTGCTGCACTAGAGTGCATCATAGTTCATCGGGAGTGCATCATTGTCGGTGGCGAAACTAGGAATTTTAATCCGAGGTGGCGAAGCAATACACTAAAATAGTAACTTATAAAGTTATTCAATTTAGACAAAATAATACTCCTCATGTATCTAAAAGAATGATGCTTTTAATTTTTGATGTTGAGTTGGAATAAATTTATTACTAGAAAATATTCATTAAAACATTTCAAAAATTATATTTAGAAACTACAAGCATTAATCTATAATTTGCATTTAAATTATTTGAATATCAATATTAAAGATTTAAAATCATAGATTGAATGTTGAAAAAGAAATACATCAATTTTTTGAGTTGGACATAGTACATATCTAAACTACTTGTAAATTGAAATTAGAAATAGAAATTTGGTGAATTGGAATAAAAATAACAAATAATGACTTAGAAGTGGGTAATGGGTTTGTAGTCCTTTTCCTTGGCTATAGCAAATGAAAGATTGGGAATAATGGGAATAAGGCATTATTTGTTATTACCTGAGCTATCTCTAGGTACCACCTAAATAACTCGCAACCAGAGAGACAAATAGGTCGGAAGAAAGAGTCCGAGGTTGGGTTTGTGGGTGATTGACAGTTGTTTAATATATAGGATAAATTAATTTGGACGGTTTTGACTATTACACAAGTTGGGCTAACTTAATTGAGAAATTGGACTGAGTTAGCATAAAATTGAGATAAATTAATATGGGTAAATTAAAATAATTATTAAAATTAATCTAAGTATACACTATATACATTTAATTTATCAAAATTTACAAGGTAGCACTGCCACCTCTCGTCAATACATAGCTTTGCCTTTGAATTGTGGTAACCAAGAGCATCATTTGGGGAGGTTGAATAAAATGTGTGCATCATAATTTTTGCATGATGACTCATTAAGTCAACAGAATGAGTGCATCATTTTTGTACAGGGACGCATCAAAGTTCATCATAAGTGTATCATTGTGGAAACCAATGGGCGGTAGAGAAATGCGGCGGGGTCGACACTTTTTTTCGCCGGAAGCAAGGGAGCTTGTGGGATTTGTTTTTAATTTTTTTGATTTTGGGGGAATTTAAGAGGGATCGTTTGATTTCTTTTTAAATTTTGTGACATAGTGTGGAAGGAACAGGGGATCTGTGGAGATTGTCGAGCTTAGAATTCATCGGCGAGAAACACGACGACCAGTTCAACGTCATATTCTTCTTCTATACCTATAGGCGCTTATCGTGTGCTAGACGAAATGTATAGGTACTCTTGTGCATTCATTTTGTAATCTTTATTAGTTTCGATTCAATGTATAATTTATTGAGATTCACCAATTTAAGAAAATAACCGTGTATTGAAAAAGATATTTAACTATAAAAATTTTGTATGAAGAATTTATTTAAAAGTTATTTAATAATATTTCTTTAGAATTCATGAGTTTAATTATTTAAAACATTATTTATATGCTCAATAAGTAGAATATAATATAAGCTGAATTTGACCCGGTTTTGACTCAAAGTAACCATAAACTGAAATTGTCTCAATCTGATCCAAATCCGAACCCAAATGAACCTACCCAACCCCAAAAAACCCAAACCCGATCTCAATCAGAACGTGATGACCCATCTCGAACCCAACTCAACCTGAAAAATCTAAGCTCGATCTTAATCCGAACCCAAATGATCAAACCCGCCCGATTGACATCTCTACAATTTTGTACGAAATTATCTGAATACAAAATTACCACAATTAATTTGCAATAGAAGTGTTAGATTTATCAAATTCGGTGACAAATGAAAAACAAAATTAACAAAATCACAATGTTGTGCAAGGCAGGAAGAATATGTTATGCATATCTTATTATATAGTACAACTATAGTTCCAATTTTTCAGGAGAAACAACTGGATTAAGGTCTCGTAACTTAGAGATATGATCTGCCGCTACCGCTCACCCTTCAACTATGGAAAACTCTTCCGTCGACGCTGTCTCTTCTCCAATATGGCGTCGTGCGAGTTCTCTTCTCGGCGGGATGGTCGGCTCATGGCCCATTCTAGCTCGGCGCACTTATGCTCTGCCTCGTCAAAACTTGGGTGTCCAAGTTTCGTGGTGCCAGATTTGCGGGATGGATGCTTTTCCTTGTTTTGGTGACATCAAGGCCTCGAACGACCGTCAGCGTCTTTGCTCAGCCATCGAGTTCATGTCGGTGCCGTTTGCTTTCAGCCTTTTGTTTTTGTGTTGGTACGCTTCTTGTTGGGGCACAGATCGGACCGGCCTCCCAATGGCAAGTGGCAGATGCGGTTGGATTGTGCTTGGCAGGGCGGGGGACTTCCTACCTCGCCCGAAGCAATGAGCTTTAGGTTTTGGGGGACTTGCCTTTGAAGCATCCTTGTCTCAACCCACTTGCGGATTTTGGTTCTTCTTAGTTTCTCATGAATTTCTTCTCTCGCCATCTTTTGATAAGTCTAGGTTTCTAGTTTAGCTTTTGTCTTGCAAACTTTTTATCTTATTGTTCATCTTTGGTTTATAAGTCTCTGGTTGGTTTACTTTGACAGAGTTGGATGGTCTTTTGTTTTGCGCAATATCATGGCAAGTTGGCGTTTAGCTCATGTGCTAGCTTCACTTGATGTCCGGCTCAAACCTACCATGAGTAATTCAAGCGCGTTCAAGCCTTTTGGCTTTGTCGGAAGGCCTCCGCTAATTTCATTGGAGGATCCTCCGCATTCTACGATAACTAAGATTTGTTTGTTATTTCTCTTTTAGGAACTTTAAATTGTCTGGTAGCTTTCCCTCTTGTTGGATGTTTGGAACTTTTGCTTCGTTTTTGCGTCGCCCCTGGCTTGTATTATTTTCAATGAAATAATATCATAATTAGAAGTATAAATTTTCTAAATATCTTCTTTGGTTAATTTTTTTCACTATGATTTATTTTAATTAAAATTTGAGTCAAAAATTAAATTTGAAAAATGAAAGTCAAATGATCAAAAATAAGTAATGATCATCAAAATCATATAATATTAATCACTTGAACCGATTTGTTGATCATCCAAATTTAAGTAATGAACATTAAAAATAAAAAAGCAATGATTATTACTTCGAACGATTTTTGAACATAAAAATCAAGTAATTATTACTTCGAACGATTTTTTGAACATAAAAATCAAGTAATTATTGATCATCAGAATCTAATAATAATCATCACTTGAAACAATTTTTTTAATCATAATCATCACTAGTAATGATCATCAAATATAAAATAGTGATTGTAAATTTTTATCAGAAAAATCATTAACGATCATCAAAAATCAAATAATGATCATAAAAATTATATAATAATCACTTGAAATGAATTCCTGATCATCCAAAATCAAGTATGATCATCAAAAATAAAATAAAAAATCATCACCACTTTAAAACAAATTTTTGTCATTAAAAATCAAGTAATGATCATGAAAAATCTTATAATGATCATCCAAAATCAGGTATGATCATAAAATATAAAATAATGATCATCACTTTAAACGAATGTTTTATTAAAAATCAAGTAATGAGCATAATTTAAAATCTTATATTGATCATAAATCAAACCAGGAGAGTGGCAAGATTTATACATCTCGAGACGTCATTTTTGTGGTGGACAAAGAGCCGTATGAAATGGAGAAGTCTAAGAGTTAGAATGAGGCAATTCAAAACAATGTACGGATGCTAATTAGCAAATATGTAGTAAACCACATACTTGTGCAAAGACTAAATTTCCCTCTAATTAATTATTGAAACATCACCTTTCTTCCTAATTGAACCATCGCACATCTGTAGTTTCAAAACACGTTCCACCATCATGATATTCATCACCTCCGTCGTGAACTGATTGTCCGATCATCATCGATCGCCGCGTGAACTGATCATCCGATTGTTGATTTTCATCTTCAACAATCATGTTCGTCATCGCCGGTGACTTTGATTGATGGATCTGCGGATTCGCGACCTCCAACACGATTCATGTTCATCCAGTTTCTATTAGAAGATGATCGACGACGGACAACAAAGGTCGACAACCTCCCGCGCCGAGAGAAGATGATCAACATGGATCTGCCGAATCGAAGTGTCACACGATTCATCTTCACCGCTTCATCCAGATCTGAAGCCACTAGATGCGAAGGGACAATTGCCAATCTCTTGACTCTAGCGACCTCCAGCGGCAGAGAGATGATTGACGACGAGCGATGAAGGTGTCGGCGTGTCTCGTTCTTTGGTAGCACCACCATCGAGATATCACAAGAGTGAGTCCGAGTGAAAGGTCGTGAAAATGTCAAATCTGGTATGCTTCTTATGTGTTTTTTTTGTTTATTTCTGATGATTTTTTTTTGCTTTAGACAGTATATAAATTTTATTTTTAAACGTTAGACCTCTATTATGGATAGTATAGACTTAGTTGTGGTAGTCAACATCTAGGAAAATATGAGTAGCGAGAGCATGTGCAAGCATTTTTCTTCTCATTTTGGCTAACTTGAGTCTTTGTCAAAGGTTCATTGTTTGCCTCATTTATGTTTGCTTTGCTTTGGACAGTATCTAAGTTTTATTTGTACCCTTTAGACCTCTGTAATAGACAGGTTGTGGTACTCTCCATCTGGGGAGATCCGAGTAGCTGAGAGCATGTGCAAGCATTTTGCTTCTTATTTTGGTTAGCTTGAGTGCTTTTGATGTGATCTGCTACCAAATTATAATAAAAAAAACCATCATAATATGTTGCAATTTGGTTAATTGGACAGTATACAACATTGTCATAAACACTTTAGTTAGGTTTAGTAGACACAATAGATTATTATTTGTTTAGTTGTGATTCACTTTTATATTTGCTATTATTTTAGTTTATTTGGATTCTTCTACGATTCTAATTTTTTTAGATGTCTAGAATGAAATTTGTTTAGTGAATTATACTCCATCCGTACGTCAAAAATTGTAGTGTTTGACTTTATTGTTTCAAAGTTCAATGTCTGACTCAATTTTTAACAAATATAAACATTGAAAAACAAATTCAGAAAAAATATATTTAGAAAATTTATATTTTAAATTATGATACTCGTGTGAAAATTTTGATTTTCAATATCAACACAGTCATGAAAAAAAAAGTCATAGATTAAATACTGTGAAACTCTCAAAACAAATGTTGCAATATTTTGCGGACGGAGGAGTATAAAATTTGTGCTTATACATTGTTATGCTTTGATGTATACAGTTTTGGATATATTAGCAGACAGTTTCTGATAAATTAGTATACACTTTTATTGTCAGCAGAAATGAGCTGTCGGTGACAGCGATGACGGAGGTGGTGGTGTCGGCGAAGGTCTGGCGGNAGTCATAGAGGTTAGGGTTTTGTTAGGGTGGTTTAGTCAATTAAGAAAATATGAGATGTGGACCGGCTTCTACTATGTTTTTGGGCTGCTATGCGTTTAACCATATAAGTGGTTATTAAACGGACTCCAAAAAAATGGACTGCATTAATTGATGATGAGCCGATTATGCATGTAACCTTTATCTCTAATTACATTTCGTACAATAATTTTTCAGTCTACAAGAGCTTTTCTTATAGTCATCACTTCCCATGATGAGCCGGATTTAGCTTCTCCCCGATGCGTTGAAAGCACTTGAGGTAGCAGTCATCTCTATTGAATGTCATGTGAACATTCTTAAGGGGGAATTGTGATTTAATTTTGAAAAATAAATTGTTTAAAGAGGAGTATTTATTTGCATTTTATATAGCCTTTTAAGTGGATTTTAGTTTAGAAGTGCCGAGGGTTAGTTGGTAGTTAAAAACTTATGGGAATTTTATGCAAGAAAAATGGATAAAAATCAATTTAACAGATTCTGTAACTTGAATAATTTTTTTCTGCTACAAAATCGATGTGCGGTGAGAGAATAAAATTGATACTCCATCTGTTGTCCCAAATAGGCAGCCAAGAGGGGGTGAATTGGTTGGCCTAAAAAACAGATACTTTTTCTTAAAACCTAAATACTAGAGCGGTCTCAACCCGTTGAGAAAAGCGCGACTAGAAAAACGTAAAAACGAAGAACCGAATAAAAACGCTTAGAAAATTTACACCAGCAATTTATAGAGGTTCGCTCAATGACCTACGTCCTCTCCTCAAGTTCACCACTTGAGAGTTCCTTCCACTATACTTTAAAATGGTTACACCAACCAAAAGTATACAAAAGCTTTTCCCGAGGCTCAACTATAACCTAACTTTGGTTTTCCCAAAGGCTCACCAAAAAACCTAACTTTGGTTTTCCCAAAGGCTCACCAAAAAACCTAACTCCCCAAAATAGTTTTCCCAAGGCTCACTATTAACCTAACAAAAATCCATTTGGTTTTCCCGAGGCTCACCAAAACAAACCTTACAAAACTGTTTTGTCGAAACGATCAACCTGTTGAGGTTTTCACGAAAAACACACAAAACGTTTTAAACCAGTTTTCTCTGTCCCAAAAATAAAGTAATGGCGAGATGGAGTAGAAGCTTGATCTTCGAAATATACTGCACTGGAGAGCTTTTAGAACAACTTGATTGCTTGTGAGATGAGAGAGCCTGAGTTTTCTTTCAATGACTGAGTTGTTCTTCCATGAAGACTTGCTCTCACTTTAATACTGAAGAGGAGGAGCGTATAACGTCTCTTTCTGTTCTGCAACTCAGGAGTTGAGCACGAAATCCTCCCCAGAATCTGCTGATGCTAACGTTCAAATTCGAATCAAGAGAGTTAACTATGAAGGAGTCCTAACTAATTACAACTTAGAGTCCTAACTAAATACAACTCCTTTTAAACACATCTACAAAATGGGCTTAGTGAGCACTACACATTGGACCTTCAATTCGCATCCGCAACTTACAACATAGCATTTGGACAAAAGTGTAAAACTATTAACCACTTACCAAGCTTTTCTAAACTTTACACAAAAGACCTCAAAGTTTCGTTATCATCAAAATCTAACTTATATGGGAATAAACCGAACACATCCGTCTCATAAAGATTGTTGTGTTTAACTTTAATGGTTTAAGTTATAGTGTTTGACTCATAATTCTTAAAAATAAATCATAGATAAATCTGTGAAACAATAAAAACAAAAGCTACATTTTTGTGGAGCAGAGAGACTATAAGTTACAGGATCTACTAAATTATTTTTATCCAATTTATTTTCACAAACTTCATATAAATTTTAAAAACTTCACTTTAAAAACTCTAGATTTATAATTCAAAAAAATATCAAAACAAAACACATCTTAAAATTAATTATTTTTCTGAAACTAAATCACAAAGTTCTCCATTATTAGATGGACACATGACATTCATTTGGGTGGAGTGGAAGCCGAATCCATGATATTCAAATGTGTTATCTTTCGTGTCTTTGTTATTTTTACTTTCTTTTTGTTTCTACTTATTTAGCGGGTAACTCCTTATTGTCCCCTAGTTGTATACTTTTTACATATTGACCTCAAACTTTTTAAGTGAACAAAAATCCTTCTACTATTTTGAAAAGTTGAAAAAAACCTTACATCCCCAATGCTTGTTTATGTTAATTATGCAATAACCCTACTACCTTTTCTAAAATTTTCATTAAAAAGAAACTAACATCCAAATCTCCTTACATAAATGAATGAATTTTTCATTGAAATGTAGTTATAACTCAAACTTTGATTTCCTTTTAGTTTTCTAATACCATTAACATGGATGAATTTAACATGAATTTTATATTTTTACAATAAATAAGTTCCTTAAAAACTCTTTAAGGATTTGCTCATTAATTATAACAAACTCTAAACTTCATAAACTTATATTTTTACTCTAATTTTAATCTTTATTGTTTAGAGGCTAAAACTAATTTCATCAAAAAATACTCAAACTAATTCTAGAAGCTTTTCTTAACTAACACAACATATTTGTGCAATGATCTTTAACATTACTATTATTATCTTAATTGTGGAGGACTTTAGTTATCTTTGTAATAATCTATAATAGCAATATCGAAGTGATATGATGCTAACTTTTTATCTTGATATCAAATTAAGTTTGTTATATGATATATGTAAAATTTTATTTCAACTTTAAAGATTTTCCCCACCGCAAAGCGCGGACTAGCTTAAAAACCTAGTTAAAAATGTGAGAGCACCAAATTTAACTTTCTTAAAAGCTGTGGGAATGTATTCCATATTGAATATTATTCCAAGAGGAGGAAAATGGTTTTGAATCATCTCAATCGAAGTCCTAGAGCTCAAGATATTATGAAAACAAGTAGCGGTAGAGTTTAAGCGGCTCAAGCGACCCGTCAGACGACCCGAGCATTCTGTCGGGTGATTGCTTGACCCAGAAATAGCCAACACGTGATTTCCCCACAAGGGAAAATATCTAGATGTTTTTAGCCTTTTGGAATATTCCTAACATATTGTTTCCTTATAGGATAAGGCTAGGCGTTGTTATTAGGTATAGTGATTCTATTTTAGTTTTCTTTCACTCTTTTTGTAAGCCTAGTTATAAGTTTCAGACTTGGATTAATGAAGATGTGATTTCTTTTCAAGTCTCAAGTGAATAGAAAATTTATCTCCCATATTTATCATTTTTTTCCATTCAACTCCATGGATCTCTGCATGGTTTATTAACCGCATTGTTGCGAGGCTCAATGAAGACCGGAGGCGATCGGGTCATCTTCCTCCACTTCCTTCCATCTTCATCCTTGAGCATTATTGATGATATTGCCTAGCCACGAGATTAGGAGGTGTTAGCAGTTCGGGAGGCTCCTTCACCCATGATTCCCCATTGAAGACAAGAAAACTATATCCGATGCGAGATCATTCCGAGCGACCAAGAAAATCAATGGCGGGCTTGGTGGATCACATCATTAATTGATCAATTGCCACCAGGAAGCTTGTCATTGGATCCAAGCATTTCCCTAAGATAAAAAAACAAAGCGTGTCTTGTAGCAAAGGGCTTCACCCAGGTGGAAGGGATCAACTTTCATGAGATTTTTGCACCAGTAGCCAAGTTGGTAACTGTGTGTTGTCTGCTAACTGTGGCTGCCAAAAGGGAAGTGGCATACACCAACTTGATGTCGACATTGCCCTTCTGCATGGCGACCTCAAAGAGGAAGTATAAATGCACATTCCACAGGGCTTCACAAAAGAGGGGAGAAGCCTAAGTACGTCGATTGTGAAGTCACTATATGGG
The DNA here is from genome assembly GCA_024586325.1 of Stellera chamaejasme. NCBI lineage: Eukaryota > Viridiplantae > Streptophyta > Magnoliopsida > Malvales > Thymelaeaceae > Stellera > Stellera chamaejasme. The sequence continues at coordinate 22,744,509 of CM044979.1, forward strand.
CTCCGTCAAGCTTCACCAGAGCTAATTTCGTCGCAGCATTGATGTGTGAATGCGTTATTTTGGCAAGAAACGATCGAGTAAACACTGGGGAAGTGAAGTCACATGCTCAAAAAGAGCAGACTAGCTGCGGCCTTGCCCAAGTCAGCCCGAGCTTGACCCAGCACACAATGGCCACGGGCTAGCACACCTTGGCCCAAGCCCAAATCAGCGCAGAACAGCCCAAAGAGAACGAACAACTTTTACTAACAAGAACTGAACAAAGAATCGGTTGTTAAAAAGTCACTAGTACTTTAGAGCTGGAAAAAAGGGTTATACAATTTTTAAAACAATTGAAAATTTGACCTACTTATACCAATGCCTCACTTAATTCGCATAATAGATATTTGCATAATAAAAAGGCATGGCTATAGTGTGCCACGCTCAAATATATGCCAGTTTATACCAAAGTCTGTTTAATTGCAATAATGCCATTCCTTCCCTTCTCCTGCTCTTTACGTCGTCGGACTTCCACGGAACCACCACCCACCACCTCTCACTTCTAGCCTTTGACCACGATAGCTCCTCCCTTAAGCAGCGGCGGCGATTAGCAACTTAGTGATAGTCTCCTCCTCCATCAACAAACACCGGACACCAACAATTGTAGGAGATCCGTTCGGACGACCCGCTATCCGATCCGACAAAATCCGCCAACAAAGGCGGTAATCGACCCTCCGGCCGTCAATCTCTTCCCGGTCGTCGACGCTTCATTCCCAGCCATTTCTGAGTGAGCAGCGAAAATTCGTCTCAAGTCCTGAAGCTGCGACTGCTGCAGACAAAGCAAAATTATGATCCTCCTACATATAATTATGATGTGAACTCAATTAATTATGATGCTCTTTTGTGTAAAAATGATATAACCACGAATTGCATACAAATAATGCTCAAATCTATTATAATGAACTTAATAACACCGCGAGAAGACAAATTTTTCAGCGAAACAAGCATCACATACATTGCACCATAAAGGCATACTTACCAGATGGAGCATCATTTTAAGTGCTAAACTCATCATACTTATAAAAGAAGCATCATTTTAACCACATAGAGCATCAGTTTGAGAACTTCATCATTTTGTAAGGTAAAAGAAAACAAGTGCATAATTAAGTTATAAGAACATTTGCACGATGTTTGTAATTTAGAGCATAATAGTGCGGTCGTTATGGTCATAAAAGACATCATTTTAAGAGAATGAATAAAATGTGTGCACGGATAAGTCATCAAAACAAGTACATCATTTTTGCTAGGTAGAGCATCATACTTGAAACAAAGAGCATTATCCATGACACCAAGAGCATCATAATTAACGAATGCATCATAATTTATTGAAGAGCATCATAATTTAACAGAAGCGCATCATTCGTGACACCACGCACATCATTTTGAACCAAGATATCATACTTTCTTAACAGACGTAACACTATGTTTAAAGCGCGAGCATCACCATGGAATCTACGAGCATCGGATATGTCATTAAGAGCATTCATAACATTAAAAAGTTAGAAAATATAGTTTTGTCGTCTGGTTCATTTTGGTAACAAGAGCATCAGTTTTAAAACACGAGCATTGTACATTGATTAAAGAGCATCATGTTTTCACGAAGCTCATCATTGTGAGCGAAGAACACAATATTTTTCTTTTCACCGTAGTGCATTATTTTGGAACTAAACTCATCAGACTTGTGATAACGAGCACCCGTTCTACCTCAAAGAGCATCCTTTTTAAAAATCCATTAAGCCAGTAGATTATTAAAAATCCATTAGGAGCATCATAATGTCGATGTAGAGCATCACAATTTACAGGAAAAACATCTTTATGCCCCTGTAGAGCATCAGTTTTGGGTTGTTGAACACTGCGCCATGTCTGGTGGTTGTTGTCGTCGGAGGAAGGGGTTGTTTTTATTTTATCGTCCTTTTGTTGCGTTAGATGCGAGAAAGGAGGTCGATCGGTTAATTTGTTGTTGGATTTCGTTTTGCGGGATGAAGGAAGGTGATCGTCTTACCTTATCGCTGTCTCGGATTTGTCCCCGATAAACACGGTGCGTTGGCGGCAGTGTTTATCATTTTCCTTCTTATATCTAGAGACACACATAGTGTGCCATTGACACAACCTATCCACACTCTAATAAAAATCCATGTATAATTGAACATATATGTATACAGTAGTAGAATCACTGAACCACTTCTTCACAATGAAAATGAACTGAACTTCATCTATGTCACCGTAATGGAACACGGATGCTCCACAATCATCAAAACAAGTTTTCTGCATTACATCAAACGCAAGATGATCTCGCAAGTTTCCCAAGGAAAAGAGAAGGCAAACCCCGACCAACAACTGCTCATGTATTCTCATAACGATTACGAACAAGCTGAGCTAAAAAACAAAAGCTCAAGCTGATTTTGGTTTCTGACTTACCAGCTTGATAGTTGTAAGAAGATGGTGTTAAAAGGAGTAACCAAGAAATTGCATTAATTCTGAAGATGCACATTCATCATGTGAAATTTACATGATACACAAAAGAATCATCCCCAACGATCAATCATGCTTTCTTGATGGTCTGGAGTAAGTGCTTCTACAACCAAACCATCAATTTCCACCTCTTTTCTCATACACATAAAAGGCTACAAAGGCAATTGGGAGTCTTGCAAAACCAAAGTTGAGCCTTCTCATCAATTAGTTTCCACGTTGAATAGCCCCTAAATTCGATGTAGAATGTTGGCTGTTACACAAAAAGACATGATTTGCTGATTAAGTGCGAATTAGGCTCAAGTTTCGAAGGCTGAAATAAATTTAATGTGTGAATGCAGTCCACAATTTCGATTATAATAAAAACTTATTGAACTATCATCATCGGTTGATGTAGAACACTACGTAGAAAACCAGTTTCTGCGGCCTACTGCGCGGTAAATGCCGCGGTAAATGCCATTTATCGCGGCATTTACCACGCATGAGGTCGCAAGAATCGGTTTATGACCTCGCCGCGGTAAAACCGCATGATAAATTTTATAGCAAATGGAGAAGTAGTAGGGTGATTGCAACTTGTTTTATAGCAAATGGAGAAGAATTGAGAACAATAACCATTGCCCGATGGCGGTAACACATTAAACTTCCTATACCAACTTCAGTAATATAGTAGCGGGAAAATGTTGTGTCAACGCCTTTGCAGATAAACACCCGAGCCTTAAGGTAAAATCCATGAAAACATACAACGTGCTTTAATCCATTAATAGACAATTAGAATCTTTAGAAATAGCTCCCATGAACGGGTTAGAGGAAAAAAGAGCAAAACATATGATAAAATTTTGTTTCCCATATTTTTTTTAATTTAATAAAATAATGCAAACATTACAAAAAAATGACATGGAAATTAAAACTATTAGAATAAAAAATGTTAAAAACAAACAACCATAAGATAATATTAACGCGTTTTCTAATGAACAACTAAACTTAATAAGTGATCAACAAAATTAGTGTCACAAATCAAAGTTCAAATAATTGATAGAGCAAGTCTCCAACATTCACTCTTATGTGCTTAAGGAACGCCTATAAAAATAATTGATAGAGCAAGTCTCCAACGTTCACTCTTACGTTCACAAATCAAAGTTCAAATAATTCAATAGGATGTTGATGAAGCTGTGACCTATAAAAATAAAAACAAAACACATGAATACCCAATTGTGTTATATAATAGTAGAATACACAAAAAATACATACACATCGTCTTCTTCTATATATCTTGAACCATGAACCTCTAACACATGACTAATTTCTAATATATGAAAACCCCACGCATTATAAAATGATAAATTTTATTAATACATGTGTTGTTTGAAAATTATATATAGAAAAGAATGAATGACATACCTATTTAAAGAGACAATAGAAGTTGTATCAATTTCAGATGATGATCGTTTAAGGGGAGAACATTGTTTTCTTGTTCACAACTCTACATATAAGAATATAATAACAGAAATTTTTGTAAACTAAAAGTAATAATTTAAATAATAAATATTAAAATATAATAAAATATATGGAAATAAAGCGTACATGTTTAATAAATTCCAACAATAAATGGCCCACCACCACATAATTCATCTTATCAAATTTCTTATCGATATATGTCGAGTGATGATTTGTGATATTGAAATCAGTCATTTGATATACTAAGTGTTGTGCGTGCAAACACACACTCATTTCCATGGTGTTTTAGCTACAATTACTCATCATTTTAGCTCACTTTGATGGTTTTATATGCTCTTTGCTCATTTTTGGATGAGATTGTTTGTAGGAGCCAAATTGCGGAGAAATGGAGCAAAATGCATCAAGATCAAGGCCTAGAAGGTGTGGGAACATCTTGGAGGAAGCCCACACCAAGCCTTCGATCAAATGGAGAAGAAATGATGAAGAAAAGAGAAAGAATGGGTGGTGCACGCTCAACTTGTGTGCACGCCCTCTCATTAATGACGTGGCACCTTTAGCATGGGATGAAGGGTTCAACAGAGGGTCAACTTTGAATGAAAATATCTCCCTTGTCCAACCTCCAAATTGGACAATTCAAATTGTTAAATTAAATTCAAGAAACCTGCTTTCCAACAAGACCAATTTCCGCTCATTTAGTGGTTTATAGCATTCGGAGAGCCATTACAAAATAGGGTGTCTGTGTTGATGCACGAGTTGATGCGCGCCCAATGTGCGCCATCTGGAGCATTTTGCTCGAATTGAGGCAGGGAGCCCAAGGGACAAAGGCCTTGAGCACCCAACTTGCGCGCACATCGAGCACACATATATTGTCAGCAGCAAGGGATTTCTCCGATCTTATTCGTTCCAGCTCACTTTTAATAAAATTTTAGGACCATTTTAGCCTTAATGAGTTACCCAATGTTGCCTAACATGTCTAGGGGCACTTTGAAGATAGTAATTAGTATATATAGACCTTTTAGGGCAAGTTTTTGTAACAAGTTACGAGACCTACGAATTTCAGCAGTAGACTTGGGATTTTGAAGCTGCTCATCTCTTTTCTACCCAGCCCCTTCAACCTCAATTCCATGAGAGGTTGAAGGGAAACTATTCTGATCACCCCGAGCGGGTAGTGACTTTGGTATTCCGGGACTCCGTTTCAAGCATGCGGGACATGTCTATGGGTGGTCAGACAGCTCCCGGATCTTTTCTGGGTATCATCCTCGGGAATGCTTTCATATTTGAGGTCATACGGGTCCCCCGCACATTTCCGTGAAAATATTTGTCCGGGAGCGAGACTTGTTTCGGGTCGGTCAGTAAGCTCGGTAGCTTTATCGGGACCTCGAAAAAGGGAACTTTCAGCATATTTGGGATCGTACGAGCATTCCGCATCTTTTTACGGAGTATATTTTTGGGGGACGGGATGTTCGTTCTCGGGCGACGCCCGGGGCTCGGGATGAAAAACCCGGGGCTCGGGATGAAAGATTTGTGACGACAATGGTATGTGGTGTGATATGACTGGGACGAGTAATGTGGTGATAACCGAGCAAGCACACATGACGGGATTGTTTGGCTCGGGAAAGTAAGCGCAAATGTCAGGATTTACTCGGGTGAATTTGGTGCGGGATTACATCCCAACACTTATGCTTTTCGGGTTTTGGCTTGGTGTGTGAGTCACAAGGTGACTAAGGTGGTGACTAAGGTGTTAAGGACACTTGTCCTAACATGGAAAGAGATGGAAGAAAAAGAAAAGAAAAGAAAAGAGAAAGAAAATATATAAAGGAAGAAAAGTTCATTTTCTTCATTTCTTCTTCTTCTTCTTCTTCTTCTTCTTCAACCGTGAGCAAACTCATGAAACACCATTGTTGGCCCAAAATGTGAACTTGGTGAAAACTTGAAGAAGCTTCGAGGTAAGGTTACTGAAACGATCCTTGTGTTGCGTAAGTGAGTAATCTGAGGTCGGTTTGTGAAGATTCAGCTCGGTTTGGAAACCGCAAGCTTCTGAAATTCCTACATAATTATGGAACTTCACCTTTGGTTGATTTTATGGTTCCTAAGCATTCCTTGCACCTTCTATTACGTCTTTTGTGTCAGGAGTGGGAGCTGAATCTTTGCGGAAGTACTGCCGAAATTCGTTTCTGATTTCCTGTACGGAAACCCATCTTCAGTTTCAGTGAAAGGTAAGGGTGTATTTGTGATCAGAGTGAAGAGATGAGTCCTTTGTGCTATTTGGTTTTGTCGAGAAAAGCGGGTTGCGGCCGGGTGACCCGGCGCCGGTTTTGGCTGCGGTCACGTTTTCGGCGTTCGAGACGGCTCCCGAGCCCTATCCGAGTATCATTTTGGCGAACCCTTCCGTATTTGAGGTCGTGTGGGTCCCCGGACGTTTCCGCCGAAAATATTTTTCGGCGCCAGGGGTTGTCGGGTCGCCTCGGGACGTACAGCGGGCTCGGTAGCGCTCTTGAGATCTCAGTTTGGGAAGCCGTTTGCAGTTTTGGAGTCGTGAGAATGTCCGGAGGTGTTTGTGGAGTTTAATATTTGGGGCGGAACGTTCGGTTCCGGCGACTCCGAGGCTCGGGGACGGGAATCCCGGGGCTCGGGATGGAAATTTTCTGACGGCTTTGGGATAAGTTGTATTATAATTTAAGATGGAATTTATGGGAATTTTTATAGAATTTTGGGGTGACGGAATTTCGGTTCAGGTTGTCACACTCGCGTGGCGTCGGGTTTCGGTTCGGGTTCGTGAGCTCGGTAGGACACTCCAGAAAGGCAAATGAATTTCTGAAAAATGTTCTGTGAATGTTATAATATTCTGAAGGTTGTGTCCAAGTTTCATTAATTTTGGAATTCGGTAATTATTTTTGGGCAAAAAGAATTGGAACTTTCGGAAAAATTGGGAGTTAATTTGCAAATGGGTGCAAAATAAATAATTGGAGCATGGGCTTGAGGCGGCAGCAACTTGTGGGTTGGGACACTTGTCCCTTTATGATTTAAGATGGAAAAGAAGGATAATATATAAGGGTTATTATTATTATTATTACATGGAAAAAATTGTTACCATTTCATTTTTTTTCTTCTTCTTCTTCTTCCATGCTTCTGCCGCCATGGTTGAGCTTCTCCAAAGCTCCAAGTGCTTCATCATTTCTTGCTGGAATTCAACAAGGAATTGGCTCCAAACAATGGTAAGCTTCCATCCTTCTTCTCTTTTCAAGTTGATAACATGATATGGTGAAGAAAAGAGAGCAAATTTGAGAATTCATGGTTGTTCTTCACTATAAGCTAGAGTGATCCTCTCTCTCCCATCTTTTAGTATGTTGTTCTTGGGCTTGAGGGGAGTGATAATCAAGTGTTAGATTTTGGAAAAAACTCCTTGGATGAGAAACCCTCTTTGGCCGAATTTATGGTGAAATTCTAAAATGATGTGTAAATTCGAGCTGCGCACAGTGCGGCACACGAATATATGTGCGCAGCAACGCAGGCTTGCGCACGCGTTGTGTGCACCAAGCATGCGCTTGCGCACAACCCTTGCGAGTTATGCGCCAGCCTTGCGCTTGTGGCGCAGCGCCTTGCGCCATGATTGTGCGCAGACCTTGTGCGCGCGACCTGCGCGCATTGTGCGCTGCACTTGCGCGGCACAACCTTGCCAGATTGTGCACAGGTTGTGCACAGGCTTGTGCACAGCGCACAGGCTTGCGCACAGGTTGTGCACATGCCAAAACTCACCCAAGAAGAACTTAGATATGAAGAGAAGTAAGTTTCGATGAAGGGAAAGTGCGGGTTTGCGCGGAAATTGTTTTCTGGGGTTGTTTGGATGTGTTCTGATCCAACTATGGTTGTACAGCTTGATTCTGCGTTGGTGGAGTAGCGCGGACCCGTAGGAGCCAAGTTGTGCATTTCGGATCGGGAGTCGGGATCTTCCGAGTGTTGGGCTGCGGGGCAGCATTTCTGAGGTAAGGGCTTAATTTGGTAAAATGTACGTTTGTTCTGTTTCAAGGCCCGGATGACCTTAGAGGCCCGGGTTCCTATTCTGTTCTGTGTATGGTTATCAGGTAATGTTACTTCTGTTTATGTTTATGCATTCTTGTTATTATTATATGTTCATTACGTGTCCGCCGAAGGGTGCCGACATTACTGCGTATCCGCACTGAGAGTGCGATATTGCTACGTGTCCGCGAAGGGGTGCCGACATTCTGCGTATCCGCACCGGAGTGCCGATATTCATTACGTGTCCGCCGAAGAGTGCCGACATTCTGCGTATCCGCATCGAGTGCCGATACATTACGTGACCCTACGGCAGTTTGGGGCTCGCGACCCCACCCGGTACCGTGCTTACATTGCATTACGATCTGTATATTCGACCTCTGTTGAGGGCCGTTCTGGTCGTTACGGCGGTTGGACCGCATATGTTAGTTTCTGATTTTCGTTATACTTTATGTTTATATGTACATGCATATGTTGTGATGTTCATTTTGCGAGTTCAGATTGTTGCCTGTGGGCAAACCGCACTTTTACCTTAAGCCCTCATCGGGTCCTTTCGAGGACTCACCCTTTTATGTGTTTACCATCTTTCAGGCGATCGACAAGCAACCAGCGGAATAGAGATCCGCGGTGCTTCCGGACATTCCGGGTTCTCAGAGCAGCGGTACCACGCTCGGTCATGGTTTTGTATATGTGTCTAAGCCGTTTTCCCGGCCTGAGCCTCGGTTTTGGCACCAATGATATTGGCTGATTCTGGGAATTCTGAACATATATTATGTATCTGTGGATCATATGTGAACAAGGGTAGTCGAAACTCTGCTGAAACTTGTGAAACCGGGACAGTTGAGCGAGAATTTCAATTCGAATTTGTGTGAACGATTTGAGAAGAAGGTATGATTTGAATGTTTGGTTGTGCTTGTTTAAGTGTAAATAATAATATTCTAGCTCAGTTTGAGAAACCGAGCTTTCTGTGAAATTTTGTGGGAATGAGCGAGATTAGTCCCGGGGGTCTGGATTGGTAATTTCTGATTTGTGTGTGGTTGTTCAGCTTGAATCAACAGTTTTGGAGTTGTGCAGGACTTCGGAAGTCACACTACCGCATTTCGGGCCGAGAGTCGAGATTTTTCCAGGATTCTTCTGCGGATCGGTAATAGTGCGGTAAGGGTTTCAGTATTGCTCTTGGTTCTGCATTTCGGATTACTTTATGAAATGCATGTCTGGGTGTACCGAGTCTGAATTTGGATTAAGGGTTGCCCGAGGATACCCAACCTTGGTCAGTCGAGTTAGGCATTGGTGTGCAGCTGCGAGAACACGAAGATGCTGATGTTCTGATTCAACTCCTACGGGGGTGGTGTTCTGATTCAACTCCTATAGGGGTGGTGTTCTGATTCAACTCCTACGAGGGTGGTGTTCTGATTCAACTCTTTCGGGGGTGGTGTTCTGATTCAACTCCTTCAGGGGTGGTGTTCTGATGGGGTTAGCTACCTCGAGCTGGTACCAGTCTCATGTGTCTGCGGTAGTTCATTACGTGGCTGGGGAAGAATAGACTATCGTTTCAGAGCGTGTCTGTTTGCTATACTAACAATTCTGCTTATGTGCATTGCATATGTTTGTTTTGCATTGGTTGAGCATATTTTGGTTATCAGCTGCGTGTTTGCATTTTCTTTGTCTTTGTTGTGCGAGGTTGTTATACGTAAAGAGAAACCGTGCCTATCCCCAAGCCCTTACTAAGTTCTTAAAAGAGGACTTACCCCTTTCTATTTATCGTTTCAGGAGTACCTGACCAACAACCCGCAGAGTGAGTCTGGGGTGTGTTGTCTGATTCTGTTTCAGGTACCCTTTTGTTCTGTCTGATTTTCTGTCTGTAAGGGCAGTCTCTTTGAGTAACTATAGTCTGGGATCTGATATCTAAAATCTGAATCTGTAGTCTGAATCGGTATCTGAATCTGAGATTTGATATCTGTAGTCTAAATCTCTATCTGTATCTGAATCTGAATCTAGTCTGTTTTCTGACTTCTGGATTTATGTTAAGGATAGCATATGGGTTTTCTCACAGTTAACTTATCTCTCTCTTTTGTTGTGTGTTACCAGCAGCAGCAGTGGTACGTGCGAGAATCTTCTGATCTCGGAGTTTCTCCTAGATTCTGCACTTAGGTATTTTGGGGTTCGGCTTTGTAGGTGTATATGCATGCATGTCATCTGTCTGATCATGCTATGTATCTTAGATACATTTTGCTTCTGTATATATGTTTTGGATACTCTGTAGGACCGGGGACTTGCCCATGACAGTGGAGGGCGGGACCCGGGGTATGATCATATTCTGATATGTTAGACACATTACGTAGTATTCGAATGATTCTGTGGAGTTATGAATGATGTTATCCATGAACTGCATGTTTGGTGATGGTTGAGTGCTCGCCTATTTCAGTGGGGCGGGGCTAGCCATGGATAGTTAGGGTTTATACTGTATACTTGTCATGTTTGGAAATTGTAGGTTGCGGGTCGAAACACGACCGAAGGTTATAAGCGCATAACTCTGTCTGCATACTCCGTGAGCAAAGTGTTCTCAGGCACCGGGCCTTTGAGAACGAGACTTTGCGGGCCGGGTCACGGGACGACCACACTTAGAGGGTTTCGGTTGGACCGACAGCTTCCATTTCCGCGACTTCCGCTTCTGCCGTCGCGGGACGGCCCCACCTCCGGGCGCTCGTGACAAGTTGGTATCAGAGCCAGGTTGGGTTTGACCGTATTGGTCACCCGAGAGGCGGAGTATGACTAATTCCGGTGTGGACTTCGAGGCAAGTATAACTTGATCCGAGTGGACTTCGTGGGCAGGAATGGCTAGTTCAGGGATGAACTTCTGCGGGAAATGTCTTTGAGGGGCGAAGCTACTGTTCTGTGTTCTATTCTGGGACGGTTCTGTACGGAGTCTGGCCACCTCCTTATTTGAACCACTTTGGATTGTGCGGTGGAGTAGTGGCGGACCTTCAACGTATTCTGTTAAGATCAACTCCGGTCTTTGGGATCGCACTTGGGAATATTCAGAGTACTCTGGGAAGATTTTGGAATTCTGGACATCGGGGCACGTAGTGACGGGCGGGTTAGATTCAGCTCGGGTGCAGGCTTCCGACATAATCTGGGTACCTTTACGTTTTGCTTGGTTGATCTTGTGATGTGATTCTGTGATATGATCATGATCTGATTCTATGACTTAGTATCCAAACATATATATATATATATATGATTCTGTGATTCTGAAAAGAATCTTTGCATCATGCATTGCATTACACTACAGAGCCTTAGAATACCGCTGCTAGCTTCTGTAGAGAGAGAGTTAACTGTTCTGCATGAGTTGTTATATGGGTTGGACTGTTTTCAAAAAATGGTTAACACGCGTAGACAGCGTGATCAGTTGCCGGAGGGTAGGGACCGGGATCCCACCCCTCCGAGAGTTAGAAGACGGATTCAGCATAATCCATGGTCCGAACAACCACAATCACCACCATTGAACCTTCAGCAGCCGCAGAGATCCCCTCCTGATTTGGTACAAGAGTTGTGTCAGGTACAACTGCTGCTAGGTACCTTACTGCCAGCGCAGCAGGTTCAGGAACAGCAGCAGGCATAGGGAGATCCGGTCATGCCACTGTAGGGGCATTCTGATCTGGCGGTGAACAGTGAGACTCAGACCACTGCTAGCCTCAGTATTCAGGAACGACAAGGGAAAGCTCCGAGGAGGAGGAGGAGGACGAAGACCGCAAACACCCTCGGCATGGAGGGCACGATCAGATCATTATGGCTAGGAGCCAGTTTCTGTTTTCCAATGGGATGGCACGGGAGTGCGTGCTATCCATTGGCAGGCACAAGATTTTGTCGGATCTGTTGGTGTTAAACACACCGGAGTACGACGTTATTCTTGGGATGGATTGGCTGCCCAAGAATTCTGTGCACATTGGTTGTGCTGACCGTAACACTATGGTTCTGGAGAGGTACTGCCTCTCTCTGTTTCAGCCGATGTGGATATCGTGAAGCGCAACATGGAACTGCAGGTTCTGGATTAGGTTCCGATATCAGGTTCAGAGAAGAGTATGATCTGAATACGGCAAACACTCGACTGGAGCTGGACCAGATTCCAGTGGTCCGGTATTTTCCGCAGTGTTTCGAGGTTTTTCCGGGATGCTACTGGAGCAGGAAATTGTATTTGAGATCCTTTTGCAATCAAGTTCTGCCTCCATTTCCGTCCCTCCTTATCGGATGCCGATAGTGGAGAGGGTTGAAATATGTCACGAGCCCCCGCACCCGGTTGCGGAGGCGGGGCCGCCCGCGACGTCAGAAGCGGAAGCTGTGACGGAAACCGCGGAAACGGTACTACCGAAATCCGTTGCGTGCAGTGGTCCCATGACCCGGCCCGCAAAGTCTCGTTCTCGAAGGCCCGGTGCCTGAGAACACTTTGCTCACTTAACAACTTGGTCGTGTTACGACCCGCAACCTACAAAACTCAAACATGGCAAGTATACAATATATTCTTAACTATCCATGGTGAGCCCCGCCCCACTGAAATAGGCGAGCACCCGACCATCACCAAACATGCAGTTCATGGAAATATCATTCATCGATCACAAACAACCAGAATACAGAATCCATCCGATATATATAACCAATATGAACATAGCTCGGGTCCCGCCCTCAACTGAAATGGGCGAGCCCTCCAGTCAGACAGAAGTACAGAATCAGAATGTATCCCAAAATACATAACATACAACATGATCTGATCTAAACATGCATGCAAGTACATCTACAGAGCCGCCAAAGTAAAACCCTAGAATACCTAGGTGCGGAATCTGGAAAACTTCACGATCAGAAGATTCCCGCACGTAGTACTGCTGCTGCTGCTAAACCACAAACAGAAGAGAGAGGAGTCAGTTAACCGTAAACCCAACAGAACAGAAGTCTGGTACACAGACTATAACCTCTACCGAGACTACCCCTTATAACTTAACAGAAGTTCCAAATTGGAACTGTCGATACCTGAATCCCAAAACAGAAAGCACCGCGGATCTCTAGTCCGCTGGCTGCTTGTCAGGTCGACCTGAAAGGTGGTAAACAGAAAGGGGTGAGTCCTCGGGAGGACCCAGTAAGGGCTGAGGTAAGATACAGTTTGCAAAAGGTGCTAGTATGTCGTACCTGCAAAACAGAAAAACACAGAACACACACACACACACACACACATATATATATATATATATATATATATAAACAGAGTCCCGCAGGACTGGGTTAGACAGAATCCCGTAGGATGCGGTGCAGACCGCCAGAATGACCCTTAAAATAAAAATAAACAGAACGACAGCCCTCTCCAAGAGGTCAGAATACAGAAGCATGGTACCAGCTGGGGTCGCGATCCCCTTAACTGTCGTAGGGTCACAGAAATATACCGCAGGGTATATACAGAATGTCGGCACCCAGTGCGGACACAACCAATCCAAGGAGCACCCGTGGTCTCCAAGACCATCCCGGGTCTCGTCACAGAACAGAATATACCATAAGGTATATGCAGAATATCGGCACCCAGTGCGGATATACAAAACAGATAAGGAACCCGAGGTCTCCAAGACCATCCCGGGCCTTGAAGCAGAACAAACTATATCTTACCATATGACTGGTCCCGGGATCACCGGACCACCGTCCTCAACCCGGAACCCGCCTCAACTAACCCCGATATACATGTAATCCCTCCCAGAATGCATAACGAGAGAAGTTGAACCCTTACCTCACAAAAACCGCTCCGCAGCAAAATCCCGGGAAAATCCCGGCTCCCGGCCCGAAACGTGGTAGTGTGACTTTTGAAGTCCCGCACTACTCCACCACTGCTGAATCAAGCTGAACAACCACACACAAGTCAGAAATCACCAAAACAGACCCCCGGAAACCAATCCCGCACAATCCCGCACTTTCCCGCAAAATTTCACAGAAAGCTCGGTTTCTCAAACCGAGCTAGAACATTGATATTCAAACACCCAAAAGCACAACCAAGCATTCAAATCCCACTTTCCCCACATTTACACCGCAAACAAGCAAGTAGGTCGGGATTGTCCACAATTCCCGAAAACGACGTTCCGAACATCGTTAGTTACCTACTTCCATTCCCGATACCAAAACACTACCAAAACAATTCCAAAACACAACACAAACATACCCAAAACCTTCCTTTCAATTCGGCCTCTACCTCTCTTTTTCACCAAACTTTAATCCAAACCAATTAAGGTTCCAAACACATACTTAATTCACCAATTACACAATTCAAGCATGCTTACCAACACTTCTCACCCTAATCACCCAAAATCAAACTCAAACCCTAATGAACAATTCGGCCAAATTGGGTACTTTTTACCCAACATGTTTACCTTCAAATTGAATCCATACAACACCTTAGAATCATGCTAGGAACAACATATCACAAGCATGATTCAAGAACACAACCATACACTAGGTTTAGAATTCAACCTAGATTTCGGCTAATTAGGGTTTCTTAATCCATGGTGTTCTTCCATAAATTAAACCTTGATTCCTACACTTCTTCTTACCAAGAACAACATACTAGAAGATTGAAGCAAGAAGATCAACATAACATGTAGCAAGGAGTTAACACCAAATCGGTTCTAAACCTCACTTTCATCCACAAATCATGCTTCAACCTTACTAAACCATAAAGAGAAGAAGCTTACCACAAATCCAAGCCCAACACCAAGTTGAATCCTTGCAAGTTGAAGAACACATGAGAGGTAGAGTTGAGAGCAAAGTGGCGGATGGAAGAGAGGAAGAAGAAAGAAATGAACAAATGCCATTTTCATCATAAAATCAACCCTTTTATACCTCCTCCTTTAATGAGTCACCTAGGACACTTGTCCTCTCACCATGACTCACCACCTTAGTCACCCTTGTGACTCACACCCAAGGCCAAAAATCTGAAAATTGGTTTAGTGTTGGCGCGTAATCCCGCGCCAACTCCACCCGAGTAACTCCCGACGTGTGCGCGTGCTAGCCCGAGCCAAAACTCCAGTCGTGTATGCTTGCTCGGTTATCACCATATTACCCGTCCCGAGCCATAACACCTCTCACACCAAAACCGTCACAAAACCTCATCCCGAGCCCCGGGTGTCGCCCGGGAACGAACATCCCGTCCCAAAAAAAATATACTCCGTAAAAAGATGCGGGATGTTCATACGATCCCAAATATGCTGACGGTTCCCTTTTCCGAGGTCCCGGTAGAGCTACCGAGCCTGCTGAACGTCCCGAAACAAGTCCCGCTCCCGAAAAAATATTTTCCGCGGAAATGTCCGGGGGACCCGTGTGACCCCAAATATGAAAGGATTCCCGAAGATGAAACCCAGAAAAGACTCGGGAGCTGTCTGACCACCCGAAGACATGACCCGCATGCCTAAAACGGAGCCCCGAGTCACCAAAGTCACAACCCGCTCGGGGTGACCGTAGCCTCCGCCTCTGCGAAGCTGGACCGCCCACATGGCCTCGATAAAAGTAGGGCAGCTGGTGACGGTTAACCACCATGATGCGTGTAAACCCACCATGATGCGTGTAAACCTCCCACGTTTTCCACTACTCCACCTTCCCCGCCCATCAGTCGGAAACATGGGCAACCACCCCACTACCTCAGGTCATGGGGCATCCACAACCTCAAGGCCGCCTATAAAAGGACGACTTTGGAAATGTACACCCTATCCACACAGCCCCACTCCTCTCTCTGCTCTTGAGTACTCGGTTTTATCCTTCGTAGATCACTCTGTAGCTACCGATCGTCGTTCTCAGCACCAAGTCACTCCATCCAGCATCTTAGAGTCCAGACCGTAAAGGAACGAGACTATCAAATTGGCGCCGTATGTGGGAAAGAACTGACCATCAAGATCTACCAACTGTGCGAACATGCCTCGAACTAGAAGCAGCGCTCTACAGAATGGCAACTCAAGAAGAAACGCCAGCATGGCCACCGCCTCCAGCGGGATGATGTTTCGGTTCACTCCACCAACGAAAGCACCTCCCACCGTGGAAATGTCACTCCCTCTAGCGGAGCGCATGTCATTCCTCCTGACGAAATGAGCGGGGTGCAGCAGAATCTCAACCTCCAACAAGCCGTTGTCCCCGGCCTGGACCCAGCAACCTTCGCCGCAATCACAGAAGCCGTTACGCAAAATCTGTGCAACACCTTGGCAGATACC
Organism: Stellera chamaejasme; assembly: GCA_024586325.1. Classification (NCBI taxonomy): domain Eukaryota; kingdom Viridiplantae; phylum Streptophyta; class Magnoliopsida; order Malvales; family Thymelaeaceae; genus Stellera; species Stellera chamaejasme. The sequence continues at coordinate 22,760,708 of CM044979.1, forward strand.
CTGAAGGGAATCCTGGACGCGGCGGGAGTCATCCTGGCTCCCCAGCACATACAGGGCATACCTCAGCCACCTCTCCTGGAGCTCATACCGCTGCTCTCGTCGTCCTCGCTCATCGTATCGAGCAGATGGAGAAGCGCGAAGAAAAGGTGAACACACCTTACTCCGCTAGGTTGGGCCTGGACCATCTCTGCACCAAACCATTCACCCAGCGGATCTTAACAGCCCCGCTCCCTGAACAATTCCGCCTGCCAAAGCTTGACGCCTACGACAGCCTCTCCAATGCTGACATCCATCTCCAGCGCTACATCTCGGTGATGGCCATTGCCGGACCGATGACGTTACCCTCTACCGCGCTTTTAGTTCCACACTCTCTGGAGCTGCAACCTCTTGGTACAACATCATGCGTGATAAGCAGTTCGACTCCTTCGAAGAGCTCTCCTGCGCATTTTCTAATCACTTCATCGTCTCCAAGCCACTGCCCAAGACTGCAGGGCACCTTCTGAATGTCCGGTAAAGAAGGGAAGAATCTCTCCGAGACTACATACACCGCTTCCAGGCAGAAGCAATCCAGGTCCCTAATCTCGGCGAGGAGACTAGACTCCTCACCGCGATACAAGGCCTCTAGTGGGATTCCCGCTTCTTCATAGATGTTACCACCAACCCACCCCGCAACATGGAGCACTTCCTAGAAAGGGCAACCAAATTCATGAATGCGGAGGAGATTACTAGGCCCCTGGGAAGAGGCCCTACCAGTGATGCGAAGAGACAACCCCCTCGCGCTTAAGATAGAAATCAAGGGCCTCGTCGGCAGCCGCCCCCAAAACTCTCTAGAGAAAGGATCTACCCAACGCTCCCACCTCTCAGAGACTCCTATACCAACATCCTCCACGCCCACGAGCAAAAGCACGAGGTACCAAGATGTCCCCACCCTCTCCCCAAGGGAGCCACCAAGCAGACAGACAAGTACTGTCGCTACCACCGCCACAAAGGCCATGACACCGAGGATTGTATCGAGCTCAAACGAATGCTATCAGAAATGATCAGCCAGGGAAAGCTCATTGAATTCCTCACTCGCGATCCCAACTCGCGCCAAGACTCCCCCAGGGGTCTCAAGTGTGATGGCGATCACGAAGAACGTGAACCACGCAGGTTTCACGGAGCACAGGCTGGAGCTGATAGAATTCCTCTCGCCAAGAGACACAGAAACGTCACCACCCAGTGCGAAGGCGTAGCTGCGAGGCGTCGCTACATGAGGCAAATCTATCAGATTGATCATACCGCAAGTCGCCTCATCCATCACCGCGACGGGACCTCCGTGGTGGTCCCCCACTCAGACCCTTTGGTCATAACCGCCCACATCGCGGGATGGGACACCGACAGGGTCTACATGGACACAGGGGTTAACGCCAACGTCATGTACAAGCGAAGGTCCCCTTGTTTCGCTTCCAGCCGACGAAGGGAGAAATCTATGGCGTGGGAAGGGAGGAAATCCCAACGCTAGGGGCCATCACGCTCCGGTTCATGATGATGGGTACAACACGAGACAAGAAACAGGTCTGCTATTCAAGCTTTGTGGACTTCATCTTCCTGGATCTACCATCCCCCTACAATGCGATCATTGGGCGGCACACGCTGACAGAGTTCCACATCCGTTGCGATGTGCGAACCTTGACAGTGCTATTCAACACCAGCTCGGGTGATGCCTACATCTACATAAACTAGAACGTGGCCAGAGGTAACTACGTTGCCACACTCGTGGGGCCTCCCAAGCTTCCCAGTCAGAACAAAAGCGGAAGCAGCTCGCGCCGGAACTTGACCAGGGCAATGACACCGCCCCTGATCTCTCTGGAACCTTTGATGAAGTAGAGATCGCACCAGGGAAGAAATTCCGTGTGGGAAGGGACATCTTAGAACAAGACAAGGAGGCACTCATACACCTTCTCGACGCCAACATGGATGTGTTCGCGTGGAGCCCAGCTGACCTGCCCGGCATAGACCCATCGGTCATTTCACACAAACTCAATGTACTCCCTGGCTTCAAGCCAGTTAGGCAGAAAACTAGGGGCATGGCCCCCGATCACAAAGAATATGTACGCACTGAGGTGTAGAAGTTGCTCAAAGCTAATATAATTAAGGAGGTTCATTACTCGGAATGGGTCGCTAACATAGTCTTCGCCGACAAGGAAAACGGTGAATGGCGCTTCTGCGTGGATTATAAGGGAGTTAATAGAGCGTGCCCCAAAGATCCATACCCCTTACCTCCTATCGACCAACTGGTGGACTCCACTGTTAGATACCCTGTCCTGTCCTTCCTGGATGCCTACAGTGGTTATCACCAAGTCTTCTTGGACCCGGAAGACGCAATAAAGACAGCGTTCACAACTGGCGAGGCCGTCTATCACTATATCCGCATGCCATTCGGTCTCAAGAATGCAGGCGCGACTTTCCAAAAGCCGATCAATAGGGTCTTTGCCAACTAGATAGGGAGAAACTTAGAAGCCTATGTCGACGACATAGTGGTCAAGAGTAAAGCGGTGGGCACCCATCTGTGGGACCTAGAAGAAACCTTCGCCAACTTCCACCAATACAATATGCGATTGAACCCAACGAAATGCATCTTCGGCGTTGGCGAGGGCAAGTTCTAGGGCTATCAAGTATCGAGGGGTGGGATAAGCGCAAATCCAAAGAAGATTGACGCCATCGCCAGCCTGCACCAGCCTCAAGGGCTGCGCGATGTCGAACAACTCGCCGGCGGGTTAATGGCTTTGGGACGATTCATATCCAAACTCGGTGACAGATGCAAGCCTTTCTACAACCAGATCAGGAAGAAGAAAGCCTGCAAATGCATAGAGGAATGCCAAGAGGCCATCGAGAAGCAACTACAAACCTTCCAACACTCAAGTGCCCCAGACCGGGCGATGACCTAGTCCTCTACCTCTCCACAACCAACAACAGCGTCACCTCGGTCCTCATTAAGGAGGAAGGAGGGAGGCAGTGACCTGTCTATTACACGAGCCACACATTGTAGTCAGCGAAGACGCGATACCCTCCCTTTCAAAAGGCGGTCCCGGCATTGTCTACGCTGCTCGGAAGTTGAAACCATACTTCCAGGGCCACACAATCACGGTCCGCACTGACCTCCCAATAAAGGAAATAATGCAAAGCCCAGAACATTCGGGACGCCTCGCCAAATGGTGCATTGAGATGAGCGAATACAACATCAACTACGAGTCGTGCAAGGCAATAAAGGGACAAGCCCTCGCAGATTTCCTTGCTGAATTCACCATTGCGGACATGCCGAATCCCCATGAACAAGTACCAGCAAAACTGATACCACCAGAATGGAATATGTTCATCGACGACGCCTTAAAAACAAGCTCACCAGCGGGTGATGTCTACTTGCAAGGACCCCTAGGTATGGAATCTTCTTTACGAGTCGCATTCCAGTTTCCAGTGACTAACAATGCGGTGGAATATGAGGCCCTCGCTGCGGGCCTAAAAATGGCACTAAGAGCTGGCATCCACCGCCTCAACATTCACAGCGATTCCCAGCTGGTTATCCACCAAGCCCAGGGTATCTCATAATGCAAGGACCCACAGTTATCAAATATCTCAAGCTAATCAACTCCTTGCACATAGGCTTCGAAGAGGTCATCTTCATTCACATCCCACACTCAGAAACCATTAAAGCGGACCTGCTATCAAAAGGAAAAACCAACTCGGTTTCTGAGAACCTCGCCAAGCCTTCAATCATCGAACAACTAGACTGCGGTGCCATGACCGTAGCTCCGGAAGAACCAGATGACTGGTGAGCCGCCATCATCAACCAACTAAAGGCGATCGACGAAAGTGTCAGACTTAACAAGTTTCGCACCCGCGCAACACGATTTGTCCTCATAAATGATCTCCTGTGGCGCTGAGGATACTCTTCTCCGCTCCAACGCTGCCTTCTTACACATGAGGGGCACGCGGTGCTCGAGAACATACATCAAGGGTCCTGCGGTGCCGACATTGCGGCGGACACATTGGCTCATAAAGCCCTACACCTGGGCTACTATTGGCCAACACTGAAAAAGGACGCAGGGGCAATGGTACAAAAATGTCATCAATGCCAAATCAACTCCAGAGTGCAGCGTCTCCCCTCTACAGAGTCACCCGCAATCACAAACCCCATCCCCTTCGCCCTGTGGGGCCTCGACCTAATCGGCCCGATGCCAACAGCACCAGGTCAATTCCGGTTCTGCGTAGTGGCAGTTGACTATTTCACCAAATGGGTCGAGGTAGAACAACTTGCAAAGATAACCTCTGAACGCATCATCAGCTTCCTCTGGAAGAACATAGTATGCCGATATGGAAGCCCCCGCGCCATCATCACGGACAATGGAACTTAGTTCGCCAGCCACAAAGTACAGCAATGGGCCGAAGACAACAACATCCAAATGTTGTACGCCCCTGTGCCCCATCCCCAAGCCAACGGGCAGGTAGAGGTCACTAATCGAACATTGATGGAGGGACCCAGAAAAGGCCTCACTGGAGCAAAGGGGCGATGGGTACAGGAGCTACTAAGTGTGCTTTGGGACTACCGCACAACCCCGCGAACACCTATGGGCGAGACTCCCTTCTCTTTCGTGTACGGAACTGAGGCACTCCTCTTAGTCTAGAAATGCTCCGACTCTCTTGGGTTCGATCCCTCATTTTTTAGCCACTACACTACATTTGACATTGCTAGGGCTGAATGAGGTGTTTATAAATGTATTTGATTGCTTAAGTGCTTGATTTGTGCTTCATCTCACCTACACCCACAGCACCTTAGCTATCAAATTGGCGCCATTGCCGGGGAGTCAAGTTTAAGTTCTTAGACTATTCATGTTTGAGTGTTGCATTTCAGATTTTAGATCAGTTTTACTTGCATTTTTTGTTTGGCATTGTAGGTACTTGTGCTACTGATGGCATAACACAACAATTGGAGAGATAACTAAGACCACTACCATTGGGAGGACATGGATGCACATTTTGGTACTTGTTCTTATGGGCAACATGGTTCATGAAGAGGCAACGGGTTCTCAAATCAGCAATTGGTCACTAATTGGGAGCCAACATTCAGCAAGTATAGTTTATACTCTCATTAGGACTACCATGTTGCACCCCACCACGTCATATGCAAAAAGATGAGAGATGGTTCTCCCTAGCACAATAAATGGAAGAGCTTGTTGCTGAATTTAGGGAGGACCATATTCAAAGAGAAGAGTAGATTGTTTGGGCGGAGGATGATCGTCCTCGTGTGCAAGACAGAGATACACTAACTCGCCCGCGACGTAGGAGACCGAAGCGGAAGCTTTAAAAGTGGCGCGACGGAAACCGCAGAAACGGTACTACCGAAATCCGCTATGTGCAGTGGTCCCATGACCCGGCCCGCAAAGTCTCGTTCTCGAAGGCCCGGTGCCTGAGAACACTTTGCTCACTTAACAACTTGGTCGTGTTACGACCCGCAACCTACAAAACTAAAAAATGGCAAGTATACAATATGTTCTTAACTATCCATGGTGAGCCCCGCCCCACTGAAATAGGCGAGCACCCGACCATCACCAAACATGCAGTTCATGGAAATATCATTCATCGATCACAACAACCAGAATACAGAATCCATCCGATATATATATAACCAATATGAACATGGCTCGGGTCCCGCCCTCAACTGAAATGGGCGAGCCCTCAATGCATGTAAAATACTGTAATCGAATGTATCCCAAAATACATAACATACAACATGATCTGATCTAAACATGCATGCAAGTACATCTACAGAGCCGCCAAAGTAAAACCCTAGAATACCTAGGTGCGGAATCTGGAAAACTTCAAGAACGAAAGATTCCCGCACGTAGTACTACTGTTGCTGCTAAAACACAAACAGAAGAGATAACGTCAGATTACCCAAACAGATCACAAAAGGGATCTAACGAGAATACCCCCAATCATACCTCAAACAAACAGAAATGCAGAACGAGCACCGCGGGAGATCTACTCCGCAGGTCGTTTGCCCGGATCCCCTGAAAATGTTTAATATTTGGGGGTGAGTTCTCGAAAGAACCCAGTAAGGGGGTAGGTACGATAACGGACGGAAACTTTAGAAACGTTTTTACCTGCATGAAAGGGTTAGCGTGCAATGATCTAGCAGATAATACAATCCTAAATATATAAACATAAATATGATATGCAAGGTCATGATACTCAGAAGTCCCGTCGGACTGGTGATGTTATCGACCATGGTTGGCATACCAGTCCCCATCAGCCGATAAACAAATCCAATAACTTAGCGACCATGGTGGGCATACCCGTTCAACTGGCGTCCCCATCAGCCGATAAACAGATCCAATAACTTAGCGACCATGGTTGGCATACCAGTCCAACTGGCGTCCCCATCAGCCGATAAACAGATCCAATAACTTAGCGACCATGGTTGGCATACCAGTCCAACTGGCGTCCCCATCAGCCGATAAACAGATCCAATATATAAGTTAACGACCATGGTTGGCATACCAGTCCAACTGGCGTCCCCATCAGTCGATAACAGGTGGTACATAACCCATACAGGTGGTCCCCGACCACTGACAGCTCCCTACGGCGGCTTGTTAGGCTCACGCCGATTATCGGGATCAGAGCGCATGGTACCAGCGAAGGGATATCGCCCCTAACTGTCGGACATAAAGCGGCACAATGCCGGCACATAACATCGTGAGTTAACGACCACGGTTGGCATACCGGCTTAGGTCCCGGCGTTCCCGTCAGCCGTAACTCACGGACTTCTCACGTACAGAACATAAATATGGGTCCGTTGTCGACCCCCGATAAGCAAGTCCGATATGATATAGCAGAGGTCCAGAAAGCATAGCAGATAATGGGTCCGTCATCGACCCCCGATATGTAATAAGTCCAGAAACATAAAACCCTGCAAACCGCTACGTACCTTGTGACTAGCCCCGGGAGTCACCGGGCCCCACCCTCGACCCGAGTACTAGCCCTTAACTAACCTAATACACATAAATGCGCATTAAGAAAGTTAAACCCCTTACCTCAGAAAAACCGATTCGCAGCCAAATCCCGGGAAATTCCCGGCTCCCGGCCCGAAACGCGGTAGTGTGACTTCCGAAGTCCCGCACTACTCCACCACTGCTGATTCAAGCTGAACAACCACACACAAGTCAGAAATCACCAAAATAAAGCCCCGGAAACCAATCCCGCACTTTCCCGCAAAATTTCACAGAAAGCTCGGTTTCTCAAACCGAGCTAGAACATTGATATTCAAACACCCAAAAGCACAACCAAGCATTCAAATCCCACTTTCCCCACATTTACACCGCAAACAAGCAAGTAGGTCGGGATTGTCCACAATTCCCGAAAACGACGTTCCGAACATCGTTAGTTACCTACTTCCATTCCCGATACCAAATCATTACCAAAACCATTCCAAAACACAACACAAGCATCACCAAACCTTCCTTTCAAATTCGGCCTACACCTCTCTTTTTATACCAAACTTTAATCCAAACCAATTAAGGTTCCAAACACATGCTTAATTCACCAATTACACAATTCAAGCATGCTTACCAACACTTCTCACCCTAATCACCCAAAATCAAACTCAAACCCTAATGAACAATTCGGCCAAATTGGGTACTTTTTACCCAACATGTTTACCTTCAAATTGAATCCATACAACACCTTAGAATCATGCTAGGAACCACATATCTCAAGCATGATTCAAGAACACAACCACACACTAGGTTTAGAAATCAACCTCAAATTCGGCCATTTAGGGTTTCTTAATCCATGGTGTTCTTCCATAAATTAAACCTTGATTCCTACACTACTTCTTGCCAAGAACAACATACTAGAAGATTGAAGCAAGAAGATCAACACAACATGTAGCAAGGAGTTAACACCAAATCGGTTTCAACATGTTCTTTCTCCCACAAATCATGCTCCAAACTTACTAAATCAAGAAGGGAAGAAGCTTACCTCAAGCTTGACACCAAGATTCAACCTTCCTTAAGCCCTTGCATGAAGAACATTGAGAGGTAGAGATGGAGTGAATGTTGGCGGATGGTAGAAGAGAAAGAAGAAAATGAGCCAAAATGGCATTTCTTCACACTTTCACCTTAAATACCTCCTCTTTAATGAGTCATAAAGACACTTGTCCTTTAAGCACCTAGCACACACCTTAGTCACTTAGGTAACTCACACACAAGCCAAAAATCTGAAATTTTCTTAAGTGTTAGCGTGTAATCCCGCGCCAACTTCACCCGAGTAACTCCCGACGTGTGTGCTTGCTTGCCCGAGCCAACAGTCCCGTCGTGTGTGCTTGCTCGGTTATCACCATAATACCCGTCCCGAGCCATAACATAACTCACACCAAAGCCGTCACAAAACCTTCATCCCGAGCCCCGGGTTTCCTCATCCCGAGCCCCGGGTGTCGCCCGGGACCGAACATCCCGTCCCAAAAATTATACTCCGTAAAAAGATGCGGAATGAGCCGTAACTCATGGACTTCTCACGTACAGAACATAAATATGGGTCCGTTGTCGACCCCCGATAAGCAAGTCCGATATGATATAGCAGAGGTCCAGAAAGCATAGCAGATAATGGGTCCGTCATCGACCCCCGATATGTAATAAGTCCAGAAACATAAAACCCTGCAAACCGCTACGTACCTTGTGACTAGCCCCGGGAGTCACCGGGCCCCACCCTCGACCCGAGTACTAGCCCTTAACTAACCTAATACACATAAATGCGCATTAAGAAAGTTAAACCCCTTACCTCAGAAAAACCGATTCGCAGCCAAATCCCGGGAAAATCCTGGCTCCCGGCCCGAAACGTGGTAGTGTGACTTCCGAAGTCCCGCACTACTCCACCACTGCTGAATCAAGCTGAACAACCACACACAAGTCAGAAATCACCAAAATAGACCCCCGGAAACCAATCCCGCACAATCCCGCACTTTCCCGCAAAATTTCACAGAAAGCTCGGTTTCTCAAACCGAGCTAGAACATTGTTATTCAAACACCCAAAAGCACAACCAAGCATTCAAATCCCACTTTCCCCACATTTACACCGCAAACAAGCAAGTAGGTCGGGATTGTCCACAATTCCCGAAAACGACGTTCCGAACATCGTTAGTTACCTACTTCCATTCCCGATACCAAATCATTACCAAAACCATTCCAAAACACAACACAAGCATCACCAAACCTTCCTTTCAAATTCGGCCTACACCTCTCTTTTTATACCAAACTTTAATCCAAACCAATTAAGGTTCCAAACACATGCTTAATTCACCAATTACACAATTCAAGCATGCTTACCAACACTTCTCACCCTAATCACCCAAAATCAAACTCAAACCCTAATGAACAATTCGGAAATTTGGGTACTTTTTACCCAACATGTTTACCTTCAAATTGAATCCATACAACACCTTAGAATCATGCTAGGAACCACATATCTCAAGCATGATTCAAGAACACAACCATACACTAGGTTTAGAATTCAACCTCAAATTCGGCCATTTAGGGTTTCTTAATCCATGGTGTTCTTCCACAAATTAAACCTTGATTCCTACACTTCTTACCAAGAACAACATACTAGAAGATTGAAGCAAGAAGATCAACACAACATGTAGCAAGGAGTTAACACCAAATCGGTTTCAACATGTTCTTTCACCCACAAAGCATGCTCCAAACTCACTAAACCAAGAAGGGAAGAAGCTTACCTCAAGCTTGACACCAAGATTCAACCTTCCTTAAGCCCTTGCATGAAGAACACTTGAGAGGTAGAGTTGAGAGAAGTTGGCGGATGGAAGAGAGAAGGAAGAAAATAGCCAAAATGGCTTTTCTTCTCATTTCCACCTTAAATACCTCCTCTTTAATGAGTCATAAGGACACTTGTCCTTTAAGCACCTTAGTCATCACCCTTAGTCACCTAGCACACACCTTAGTCACTTAGGTAACTCACACACCAAGCCAAAAATCTGAAATGCTTAAGTGTTGGGGTGTAATCCCGCGCCAACTTCACCCGAGTAACTCCCGACGTGTGTGCTTGCTTGCCCGAGCCAACATCCCGTCGTGTGTGCTTGCTCGGTTATCACCATATTACCCGTCCCGAGCCATAGCACATCTTACACCAAGGCCGTCACAAAACCTTCATCCCGAGCCTCGGGTTTTTCGTCCCGAGCCCCGGGTGTCGCCCGGAAACGAACATCCCGTCCCCCAAAAATATACTCCGTAAAAAGATGCAGAATGTTCGTACGATCCCAAATATGCTGACGGTTCCCTTTTCCGAGGTCCCGGCAGAGCTACCGAGCCTGCTGAACGTCCCGAAACAAGTCCCGCTCCCGGAAAAATATTTTCCGCGGAAATGTCCGGGGGACCCGTGCGACCTCAAATATGAAAGGATTCCAGAGAATGTTACCCAGAAAAGGTCCAGGAGCTGTCTGACCACCCAAAGACATGACCCGCATGCCTGAAACGGAGCCCCGAGTCACCAAAGTCACAACCCGCTTGGGGTGACCGTAACAGAATTGCTGCGGAGATGACAAGGACTGTCACTTTTCTAAATTTTTGAGCTCCGAGGCAAACCTTAGCCTTGCCCCAACTCCACGAGGCACTAGGGAGCCTTATCTGCCCCATTTTGATAGTTCGAGGTACCATTCCCATTTTTTAGTCCAGGCTCTGAAGTACCCAAGTTACATTAATTTAGGGTACCATCATGCATTTTGGCCTAGTATTTAATCTGGTATATCGGGGCCCAACCCACGAAGCGGGCCCCCAATCCAAGCCTAAAAACAACAGCCCAATGCACTTGATAGATTCGACCAAGGCACGAACAACAGTGAGGGGGTGTCACCTGCATAGGCATGCCACTCGCCACTAGCCCTCTGAGAATGCCTCTACCCGGAACTCCTCGCAACGTGAGGCCTCCACACATGAATCCAACCTCAAAGACTTCGCGCGCGATCCCACAAGACCAGCCATGATTTTAAGGACCGTCTCCCACCTTTCATAACGGCTCCCACGTTCTCTTGGAGCATTGTTACTGATCACCCCGATCGGGTGGTGACTTCGGTGTTCCCGGGGCTCCATTTCAAACATGCGGGTCATGTCTTCGATTGGTCAGACAGCTCCCGGATCTTTTCTAGGTAACATTTTCGGGAATGTTTGTATATTTGAGGTCGCACGAGTCCCCTGCACCTTTCCGCGGAAAATATTTTTTGGGATTGGGACTTTCGTTCTCGGGCGACGCTTGAGGCTCGGGATGGAAAATATTTGTGGCGCCAATGGTGTTGGGTGTGTTATGACTCGAGATGAGTAATGTGGTGATAAGCAAGCACACATGACGGGATTATTTGGTCGGGAAAGCAAGCACACATGATGGGATTATTCGGTCGGGAAAGCAAGCACACACGTTGGGATTTGTTCGGGTTAAGTGGCGCGTGGTGACTAAGGTGTGTGTGTGCTTGGCATGGTGACTAAGGAGGTGTGTGTGTGCTTGGCATGGTGACTAAGGAGGTGTGTGTGTGCTTGGCTAGTGACTCACTATGGTGACTAAGGTGTGTGTGTCAAAAGTTAGAAAGTATAAAAGGTGTGAAGTTAGAAATAAATTAGATTTTGTCTTCATATCTTATCAATTAAAAAGTGAACTCTCTTCCTCTCTACCTCTCATGTATTCTTCATCTTTCAAGGATTAAGGAAGGATTGTTCTTGGTGTAAGCTTGGGGTAAGCTTGTCTTCTTCATAAGTTGGTATGATTGAAGCATGATTTGTGGTTGATTTACATGTTGGATCCGAAATCATGACAAGCCTTAGCTAGATGATTTGTTCATCTTCTTGCTTCAAGCTTTGGGTATGTTGTTCTTGGTATGATTTGGTGTAGGAATCAAGGTTTGGATTATGGAAGAACACCTTGGGTTAAGAAACCCTCACTTGGCCGAATTATTGGTTGAATTCTAAGTATGTTGAATTGATGTCATCTTGGATCATGCTTTGGATATGTTAGTTCTAGCATGATTAGGAGTTGATATTAGGGTTCAATTTGAAGGTGAGCATGTTGGATGAAAAGTACCCAAATAGGCCGAATTGGTTATGTGAAGGTTGGTATGATTTTGGGTGATTATGGTGAAGTATGTTAGTAAGCATGCTTAGAATGTTTAATTGTTGAATTAAGCAAGAGAATGGAACTCTAATTGGTTTAAAATGGATTTTGTTATAAGAAGCATGTTAAGGCCGAAAATGAGGAAGGGTATATTTATGGTTGTGGTGTGTTTCGGGAAGGTATTGATAATGAAATGGTATCGGGAATTGAAGTAGGAAACAAACGATGTTCGGAACATCGTTTTCTGGAATTGTGAACATAACCGACCTACTTGCTTGCCTGCGTAGATTTGGGAAAAGTATGATTTGGATGCTTTGTTGTGCATGTGTGAGTATAAATATCAATGTTCTGACTCGGTTTGAGAATCCGAGTTTTCTGTGGAATTTTGCGGAAAAGTGCAGGAATGTGCGGGATTAGTTCCCGGCGGTCTGGATTGGTGATTTCTGATTTGTATGTGGTTGTTCAGTTTGAATCAGTACTTGTGGAGTAGTGCGGGACTTCGGAAGTCACACTACCGTGTTTCGGGCCGAGCGTCGGGATTTTCCCATGATTTCGTTGCGGATCAGTTTTAGTAAGGTAAGGGTTCAACTTCTCTCGTTATAGATTCTGGGAGGGATATCATTTATATTGGGGTTAGTTGAAGTGGGTTCCTTGTTGAGGACGGTGGTCCGGTGATCCCGGGACCGATTATATGGTAAGGTACAAGTATGCAGGTTCAAGGCCCGGGACGGTCTCTGTGACCTCGGGTTCCTTATCGGTACTATATATATGCAATGGGTGTTGATATTCTACATATACCCTGCGGTATATTCTGGTTTGCTTCAAGGCCCGGGATAGTCTTGGAGACCTCGGGTTCTTCTTGATAACCTATATACGCCTTTGGGTGTTGATATTACGTATATACTGCGGTATATTTTGTTTTGCGTCAAGCCGGGATGATCTTGGAGACCTCGGGTTCTTCTTGATAACCTATATACATCTTTGGTGCTGATATTCAGTATATACCCTGCGGTATATTATGTGACCCACGAAAGTTATGGGGTTCGCGACCCCGGTTGGTACCATGCCTGATATGGTTCCGGTAGGATGGATGATGACCCGAAATCAAGGATGATCTTTTCCTCCTTGTGCTTGGTGAAAGTTGATGATGATGGTAGAAATTGAGCACTTGAAACCTCCAAGCTCCAAAAGGACTTGGCAATCACAAGTATGGTGCCCGGTGGTGGTGGATCCAACTTCTCTCTTCTTTGGTGGATTTGAGCAAGATGGGAATGATGAATTTGAAGCACACTTGAGCCTCAAGTATGGAGTTGAAGATGGTAAGAAGAAGACTAAATTAGGAGCTAATCTCACTAAGAAATTTAAGCTAGAAAGAAATGTAGGAAACTAGCTAGAAAGATAAAACTTAGAGAATAATTCTTGATGTATTTCTTGATGTAGAACAAGTGAGGCAAGACTCCTATTTATACTAGTAGGAGCCAGCCTTAGGTTACAAAAGAAACCTATAGAATTATTACAATTAACTCCTAGAATTAACACTAGGAATTACTCATAACATTAACACTAGAATTACTCCAAATAACTCCTAATAAAACTTGATACTAAAGGCTAATAGCTCCTCTATTTTATTGCTTGTAACTCATGAGAAGGAAGCCTCTATATGCTGGAAATTTTCGCCAAAATTGATAACAAAATGAGGTTCAAAAAGGAGTTACAAAACTCACTTAGCTTCAAATCAGAAACTGCCGCAAGGTGTCACTTGGAAGCTTAATTCGGCCATGTTATCGTCCGAACTGTGTTCTGACCTCTTCATATCAATTGTGGATCAAGATGTTAGCTTTCAAATGCAATAAGAATGATGCAATTCCGATAACTGTAGCTTGAGTTATGAATTTTCTACGAACATAACTCCAATTTGACGTCTCCATCAATGCTCCTCATTATGATACCCATTGAAGCTTTCAATGACAAGAAAATGACTTGTAGTAGCAGATGAGCTGACACTTTGAGAGATAGAGGTTCTGAGTTCAAGTCACATCCAAGTCATTTTGCTCCTCTTTTTTTTAAAGTTTTCCAAACGTTGGAGTTGGGCTTTGACGCAATTGACCCAACCTTCTCTTGAAATGGTCTTCACAAGCATAGTTGAAGACTTGATCAAATGTGTAAGCTCCATGAGTTGGATCAACATTGGGTCGTTGACTTGGGCCGGATTCTTCAACGTACTCCTGGCTTAAGACTTCCACTATAAAAATATTCAGTGGGTTGTAGGTGGAGTCTGGGCTCAAATCTTCAAGTGTGAGACCCAATTCCTTTAATGGGCCTTCGAAATCCATGGTCTCATCTTGATGCTCCATAAATCTTGCACTTGTTCGGATAAGCAAGTCCAATGCCTCTCGGGTCTTCTTTGCCTTAGAGCGGGTTTGTGGACCTCCAAGGCCCATTAATGGGTCTTGCTTGCTTGATCTTGTATTGGGCCGGGTTGGAGGCCCAATGGTTCGGTTCAGTCTACATCGGTGTATATGCATGCATGTCATCTGTCTGAGCATGTTAGGTATCCTAGATACATTTTGCTTATGTATATATGTTCTGGATACTATGCAGGACCGGGGACTCACCCATGACAGTGGAAGGCAGGACCCGGGATGCGATCATGTTTTGATGTGTTAGACACATTCTGTATCTATGTGTTTCTGAGAAGCTATGTATGATGTTATCCATGAATTGCTTGTTTGGTGATGGTGGAGTGCTCGCCTATTTCAGTGGGGCGGGGCTCGCCATGGATAGTTAGGGCTTATACTGTATACTTGCCATGTTTGGGAATTGTAGGTTGCGGGTCGAAACACGACCGAAGGTTATAAGCACATAACTCTGTCTGCATACTCCGTGAGCAAAGTGTTCCCAGGGGACCGGGCCTTCGAGAACGAGACTTTGCGGGCCGGGTCACGGAACCACCACACTTAGCGGGTTTCGGTTGGGTGACCGCTTGATTTCGCAGCTTCGCTTCGCTATAGCGGGGCTGCCCGCCTCCGCAGCCGGGCGTGGCGCACTGTGACAACCAGAGCCAGACCGATGGCAACAACCGCAACCATTTCCCTGATAATGAGGCCTCCATCCATTCCACCAATGACAGGGTGCACGAGGATCATCCCCTATCAACGAGCCTCTCGCTCCCCTCCCCGCAGTGCGATGGGGAGTGGATGCTCTCACAACCGTTCAATCTTTGGATCCTGCTCTCCTCAAAGCTATCACAAATGCGGTGGCCGAGAAGATTAGGGACTCTTTTTTTGATCAACTAATGAGGGTCCTCCAGGCGGCCGACACCATTTCCGTCCTTGCCTAGGCATGAGCAACAGCCTCTCCGGCTCCTCAGCCTCAAACGGTGGAATCGAACCCAACTCCGCTAACGGTGTAGTCCATAGATAGCACCTACGCCCCTGTGCTTGATGACCTGACAAGGAAGATTGCCCAGATGGAGAAGCGTGAGTGCGATATCCAGGCAGGCGGACTCCCTCCAAGCACAACGACCTCAATAACCTATGGACCCAGCCCTTCACGACAAGGATCCCGGCTGCCCCTCTTCTCGAGCAGTTTTACCAGCCCAAGCTGGATTCCTATGATGTGCTCACTGACCTTGATGTCCACCTCTGACGTTACATCTCATCCATGGCTCTCGCCAGGGCCGACGACAGTACCATCTGCCAAGCCTTCAGCTCCACCCTGATTGGAGCCACAATAGTTTGGTTCAGCAACCTCCACGGGAAGTAATTTGATTCATTCGAAGAGCTCTCCCTTGCTTTCTCCACTAACTTCATTCACTCTAAACCAATCTCGAAGATAGCAGGACACCTTCTAAAGGTTCTCAAAAGTAAGGACGAGCTTCTTTGTTACACCCACCCCCGACGTTCTGTAATATTTCTGTGAATTTCGGTCGCAAGTTCAAATTCTGTAATTATCGGACCAAAAACGACTTGTGATTAATTATTGGAATTCAGTGTTTGGGAGTTAATTTGGAGTTATTTACAAGTGTTTTATATGTTGGATAACATTTACGGAGTTCTGGGACGTTTTGCCAAAATTCGGTTTCGGGAGGCAAAACGGTCACCGAGGAAGAAAAAAATGGAAAATTACATGTTGGGCTCATTTCTTTTTGGGCCGGTGCATTGTTGAGTGGGAGAAGATATTTTTTGGGCCAATTTTACCTATTTCTACTTATTTTTTATGAGATAAGTTTTCTAACACCCATTCCTTTCTTATCTATTCTCCTTTGACCCATACCTTCTCTTTTGCCCGTCCCCTTCCATTTAATCAGACTTCATCTCTTATTTCCTGACCATTCACTAATTTCTTTACCTCTCACTCATCACTCATCTCCATTATTGAGCAACAGAAAGAACACCTCTCTCCCTTTGCTGCCCAGATATTTTCGTCCACTTTCACAGCCTTTCTGCACTAGTAAACGTCCGAATCTTCTCTTGGGGTCATCAGAGAAAGGCTTCATGAAGTTCTTGGCTACAACTTTTCTGAAGGACACAAGAGCCATAAGTGAAGGGAATGTCCCCAAAACCATGGTGCAATCCGACGGGTCTAGAAGCACCTTTGGTTCCAAAAACCATTTCTTGAAGTTTTGAGTTTAGATCTTCAACAAGCAAAGTTCTACCTGTTACACCCACCCCCGATGTTCTGTAATTTTTTCTGTGAATTTCGGCCGTAAGTTCAAATTCTGTAATTATCGGATCACAAACGACTTGTGATTAATTATTTGGAATTCAGTGCTTGGAAGTTAATTTGGAGTTAATTACAAGTGTTTTATATGTTGGATAATATTTACGGAGTTCCGAGACGTTTTGCCAAAAATCGGTTTCGGGGGGTAAAATGGTCACCGAGGAGGGAAACAAATTGGAAAATCACATGTTGGGTTATTTCTTTTGGGCCGACGCATTTGTGGTGTGGAGGGAGGATATATTTTTGTTTTGTGAGTGGAGAAGAAGATATTTTCTAGTTTTAACGATGAGATAAGTCTTTTTTTTACCCATCCCTCTGATCTCTTCACATTTAAGCCCATGCCCTTCTTTTCTACCCATCCTCTTCCATTTAATCAGACTTCACCACTCATTTTCTGACCATTCACTCTTTTCTTCATCTCTCACTGATCTCCATTATTGAGCAAAGGAAGAAGAAACACCTCTCTCTCTTTGCTGCAAGAAATTTTTGTCTCTCTTCCACAGCCTTTCTGCCCTAGTAGACGTCTGAATCTGCTATTGATGTCTTCAGATAAAATCTTCATCAATGTCTTGGATACATATTTTCTAAAGGAAGCAAGAGCCATAAGTGAAGGGAAGGTCCCCAAAACCATGGTGCAATCCGACGGGTCCAACAGCACTTTTGGTGCCAAAAACCATTTCTTGAAGTTTTGAGCTTGGATCTTCAACAAGCTTAGTCCTACCACTTCCTAGGCTTCCTAAATCAGTAGTATTCAAGGTATGGTTGAGTTATTTTTGTTGAATCTTCATGTTCTTGAAATTAAAACATGAAGAAAACTCATCCATTTCCTTTGTTCTTATTTGGCCGATTTCTTCAAGGATCTTTGGTGGTGGATTTGTCTCAACTCCTACTCATCCTAAGCTAAGCTACAAGTATTATCAAAGTGAGGATACTCCTTGGTAATTTTTATGGATTTGGTTCATGGATGTTGTTGATCTTCAAATATGTTGTTGTGTGAAGCATGTAAAACACATGTTGTTCTTGGAAGTATGTGAAAAGCATTTTGGTTGAATTTTTGGGTTTAGGCCGAATTGTTGGGTGGATTTTTGGGTGGATTTTTGTTGAAGAAAGTTGGTAGATAGCATGTTATAAGTATGTTTAACATGTTTTGAAGTTGTTGGAAAAAGTTGGAAATTATTTAGTGAAATCTTGATGGAAACCGAAATGTTAATGATGTTGTGATGATGTTTTTGTGAAGTTAAAGTGTTGGAGAAAGTGATTAAATGATGTTTGGGTTAAGAAAATATGGTTTAAGTGGCTAAAGTGTAAGTTTATAAAGTTTAGGGTCAAAATGGAAGTTTGGCCGAAAATAAGGACTTGGCTGAAAGTTTGGTTGGAAAAGATATTTGTGTGGAAAAGTTGATATGGTTGAGTGTTTTGTAACTTTGCAAAACTTAAGGGCTAATCTGAAAGTTCTTAAAAAGTTTAAGGACTAAAAGTGTAATTATGGAGAAGTTAAAGGAAAGATAGCCACTTTAAGTTATGGAATAAATTTTGGACACTTTAAGTATAAAGTTGTCACTTTTTGCAACTTTGTGAAAATTTGGGCAAAATTGCAAATTTGAAAAGTTGGAGGACTTAAGTGGAAATTTTGGATAAATTCCCAAAGTAAGGAAACTTTAGTTAATTAACTAGAGTTATGCTGTATTTCTGATTTTGGCAGATTAAATCTGCGTTTTTGTGGATACTACTGTGGAGCGTCTGGGGGGCACAATAGATTATCCGTTTCTGCTAAGGTAAGGGGTTTAGATTTCTTAATACGCATTGCAGTTCAACTCATGTGTATTAGGTTAGTTAATGGCTCGTACTTGAGTCGAGGATGGGGCCCAGTGACTCCCGGGGCTAGTCACATGGTACATAGCGGTTTGCAAGTTTTATTATAATTTCTGGACTTCATGTTTATCGGGGGTCGATGACGGACCCATTTTCTGTTATGGTTTTCTGGACTCATGCTATATCGGATATGCTTATTGGTGGTCGACGACAGACCCATTTTTTGTTCTGTATCGGCTTTATGTCGCTTTCCGTTCTAACGATTAGGCGAGATCACCCTCTCGGTACCATGCATTACGATCCCGATAATCGGTGTGAGCTTAACAAGCCGTCGTAGGGTGTTGTGTCGAGGTGCAGGACCAGATGTTTTGGAAAGTACCACCAGTCCGACGAGACTTCTGAGCATCATGATATTTGCATACCATATTCTGTTTATACTTAGGATTGTATTATCTGCTAGTTCATGGCATATTAACCTTTTATGCAGGGAAAAATATTTTTAAAAGTTTTCCCGGTATCGTACCTGCCCCCTTACGGGTTCTTTTGAGAACTCACCCCCACATATTAAACATTTTCGAGGATCGTGGCAAGCGACCTGCGGAGTAGACCTCCGCAGTGATCTTTCGCATTCTGTTTTTGAGAGGTATTATGTCGATTAAGTTTGGGGATATTTCTCGTTAGATCCCTTACGTGATCTGTTGGTTTAAGTTATCTGTTTAGTCGACGTTAATTTCTCTGTTTATGTTTAGCGGCAGTAGTTAGCGAGGTATAATATGCTTTATGGCTCGGCTCTGTAGGCGTAGTATGCATATTAGTTACATTGGGTATTCTGATGTTTTGAGTACGTATATTATTCGTGGGGAGTTTCCGACTCTACGAAGAGGCGAACTCCTTCCTTGTATTACTTATTTTACGCTTTCGCGTGCGCGATATTCTGTAAAACCACTAACGTGTTTCAGGTGTAAGTTTAGGACTAGTAAGACGTCTTAAAAACTGCAAACACGTGTTAACCTTAAAACCTAAAGGAAAACGTTTTAAGGGACGGGTTTCGGGTCCACAACCCTTTTAAGAGAAAATCCGTATTCACCCGCCGCTGATACTTTCGACTTCCGCAACAACGACGCTTCAGCCAGCTTCCGGGGGCGGTGGGGTGACACTACCACTTCCTAGGCTTCCTAAATCAGTAACATTCAGGGTATGGTTGAGTTATTTTAGTTGAATCTTCATGTTCTTTGAATTTAAAACATGAAGAAAACTCATCCATCTTCTTGTTCTTCTTTGGCCGAAACTTACAAGGATCTTTGGTGGTGGATTTGTCTCAACTCCTACTCATCCTAAGCTAAGCTACAAGTAATATCAACGTGAGGATCCTCCTTGGTAATTTTTATGGATTTGGCTCATGGATGTTTTTGATTTTCAAGTATGTTGTTGTTGGAAGTATGATGAACATACTTTGTTCTTGAGAAATCATGAAAAAACATGTTATAAGTATGTTTGGGTGTGAAACCGAATTGTTGGGTGGATTTTTGGGTTGATTTTTGTTGAAGAAAGTTGGTAGAAAGCATGTTATAAATATGTTTAACATGTTTTGAAGTTGTTGGAAAAAGTTGGAAATTATTTGATGAAATCTTGATGGAAACCGAATTGATGATGATGTTGTTTTGATGATTTTGTGAAGTTAAAGTGTTGGAGAAAGTGATTAAATGATGTTTTGGTGAAGAAAATATGGTTTAAGTGGCTAAAGTGTAAGTTTATAAAGTTTAGGATCAAAATGGAAGTTTGGCCGAAAATAAAGACTTAGTCGAAAGTTTGGTTGGAAAAGATACATGTGTGGAAAAGTTGATAAGGTTGAGTATTTTGTAACCTTGCAAAACTTAAGGGATAATCTGAAAGTTCTTAAAAAGTTTAAGGACTAAAGGTGTAATTATGGAGAAGTTGTCTCTTTTTGCAAATTTGTGAAGTTTTGGGCAAGATTGCAAATTTCTGAAAAGTTGGAGGACTTCAGTGGTAATTTTGGATAAATTCCCAAAGTAAGGAAACTTTAGTTAATTAACTAGAGTTATGCTGTATATCTGATTTTGGTAGATTAAATATGTGTTTCTGCGGATACTGCTGTGGAGCGTCTGGGGGCCACAGTAGATTATCTGATTATGTCAAGGTAAGGGGTTTAGCTTTCTTAATACACAATGTAGTTCAACTCATGTGTATTAGACTAGTTAAGGGCTAGTACTCGGGTCGAGGTGGGGGCCCAGTGACTACCCTTGGGGCGGGGCGAGTTGAAGGTCGGTTGGGGAATGAGACCCGCAACCACCGTGTGGAGAAGTCCGAGCGGGGGTCTGCTGTGGCGTGCGAGGACGACTTACACATAGACCTTCTGAAGGAGCCAAAGGGGGTTACCCTTCCGCAGCGCAAAGGATTACCCTTGGGGCGGGCGAGTTGAAGGTCGGTTGGGAATGAGACCCGCAACCACTGTGTGGAGAAGTCCGAGCGGAAGGTCTGCTGTGGCGTGCGAGGGCGACTTACACATAGACCTTCTGAAGGAGCCAAAAGGGGTTACCCTTCCGCGCGCAAGGGGATTACCCTTGGGGCGGGCGAGTTGAAGGTCGGTTGGGAATGAGACCCGCAACCACCTGTGTGGAGAAGTGAGACTGACAAGGTCGATGCCATAATCAGCGAGTAGCTTGATCGACCGGTCGGGTGCGAGATGGCGATGAAGAGGGCATTTGAAATGCCATGTAAGTCTGACGACAGGAAGAAATACATATGTATTTTATTGAATTTGTAAGACTAAAGACTTACACGTAATATGGCGCAAGTCATCCGTATGAAAGTTGCGGGGAGAAGGCGACCATCATGGTCTTGTAGTTCATAGACTCTGGGCGGATTTGTTTATGAACAATATAAGGCCCGTCCCAGTTGGAGTCGCAAGACACCTGTTTGGGGTCGCGAGCGGTGAGGGATGACTTAAGCAAGGCAAGGCCCCCTTGTTGTAGCGCCTTGGGCTTTACCCGGGCATTATGGTGAAGACCGAATCTTTTTGGGATTTGCATGGATTCCTCCTTTGGAGATTTGGTACCCTAGAAACTTCCCTTCACCCACGCCGAAGATACACTTCTTTGGGTTTAATAGCATTTTATATTTGCGGAAGTTGTCGAATGTTTCCTTCAAGTCTGTGAGATGGGTTGAGGTGGCCTTGCTTTTGACCACAATGTCATCCACATAAGCTTCAAGATTTCGGCCAATCGCTGCGAAGACTTGATTTACAAGCCTTTGGAAGGTAGCCCCGCATTCTTTAAGCCGAAGGGCATTACGATATAATGATATACGGCCTCGCCCGATAGTAAAGGCGGTTTTACCGCGTCCTGCGGGTCCATAAAGACTTGGTGGTACCCGCTGTAAGCATCGAGAAAAGAAAAGACCGAGTGATGAGCGGTTGAGTCAACCAGTTGGTCAATAGACGGTAAGGGATAGGGGTCCCTTGGGCAGGCCCTATTAACCCCCTTGTAGTCCACACAAAGTCGCCACTGACCGCCCTCTTTATCGGCGAGGACAATATTCGCAACCCATTCAGAGTAGTGAACCTCCTTGATTATATTTGCCTTAAGCAATTTCTGCACTTCGGTGCGTACAAAGTCCTTACGGTCAGGGGCCATGCCCCTTGTTTTCTGTCTAACCGGGCTAAAGCCGGGGAGTACACTCAACTTGTGAGAAATAACAGCAGGATCAACTCCTGGCAGGTCCTCAGGGCTCCATGCGAAGACATCACTGTTGGCATGGAGGAGATGGATGAGCGCTTGCTGGTCTTTTTCCTCGAGGTCCTTTCCCACCCGAAACTTCTTTCCGGGGGAGATCTCAACTTCTTCAAAGGCTCCAGACAAGTCAGGGGCAGCTTCACCCGTGGGACCAGCTTCCTCTGCGGGTGCCTTCCTCTTAGGCTCGGATGGCCGGGGAAGCTGTGGGGGCCGGCGAGGCAGAGACATAATTGCCTCTGGCCCCATTCTCGGTTGACAAAGATATAGGCATCCCGGCCACAGTGTGAAAAACTAAAGTCGGGGTTCGTACATCACAGCGGACATGGAACTCGGTTTGAGTATGTCGCCCGATGATGGCGTTGTATGGCGTAGGAAGATCCAGGACAATAAAGTCCACAAAGCTCGAGTGACATACCGCTTCTTTTCCTTGGTGGTTCCCATCATCATGTAGGGCGGGGTTGTTGTGACCCTAAATCTAGCAAGCATAGTGCTAAACTCAAAGTCACAACCCCCAGGAACTTTTGGCATTTCCAAAAGAAATAAAACTTGGAAAATAAATAATTAGGAAATTAAGGTTTTGTAAATCTAAAATATAGTCCAAAGTCCTTGTACAAACCAAAGTTTAAAGAAGTGAGTTTAAGAGTTACAAATAAGAAAAGAAATACTAAAACACTTTGAAAATAAACCTAGCCTAGTTGGGCTGTTGATCTTCATAATCCTTGTTGTTGCAGTTACTACACTCTCTCTTCATGCTCTCCTGCTCATCATGCATCATTTTCCAGGTTCCCTCCAAACCAACAATTAAAGAGTAAGTAAATATTTCAAGTAATTATAAATAAAGAAAGTAATTTGAGAAGAAGAAAGAGATGAAACAGAGTACTTACAGGGGTGTGGACAGCAACAAGCAAAACACTTTTCTAAAACATGGTTGTAACACTAAAAACAGCCAACCGAGATAACAACCAAAATATTCAACACGGGTGTAAGGTTTAAAAGAATCAATCATTGATCACAGCATTAATCTGAAAGCTTACATAGAGAACTAATAGTGTCTCAGCTCATATAAATTAGCATGCTTAAATACACATAAGCAGCCATCAAGAGATCAATGAACCAATAACTGTAACTAAAAGACCATACTTACATGAAACAGCCCACTAGTGGTTAAAGTTCCTTATTCCTTAATATAAGATATTAAGCAAGAAAGACTTAACTTCCAAGTAACATGCTGTGAAGTCCTAAAGTTGATTTAATCGAACATGCATTCAGTCTTCAGAAGTCCGCAACTTTAATCAACAACCGAAAACAATAAGTTCACCGATTCAAATAAATCAACTTCAAGGAAATCAAGTATCACGTACAACATAGAAAAAGATCGATGGTTTGAGCATGTTTCAGACCAACATGTAAGTTCAGTAAATTAGAAAAAGGTTAGAAGGATATTACCCATGAAAATTGAAGGCTCAACTGGAGACCAAATCGCCAGCCCTTCCTCCTCGAGACCATGTCAGTATTTTGTTTAGTTCATCGTCATTCCAGCTCCATCGCGTTCTCCGTTTCAAAAACGAACCAGCCTCCGCCTCTGACTTCATTCATCATCGGAGACTGCCGCACCTAAGATTTCTTTACTGAGATCGAAACTCTCCCAGCCGCATCACTGTGTTCTCAAGCGAGTTTGTGATTCCGGTCTCAAATCGGTCTCAAGCTTGCCCCTCCTTTCTCCCCTTCCTTCCTTTTCAAACCCTCCCTTTTTTCTCTTTCTAACCCGTAACCCTTCCCCTTTAGCTGCCTAGTCCGTGTCTGTCGTCGTGTCTAGAGTAGGAGCTGATTAGTGTCTTAACTTTAGGTAAAACTACACTTAGGTCCTTAGGTTAACTTAAGTTACAAACTTACCCCACTTAGTTACTAGGTTTCAATAAAGTCATTTTCTAAATTAATCCAATTTTATTCTTTTCAATTTAACCCCATGTTTCCTATTTCTATCATTTTAGTCCATTTCTTCCAATTTTAATTCTCAACTTTTCTATTTCTTCCCAATCAGTCCTATATTTTCTTATTTCCTTTCAGTTGTGGCACGGACGGGAGTCCGGGTCACAACAAGGGTGATCGACCCCAAGGTTGGGATTTCATCCCGTCCTATTCCAAAGGTGGCCCCCTTTGCGAGTTGAATCTGCGACAAAGGCACCTTGGCCTCAACCAAAGTGTGCTTGTAGATCACGTTGGCATTTGCCCCCGTATCCATGTAGATTCTGTCAACGTCCCATCCCGCAATACGGGCAGTGATAACCAAGGGATCAGCGTGCGGCACTACCACAGAGGTGCCGTGCCGCGATGCAAAAACCGAGTAGAGGAGTGGTCTATCTGGTAGATCTGCCTCATATGACGGCGTCTTGCCAAGCGCCTTCACTTTGTGTGATTACGCCGATATGTCCCCTTGCCGGGGGACTGAACCAGATTCTCCGACACTGGGTTTTGTTGGGAGCGCCCCGGGCGGTCCTCCGGCCGGCGCCCTTCACGGTCACCTTCTCTTCTACGGCCCTCCTCGGTTTGGAGCAAGTACTCCCGAGTTTGCCTTGAGCCAGCATTTCCCCAATCATGCGCTTGAGCTCAAAACAGATCCTCGGTGTCGTGACCCTTGTCACGGTGGTAGCGGCAAAACTTGTTGCTTTGCCTTGTTATTTCTCGGGAGAGGCGAGGCCAAGTGGAGACCTCCCTCTTTTGTTCCAAGGCATGGAGGATGTTGGTACGAGACTCCCTTAGCGGGGAAGAGAAAAGTACGCCCTCTCCCTCTTGGGGCGTAGGTACCGCCTTTGAGACCTAGGGTCCGGTCGCGAGGGCTGTCCCTTAGCGTCCGCCGTGGCGGCTGGCGAGTTGTCGAGTGACCTCTTCCGTATTCATAAACCGCGACGCCGTACTTAAGAATTGTTCCATATTGGTGGGAGGGTTGGTGTGGACATCCACAAAGAAAAGAGACTCCCAGCGGAGGCCTTGGATAGCTGCAAGCAGGCGAGCTTCCTCTCCCAGTTAGGGACACGGATAGACTCGGCACAGGCGTTGAATATATTCTCCGAGGGCTCATCCTTTTTCTCGCCGTATCTTAAGAAGGTGTCCCGCCGTTTTAGGAGGTGGTTTAGATACCACAAAATGTTTGTAGAAGATGCGGGAAAGATCCTCGAAGGAATCAAACCTAATGTCCCGGAGAGTGGTATAACAGTTGGCAGCGGCCCCAGTAAGAGTGCAGCTTAAAGCTCTACAGAGCGACATGACGTCTGCCATTGCTATTGCCATTGCGGAGGACGTAACGCTGGAGATGAATATCGTGGTGCAGCAGACCATCATAAGCATCCGGCTTAGGCTGTGGCCCAGTCCGGAAGGGGAGTTTCTAAAACCCGCCGAGTAAAAGGTTGGGTCGAGAGGTGGTCCGGACCCATCCACGGAGATATTATGGACACGGCCCTTTCATCCCTTTTTCCACTTCCTCTAATCGTCTAGTAAGCGCGATAAGTAATGACGAAGAAGGATCGGGGTTACTTACTTGTTGAGGAGGAGTAGGCTGGGCGTTGAGGCTGATTAGTCCGCAGCGTACCCACGCTATCCAGAAAGCCCCGAAGAGTGGTGGAGAGAGTTTCACGTAAGTTGAAAGCAACTGCCTCAGTGATCGTTTGCGAACGGCCGGATCCAGCTCGTTGGAGGGTGTTTGGAGGTGGAGTGTTACGCTCACGAGGCACGTTACGGTTTGCGTGGGAGGAGCTTTCCTCCGTTGAGTGAATAGAGAGTTCTCCCGTTGTGGGGAACATGGTTCGAGGATGGCTCCGATGGTGGATCATTGTTCGTATTCGTCCCGGGAGGAATCCTCCTTCCTTGGCGACTTCTGTTTGCACTCGGGTGGTTGGCATGACTTATTACTTGTGGTTTGTAATATGGGTTTATAGTAAGAACTTTCGTTCCCACAGACGGCGCCAAACCGATAGTCTCGTTCTAAAGAAGGCCCGGACTCTCGGTTGAAGTGGTGGAGAAGATGATGTTCTTGAGACTCCAAGCTCATTGTTCGAGTAATCTGTAAAGGACAGGAAGAATACTCGAAGTAGCAAGAGAGGAGTGGGGGCGTGTAGTAGCTTACCCGATTTAGGGTGGACATCACCCTATTTATAGAGTGATGCCAGGAGAAGAGCCTCCCAGGTTGAAGCCCTTAGACGGCTGTTGAGATAAGTCTGTGTCAGACTGATTGGAGATAAGGCGGCTGTGATGATGAAGATCTCAGCAAACCGCCTTAGGTGATTCGCTTGTCAGAGAATGTCTGGCGTATGAATCTGGTGAAGATCTCCCAGGCTCGTGCTGCCCTCCTTATTGGCCGGTTGATGTCAGACGACCAAGTGGTCTATCTCCAAGTGGAGCAAGTGGCGGGCGAAGGCCTGTAAGGGCGAAGGCCCAAATAGAATATAGCCAAATAAGGGGTGAGGGTTGCACGAACCTGGGTACAAGGGCCTTATCTGGGCGGGGCCAGTATAGGCAGGAGACTGGGAGTAAGACCCATGGAGGCGAAGGAGATTGCGAGGGCTCGCCCTAAGACCGCGAGGATGGCCCGCGAAGGCCTCAGAAACGCAAGGGTGAGTATGAGACGTCGCCCATGCGAGACTTGAGGCCCGCGAGGCGGGACCCCGCGTAGGTGAGGTGGAGACCATAAGGATGAGATCTTGCGAAGGCTATACCGGAGACCACAAGGATGAGACTTCCTCAAAGGCCTTGTGATTATAATATGACGCGAGGGCGCGTTTGCTTGGGTAGTGTACCAGTTAGACTTTCAGACCTAAACTCCGCTTCTAGTTCTGGGGTAATTTAAATAAAAGAGTGGCCAACTTTTACTAAAATTATTCAAGAACTTAAGGTTGGGTTTAGGGTTGGTTAGTTGACTCCTACTTCTGAGGAGGAGGAGGACCGGTCTGGGTCACGGGGTCGTTCCCGCACCAGGAGGACCTGGGCAGTGGCTAGCACTATTCGCACTAGACAGACTACCCACAGGGCTCGAGAGGGAGCGATAACCGATCTGTCGTCGCCGACCAAGGGACGATTCAAATTCTGATTCCGGGGATACTCTAGGGACCCCAGGCCGCGTAGGGGGAGCATTGTGGGTTACGATGAGGTCATGATGATGGAGCGCCTGCAGCATTTCAACCCGCCCAAGTTTTCGGGCAAGTCGGGGCCAGATGCAACCGAGAGCTGGCTGTTAGATATGGAGCATCTCCTGCCAAGATTGGGACTGCCATCCGAGGTGATGGTTTCTCTTGCCACCTTCTATCTGCATGACGCTGCACACAACTGGTTCCAGGGGATACTCAGTGACCGGGCGACACAGTACCGGGAAATGACGCGTACCGACCCGGGGATGACTTGGAGTTTTCCATGAGAGGTGGTTGGGGTACGGCATTCGGGAGCGCTGACAGGCAGAATTTGATGCGCTCGCTCAGGGCAGCAGGACCGTCACCGAGTATGAGCTGGAGTTCAGCCAACTCATCCGTTACTCCTCCCAGTTCGATTCTTCCGAACGGGAGAAGATGAGGAGGTTCATCAGAGGCCTGCGCCCGCAGATCAGAGAGCACCTGATAGCGTTCAGTATCTCTGTCTATCATGAGGCCATTCAGAAGGCCCTTCTGTTAGAGACGGAGATGATCGGATCAACAGCTACATCTTCCCGGCCCCAGAGTGGTCGGAAGTCATCAGGCCAGCAGGGCCAAGGATAGCATCGTGGACCGAGTAGTTCAGGCAGGTTCGACAGGGGCAAGGGCAAGGCCCCCACTATAGAGATGCCAGTTTTCCGACATTGTGGCAGGCGCCACGAGGGTTGGACTTGCTACAGGACGTCAGGCTAGTGCCTGAGATGCGGGGCGTCAGAACATTGGATCAGGGATTGCCCGCAGACTCAGACACAAGGTTCGATTTCAGCCGGGGGCACAGCAGCAGGGTCAGACCAGGGAATTCAGGGTCGAGGCATAGCACAGGGGGGTTTGAGAGCTCCACCACAAAGACCACCGATTGCACCACCACCAGTTCAGGGGATTACCCAGCCAACGCGGGTTTTCCAGATCCAGAAGGCCGACACATCAGGAACATTGGAGGACTGTACTGGAGACACTTGCGAATAACCAACTGTACGTTATGTTCTCTAAATGTGACTTCTGGATGCGGGAAGTAGCTTTTCTGGGTCAAATTGTTGGAGAGCACGGTATTTCAGTGGACCCAGAGAAAACCAAGTCAGTTGAGGAGTGGGGGCAGCCACAGACAATCAAGGATATACGGAGCTTCCTGGGTTTCGCAGGGTACTACCGCAGATTCGTACCAGGATTCTCCATACTGGCATCGCCGCTCACTCAGCTGACGAAGAAGGGTCAGCCGTTTGTTTGGTCCTCAGCTTGCGAGGACAATTTTCGGGAACTCAAGCGATTGTTGACACACGCACCGATTCTGAGCTAACCGGACCCGACACTACCTTACGTGATCCACACTGTACCATCGAGTACACTGCCGGCAAGGGGAACTCAGTAGCAGATGCTTTGAGCAGGAAGTACACAGGTATTGTCAATGGTGGAAATTCTGGGGACAAGGCCGAAGGATCAGATCTGATGATGTTATTGTTGGGGTTTCCGGATCTCAATCAGAACGCAACGGAAACAAAATGGAACCCCAATCGGATCAACTGTTGAAACAAATTAAACTAGGTGTTCAGGAATTCACGCGCTGATGATCCTTGCAACTTTGACGGGAAAACACCCATCCTCTACGGTATCCACGCTCTAGGTAGATTCTCCATAGCTCGTTCTGTGAACGCCTACAGTAGGAGATCCTCCTTCCTGACGTTGTGCTAGAAGCGGAATCCTCTCCGGGAGGGAAGCAGTTTGCGCAAAGCACAAGGCACGTGAGAGGCCACTTGGGGGATCTCTCGTGATGCGTGCCAACCATTATTATTGGGCCAGAGGGAGTCTATTTATAGACTTCCGGTGCCCATCAATTAGGGTTTAGTGAACAGACTTTCTAAAAGCTGTCACTTAAGTCCCTATGCCTTTACTCCGCTCAAACAAGCACATGTTCTACCTCGGATTGCATGCGACCCTATAGGTTCCCGTTACGTTGGTAGTAAATATGAATCATTATTCATAATTACGAATAGTGAATGTTATCTAGCAACACATCACTACCAGCCAAGTAACGTGGAAGTCGATGTCACAACGGAATCTCACCTATTGGTATGATCATATGTGTACATGATATGTCCGTTCAGTCAGACTCTCAAGTTGAACAGATGTCAGATCTTGCATCATCGTTACAACTCAACTTTGCACATGAGAATACTCTCTCGTGGTGTGGGAGTGACGAATCCCGTCTTGGTTCATGACAGTCCAACTCCATGATATTGCAATACACCCAAAACTAGTCCAATCTCCAGTCACGAAAGAGACAATACATAGAATCAAAGCGTTCTGCTCACATGAGCAGATCTTCATTACCTCAGGTCGAACGACTACGTGTACTATGATCCATGAGAGGCACTTATGATGTTCACAACACGATCCTCATAGTGCTCTCAAACAGGTCGATCCAATACATAGTTCCTCTCCTTCACAATACCAATGCGAATCTTCCGTTATGCTAGTCTCAAATATGTTATAGCAACCCACGTTCACTATAACACCTTGACTAGGGATATTTAGGAATATCGATATATTCCAGGGTTCATATATTATGTTATTTGATTAACGCATAAATCCAAACTAACACAATAATCGAATAACATGATTCATGTCCAAAACCACATCACCGAGGATATGCTTCTAGGCATTACTCCTACATTTATGGCATCAGTGGGAACAGTGGGAGCAAGCTCTGGTTAAGACTTTGACTATTCAGTCTGATTTGTTGACCGAGATCCTAAAGGCACAGATCAGGGACACAAGGTTGAAGAAACTCCCGAGTGAGAACAAAGGAGCCTTGCGACCATTCTTCGAGTACAAGCAGGGATTGTTGTACTTCGGGAGTCGCCTCTATGTACCGGACGAATCGTCGATTCTAGACTGACTTTTGAGAGAGGCGCACTCCAGTAGTTTGAGCATCCACCCCGGAGGTGAGAAGATATACCATGACCTTCGATCTCACTTCTGGTGGCCAAGGATGTGGAGACATATAGCTGCCTATGTGGCGAGATGTGCGACTTGTCAGCGTGTCAAGGTAGAACTTCAGAAGCCAGCTAGTACGTAGACTCTACCTATTCCTGTCAGGAAGTGGGGTAATATTACGATGAATTTCCTGATTGGTCTACCTCCGACCAGAGCGCATCATGATGCTATCTGGGTTATAGTCGACCGACTGACCAAGTGCGCAGACTTTCTACCGATGCGAGTGACGGACTCGCTGGAGAAGCTTTCCCAGTTGTATATTTGGGGGATCGTGCGATTACATGGAGTACCGGACTCCATTGTATCCGACAGGGACCCACGATTTACCGCAAGGTTATGGGGTGCCTTTCACAAAGCTCTGGGCACGCGACTTCACCTTAGCACGGTATACCATCCTCACACAGACAGGCAGTCAGAGAGAGTTATTCAGATTGTTGAGGATATGCTCAAGAGTTGTGTTTTGGACTTCGGGGGACATTGGGATCAGCACTTACCGTTAGTAGAGTTCTCCTACAACAACATCTATCAGACCACTATTGGCATGGCACCTTTTCAGGCACTATATGGTCGGAGATGCATGACACCGTATTGTTGGACAGATGCCTCAGACAGGATGACTATCGATCCCGAGCTTTTAAAGGAGACGACGGAGAAGATCTGTCTGATTCAGATGCGGATGAAGGCCACAAACGACAGGACCACCTCATACGTCAACAAGAGACGACGAGATCTGGAGTTTGAGGTGGGAGACAGAGTTTGGTTGAAAGTTGCACCGACTCATGGGACAGTTCGTTTTGGCAGGCGGGGCAAGTTAGCCCCGAGATATATTGGTCCTTACAAGATTCTGGAGCGCATAGGCAGGGTTGCATACAGATTGGCCTTGCCTTCGAGCATGTCAGCTGTGCATAATGTTTTCCACGTCCGCATGATCAAGAAGTGTGTTTTGGACGTCAGTCAGTCCATTCCGGTGGAGTAGATTGAGCTAGAGCCGGATCTATCCTACCGAGAGGTACCGATAGCTTTTCTGGCCAAAGATATTCGAAGGCTCCGCAACAAGTCGATTCCGATGATCAAGGTTCAGTGGTCACATCATTCTGATCGGGAGGCGACTTGGGAGACAGAGCAGGACTTGATGAGTAAGTATCCGGATGAGTACAGGTTGTTGAGACCACTCTTGGAGGACCAAGAGTCCTAGAGGGGAGGTTGTTACACCCACTCCCGACGTTCTGTAATTTTTCTGTGAATTTCGGCCGCAAGTTCAAATTTTGTAATTATCGGATCACAAACGGCTTGTGATTAATTATTGGAATTCAGTGTTTGAGAGTTAATTTGGAGTTATCGGATCATAAACGGCTTGTGATTAATTATATGTTGGATAACATTTATGGAGTTCCGGGACGTTTTACCAAAATTCTGTTTCGGGGGCCAAAACGGTCACTGAGGAAGAAACAAATTGGAAAATTACATGTTGGGCTCATTTCTTTTTTGGCTGGTGCATTGTTGAGTGGGAGAAGATATTTTTTGGGCCAATTTTACCTATTTCTAATATTTTATGAGATAAGTTTTCTAACACCCATTCCTCTCTTATCTCTTCTCCTTTAACCCATACCTTCTCTTTTGCCCATCCCCTTCCATTTAATAAGACTTCATCTCTTATTTCCTGACCATTCACTCATTTCTTTACCTCTTACTTATCACTCATCTCCATTATTGAGCAAGAGAAAGAACACCTCTCTCCCTTTGCTGCCCAGAAATTTTCGTCTACTTTCACAGCCTTTCTGCCCTAGTAAATGTCTGACTCTGCTCTTGGGTTTTCAGAGAAAATCTTCATCAAGGTCTTGGCTAAAACTTTGCTGAAGGAAGCAAGAGCCAAAAGTGAACGGAAGGTCCCCAAAACCTTGGTGCAATCCGACGGGTCTAGCAGCACCTTTGGTTCCAAAAACCATTTCTTGAAGTTTTGAGCTTGGATCTTCAACAAGCAAAGTTCTACCACTTCCTAGGCTTCTTAAATCAGTAACATTATAGGTATGGTTGAGTTATTTTGGTTGAATCTTCATGTTCTTCGAATTTAAAACATGAAGAAAACTCATCCATCTTCTTGTTCTTCTTTCGCCGAAAACTTCAAGGATCTTTGGTGGTGGATTTCTCTCAACTCCTACTCCTTTCCTGACCATTCACTCTTTTCTTCATCTCTCACTCATCTCCATTATTGAGCAAAGGAAGAAGAACACCTCTCTCTCTTTGCTGCCAGAAATTTTCGTCTCTCTTCCACAGCCTTTCTTCACTAGTAGACGTCTGAATCTGCTCTTGAGGTCTTCAGAGAAAATCTCCATCAAGGTCTTCGATACAACTTTGCTGAAGGAAGAAATGTACCTTTCAACGCTCCCTGCCAAGCTGACTCGCCCTGCTCATTCTGAAAAACTCTGCCGGCATGAGGTTGCTATGCTGGCGGAAGTGGTGGTCGTGCTGGCTATCGCGAACCTCTCTGAAGTGCCTCCTGCCCCTTACGTGCACTAAGCTGCTGTGGAGGCAGTGCCCGAGGAAAACTTCCGGACTCCTGTCTGGGCATCAGGGGACAGTCGCGGATCCAGTGCTCCGTGGACCCGCATCTCAGACATTGACCCGACTCGCGATAACACGGTCGACCGGGGTGGAGTGTCCCACAACTGCAACAAGGAGGTCCAGGTGGTGCTGTTACAATGCCCTTTCCATCAAACTTTGTCGGATTCAGATGCAGAAAGCGCTCCAACAATCTGACATCCCCTAATCAGGACTCCTGCTAACCATGTCGCCTACGAGACCAGCGTGAGCACTCTGACTCATCATCTTTATGTCATCGGAGATGCCGATGAATCTCATCCTCTCGGTGCCACTCGTCCTCAGAACGATCAGATTTGACCTCACGGTCAACCTCTGATCGTACCCTCCTAGATCGAAGGTGTCGTCTCTCTGAATCCTCCTCATCGGTACTCTATCTCCGCTCCTTCTGCAACGGAGTACCAGTATGAGATGTGGTGCGCGTGACCGTATTCCCCTCGCTCAGAACCTGCTGTGCCCCCGGAGTAGCCTGAGCTAATGCAGGCAACAATGCTGTAACTATATCCCGGATCTGCTCCAGGGTCTGTGCAAGGTCAAGGGGAGGCTGCTGCTGTAGCTGAGGGTGCAACTGTTATCCCAGATCCCGATCTTGTCGGACATCTCTCAGAGAGTCGGGATCCCTGTCCCGCTCACCCTGATCTCTATCTCACTGACAACGAGTACTATCCATTACTCCAAAAATTCATAGATACCAAGAGCACATACAAGACGGTGACTGTCTAACAAAACCTAGCAGCAGTATTTCTATAGGCTCTGTAATGTAAATGCAATGCATGATGCAATAACCCCAAATCTCATAATCACATATGCATTTCAGAAATCTAATTCTGGGCGTCTGTCTTTTCTGAAGTCCATATCTGATTCTGCATAGTACGTCTCGAAGAACCGACCCCCTACTCTGACTCCTCTTCCAAAAATGTTCAAGTAAAGGGTGGCCAGACCCCTTACTGAACATCCTTGCAAAAAGCGGCAGAATAGCGACTCACCCTACCAAGCCCATACACAGAACATAAATTCACTTATGGACTACACCAGGCTCATAACACAACTTCACTTGATCCTCGTACTTGACTAAACCTGCTCTGATACCACCTTTACTATTACCACCTTCCGCGAAAGATAACGTAATACGGAATGCCTGGTGGCGTCAGTGGGAACCGAAATCGGGGCAACAAAAAAACAGAGTTCCCTCTGTGTGGTGGCCCAGAACCAACCCGATTAAAATTTTTCTTTTACTCTACTCATGCTATTAAATTGTAATACAAGTAACGAGGATCGTCTGAACTCAAACACACATATGCACATAGATACGAATATGACAATATGAGTTTGGCCCCGCGGGCTCCAGGATACATATGTGATGCAATATAACTTTACACGCATGCGTATACATATACAGAGCCAAAACCTAACATCCAGAATACCTTCATGTGTGGAGGGATTTGGTACACAAAAATCCTCAAAACGTAACCCCACGTAGGTCACCGCTGCTGCTAAACAGATAACATAAGACAACAGCCAGTAACCTCAGAAAATCTAAAACGGGACTACCCTTTTCCAAATCAGAAGACAGGCTCGGAATTATTAATACCTGAAAATCAAACACCAGAAAAGCACCGAGAGATTCTACTCCTTGGGCTTCTTATCAGACGAGCCATAAAAAGTGTAAATATATAAGGGTGAGTCCTCGTTGAGAACTCAGTAAGGGTTAGGCATAAGATAGGGTATATCAGAAATACAGAATACACGGAACTGATATACCTACATAGAGAACACAGATACAAACGAAAACAGATATACATATAATAATAAATATGGTGTTAGAAATGTTAGTTGTCAGACAGAGTCGTCAGACCTCTAAGGCTTTTAGCCTTACAGAAGAGGTTTTCATAAATAACAAAGGCACGGTACTAGCCCGAGGTCCGGAATCCCCGCCGGCTGCAATGCATCCAGATAGCGTAATACGTATGATACTTGCCGACAGTTATCCTGAATCACTCCCAGAAGGAAACTTGCCGGACAAGTTATCCCGAGCAGAACAGATCCAGATGGCAGAATGCAGGAGGTAACTTGCCAGACAAGTTGTCCCGAGTGATGACGGGAGGTAACTTGCCGGACAAGTTATCCTACGCAGAATAGATCCAGATGCCGGAATGCATATCCAAATGCTGGAATGTAGAAGGAAACTTGCCGGACAAGTTATCTCGGAGCGTCCACCCGCATACCCGAGCCTATGCCATAAACTGAGTTCAGTATCACCGGGCCCCACCCTCAACTCTAACTCAGTCCCAGTTACACCGACACGCATATATAAGCATCCCAAAATGCAAAGTCAAGGAAAACTGAACCCTTACCTTAAACACCGAAAATTCCCGAACCGAGACTCCCGCAGATTCCCGAATCTAATTTACAGAGTTTCGGCTTAGTTTCTGCCTAACTCCCTGTTGACAATTCATCAAAAGATCACAGAATAAACATCCAGGAACAACAAAATCACAAATCTGAGCAACTCCGCCAAACACCAAAAATTCAGACGTTAACGGTTTTACACCCGGAAGCTCATTTACAAAATATGATCAGCAGAAGGTGGATAACTTTACACTGTGAACAACATATATCATTACCTCTTAACAAATCCGAAGTTGGGTTCCTGGGCAGAAAATCAGAAATCGATTTCGGCAGCACTCCGGAATCGATTTAGCTCAAACTCCTTTTCAGAACTGACCCAGAAACACGTAAAGAACGTTTAGAAACCAAGAAAAATACCTCACATGTGTGCCACCTCAATATGTAGAAAATTTCAGAAAAAACAGCTTTCAAACGGAGCCGTTTCAGAAAAATCTGATCCGTAGGATGTTTCTAACTTCTCTCAAGGATCAGTTTAATATAATTACCTCAAAGCTCGGGCCAATATTTGTGAAGATCACTTGAAGCTCAAAGTTGAGCTTCCATGGAAGAAGGAAAATGAAGAAGAAGAAGATGAAGAAGATGAGAAGAAAATGACAAAATGTCATTTTTCTTCTTATCCCTTTTTTTCCTTTTCTTTTCTTTTCTTTTTCCACTTTTCTTCTTTTGGTGACACTTGTCCCTCTCTTGAATTATTGATGTGTCAACTTTTTCACTTTTGCACTTTAGCCCCCAAACTTTGTAAAATTGCAGTTTAGTCCAACCGCAACTTAGATATTTTTCAAACGGGAACATCTAAGGAACTGAAATTCGGACAGCAACTTCGGGACTTCTTAACACACAGAAAACATGTATAAATTAAAGTCGCGGTATTCACAAAAATCAGAAAATGGATCGTCAATCGTACAGAAATTACCTCGGAAGTCGTCCGGCGTGTTGCGGCTGTAATAGATCAACCCCTTAATCACCATAAGGATGATTCCCAGGAAACATGGAGGAGTCACAATGGTCTCACTTAAAATCCACCTCCTTAGACAGAATCTCCATTATTAGACTTTAGAGTAC
This sequence comes from Stellera chamaejasme, assembly GCA_024586325.1. Taxonomy (NCBI): domain Eukaryota; kingdom Viridiplantae; phylum Streptophyta; class Magnoliopsida; order Malvales; family Thymelaeaceae; genus Stellera; species Stellera chamaejasme. The sequence goes on from CM044979.1 coordinate 22,797,372, forward strand.
GGACTTGTAGGTTAAATTACAAGCATGACACTTACATGTAACCATTGGAGAACACGTATAAATCCCATTTACATAACCATGTTCTATTGATTTAAACATATTAAATCATATTATAAGCATTTTAAACAAGCAAACACATTGCAATTTCATCCTTATACAATTCGGTCAAAACTAGTGCACATTTGCACAATACTCAAGTCATTTACATCACAAGTAAATGTTTACCTAACTTTCGGCTATTCAATGATTCTCATAGAATCCATACAACAACACATGATGTTCATACAACTTTCATGTATTTATAACATTCAATAAGCATACAAGTCACCAAGACAACATGTTTATCACAATTTTCAGTTTTTCAATTTTTTATGCCAATTTCTCATGCATTTTGAAACCGAATTTTTTAAGCATACATATGTAAGAGATCATTAACCTCATGCTCTGATACCATTTGTTGATTTTAAGGTCCCTCAAACATGTTCTCATGTTGATCTTTCTCATACACATGTAATGCTACACTTTACATAGTATATATTGGCGGTTTTTTCTTTACAAGCATGGTATTATTTCATCAATTCATACCATGAAACCAACTAATCCAGTAACAAAAGAGTACGATGATGTTACAGTCGCCGATCCCTGGGCGACTTCCGAGGTAATTTTTGTGCAATTTACGATCCGTTTTCTGATTTTTATGAATATCAGGACTTCAATTTAAACATGTTAAACATGTTTTCTATGTGTTATGAAGTTCTGGAGTTGGTGTTAGAGTTTCAGTTCTGTAGGTGTTCCCCTTTGAAAAATATGCAAGTTCTGGTTAGACTAAATTGCAACTTTGTAAAGTTTTGGGCCAAAAAGAAAAATTGAAAAGTTAAAAACCAATAATGGAGGAAGAGGACAAGTGGACGGCTGATAGCCCATTTAACATAAAGGAAAAAAATAAATAAAAAGAAAAGGAAGAAAAGATATAAAGAGTAGGAAAAAAATGTGGAAAATGACATGTGTTTGTCAATTTCTTCCTTCTTCTTTTTCTTCTTCTTCTTCTTATTCTTCATCTCATCTTCATCTCATCTCTGTCACCATGAGAGCCTCCATGTTTGAGCTTCAATTGATCTTCCCAAATCTTGGCCCAAGCTTTGAGGTAATTATTTTAAGAAAAGGGCATCATCAAGCGGCACATGGAACCTATTCCTAAGAGGTTTTCAGCGCATATTGGAGAACAACACAGAGGAGTGATATAGAACAAAGGCTGAAGCGGCACAAATAGGAAGAACACAAATAGGGACAGAGACAAAGCTACGCGAACAACACAGACGCAACATGGCCAATTCTGTTCCAATTCTTTGTGGATTTTCTTCACTCATATTTATGGGTAACTAATTTTCTTGTAAAGTTAGGGATGAACTTGCACATAGATGATATTTTATTTATTCTAGATTCTTAAACAGATTTGAAAAACTATAATTCTTTGATTTATTATTCTCAGATTTTTATTGGGTTTTGTTCTCCGAATAATTGTAGGTTTATATTATTAATGGGTTCAGTCACGCTTTTCCCATAGAGTGGTTGATTCTATAATTATGTTTGGATTGATTATTTATTTATATTGATTCAGTTCTCTGCTGCGATATTGCCTCTAGGTATATTGTCGTCATTGGATTTTCTCAATAGTGATAATAATTTCTGTGCTTAAGGTAGAGAATAATTTATCAGAGGGTTGTAGTAAATCCACCTTGGTTTATAAATATTTATCTTGGAAATTTTGTGGAATTTGGACTTCATTGAAATTAGAATAATTAAAATATTAAACTTGTGCAAGGGATTCCCAACGCTTTACTGTTGGTCAAATTTGAGTACTTTCTCCAGTTAATTGATTAGTTGTTTTTATTTTCTTCAAATTCAATTCTTATTTCAAAAAATCACTAAATATTTTCTTTCAGTTTAATTGTTCTTTCTAGTATTTTCTTTACCTTGTCTCTTTTTGGAATCGACACCCCAAAGCTGTGCTACAACTACTACGTTATTCTTTGGGCGTAATCAGGAATTTTCGGTGTATAAGGTAAGGGTTCAGTTTTCCTTGACTTTGGATTCTGGGATGCTTATATATGCGCGTCGGGGTAATTGGGGCTGAGTTCGAGTTGAGGGTGGGGTCTGGTGATACCAAACTCAGTTTATGGCATAGGCTCGGGTATGCGGGTGGACGCTCCAAGATAACTTGCCCGTCAAGTTACCTCCTGTTATCATTCAGGGTAACTTTTCCGACAAATTTACTTCTACTTTCCGGCTTCTGGATCTTCATTCCGGCATCTGGATGCATTTCGCAGATAACTTATCCGGCAAGTTACCTCGTCATCACTAGGGATAACTTGTCCGGAAGTTCCCTCCCGCATTCTCGGGGTATGGATCTGCTTTTGCGCGCAGGATAACTTGTTCGGCAAGTTACCTCCCATCATCACTCGGGATAACTTGTCCGGCAAGTATCCTTACGTATTATGCCGTCTGGATCTGCTCGCCGGTAGCCGGAATTCGGACCCCGGCTGGTACCATGCCTCGTTATTTTTGGAAACCTCTTTTGTAAGGCTAAAAGCCTCGAGGTCTGCCGATTCTGTCGACTACTAACATTTCGACATCGTTCTTCTTATTATTATCTGTATATCTAGTTCCATTTGTATCTGTGTTTCTGTGCGGGTATATTAGTTCCGAGTAACTGGATTTCGAGATACCCTATCATATGCTCGACCCTTATTGAGTTCTCAACGAGGACTCACCCTTATATATTTACACTTTTTCAGGCTCGTCGGATAAGAAGCCCGAGGAGTAGAGTCTCTCGGTGCTTTCTGGTGTTTGATTTTCAAGTATTGTTAACTCCGAGCCTGACTTCTGATTTGGAAAAAAGGGTAGTCCCATTTGAGATCTTCTGCTATTCTGCAAGATCCGATTCTGATTTGAGCACATTCTTTGGAAACTGACGGTATGTCTTCTATTATTTGTTTAGCAACAGCGGTGACCTACGTGGAGTTGCTTTTGAGGATCTTGGTACACCAGATTCCTCCACACACATAGGTATTCTGGATATTAGATTATGCCTCTGTATATGTGAACGCATGTATGTAAAGTTATGTTGCATCACATATGTATCGGTATGAGGATTTCAGTATTCTACCGCATTTTGAAGCTTCATGGGCAAAATTTGTGTTGTCATATTTGTATGTATATGCATATGTGTGTTGTGTTTAGACTATCCTCGTCACTTGCATTACAAGTTAATAGCATGAGTAGAGTAAAAGAAAAATTTTAATCGGGTTGGGTTCTGGGCCACCACATCGAGGGAACTCTGTTTACTTGTTGCCTCGATTGATTCCCGCTAACGTCGCCGGGCATTCCGCATTTCGTATGCTTTCGCCAAGGTGGTACTCGCCGAAGGTGGTATCAGAGTAGGTTTAGTCAAGTACGAGGATCAAGTGAAGTTGTGTTCTGAGCCTGGTGTAGTCCATAAGTGAATCTCTGTTCTATGTACGGGCTTGGTAGGGCGAGCCGCTGTTCTGCCGCTTGTTCCAGGGATGTTCGTTAAGGGGTCTGGCCACCCCCTTACTTGAACATTATTGGAAGGGGTGTCAGAGCAGGGGTCAGTCCTTCGAGACGAACTAAACAAAATCAGATCTGGATCTTAGGAATGGCTGATGTCCAGAGTTAAACTTTCTAATTTGCATATGTGATTCCGAGATCAGGTGTTATGGCATCATGCATTGCATTTACATCGCAGAGCCTATAGAAATACCGCTGCTAGCTTCGTTAGACACTTATCGTCTTGTATGTGCTCGTGCATCTATGAATTGCAGGAGCTATGGTTAATACTCGTCGTTAGCGAGAGAGAGATCGTGGTGAGCAGGACAGTGGATCCTAACTCTCCGAGAGAAGTCCGAGAACCTCGGGATCTGGAACAGCAGTTGCATCCTTAGCAACAGCCTCCCCTTGACCTCGCATGCACCTTGGAGCAAACTGGGATGTAGTTACAGCATTATTGCGTTCGTTGGCTCAGGCTACTCCTGGGGCTCAGCAGGTTCAAGGCGAGGGGAATATTGTCACCCGCGTCACAACTCATATCGGTACTCCACTACAGGAGGAGCAGAGGGAGAGTACTAACGAGGAGGAGATGAGGGTACGGTCGGAGGTCGATTATGAGGTCAGATCTGATTATTCGAGGACGAATGGCACCATCGCAGCGACACGAGAGATGACGAGTATGATGAGTCGAGAGATCTCGCCGGTCTCATAGGTGACATGGGCAGCAGGAGTCCCGATCGGGGATATCGATTGTTGGAGCGATTTCTGCGTTTGAATACGACGAAATTTGATGGCAAGGGAGGACCAGAAGTAGCAGAGACTTGGCTTTCTGATATGGAGAAGATGCTCAGGATGTTACACTTACCTTCCACCACTATGGTGTCCCTAGCTACGTATAACATGGCCGGGCAGGCAGATCATTGGTGGAGGAGTGTACAGAGCGGCAGGACAGTGCAGTATGAGCGCAGCGATGAGCAGGACCCGAGTATGGGCTATGAGGAGTTCTCCTGAGTGTTCCTGGAGTACTATATCGGTGATGTCGTCGGGATCTTCGTAGAGGCAGTTCAATAGTCTGCAGCAGGGCGACGTAACCTTGCGGGACTATGAGCATGAGTTCGATCGGTTGGTCCGTTTTGTTCCTTAGTACTATGGTTTTGAGAAGCGAAGGCCAAGCGGTTTATATGGGGACTGCGCCCGATATCGATGGGCGTTACGATACCTGGGCATCATAACTTACCACGAGGCAGCTCAAGGCTCGGCACGGAGCAGGAGGAGTCTCCTTATCATCCTCGTGAGAGTGTACGAGGTTCTGGATTTCAGAGATCACAGAGAGCTTTCAGGAGTACTGGGTAGACGCCCTGGGACGTGCCGAGCGACAGAGGAAAGGGCGTTGTTGTAGCGGCATCTGGACCTCCTTGTCGTAGTTGTGGGACGTTTCACGCTGGTCGACCATGTTATCGGGAGTCTGGCCAGTGTCTGAGATGCGGGTCCACAGAGCACTGGATCCGTGACTATCCTCCGATGCCCAGACAGGATTCTAGAAGATTTCCTCGGGAACCGCCTCCACAGTAGCCTAGTGCACGCAGGGGGCGGGAGGCGCTTCAGAGAGGTTCACGACAGCCAGTGTGGCCACCACAGCAGCCTCGTGCCGGTAGAGTTTTTCAGATTGATCAGGGCGAATCAGCTCGGCAGGGAGCGCTGAAAGGTACATTGTTTCTGAATGATATATCTGTTACTGTGCTTTTCGACACTAGTGCTTCCACGTCGATTGTAGCATAGAAATGTGCTCAATCTCTGCAATTGTCTATTTGTCAATTGTCTGATGTGTTTCTGATTAAAATTGTTGGAAGTCAATATTTGTTTTCGAATAAGATGGCTCGGGATTGTGTCCTGAGAGTGCGAGGACACAATTTTCTGTCTGATCTGTTAGTTCTGGATGTTTCGACTTATGATGTGATTCTTGGGATGGATTTGCTATCCAAGAATTCTATTCAGATTGACTATGCCCAGCGGCAGATTAGAGTATCTGGAGAGGTAATACCTCTATCCATTGTGTCGGATGTAGAAGTTGTGGAACAAGGTATGGAGCTTCAGGTTGTGGATCAGGTGCCGGTGGTAAGTGAGGAAGAATATTATGGATTGAATCCAGCTGATACTAGAATGGAGCTGGAGAAGATCCCGATTGTACGGCAGATTCTGATTGTCGACGCGCGCCGGGCGACTTCTGAGGTAATGTTTGTGCAATTTAGGAACCATTTTCTGATTTTTGTGAATATCGGGATATCATTTTAAACATGTTTAACATGTTTTCTGTGTGTTATGAAGTCCCGGAGTTGGTATCAGAGTTTCAGTTCCGTAGGTGTTCCCGTTTGGAAAATATGCAAGTTACGGTTGGACTAAATTGCAACTTTGTAAAGTTTCGGGCCAAAAAGAAATTGAAAAGTTGAAAACCAATAATGGAGGAAGAGGACAAGTGGGTGGCTGATTGCCCATTTAACATGAAAGAAAAATAAATAAATAAAAAGAAAATGAAGAAAAGAGATAAAGAGTAGGAAAAAAAAGGTGGAAAATGACATGTGTTTGTCATTTTCTTCCTTCTTCTTCTTCTTCATCTCATCTTCATCTCGTCTCTGTCACCATGAGAGCCTCCATGTTTATGCTTCAATTGATCATCCCAAATCTCGGCCCAATCTTCGAGGTAATATGCTTGTATATGCGTGTCGAGGTAATTGGGGCTGAGTTCGAGTTGAGGGTGGAGACCGGTTATACCGAACTCAGTTTATGGCATAGACTCGGGTATGCGGGTGGACGCTCCGAGATAACTTGCCTGTCAAGTTACCCCCTGTTATCATTCAGGGTAACTTTTCCGGCAAGTTTCCTTCTACTTTCCGGCTTTTGGATCTTCATTCCGGCATCTGGAAGGATAACTTATCCGGAAAGTTACCTCCCGTCATCACTCGGGATAACTTGTCCGACAAGTTACCTCTTGCATTATGGGATTTGGATATGGTCTGCGCAGGATAACTTGTTCGGCAAGTTGCCTCCCGTCATCACTCGGGATAACTTGTCCGGCAAGTATCCTTCTGTATTTTGCTGTCAAGATCTGTTCTGTCGGTAGCCGGGATTCCGAATCCCGGGCTGGTACCATGCCTCTGTTATTTCTGAAAACCTCTTCTGTAAGGCTAAAAGCCTCAGAGGTCTACCGATTCCATCTGACTACTAACATTTCTGATATCGTTCTTATTATTATCTGTATATCTGTTTATGTCTGTCTCTGTATTTTCTGTGCAGGTATATTAGTTCCGAGTAATCTAGATTTCTGAGATACCCTATCCTATGTCTGACCCTTACTGAGTTCTCAACGAGGACTCACCCTTATATATTTACACATTTTCAGGCTCGTCGGATAAGAAGCCCGACAAGTAGAGTCTCTCGGTGCTTTTCTGGTGTTTGATTTTTAGGTATTGATAATTCCGAGCCTGACTTCTAATTTGTAAAAGGGTAGTCTCGTTTGAGATCTTCTGCTATTCTGCAAGATCCGATTCTGATTTGAGCACATTCTTTGGAAACTGACGGTATGTCTTCTACCTACGTGGAGTTGCTTTCTGAGGATCTTGGTGCAACAGATTCCTCCACACGCGTAGGTATTCTGGATATTAGGTTCTAGCTCTGTATATGTGAACGCATGCATGTAAAGTTATGTTGCATCACATATGTATCGGTATGAGGATTTCAGTATTCTGTTGCATTTTGAAGCCTGCGGGGCAAAACTTGTGTTGTCATATCTGTATGTATGTGCATATGTGTGTTGTGTTTAGACGATCCTCGTTACTTGCATTAAAAGTTAATAGCATGAGTAGAGTAAAAGAAAAATTTTAATCGGGTTGGTTCTGGTCCACCACACCGAGGGAACTCTGTTTTACTGTTGCCCCGATTCTGGTTCCCACTGACACCGCCGAGCATTCCGCATTACGTACGCTTCCGCCGAAGGTGGTAACAGAAGAAGAACACCTAAACATGATACTAAGAGGCGAAAACATACCTTGCACCAAAAGGGAAAACCGCTTAAGGATTATTTTAATCCTTCCTCCAATCCGACGTATGCTCCTTCCTTAAGCTTTCAAGCTTGCTCCAATGGCAGCCCTCGGCTTCAAGAGATGGTGATGATGGCGTCTTGAACACAAATAATTCCACCCTTAATGCTCCAAAACTTGACTCAAGAATTTGGCACTTTGAGAGAGATTGAGAAGAAGAAGAAGATGATGATGATGATGATGGAATAATGGAATGGAGAATGAGGCACTTCCTCCCATCTATTTATAGGTGGATGAGAGCTACCAAAAGCTCTCCCTTAAGTGTGTCAACCACATTGCCTACCTCATTAATATGGCAACCACATTGCCAACCTCATAAATTGGCAACTACATTGCCAACATCATAAATTGGCAGAGATGGAGTTATACCAAAATTATCAAAATACCCTTACTTTGATAAGTGACAGTAGAGGTGGTTATGATTGATAAACGAGATCCGAATTGCACAAAGTAATTCCAATTTACATTTTACATATTCGAGCTCCTTTTAAGCTCATTGGTGCACATTTACCAAAATACCCCTACTTTGATAAAATGTGCTCTAATTGTTTCTTCTCCGTCAAGTTACTCACAACTCCTCTGAGTTGGAGTATTAGCTCAGAAGTTCTTGATGCGCTAGGGAATTCCAACACAAAATACTGTCCGGTATGGTATTGTTAATGAAACTTCACACATCAATTCAGAAGGAGATACTAGGGATTGCTACTAAGATTCGGAACAAAATTCGTCAAGCAATTGGAGATGCAACTAAACAATTTCTCGTACTTGATAAAAATTTTCTTTTAAATGCCAACAAAATATTTCTTTTTTCCTAAGAGAATTTTCGATCTCCCACCGTACATTAAAACAAGTTGGAAAAACATGAGGAATATAACAAGATTTTCCCTCATTATTTTTTTCACATCCTTCATGAGGAATCAAATAAGCACACCTTGGAATGAATTACATAAATAATTCATTCTCAATAATTCATCTCCACCAATTTTCAAAAATAATTATGTGAAATGAAAATTTGTCAAACCTTTTCTCACATGTCAAATATACCATTTGAACATAAAAATTTAAGACTTTAGGCCAATGGAGAAAGCTCAATACCATTTGTACAATTATAACCTTGACCACCGTCACACGCCTTTCCACCGCTGTAGCCGTTTCCATTGTTGGAACCGCTTCAAGATCATCATCAAGAATTCAAGAATCCTTTTAAGATTGTTATCTAAAATATCAAATAAACCAATAAGGGCATATTCGTGATGATGATAAATTAATATAAACATAAGTACATAATCAAACAAGTTTCAATGAATTTTTTTTATTACCATGGTGAGATTCTAAGAATTAATAACAAATATAATAATTCAAAGAATTAGGTAAAAATTAATTTTAACTCTATAATTCTTAGCAAAAATAATAGAGTAAATAATAATAATAAATCTAACAAAATAGAATTAAAAGAAGAATTATAAATCCAAAACAAAATTTCGATGGAGTTCTGAGCCTTGTGTTCCACACAATCTCCTTAAAACAGATTTTCCCCCTCTGGTACGACTGCTCGAGGTTTGATGGGCTTCTGTCTCCCAGTATACAACGAAAGACGTGAAAAGAAGTTGCACCAAATTTCCCTTACCGGCAAACTTGAACAGAAGAACACTTGAATAACACCAAAACATATGCTAGAAGAGAGAATTTTTCTCAATAAGAAGAGAGAATAATGTGATGAGGGATGGAAAATATGTTAGGAGGAGGTGCCCTTTTATAGTGATTGGGAGGAGCCAAGACATTAAGAGGCACCATAATACCCCATAAAGCTAGCCATAAACTAGCTATAAAGCACCCTACTAAATGTCATAAAATCTCCCTACTAATTGCCGTAAACCATGGTCATAATACCCCTGCTAATGGGTCATAATCTCCTCATTAAATGGTGAGAAAAACAATGATTTATCATTCATATAATTTTCACCATTTTCCATGATTTTTCCAACACTTCCAATAGTGTGAAAGGCAATATAAGAGAAGCTTCTTGGTCTCCAAAGGGCGCCCAAGGGTGGGAATGGAGATAGGATAATGTTTGAGAACCAAGCTTAGAGATAAACTCACAAGATCATTTTACCAAAATGGGTTCTAAGTTTGATACACTCCATAGTAGATCTCCTTGGCATAAAACCAAATAGATTTTCTGCAACCACTATATCACATCTCAATTTGTACTCAACCACTCTCACCCATATCTTCATAGTGTGACTCATCAGTTTGATATCCCTATAATTTGAGCAATCTTGGAAGTCTCATTTATTCTTGTATATTGGGATGATAGTACTTTTCCTCCACTCATTCGGCATCCTTTTAGGCTTAAAGATAATATTAAAAAGCTTGGTCAACCAAAGAATGCCATTTTCCCTAAAGATTTCCAAACTTATATTAGAATACTATATGGTCCTACCGCCTTCCCTACTTTCATCTTTCTTAAGACATTTCGTACTTCTGACAATCATATCCCAGTAGTATATTTAACATTTTTATCTGCTTATTGAGTGTCAAAGTTGCCTACTTTTTGTAGGGGTCCGTTCATGAGTTTGTCAAAATAATTCCTCCACATTTCCTTCATATCTTTATCGGCAACTAAAACCTTGTGATCTTCATTCTTTATACGCCTCACTTGGTTTAGATCTGTTGTCTTCCACTCCTTTAGCTTAGTGATCAAGGGTGTTTCTACCTCATTCCAATGCAAGAAATGCATGCAATGGATCAAATACATTTATAAAGACCTTAGCTCAACCTTGTATGTGTGGATGTGAGCACATGGCGTTGAGTAAGGGATCAAACCTAACAGAATCAAGCGTTTAAAGACAAAAGTGTAGTGTGTGAAATTAATCTAGTATGAAATGCAAGAGGGAAACAATGAATGTTTGATGGAAAATGGATGCAAGAATGAAATGTGAGTGAAAGCAACTAAATCAGCACTTGTGGATTCTCAAACAAAAGGTTCTCTAAGGGTGGCCCTAAGAGAAAGCGAAATCTACACATTCTACAATATCAAATCAGCGAGGTGTCCCTTTACAGGTTCTATGCAATGTCTAGGGGTGAGTTTCTATCATCGGGACTCTTTCCTCTCAGACAAGCAACCACCATCTCAAATAAAGCGGACCTAGCTTCTCTGGAAGTCTAGTGAACATGCTTTTGAGCGTTTACTACGAAGAACTTCACCAGCGACAAGCCCCTGTGGCCATCTCTAACGGGTAGCAAGCAAGTCAACCAATCTATTGGGCATTCCATCGAACACTTATGTGACATGTGTGTGAGTGGCAAGTAAACAACACATCTAAGCATTCAAAAGCACAAAGAAATCGATACCCAAACAATCAAAAAGTATGGAATCATGTAACTTGAACCCTAAGCATGCAAAGACCCAAAAAATGAGAGTAGAAGAGAAGAGAGGAAAGAAATCACCATTCATTTGATTATCCACATGTTTCTCTTTCAACCTCTCATGAATTTGAAGTTAAAGGGACTAAAACCCTGGCTGAGAAGAGGAAGAACAACTTTAAAAACTTAAGTTTGCTGAAATTAAAAACTTGAGAAGTGTGTAAAAATCTTACCCTAAGTAGTCTATTTATACTAAACTAAGGTTCCCAAGGTGCCCCTAGACATATTCGGAAAAAATGGGTAGCTAAATAAGGGTCAAAATGTCTTTAAAATGTGTTGGAACTAAACTAGAAGTGAAAACTTCAAAGAAATCCTCGAGTCTATGTGTTTTGGTGGTCAGCGCACAAATTTTGGGCAGAGCGCACACAATAGCCCACACATAGCGCACAAAATATGCCTTGATGAGTTTCCAAGCTGGTATGCTTTAAGCACACAGAAGAGCGTACAAAGTCCGCACAACAAATCTGGCCATCAGCTTGGACACCCTAATTTGTAACAGCTCTCTTGAACGCCATCGATATTCTCGTTCCCGGGATAGGAGCGGAATCCCGGTTGAGTGATTGATGATGATGGTGTTCTTGAGACTCCAAGCTTGCTGTTCGAGTAATCTGTAAAAGATAAGAAGAATACTCGAAGTAGCAAGAGAGGAGTGGGGCGTGTAGTAGCTTACCCGGTTTAAGGTGGACATCCCCTATTTATAGGAGATGCCAAGAGAAGAGCCCCCAGTTGAAGCCTTGGACAGGGTGTGAGACAGGTCGACAAATCATCGAGATGTAAGGAGATAAGTCTGTGTCAGAGTGATTGGAGATAAGGCGGCTGTGATGATGAAGATCTCAGCAAACCGCCTTAGAAGATTCACCTGTAAGGGAATGTTTGGCGTACAAATCTGGTGAAGATCACTCAGGCTCGTGCTGGCCTCCTCATTGGCTGATTGATGTCAGATGACCAAGTGGTCTATTTCCAAGTGGAGCAAGTGGCAGGCGAAGGCCTGCAAGGGGCGAAGGCCCAGATAGAATACAGCCAAATAAGGAGTGAGGGTCGCACGAACCTGAGTGTAAGGGCCTTATCTGGGCGGGGCCAGTATAGGCAAGAGAGTCCTCGCGAAGGCGAGCTGAGACTGCGGGAGTAAGACCCGCGAAGGCGAGTGAGATCGCAAGGGCGAGACCTGAGACCGCGAGGGTGGCCCGCGAAGGCCTAAGAGACGCAAAGGCGAGTATGAGACGTCGCCAAGGCGAAACTTAAGGCCCGCGAGGGCAAGACCTCGCGCAGGTGAGACTGGAGACCTCGCGAAGGCGAGACTGGAGACCGCAAGGGTGAGACCTTGCTCAGGCGATACTGGAGACCACAAGGGTGAGACCTTTTCACAGGCCTTGTACGATTCTGATGGGACGCGAGGACACGTTTGCTTGGGTAGTGTACCAAGATGCCTCCTCCTGAGAGCGGAGTATGGGTAGGGTCCTGTACTCCGTTTTTTTTAAAGTACTTTACTGAGGACTGATGTAGTAGCCATAAGTGAAGACCTTTTATGATCTGATAGTTCGTGTTGGTTCCTTCATGATCCTTGTGCGTTTTTTGAGGGGGCATTCGCTTGGGTAGTGTCCCAAGATGTCTCCTCCGGGAGGCAGAGTATGGGCAGGGTCCCGCACTGTTAATATCCCAAGTCTTGGAGTAGGCGAGGGCGCTATGCCGCTTGTGGACTGTTTGGAGTGCGGCGGCGGTGAAGGGTCTCTTCAGCATTTAAAGCAGGAGAGATAATGGGAGATGGGAGGTTTACTAACCGTTGTGGGGTGCGGCACGTGGCGCCTCAGGAGTCGATTACGCTTTTGAAAAGCGTTTCTTCATTTCCACACGGAAGGTGAGAGGTTTAATAACCGCTAGATGCTGGCACGTGGCGCCTCAGGAGCCAATTACGCTTAAAAGCATTTTTCATTTTGGTGTGGTTATAAAAGCGTATCCGAGAAGATTGAAGCCTTCCATCTTCATTCTCGCACTTTCTTGCTTTCGTACTGAGCAGTATACTTCGCATTCTTGCGTTCTTGAACCATTCATCGGTAGTTGGGAGTTTTCTTGCGGTGGTTCCTTATTTTTCGTTCGAGGTTTCGCCACTCATTCGCTCTTTGTCAATCTGCTTCTTCCGTTTCACCACCGGAAGCGACGTAAGATCTCATTTTCCGGCACGAGTGCTTCAAGTTTTCTCGAGCGCACCGAGCGCTTGATGAAATGCCTCTGCTGAGCCGTTTCGACTTAAATGCTTGTTGCTCGGATTCTTTTTACAGAGATGGAATCCAAAGAGGCCGTTCGTCAGGTGCTCGCCCCGTGGAGAAGACCACGGTGAAGTTTGAGAAAATCCATCGGGATTTGGTGGAAGCCTTCGGCTGTGAAGAAAGTGCCGGTGTTTCGTCCCGCTCGGGCGTATGCCGGGCGATTGGTTGGCAATCCACCGATGAGAACATGGAGAACCGGGTGCTGTGTTCAGACACGGCGCACTGGCGGCGGGCTACGGTTTCCCCTTCCTCGGTTGGTGCAAGATCATGCGGCTGGGTGGGGCTTCCACCAACGCAGCTGGAGCCCAACACCTTCTTGACTATAGAAGGCTTCATCGTTGCCTGTCACCTGGCTGGCGTGAAGCCCTTCGCCAATGTTTTCCGCCGGTTCTACCGGTTGGAGCCGAGAAGTGGGAGTGTGTTCTTCTACGTCACTCCCATAAATGTTGGGGTAACAACTCCATCTCCTTCACTGCCGCGCCCAAATCCTACCACAACTGGCACGGGTCTTTCTTCTTCTTCCCCCGTGATGACTCATGGGACTTCCCCGTGGCGAGGACGCAGCGACCCGTGCAAAGCATTGCACGGAGGCCTGAACTGACCGCGGAAGGAGTGCGGTGGCGGGCGTATGTCCAACTCTTTGGACTGGTTGGGCGACGTTTTCTCAAGGAGCTCTTGTGATGAGTTCTTCCCCTTTTCTGCCACCCAGTTAGATGAGACCACTCTGAGGTGGGCTGGGATTAGCACGGGCTTCGTGCTGGACCCCGAGGTTCCCCCTCCATACGAGGATGGGCCCTGTCCATCGTGGGACGATGATAGACTCTTTTTATGCCGCACCGGCAGGTCCCAAAGGTATGTTCACACATTTACAAGTGTATTGTATAAGTGTAAGAGGTTTTAGTAAAACCTAGTCTGAAGTTCTCCCCACGCTTGCAGATGCCTCCATGGAGTCCGGCGAAGGCCGTGGCAAGAGAGCGTCTATGCGTATTGCCCCAGTGCACCGGGCCTGTGCACTTGGAGGTGGGATGCAAGGCGTTGGGATGCATCATCCCTAAGCCGTCAAAGAAGAGGGCTGGCACCAAGCCCTTGGTGTCTTCTCGATCCACGAGAAGAAGAGGAGAGTGGCTGCTGGTGTAGCGCGGCTGGTGAGGAGTTCTTTCTGCTGCTGAAGAGGCCGGGGAGCTTGCGGAGGCGGAGGGATCTGCTGTGATCCCTTCTATCAAGAGGTGGCAAGGCCAGCTGAAGAGGCCAAGGGGTCTGCTGAAGCAGAGCGGTCTGTAGCAGTCCCTTTGGCGAAGAGGCTGCTGAGCCTACCGGGAGGAAGTCCCAGGTGTTGTGGAGGAGGCCGAGGAGCTCGTTCTTTGAGGAGGCCAGAAACCGGAGGTGGGAGTCCCTTCCACTCATCAAGAGGCCACGCCTTCAGCAGAGGGCTTAGAGGGAGTGCAGGCGGACAATGCTGTTCCCATAGAGGCTGTGCCTATATCGGTGGTGCAGCCAATCTCTCTGTGGAGGCTCTTGCTGAAGCCTTCGTGTCTGGGCTCTTCGCGAGCCCTTCTCCAGCCCAAGGCGAAGACTTGCCTGGGCATGTGGTCGCGGCGGAGATCCTTACCAGAGGAAAGGTGCTTCCTTCCAAGGGTAAGATGTCAGCAGGGGAGATCCTGATCTCCATGAGGAGGAGGGGCAGCCAGGCTGCCAAGGCCATTGGCAGTTCTTGCCAACAGGAGGCAATGGTCACTCTTGTGGAGGAGGAGGTGGAAGCCACCATTGCAAGGGAGGAGACCCTGCAGCAACCTCTTCTAGAGAGGGGATCCTGAAGTGACTCTTTCAAGGGAGGAGGCCCTTGCAACAAAGGGGAAGAGGATCCTGAGGATTGAGGAGACTTCTTCCTCTTCTGATAGCGAGGCCCCAAGGGAGGGGGGTCTGGTAGCACGGTCTTCTCCGAGGACAAGTGGTTGGGAGATAGCCCAATCTTCCAGCAGTCAGCTGGAGGTCAGTGGATGGGGGCATCCTTCTGCTGGTAAGTCATTTTAACTTGACAGTGTTTTCTCTTGCTTTGCGTTTATACTTCAGTTTCTCAGTTTGCTGATACCTGCAACTTTTGCAGGTGCGGGCCCCTCTGGGCGAGAGCTTGGTCCCCGCGAGATCCCAGCAGTCCTGGGGACCTCGGCTGAAATCTTGGAGGAGTCCGGGGTATGGCACCACTACTTGGAGCGGAGGCGTATTGCTGCCAAGGAGGCTCCCAAGTGGTGCGAAAAGCCAATTACGCCGAGGGTTGCGAGGCGGACCTCGGGGCCAAAGTGTACCAAGAGGAGGGGAAGGCTGTTGCGTGATGCATTGGATCCAGTCTTCCGCCTCAATAACGACAACTTACTGTTGTTGGGAGGAGAGGAGACCCTCCTCTCATGCCTGGAGGGGCTGCGCACCCCTTATGACAGGGAGGTGCTGGGGCAAAGCCTGGAGTCCCCTGCTGAACTTATGAAGGAGTCAGCCAAGCAGAATCTGCGGGTAAGACACATCTGGTCTTTGTCAATAGTCTTTAATATCCTCTCAGTTTTGCTGAATAAGCTTGGATGCAGGCCGCTATCCAAGGGTATGCTGCCATGGAGCAATGGCAGGATTTCCTCAAGTATGCCAACAGGCGGGATCGTGCACAGGTAGATGAGATAGCGTTCCTCAGGGGGGAGCTGGAAGCTGCCCAGAAAAGGGAGGAGGAGCTCCAAGAGGAGCATGCCAAGCGTGTGGCCCAACTGGAGAGTTGGTGCGATTATGGCAACAAGGAGCGAGCGGCTAGCAGGCTGTACCGGTGTGAGCAGGCTAGTCTGATTGATACGTTCAAGCAACACTTCCTTCGGCGGGCGGCGGGATTGGAAGCCCTGCAGTCGAGGCTGCTGTCTGAAGGAGTCCCTTCGGCAGCGAAAGCTGAAGTTGAACGGCGAGGCTGCAACCAAGGAAGTGGAGCGCCAGGCCATTGTTCAGGCCCAGTTGGCAGAGAAGAAGGTAGAGGAGGGCAGGCTTGCTGCCGAAGCTACCATGAAGGCACGCCTGGAGGCCGCCACTGACCTGGAGAAGGCGATGGCCTCAGTATGGGAGATGGAGAAGGCTTTGGGCCTCCCTCCCTTTGAAGGTGAGGATCCTGAGTCCTCTTCCTCCATTAAGGTGCCCATCCTCGAGCGGATGCCTCGGCGATGGAGAAGCTTAGTGAGATCCAAGCTCAAGGTGAAGCAGGGGCGTAAGCCTAGGAGGAAGGTTGGCTGCGATGCCGCTTCCAAGTGGAGAAGGCGTTCCCAGCTGAGTCTTGGGATTACGGATGCTGCCAACACCAATAATCCAATAGTAGAGGCCCCGCTCGATTGGGGGAGCAGGAAAGAAGATGGGCGAAGCACTCGGTATGCCCCTTTTGGACTACGGTGGAGGCTCCAACATGTGGATGCCCCCTCTTTTTGCATAAAGAACACCTGCATTCATGCATAATTTTGAAACTTGAGATGAAGTAAAATTTTCATTTTACCTTCATTGCCTTATAGCCTCGCTTTTATTTCACGATAGCAGTGTAGGGCACGTTAGCTCGGTTACCAACCGTAGGCTAAGTCCCGTTTGTGGAGAGAAGTCTTTCTGGGGTTCGCAACGGCGAAGCCATAGAGATCACATGTCAAGAAGCTGGAGACTCGGTTTGAGTTTATAGTGACGAGGCACTTGAAGTCTGCAATGGCGGAGCCACACATATCTATCCAGATAATTTTGTGGGTTCGCTTTTTGAGACAAGCTGAGATAGAGACCCCTTGTTGGGACAAGTTAAGGGGTCCTTTTAGGGCTTGTAGAGGCGATGCCTTTGAAGACCATGGATGAAACTTCCCAAGTGAAGGTCTCTGGGGCTCGCGAAGGCGGCTCACACAGAGACTTTGGCGATTTTCAGGAGTAAGCCCTTGGGTAGTGTACAGTGTACCAAGTAGAAGATAAGCTGCAGAACGCTCATCATTTATATGATAAGGACAGAGGAAAACTCAGTTTACCTTGAGCACGAAGTCGCGCGATGGCGAAGGCGGTGGAGTACTTGTTTGAGGAAAGTGGAGAGCCAAGTAGAGCTGCGGGAGTGAGACCCGTAGTTGTGTTGAGGAGCCCGCGCGGAAGGTCCGGTGTGGCGTGCGAGGGTGACTTATACAGGACCTTCTGAAGGAGCCAAAAGGGGTTACCCTTCCGCGGCGCAAGGTGGTTACCCTTGGGGCGGGCGAGTTGAAGGTCAGTTGGGGATGAGACCCATGACTACCGTGTGGAGGAGTCGAGCGGGAGGCTCTGCTGTGACGCGCGAGGCGATTTACACATAGACCTCCCTGAAGGAGCCAAAGGGGGTTACCCTTCCGCGGTGCAAGGGGGTTACCCTAGGGCGGGCGAGTTGAAGGTCGGTTGGGGATGAGACCCGCAACTACTGTGTGGAGGAGTCCGAGCGGGAGGCCTGTTGTGGCGCGTGAGGCGATTTACACATAGACCTCCCCGAAGGAGCCAAAAGGGGTTACCCTTCCGCAGCGCAAGGGGTTACCCTTGGGGCGGGGCGAGTTGAAGGTCAGTTGGGGATGAGACCCGCAACTACTGTGTGGAGGAGTCCGAGCGGGAGGCTGCTGTGGCGCACGAGGGCGACTTACACATAGACCTCCCCGAAGGAGCCAAAGGGGGTTACCCTTCCGCAGCGCAAGGGGTTACCCTTGGGGCGGGCGAGTTGAAGGTCAGTTGGGGAATGAGACCCGCAACCACCGGCGCGGCCGCAGGGGCTTCCCTTTGTGTGGGTGCGCGAGTGAGGCCTGACAAGGTTTGATGCCGTGATTTTGGCGAGTGGCCAGTCGACCGGTCGGGTGCAGAGGGCGATGGAGAGGGCATTTATAATGCCATGTAAAGCTGTAAGACAGGAAGAAATACACATGTATTTTATTGAATTGAAGACGTAAGGCGAGGACTTACACGTAATATGGCGTAAGTCATCCGCATGAAAGTTGCGGGAAGAAGTCGACCATCATGGTCTTGTAGTTCATAGACTCTCGGGCGGACTTGTTTATCAACAATATAGGGTCCGTCCCGGTTGGGTCGCAAGACACCTGTTTGGGGTCGCGAGAGGTGAGGGTTGACTTGAGCAAGGCTAGTGGTACACTACCCAAGCAAACGCGTCCTCGCGTAGCATCATAATCATACAAGGCCTTTGAAGAAGGCCTTATGGTCTCCAGATCGCCTTCGCAAGGGCTCATCCTTATGGTCTCCAGATCGCCTTCGCAAGGGCTCATCCTTATGGTCTCCAGACGCCTTCGCAAGGGCTCATCCTTATGGTCTCCAGACGCCTTCGCAAGGGCTCATCCTTATGGTCTCTAGTATCGCCTTCGCAAGGGCTCATCCTTATGGTCTCCAGACGCCTTCGCAAGGGCTCATCCTTATGGTCTCCGGTATCGCCTTCGCAAGGGCTCATCCTTGTGGTCTCCAGATGTGCCTTCGCAAGGTCTTGCCCTCGCGGGCCTCAAGACTCGCATGGGCGATGTCTCATACTCACCTTTGCGTCTCTTGGGCCTTCGCGGGCCATCCTCGCGGCCTCGGGTCTCCCTTTGCGACCTCACTCGCCTTCATGGGTCTTACTCCCGGTCTCGGCTCGCCTTCGCGAGGACTCTCCGCCTATCTTGGCCCCGCCCGATTGGGCTCTTACACCAGTTCGTGCGACCTTCACCCCTTATTTGGCCATATTCTATCCAGGCCTTCGCCCTTACAGGCCTTCGCCCGCCACTTGCTCCACTTGGAGATAGACCACTTGGTCGTCGACATCAACTGCCAATGGGGGCAGCACGAGCCTGGGAGATCTTCACCAGATTCATACGCCGGACATTCTCGACAAACGAATCACCTAAGGCGGTTTGCTGAGATCTTCATCATCACAGCCGCCTTATCTCCAATCGATCGACACGAGACTTATCTCAACAACTGTCTAAGGGCTTCAACTGGGGGAGGCTCTTCTCCTGGCATCACTCTATAAATAGGGTGATGTCCACCCTAAATCGGGTAAGCTACTTCACGCCCCCCCACTCCTCTCTTGCTACTTCTGAGTATTCTCTTTATCTTTCACAGATTACTCTGAACAGCAAGCTTGGAGCTTCAAGAACATCATCTTCTCCACCACATCAACTGGGAGTCCGGGCCTTCCTTAGGAACGAGACTATCAGTTTGGCGCCGTCTGTGGGAACGAAAAATTCTTACCATAAACCCATATTACAAACCACAAGTAGCAAGTCATGCCAACCACCCGGAGTGCAAACAGGAACAGTTGTCAGGGAAGGAGGAATCTCCCCGAGACAAACACGAACAATGATCCGCTATCGGAGCCATCTCCGAACAATGTTCCCCCACAACGGGGAGAACTCTCTGTCCACTCGACGGAGGAAAGCTCCTCCCACGTTAACCGTAACGTGCCCCAAGAGCGTAACATTCCACCTCCGAACACCCCTCCAACGAGCCTTGATCCGGCCGTTCTGCAAACAATCACTGAGGCGGTTGCTTTCAACTTACGTGAAACACTCGCCACCACTCTTCGGGGCGTTCTGGATAGCGTGGGAACGCTACGGACTAATCAGCCTGAACGCCCAGCTACTCCTCCTCAACAAGTAAGTAATCCCGACCCTTCTTCGCCATTACTTATCGCACTTACTAGACGATTAGAGGAAGTGGAAAAAGGGATGAAAGGGCTAGTGTTCATAATACCGCCAGGATGGGTCCGACCACCTCTGGACCCAACCCTTCACTCAACGGGTCTTAGAAACCTCTCTCCCGAGATCAATTCCGCCAGCCTAAGCCGGACGCTTATGATGGTCTTTCAGACCACGATATTCACCTCCAGCGTTATGTTTCCGCGATGGCAATCGCAAGGGCGGACGACAACACGCTCTGCCGAGCTTTCAGCTCCACACTTACCGGGCTGCCGCCAACCGGTATACCACCCTTCGTGATAAGCGGTTTGATTCCTTTGAGGAACTCTCCGTAACTTCTCCAACCACTTTGTGGTGTCAAAACCTCCCTAAGACGGCAGGACATCTTCTTAAAATACGGCGAAAAAGGATGAACCACTCCGGGAGTATATTCAACGCTTCTGTGCCGAGTCTATCCAAGTCCCTAACTGGGAGAGGAAGCTCGTCTGCTTGCAGCTATCCAGGGCCTCCGTTGGGAGACTCTTTTCTTTGTGGATGTCCACACCAACCCCCCTACAAATTTGGAACAATTCTTGAGCACGGCGTCTCGATTTATGAATACGGAAGAGGTCACTCGGCCACTTGCCAGAGTCGCCGCGACGGACGCTAAGGGACAACCCTCGCAACCAGACCCCTGTGTCTCAAAGGCGTACCCTACGCCCCCGGTAGGGAGAAGGCGTGTTTTCTCTTCCTCCACCGAGGGAATCTCGCACCAACATCCTCCACGCCTTGGAACAAAAGAGGAGGTCCCCACTTGGCCTCGTCCTCTCTCCCAGAAATAACAAGGCAAAGCAGCAAGTTCTGCCGTTATCATCGTGACAAAGGTCACGACATCAAGACTGTTTTGAGCTCAAGCGCATGATCGGGGAAATGCTGGCTCAAGGCAAGCTCAGGGAGTACTTGCTCCATAATGAGGGGGGCCGTAGGAGAGAAGGCGACCGGGAGGATCGCCGACCGGAGGAACGCCGGCGGGGGCGCTCCCAAAGAAACCCAGTCAAGAGAATCTGGTTCGATCCCCGGCAAGGGGGCATATCGGCGTAATCACACGGTGTGAAGGCGCTTGGCAAGACGCCGCCATATGAGGCAGATCTACCAGATCGACCATTCCACCACCCAGTTTTGCATCGCAGCGATGGCACCTCTCGTGGTAGTTCCGCACGCCGATCCCTTGGTTATCACCGCCCGTATTGCGGGATGGGACGTTGATTTGGATCTACATGGATACGGGGGCAAACGCCAACGTGATCTACAAGCACACTTTGGTTGAGGCCAAAGTGCCTTTGTCAAAAATTCAACCCGCAAAGGGGGCCACTTTTGGAGTGGGACGGGATGAAATCCCAACTTTAGGGTCGATCACCCTACCCTACATGATGATGGGGACCACCAAGGAAAAGAAACAGGTATGTCACTCAAGCTTTGTGGACTTTATTGTCCTGGACCTTCCTACGCCATACAACGCCATCATTGGGCGACATACTCAGACTGAGTTCCACGTCCCGTGATGTGCGGACCACGACTTTGATCTTTCACACGGCGGCCGGAGATGCCTATATCTTCGTTAACCAAAATGTGGCTAGAGGCAATTATGTCTCCGCCCTCGCTGGACCTCCTCAATTTCCCGACCATCGAGCCTAAGAGAAAGGCGCCGCAGAGGAAGCCGGGCCGGCGGGCGAGGCCGCTCCCGACTTATCTGGAGCCTTGAAGAGGTTGAGATCTCCCGGAAAGAAATTCCGGGTGGGAAAAGACCTCGAAGAAAAAGACCAGCAAGCGCTCGTCCATCTCCTCCATGCCAACAGCGACGTCTTCGCATGGGGCCACGAGGACCTACCAGGGGTTGACCCTACTATTATCTCTCACAAGTTGAGTGTACTCCCGGCTTTAGCCCGGTTAGGCAGAAAACAAGGGGCATGGCCCCGACCGTAGGACTTTATACGCATGAAGTGCAGAAATTGCTTAAGGCAAATATAATCAAGGAGGTTCACTACTCGAGCGGGTTGCGAATATTGTCCTCGTCGATAAAGAGGGCGGCCGGTGGCGACTTTGCGTGGACTACAAAGGGGTTAATAGGGCCTGTCCAAGGGACCCCTATCCCCTACCTTCCATTGACCAACTAGTTGACTCAACCGTTCATCATTCTGTCTTCTCCTTTCTCGATGCGTACAGCGGGTACCATCAAGTCTTTATGGACCCAGAGGACGCGGTAAAACCGCCTTCACCATTTGGCGAAGCCGTCTATCATTATATCAGAATGCCCTTGATTAAAAATGCGGGGCTACCTTCCAAAGACTTATAAATCAAGAGCCAAATTGGCCGAAATCTTGAGGCTTACGTCGATGACATTGTAGTCAAAAGCAAGGCCACTTCAACCCACCTTACAGACTTGGAGGAAACATTCACCAACTTCCGCAAGTACAATATGCGGTTAAACCCAAAAAAATTTATCTTTGGCGTAGGAGAAGGGAAGTTTCGGGATACCAGATCTCCAAAGGAGGAATCCACGCAAATCCCAAGAAGATTGAGGCAATCACTACCTGCGCACCCCTAGGGGACTCAAGGAAGTTCAACAGCTAGCAGGAAAGCTAGTTGCCTTGGGACGATTCGTCTCAAAACTAAGCGATCGCTGCAGACCTTTCTTCGATCAAATACGCAAGAAAAAAGCTTGCAAATGGACGGAGGAGTGCCAGGAGGCATATGCCTCCATCAAACAGCATTTATAGGAGCTGCCGGTGCTCAAGTGCCCCAGGCCGGGCGATGACTTGGTTCTCTACCTCGCCACCTCAGAAAAGAGTGTTGCTTCTGTCCTTATTAAGGAAGAGGCTGCTAAACAATGGCCGGTATATTACACCAGCCATACTCTCCAAGATACAGAAACAAGGTATCCTCCTCTCCAAAAGGCTATATTGTCTCTTGTATATGCAGCAAGGAAGCTCAAGCCCTACTTTCAAGGGCACACTATTATAGTCCGAACGGACTTGCCGATCTGAGGATATCCCGAGGTGACCCGAACACTCGGGCGCCTCGCCAAGTGGTGTATCGAACTTGGTGGCTTTCACATCAACTATGAGCCCGGGAAGGCAATCAAGGGCCAGGCCCTCGCCGATTTCATTGCAGAGTTCTCGATGCTTTGATATCCTCTCGACCCACGAACAGGGCCCTACACCTCCACCCATTCCTCCCCAATGGGACTTATTTGTGGATGGCTCATCCAAGCTGGAATCCCCCGCAGGGGGTGTGTATCTACGCGGACCCCTAGGTATGGAAGTATTCCTTCGTGTCTCTTTTCAATTTCAAGTGACTAACAATGTTGCAGAATATGAGGCCCTAGTCGCCGGGCTGAAACTCGCCAAAAGGCAGGCATTCGCTGCCTCCATGTCCATAGCGACTCGCAACTGGTGATTCACCAGGTCCAAGGGTGCGCCGAATGCAAGGACGCCACCCTGATCAAATACCTTAAATTGGTAAACACCTTGCGAACCGACTTCGAAGAGATCATCTTCATACATGTTCCTCGCTCTGAGAACACTACAGCAGAAATGCTTGTCAAAGGAAAGACTCCTCCACCTCGTCCACCCTGGCCAGTCCTGCCATCACGGAAGATAGTGATATTGCCTCTCTGGCAACACATGATCCGGTCGCAGACTGGAGAGACCCTATTATTGCTGAACTAAAAACCAGCACCACAGATCCCCAGGCTCACAAACGGGCTATCCGCTTCATCCTCGTTAATGACCAATTATGGCATCACAGGTTTTCGGCGCATCTGCAACGGTGTCTCAGCACCCCGAAGGGCACTCTATCTTGGACACTCTTCACCAAGGCAAGCGTGGCGCACACATTGCTGCGGAGGCACTTGCCCACAAGGCCCTTCGTCAAGGGTACTACCGGCCTACCTTGAAAAAGGACGCGCCGCCTTGGTCAAAACGTGCCACCGGTGCCAAATCAATTCTCGTGTCCAGCGATCGCCATCTACGGAATCCCCAAAGACCGACAAACCCGGTGCCCTTTTCCTGTGGGGCCTCGACCTCATTGGTCAAATGCCGATTGCCCTGTGCCGCACGCTTACGTGTTGTTGCGGTTGATTATTTTTCTAAGTGGGTCGAGGTAGAACCCCTGGTCTCCATCACTTCCGCGAAAATTATCAAGTTTCTTTGGAAGAACCTTGTCTGCTGATACGGCAGCCCTCGTGCTATTATTACAGACAATGGCACACAGTTTGCCAGTCACAGTGTCCAACAGTGGGCTCAGGACAATAATGTCCGCATGCTTTTCGCCCCAGTCTAACGGGCAGGTGGAAGTCACCAACCGCACCCTCAAGGAAGGCCTCAAGAAGCACCTTGAGGGGGCCAAAGGCCGCTGGGTAGATGAACTCCCAAGTGTCTTATGGGACTATCGCACTACAACGCGAACCCCAACAGGTGAGACGCCTTTCTCCCTGGTATATGGCGCAGATGCGCTCCGCCAGTGAGGCAGACCTCCCCACGATCCGTATGATCAACTTCACTGATGAGGCCAATGCTCAAGGGCTCCGCGCCAAACTTGACTTAATCGAAGAATTACGCGAGGGCGCTCGCCTTCGCATGATCGCCTCAAACAGAGGCTCGGTCTTCACCATAATGCCCGGGTAAAACCCAAGGCACTACAACAAGGGGGCCTTGCCTTGCTTAAATCAGCCCTCACCGCTCGCGACCCCAAACAGGTGTCTTGCGACCCAACCGGGACGGGCCTTATATTGTTCATAAACAAGTCCGCCCAGGAGTCTATGAACTACAAGACCATGATGGTCGTCTTCTCCCCCGCAACTTTCATACGGATGACTTGCGCCTATATTACGTGTAAGTCCTTAGTCTTACAAATTCAATAAAATACATATGTATTTCTTCCTGTCTTACAGCTTACATGGCATTTCAAATGCCCTCTTCATCGCCCTCTGCACCCGACCGGTCAGACTGGCTACCTGCCTGAGTTATGGCATCAGACCTTGTCAGGTCTCACTTCTCCACACAGGTGGTTGCGGGTCTCATTCCCCAACTGACCTTCAACTCGCCCCGCCCCAAGGGTAATCCCCTTGCGCTGCGGAAGGGTAACCCCCTTTTGGCTCCTTCAGGGAGGTCTATGTGTAAGTCATCCTCGCACGCCACAGCAGACCTTCCGCTCGGACTTCTCCACACAGGTGTTTGCGGGTCTCATTCCCCAACTTACCTTCAACTCGCCCCGCCCCAAGGGTAATCCCCTTGCACTACGGAAGGGTAACCCCCTTTTGGCTCCTTCAGGAAGGTCTATGTGTAAGTCGTCCTCGCACACCACAGCAGACCTTCCGCTCGGACTTCTCCACACAGGTGGTTGCGGGTCTCATTCCCCAACCGACCTTCAACTCGCCCCGCCCCAAGGGTAATCCCCTTGCACTGCGGAAGGGTAACCCCCTTTTGGCTCCTTCAGGAAGGTCTATGTGTAAGTCGTCCTCGCACGCCACAGCAGACCTTCCGCTCGGACTTCTCCACACAGGTGGTTGCGGGTCTCATTCCCCAACCGACCTTTAACTCGCCCCGCCCCAAGGGTAATCCCCTTGCGCTGCGGAAGGGTAACCCCCTTTTGGCTCCTTCAGGAAGGTCTATGTGTAAGTCGTCCTCGCACGCCACAGCAGACCTTCCGCTCGGGCTCCCTGCACACGCGGTGGGTCTTACTCCCCGTAACCTCGATGGTTCTCCACTTGTCTCAACAAGTGCCCTACTGCCTTCGCCAAACGCGCAACTTCAGGCTCCGTAAACTGAACCTTTACTACATTCTTATCGTATAAATGATGAGCAAACTACGGGGTCTTCTACTTGGTACACCGTACACTACCCAAGGGCTCACTCCCTGAACAGTTGTCCTAAAAAGGGGCCCTGAACTTATCTCAAAAAAGTGGTCTCCATCACAGCTTGTCTCAACAAGTGAACCCACAAGTCATTGGGAATGACTCATGTGGCTCCGCCGTTGCGGATCTTAAGTGCCTTGTCACTATAAACTCAAAACTGAGTCTCCAGCTCCTTGATAAGTGATCCCGGTGGCTTCGCCTTCGCGAATCCCAGAAGGACATCTCTCCATGAGACAGGACTTAGCCTATGGTTGTTAAACCTAGCTAACGTACCTTACAGGGCTATCGCGAGATAAAGCGAATCTACAAAATAGTAAGGGTAAAAGGAAATTTTACTTCATCTATTGTTCCCAATAAGTGTGTAAATTCAGGTCTTTATACAAAGGTAGGGGGCATCCTCATGTTGGAGCCTCCACCCTAGTCCAAGAGGGCATACCAGGCATCGCCCTTCTTCCTCCCTGCTCCCCCACTCAAGGCGCCTCTACCGTTGGCTCATTGGTGTTGGCAGCATCCGGGATCCCAAGACTTAGCTGCGGGAACGCCTTCTCCACTTGGAAGCGGCATCGCAGCCAGCCCTCCTCGTAGGCTGCGCCCCCGCTTCGCCTAAGGCTTGAATCTCGCCAAACTTCTCCATCAGTCTTGGCATCCGCTCAGGAATGGGCACCTTGATAGAAGAAGAGGACTCAGGGTCCTCACCTGCAAAAGGAGAAAGGCCCAGAGCCTTCTCCATCTCCTTTACTGAGGCCACCGCCTTTTCAAGGTTAGTGGCGACCTCCAGGTGTGCCTTCGTGGCAGCCTCAGCAGCGAGCCTGCTTTCTTCTACCTTCTTATCTCGCCGAGATGAGCACAGGCGATGGCACGGCGCTCCACTTCCTTGGTTGCAGCCTTTGCTCGATCAGTTTCAGCCTTCGCTGATTGGAGGGACTCCTTCAAAAGCGGTCTCTTTCGTTGGGCCTCCAAGCCTGCTGTCAATCTGGAGGAAGCGTTGCTTGAATGCACCAATAAGGCTGGCCTGCTCATACCGATATAGCCTGCTGGTTATTCGCTCCTTATTAACGTAGTCGCACCAACTCTCTAGTTGGGCCACACGTTTGGCGTGCGCCTCCTTGAGCTCCTCCTCCCTCTTCTTTGAGGCATCCAACTCCCTCCTAAGTGAGGCGATCTCTCATTATTTGGGTGTCGTCCCGCCTATTGGCATACTTCGAGGAAGTCATGCCATTGCTCCGAGGCAGCATATCCTTTGACGGCCGCCCGCACCCGCCTTCAATTTCAACAAAGGCAAAAAGTCCAGACTGAACTTATACATAAGAGATCAAAAGTAGGTCTCACTGAAGACTCTGTTGGGCCGCTTCTCGCATGAACTTGGCGGGGAGTCTAAACTCCGCTCTGTCACCTCTCGGTCAAAAGTACGCAGCCCCTCCAGGGCAAGATAGGACAGTCTGTTCCCCTCCCATCAGCGAGCTGCTATTCCCGAGAAGGAAGACCGGATCCCACGCATCTTTCGTGAGCCTCCCTTGCTCCTTGTACACCCCAAGCCTGGCCACGGTGCCTTTGGACCCTCGAAGGTCCGGGACCTCGAGACCACTTAGGGGTCGGCCCGGGCAGCAACGCGCCTCCGCTCCAAATAATGGGACCACACCTGGTTTTCTCAAGGACCTCGATTACGGTCCCCAAATCTGCAGGATCTCTGTTAGGACCCCTTGGTCCACGGGGCCTCACGGGGACCAACCCTTTGCTTTGAAGGACCCACACCTACAAAGTACAGGCATCAGCAATTGGATAACAGAATTGCAAACTCAAAGCAAAGAAAACGCTTTCAAGTCAGAAAAACTCACCAGCAGGAGGACGCCTCCATTCATTGATTTCCAGCTGGCTGCTGGAAGGTTGGGCAATCTCCCAACCACTAGCCATCGTAGAGGACCGCGTTACGAGACCCCCTCCCGGGGCCTCGCTGTCGAGGAAGAAGAAATGTACTCATACCTCTGAATCCCCTTCCCCTTCGGGGCGGGGGCCTGCTCCCCTGGGAGAACCACTTCGAGGATCCCCTCTCCGGGAGGGGTTGCTGCGAGGACCACATCCACGGCATTAGGGGTCTCCACCCTCCACAGAGTGACCGATACCTCCTGTTGACCGAGAACCCCCAATGGCCTTGGCAGCGTGGATGCCACTCTTTCTCATAGAGATCAGGATGTCAACCGCTGACATTTTACCCTTGGGAGGGGCACCTTCCCCAGAAAGGATCTCTGCAGCCACCACATGCCCGGGCAAATCCTCGCCTTGAGCTGGTGAGGGGCTTGCAAAAAGCCCAGACATGAAGGCTTCAGCAGCAGCCTCCTCAGGAGAAATAGGTTGCACCACTGAGATGGGTACAGCCTCTATGGGAGCAGCGCTGTCTACCTGCGCTCCCTCTGGGCCCTCCGCAGGGGGCACGGCCTCTTCAACAGCAAGAGGCACTTCAATCTCCACTCTTACGGCTTCCTCGGCCACGGGCTCTTGACCTTTTCCACGGTACAGGGAACTTCTTCCCCAACAGGCTCCCTAGCCTCCGCAGTTAAAAGAACTGCGGCAGGCCCCTCCACTTCAGCAGGCCTCTCAGCCTCCCCAGTTGGCTCTTCAGCCCTGGCCCCCTCAGCAACAGCGGGGGCACTCTCTTCTCCGGGCTGCGCAGCAGCCACCTTCTTCTTCTTCTTCTCTGGCTGAGAAGACGCCAAGGACTTGGTAGCAGCCCTCTTCTTGGGCAGCTTGGGAATGATTCGTCCCAACACCTTCACTGCCCCAGAAGGGGCATCCTTCCCGAATGCACAAGCCAGATGCACTCGCTGGGCAATGCGCATGGACGCTTTCTTGCCACAGGTTTCGCTGCATCTGCGACAACATCTACAAAACGTAAAAAAGTCTTCAGACCAGGTTCTACCAGACCTCTTTCAAGTTTTACAGTATGATTATGTGTATGCAAAAGCGTACCTTTGGGCCTCGCCAGTGCGGCGTAGAAAGAATCTATCAGCGTCCCGCGGTGGACAGGCGCCCATCCCTCGTACGGCGGGGGCACCTCAGGGTCCAACACGAAGCCCGTGCTGATCCCAGCCCACCTCAGGGTGGTTTCATCCAGTTGGGCAGCTGAGAAGGGGAAAAACTCGTCGCATGCACTCCTTGACAAAACATCATCCAACCACCCCAGTAGTAGGACATATGCCTGCCACCGCACTCCCTCATGAGTCAGTTCAGGCCTCCGCACAATGCTTTGCACGGATTGCCGCGTCCTCGCCACGGAAAGTCCCATGAGCCTTCACGTGGCAAGAAGAAAAAGACCCATGCCAGTCGTGGTAGGATCTTGGTGAGGCGGTGAAAGAGATGGAGTGGTTACCTCCAACGTTTATGGGAGTGACGTAGAAGAACGCACTCCCGCTTCTCAGCTCTAGCCGGTAAAAGCGGTTGAAGACATCTGCAAAAGGCTGCACGCCGGCCATGTGGCAGGCACGATGAATCCCGCTATGGTCAGAAAGGTGTTGGGAGCCAACTGAGTTGGTGGCATCCCCACTCTGCGCATAAATCTTGCACTAAACGGGGAGGATACCGCAATCCCGCCGCAAGCTGCGCCGTGTCTGAGCACGGCACCCGGTTCTCCTTGTTCTCCACGGTGACGGGCCAACCCATCGCCCGACAAACGCCCGCAGGGACGTATATGCCGGCGCTTTTTCCACAGGCGAAAGCCTCCACCATATCTGGTGAATTTTCTCGAATTTCACCGTGGTCTTCTCTAGGGGCGACCAGCGGACGAACAGCTTCCTTGGAACTCATCTCTGCAAAAAGGGGAAACAACAGACATATAAATCGGAGCGGCCTAGCAAAGGCATTTTGTCAAGCACTCAGTGCGCTCAGAGAACTAGAAACACTCAGTGTGCCGGAGAACGGAATCTTACTTGATTTGTTGCCGATAGGGAAGGTGGACGGAGTAATTGGCAGACGAACGGGTAACCGACGGAGTCTCAAGCAAAAAGAAGGAATCACCACAGAAAACCTCTCAACTACCGATAAATGTCAAGAAACGCAAGAATGCGAAAAGGTTACGCAGAGCAGAACAAGGAAGTACGAAAGTGAAGAAGAAAGGCTTCAATCTTCTCGGATACGCTTTTATAAGCCCGCCAAAATAAAAAGCGCTATTTAAGCGTGATTGGCTCCGAGGCGCCACGTGCCAACATCCAGCGGTTATTAAAACCTCTCCCCTGCAATACAAAGGAAAAACGCTTTTGCAAAGCGTAATCGACCCCTACAGCGCCACGTGTCGCGTTCCATAACGGTCAGTAAACCTCCCATCTTCCTTTATCTCTCCTGCATTAAATGCTGAAGGGACTCTTCGCTGCCATGACACTCAAACGGTCCGCAAACGGCCTAAGCGCCTTCGCCAACTCCGAGGCACTGGAATTTAAGCAGTACGGGACCCCTGCCCATACTCGCCTTCGGAGGAGGCATCTTGGTACACTACCCAAGCAAATGCCCCCCCCTCTCTAAAACTCACAAGGATCACAAAAGATCTTCACTTATGGCTGCTACATCGGTCCTCAGCAAAGTACTTTCGAAAAACGGAGTACGGGACCCTGCCCATACTCCGCTCTCAGGAGGAGGCATCTTGGTACACTACCCAAGCAAACGCGTCCTCGCGTAGCATCATAATCATACAAGGCCTTTGAAGAAGGCCTTATGGTCTCCAGTATCGCCTTCACAAGGGCTCATCCTTATGGTCTCCAGTATCGCCTTCGCAAGGTCTCATCCTTATGGTCTCCAGTATCGCCTTCGCAAGGTCTCGTCCTTGTGGTCTCCAGTATCGCCTTCGCAAGGTCTCATCCTTATGGTCTCCAGTATCGCCTTCGCAAGGTCTCGTCCTTGTGGTCTCCAGTATCGCCTTCGCAAGGTCTCATCCTTATGGTCTCCAGTATCGCCTTCGCAAGGTCTCATCCTTGTGGTCTCCAGTATCGCCTTCGCAAGGTCTTGCCCTCGCAGGCCTCCAGACTCGCATGGGCAATGTCTCATACTCACCTTTGCGTCTCTTGGGCCTTCGCGGGCCATCCTCGCGGCCTCGGGTCTCCCCTTTGCGACCTCACTCGCCTTCATGGGTCTTACTCCCAGTCTCGGCTCGCCTTCGCGAGACTCTCCTGCCTATCTTGGCCCCGCCCGAATAGGGCTCTTACACCAGGTTCGTGCGACCTTCACCCCTTATTTGGCCATATTCTATCCAGGCCTTCGCCCTTACAGGCCTTCGCCCGCCACTTGCTCCACTTGGAGATAGACCACTTGCTCGTCGACATCAACCGGCCAATGGGGGCAGCACGAGCACTGGGAGATCTTCACTGATTCATATGCCGGACATTCTCGACAAAGGAATCACCTAAGGCGGTTTGCTGAGATCTTCATCATCACAGCCGCCTTATCTCCAATCGATCGACACAGACTTATCTCAACAACTGTCTAAGGGCTTCAACCTGGGAGGCTCTTCTCCGGCATCACTCTATAAATAGGGTGATGTCCACCCTAAATCGGGTAAGCTGCTTCACGCCCCCACTCCTCTCTTGCTACTTCGAGTATTCTCTTTATCTTTCACAGATTACTCGAACAGCAAGCTTGGAGCTTCAAGAACATCAACTTCTCCACCACTTCAACTGAGAGTCCGGGCCTTCCTTAGGAACGAGACTATCACAGGGCAAGGCCCCCTTGTTGTAGTGCCTTGGGCTTGACCCTGGCATTATGGTGAAGACTGAGCCTCTGTTTGAGGGCAAGCATGCGAAGGCGAGCGCCCTCGCGCAATTCCTCGATTAAGTCGAGTTTGGCGCGAAGCCCTTGAGCATTGGCCTCGTCAGTGAAGTTGATCATGCGGATCGTGGGGAGGTCTGCGTCAATTGGCAGAAGTGCGTCTGCGCCATATACCAGAGATAAAGGTGTTTCGCTTTGTTGGGGTGCGCGTTGTGGTGCGATAGTCCCACAAGACACTTGAGAGTTCATCTACCCAACGGCCTTTGGCCCCCTCAAGGCGCTTCTGAGGCCCTCCTTGAGGGTGCGGTTGGTGACCTCAACCTGCCCATTAGGCGGGGTGGGCCCTTTGGGGCGAAAAGCATGCGGACATTGTTGTCTGGGCCCATTGTTGGGCCGCTGTGGTCGGCAAACTGAGTGCCATTATACGTAATAATAGCACGAGGGCTGCCGTGCCGGCAGACCAGATTTTCCACAGAACTTGATGATCTTGGCGGAAGTGATGGAGACCAGGGGTTCTACTTCGACCCATTTAGAGAAATAATCAACTGCAACCACACAGAAGCGGTACTGACCTGGAGCGGTCGGCATTGGACCAATGAGGTCAAGGCCCCACAGGGCAAAGGGCACTGGGTTTGTCAGTGCTGGAGATTCCGTAGATGGCAGTCGCTGGATGCGAGAATTGATCTGGCATTGGTGGCATGTTTTGACTAGTGTAGCGGCGTCCTTTTTCAAGGTAGGCCAGTAGTACCCTTGACGAAGGGCTTTGTGGGCAAGCAGCAATGTGTGCGCCACAGTTGCCTTGGTGGAGAGTATCCAAGGCAGTGTCCCTCAAGGGTGCCGAGGCGGCGTTAGAGGGGTGCTGCAAACCCGCGATGCCATAATTGGTCATCAATGAGAACAAAACGGATGGCCCGTTTGCGAGCACGAGGTCCGTGGCGCTGGCTTTTAGCTCAGCAATAATAGTGTCCCTCCGATCTGTGACCGGATCTGCGTTGCCGGTGAGGCAATATCGATGTCCTCCGCAATAGAAGGGCTGGCCGGGGTGGCCATGGTGGAGGGAGTCTTTCCCTTAGATAGCATGTCTGCTGTGGTGGTCTCAGATCGAGGAACGAGGATAAAAATAGCCTCCTCAAAGATGGACCGCAAGGCGATCACCAAGTTGAGATATTTGATCGTGGTGGCGTCTTTGCATTCAGCGCACCCTCGGACCTGGTGAATCACCAGTTGGGAGTCACTGTGGATATGAAGGCGGTGAATGCCTGCCCTTATGGTGAGTTTGAGCCCCGCGATGAGGGCCTCATATTCTGCAACATTATTAGTTACTTGGAATTGGAAAGAGACGCGAAGAGATACTTCCATACCTAGAGGTCCGCGCAGATATACTCCCCTGCTGGGGATCCGAGTTTGGATGAGCCATCCACGAACATGTCCCACACAGGGGAATGGGTTATGGTGCGGGGCCTGCTCGGGGCCGGGATGATGTCAACATCTGAGAATTCCACGATGAAGTCGGCAAGAGCCTGGCCTTTAATTGCCTTTATGAGTTCATAGTTGATGTTAAAGCCACCAAGCTCGATACACCATATGGCGAGGTGCCCTGAATGTTCGGGCCACCTCAGGATATCCTGGATTGGCAAGTCCGTTCGGACTATAATTTTGTGCCCTTGGAAGTAGGGCTTGAGCTTCCTTGCTGCATACACAAGAGATGAGATAGCCTTTTGGAGAGGAGGATACCTTGTTTCGTATCACGGAGAGTGTGACTGGTGTAGTAGACTGGCCATTGTTTGGCAACTTCTTCCTTGATAAGGACAGAGGCGACGCTCTGTCGAGAGGTGGCGAGGTAGAGGACCAGGTCATCGCACGGTCTAGGGCCCTTGAGTGCAGACAACTCTTGTAAGTGTTGTTTGATTGAGTCATATGCCTCCTGGCATTCCTCATCCACTTGCAAGCTTTTTCTTGCGAATTTGATTGAAGAAAGGTCTACAGCGATCGCTGAGTTTAGAGACGAAACACCCCAAGGCAACTAGCTTTCTGCTAGTTGCTGAACATCTTTGAGCCCCTAGGGGTGCGTAGAGTGGTGATAGCTTCAATCTTTTTAGAATTTGCATGAATCCCTCCTTTAGAGATTTGGTAACCCATAAAATTGCCCTCGCCTACGCCAAAGATACACTTCTTTGGGTTCAGCCGCATATTGTACTTGCGGAAGTTGGCGAACATTTCTTCTAAGTCCACGAGGTGTGTGGAGGTGTCCTTGCTTTTGACCACAATGTCATCGACATAAGCCTCAAGATTTCGGCCGATTTGGTCCGCGAAGACTTGATTCACAAGCCTTTGAAAAGTAGCCCCAGCATTTTTTAAGTTGAAGGGCATTCGATGTAATGGTAGGCGGCCGCCCGATGGTGAAGGCGGTTTTTACCACATCCTCTGGGTCCATAAAAACTTGATGGTACTCGCTGTATGCGTCGAGGAAGGAGAAGAGGCAGTGATGAACGGTTGAGTCAACCAGTTGATCGATTGAAGGCAGGGGATAGGGATCCCTTGGGCAGGCCCTGTTAACCCCTTTGTAGTCTACGCAAAGTCGCCACTGACCACCCTCTTTATCGGCGAGGACTATATTTGCGACCCACTCAGAGTAGTGAACCTCCTTGATTATATTTGCCTTAAGCAATTTCTGCACCTCTGTGCGTACAAAGTCCTTTCGGTCAGGGGCCATGCCCCTTGTTTTTGTCTAACCGGGCTAAAGCCGGGAGTACACTCAACTTGTGAGAAATGATAGCAGGATCCACACTGGTAAGTCCTCGGGGTCCATGCGAAGATATCACCGTTGGCATGGAGGAGATGGATGAGTGCCTGCTGGTCTTTTTCCTCGAGGTCCTTTCCCACTCGGAACTTCTTGCCAGGGGAGATTTCAACCTCTTCAAAGGCCCCAAACAAGTCAGGAGCGACCTCGCCTGCGAGTCCAGTTTCCTCCATGGGTGCCTTTCTCTTAGGCTCAGATGGCTTGGGGAGCGGAGGAGGTCCCGCGAGGGCAGAGACATAATTGCCCCTGGCCACATTTTGGTTGACAAAGATATAGGCATCTCCTGCTGCAGTGTGGAAAACCAAAGTCAGAGCCCGCACATCACAGCGGACGTGGAACTCAGTATGAGTGTGGCGCCCAATGATGGCGTTGTATGGTGTAGGGAGGTCCAGGACGATAAAGTCAACAAAGCTGGAGTGGCACACTTGTTTCTTTTCTTTGGTGGTCCCCATAATCATGTAGGGAGCATGATTGACCCTAAGGTTGGGATTTCATCCCGCCCTACTCCAAAGGTGGCCCCCTTGGCAAAGTTGAATTTGTGACAAAGTCACATTTGCCTCAACCAGATTGTGCTTTTAGATCACGTTGGCATTTGCCCAGTGTCAATGTAGACTCTGTCAATGTCCCATCTGCGATACGGGCAGTGATAACCAAAGGGTCCGCGTGTGGTACCGCCACCGAGGTGCCATCGCGGCGATGCAGTAAGTGAGTAGAAGAGTGATTGACCTGGTAGATCTGTCTCATATGACGACGTCTTGTCGATGCGCCTTCACATTGTGTGATTACGCTGATGTGCCCCCTTGGTGGGGGGATTTCGACCAGACCTTCTCGATCTGGGTTCTGTTGGGAGCGACCCCGTCTGCGGTCCCCCTGACGGCGGTCCTCCCGGTGATTTTCCGCTGCGATCCCCATCGTCATGGAGTAAGAACTCCTGAGTTTTCCTTGAGCAAGCATTTCCCCAATCATGCGTTTAAGCTCAAAATAGTCCTCGATGTCGTGTCCCTTGTCACGATGGTAAGCGATGCCAGTACTAGACTGACGATTTCTGGAGAGGCGGCGGGGCCACTTGGGAACCTCCTTTTTGTTCCAGGGCATGGAGGATGTTGGTGCGAGACTCCCTTAGTGGGGAAGAGTGAAATACGCCCCTCCTGTTGGATGGCTTTAGTCTGCCTCTGGGACCTAGAGTCCGCCCGGGAGGGCTGTCCCTTTGTATCTGCCGTAGCGGCCCTGGCGAGTGGTCGAGTGACCTCTTCCGTGTTCATAAACCGTGAGGCAGTGCTCAAGAACTGTTCCATGTTGGTGGGGGGGTTGGTGTGCACGTCCACAAAGAAAAGGATTCCCAGCGGAGGCCGTGAATAACTGCAAGTAGGCGGGCTTCCTCCCCCAGATTAGGGACTTGGATAGATTCCGCCTGGAAACGCTGGATATACTCCCTGAGGGGCTCATCTTTCTTTTGTCGTATTTTGAGGAGATGTCCCGCCATTTTGGGGGGAGGTTTAGACACCACAAAGTGGTTGGAGAAGTTGCGGGAGAGCTCCTCAAAGGAGTTAAACCGTTTATCACGGAGGGTGGTATACCAGTTGGCGGCGGCTCCCGTGAGTGTGGAGTTGAAGGCTCTACAGAGCGTGTTATCGTCCGCTCTTGCGATGGCCATCGCGAAGCATAACGCTGGAGATGAATATCGAGTCCGAGAGACCGTCGTAGCGTCCGGCTTAGGTGGCGGCTGATACGGAAGAGGAGTCTCCAAAACCCGTTGGGTGAAAGGTTGGGTCGAGAGGTGGTCGGACCCATGCGGAAGCGTTATGAACACTGGCCCTTTCGTCCCTTTTTTCCACTTCCTCTAACCGTCTAGTAAGTGCGATAAGTAACGACGAAGAAGGGTCAGGGTTACTTGTTGAGGTGGAGTAGCTGGGCGTTCGGGCTGATTAGTCCGTAGCGTTCCAACGCTATCCAGAATACCCCGAAGAGTGGTGGCGAGTGTTTCACGCAAGTTGAAAGCAACCGCGTCAGTGATTGTTTGCAGAATGGCCGGATCAAGGCTCGTTGGTGGAGTGTTTGGTGGTGGAGTGTTGCGCTCCTGAGTTACGTTACGGTTAACGTGGGAGGAGCCTTCCTCCGTCGAGTGAAGCAGGAGTTCTCCCGTTGTGGGGAAGCGTTACTTGGAGATGGTTCCGATCGTGGATGCGTTGTCCGTGTTAAATCGCGGGAGGATTCCTCCGTCCACGGCGATGTGCCTCGGCACTCGGGTAGTTGGCATGGCTTACTACTTGTGGTTTGTATTATGGGTTTACGAGAAGAACTTTTTGTTTCTTTCGTTCCCACAGACGAGCCAAACTGATATTCTCGTTCCCGGGATAGGAGCGGAATCCCGGTTGAGTGATTGATGATGATGGTGTTCTTGAGACTCCAAGCTTGCTGTTGAGTAATCTGTAAAGATAAGAAGAATACTTAGAAGTAGCAAGAGAGGAGTGGGGGCGTGTAGTAGCTTACCCGGTTTAAGGTGGACATCCCCTATTTATAGGAGATGCCGGAGAAGAGCCTCCCGGTTGAAGCCTTGGACGGGCTGTAAGACAGAGGTGACAAGTGCATCGGATGTAAGGAGATAAGTCTGTGTCAGACTGATTGGAGATAAGGCGGCTGTGATGATGAAGATCTCAGCAAACCGCCTTAGAAGATTCACCTGTAAGGGAATGTTTGGCGTACAAATCTGGTGAAGATCACTCAGGCTCGTGCAGGCCACCTCATTGGCTGATTGATGTCGGATGACCAAGTGGTCTATTTCCAAGTGGAGCAAGTGGCGGGCGAAGGCCTGCAAGGCGAAGGCCCGAGATAGAATACAGCCAAATAAGGAGTGAGGGTCGCACGAACACGAGTGTAAGGGCCTTATCGGCGGGGCCGGTATAGGCAAGAGAGTCCTCGCGAAGGCGAGCTGAGGCTGCGGGAGTAAGACCCGCGAAGGCGAGTGAGATCGCAAGGCGAGTACTTAGACCGCGAGGGTGGCCCGCGAAGGCCTAAGAGACGCAAAGCGAGTATGAGGCGTCGCCCGGGCGAAACTCGAGGCCCGCGAGGCAAGACCTCGCGCCGGTGAGGCTGGAGACCTCGCGAAGGCGGATTGGAGACCGCAAGGGTGAGACCTTGCTCGGGCGATATTGAAGGTCACAAGGGTGAGACCTTTTCCACGGGCCTTGTACGATTCGATGGGACGCGAGGACGCGTTTGCTTGGGTAGTGTACCAGCTACAAATCTCCAAATGAGCTGAAATTTAGAATTTTGAACTCCAATTTAGAATTTTGAAGCATGCAATTTGAAGGTTGGCGGAGGGAGATATTTCCATTCGAATATGATGCAGATTTCGGCCCACCAATGTGGAAGGCAGCTTGTGCACGAAGTTAGAGTGCACAGAACTGCGCACAGACTTGCGCACAGAGCCTCCAGCTCCCATTCTTGGACATTACTTCCTCCTTTTGATCAAAGACTTGGTGTAACCTTTCTCCATGTTTATTTCGACATGCAAAAGCCTCGATCTATGCACATTGAACTCTGTTTTTCTCTGCACTTTGCACCTAGAAAAGATTTAGCATTTCCGAGTGATCACTCAAATAACACACAGAGAGATGAATTATTTAACTCTAAACACCACAATATAGTGTATGTGTTTGTGTTGTGTGTGCAAACACACACACACACATTTCTATTGTATTTAATGCATAATTACACATAATTTGAGCTTATTTTGTGATTATAGATGCTCTTTTGCTTATTATTGCATAACATTCTTTGCAAGAGCATAATTATGGAGATATGGAGCTAAATGCATGAAGATCAAGACTAAAAGGGTGTGGGAATAGCTTGGATGAAACCCACAACAAGTCTTGGATCAAATGGAGAGGAGAAGATGAAGAAATGAAGAGGCATAGGTAGTGCACGCCTAGTGCGCGTGCTATGCGCGCTCAACATGCGCGGAATCTGTTCTTTAATGAGGTTGCACCTTACAAATTCAAATTCATGCGCACGACCATTCCAACTTCAAGACCTTGAAGGAGCGCTCGAAGGTTATGCGCGCTCTCTGCATGGGACATGCGCGCCTAGACAGCGTGCGCATGATGATAAAGGGCTATGTGCGCTCAATGGGTAGAACATGCGCGCACTATGCGCGCTGTTTGGAGCTGAAGGGACAAGGGTGCACGAAGAAATGGCCTACGAGCGGCCAAAAATGCGCTCAACTTGCGCGCCCACTGAGTGCGCATACTCCGTTAGCAGCGAGGAAACCTCCGATCTTATCCGTTCTAGCACACATCCAACGTATTTTTAGGACCCTTTTAGCCTTATTTTTTGTAGTCCAGGTTGCCCAACCTGTTAGGGGCACTTTGCGGACATCTTTTTAGTATAAATACATTTTCACCTAGGTTTTCACATTTTTTGAGGAGACTCATTACAGACTTACGAATTTTAGTAATACTACAGCCTTGGACTCTGGTTTTTCTTCAAGTCATGGGGCTTTTAGCCCCTTCAATCCCAGGAGCACGAGGGATTGTAGGAGGCTCTTGTGGATCTTCATTTTGGGAAGATTTCTCTTACTCTTTCCCTCTTTTACTCTCATTATCTATGCATATTCTTGCTAGCTTTTCCTATTGCATCATGTTTAGGAGTGAGTTTAGATCTATGTCTTAGAATCTAACTTGCTTAAGGTTGACTGCCTGTCTCTTTGCATGATGATTATCTATGATGTTGATTCCTTAGAACTTTGGCATGTTTAGATGAGTAGTTTTCTGATCACAAACTACCCACCTCTAGGTGTTCGATTGAATGTTCTAGAGAGCATTTGATTGAACATTGACCCGAGGAGTCGATTGACTTGAACACTATGAATTAGAGATAACCGTAGGAGCAAGTTGGTGGTACAGGTTCAGCACCAATTAATGACTCCGGAGTGTTATTGGAGACCTCGAAAGAAGGCTCCAACCGCTTTTTTAGAGATGGAAAGGCTGCTAGTTCGAGATGGTAGCAGCCCGTCGTTAGAAACTCACCTCTAGACATCGCATAGAAGTTGCAACACCCTCACTGTTTTGATGTAGTATCATGAGTAGGAGTAGGTAAAGGTCACTTTCTCATAGGGATTAGTGTTGTTGAGAGGGCACCGAGAGGTTTCACCTAACCTTAGCATGTTTGAACACCCTAGGGAATCCTTTAGTTGACAGTCCACAAGCCTGAAATCATGCTCACATATGCATATCACGTTTTTATCCGCTTCATCTAGTTGCATTTTACTTGCACACACCGATAGTCTCGTTCCTAAAGAAGGCCCGGACTCTCGGTTGAAGTGGTGGAGAAGATGATGTTCTTGAGACTCCAAG
Organism: Stellera chamaejasme; assembly: GCA_024586325.1. Classification (NCBI taxonomy): domain Eukaryota; kingdom Viridiplantae; phylum Streptophyta; class Magnoliopsida; order Malvales; family Thymelaeaceae; genus Stellera; species Stellera chamaejasme. The sequence continues at coordinate 22,837,183 of CM044979.1, forward strand.
CTTGCTTGTTATGAGTAATCTGTAAAGATAGAGAGAATACTCAGAAGTAGCAAGAGAGGAGTGGGGGGGGCGTGTAGTAGCTTACCCGATTTAGGGTGGACATCACCCTATTTATAGAGTGATGCCAGGAGAAGAGCCTCCCCCAGTTGAAGCCCTTAGACAGGCTGTTGAGATAAGTCTGTGTCAGACTGATTGGAGATAAGGCGGCTGTGATGATGAAGATCTCAGCAAACCGCCTTAGGTGATTCGCTTGTCAGAGAATGTCTGCCCTCCTTATTGGCCGGTTGATGTCAGACGACCAAGTGGTCTATCTCCAAGTGGAGCAAGTGGCGGGCGAAGGCTGCAAGGGCGAAGGCCCAAATAGAATATAGCCAAATAAGGGGTGAGGTTGCACGAACACAGGTACTGAGGCCTTATTCAGGCGGGGCCAGTATAGGCGGAGGCTCGGGAGTAAGACCCATGGAGGCGAAGGAGACGGCGAGGCTCGCCCTAAGACCGCGAGGGTGGCCCGCGAAGGCCTCGAGAACGCAAGGGTGAGTATGAGGCGTCGCCCATGCGAGACTTGAGGCCCGCGAGGCGGGACCCCGCGTAGGTGAGGCTGGAGACCACAAGGATGAGATTCTTGCGAAGGCTATCTTGGAGACCACAAGGATGAGGCTTCCTCAAAGGCCTTGTACGATTATAATATGACGTGAGGGCGCGTTTGCTTGGGTAGTGTACCAAGATGCCTCCTCCCGAGAGCGGAGTATGGGCAGGGTTCTGTACTCCGTTTTTTCGAAAGTACTTTGCTGAGGACCGCTGTAGCAGCCATAAGTGAAGATCTTTTGTGATCCTTGCGAGTTTTTGAGGGGGGGCATTTGCTTGGGTAGTGTACCAAGATGCCTCCTCCTGAAGGCAGAGTATGGGCAGGGTCCCGTACTGCTGTTCAAATTCAAGCCTCTGGAGTTGGCGAAGGCGCTTGGGCCGTTTGCGGGCCGTTTGATTGTGAAGGCAGCGAAGAGTCCCTTCAGCATTTAATGTAGGAGAGATAAAGGAAGATGGGAGGTTTCTCGACCGTTATGGGACGCAACACGTGGCGTTGTAGGGTCGATTACTCTTTGCAAAAAGCGTTTCTCCTTTTACGCACGGCAGGAGAGAGGCTTAATAACCGGATCTTGACACGCGGCGCCTTAGGAGCCGATCACGCTTTAAAAGCGCTTTTTCATTTTGGCGGGCTTATAAAAGCGTACCGAGAAGATTTGAAGCCTTTCTTCTTCACTCTTGCATTTGTTCGTTACATTACGAGTAACCCTTTCGTATTCTTGCGTTTCTTGAATATTTCATCGGCGGATTGAGGGTTTTTTTGCGGTGGTTCCTCCTTTTCGTTTTGAGATTCCGCCGGTTAACAGTTCATTTGCCGGCCGCTCCGTCCGTTCTTGCTCACTTTGTTTAACAAATCAGGTAAGTTTTCACTTCCCGCACACCGAGTGCTTCAAGTTCTCTGGCGCCCGAGCGTTTGACAAAATGCCTTTCTTTGGGCTGTTTCGATTTATATGCTGTTTGTTCTTCTTTTTGGTAGAGATGGATTCCAAGGAAGCTGTTCGCCCGGTGGTCGCTCCTCTCGAGAAGACCACGGTGAAGTTCGAGAGAATTCACCGAGGAAATGGTGGGGGCCTTCGGCCCGTGGGGAAAACGCCGGTATACGCGTCCCGTGCGGGCGTTTGTCGGGCGATGGGTTGGCCCGTCACCGAGGAGAACAAGGAGAACCGGGTGCTGTGCCTGTACACGGCGCAGCTTGCGGCGGGATTACGGTATCCCTTTCCGCAACTGGTGCAAGATCTTTGCGCTGATTGGGAATGCCCCAACTCATTTGGCGCCCAATACTTTCACGAGTATCGCGGGTTTTATTGTCGCCTTTGCCACATGGCGGCGTGAAGCCATTCGCCGGCGTCTTCAACCGTTTCTATCGGTTGGAGGCGAGAGTGAGGCGCGTTCTTCTCGTCACTCCCATAAACGTTGGAGGTAACCACTCCATCTCCTTCATCGCCTCACCCAGATCCTACCATAATTGGCATGGATCTGTTTTCTTCTTGCCCGCGAGGGCTCATGGGACTTTCCCGTGGCGAGGCGCGACAATCCTTGCAAAGCATTGTGCGGAGGCACGAGCTGACTCACGGGGAGTGCGGTGGCGAGCATACGTTCAACTCTTTGGGGTGGTTGGACGATGTCTTTCAAGGAGCGCGTGCGATGCGTTCTTCCCCTTCTCGGCTGCCCAATGGGCGAGACCACCACGAGGTGGGCTGGGATCGCACGAGTTTCGTCTTTGGACCACGAGGTGCCCCCGCCATGCGAGGATGGGCTCCCGTCCATCGTGGGACAACGATAGACTCTTTCTACGCTGCTCTGGCGGTGCCCAAAGGTATGTTGCGCACATATACAAATATCTTGTAAATTTGTAAGAGTGCAGTAGAACACAGTCTGAAGTCCTTCTTTGTCTGCAGATGTCGTCGCAGAGTGCAGCGAAGCCAGGCAGAAAGCATCCATGTGTATTGCCCAACGAGTGCACTGGCCTGTGCACTTGGGAAGATGCCCTGCTGAGGCGATCAAGGTGTTGGGACCCATTGTCCCCAAAGCGCCCAAAAAGAGGGCTGGTATCAAGGCTTCGATGATTTCTCAGCGGAGAAGAAGAAGAGAAAGGTGGCTGCGGCGCAGCTGGAGAAGGAGTGCCCTTGCCGTTCTTTGAGGATCCAGTGGTCGCGGAGCCGGCCGGAGAGGTGGAGAGGCTTGCTGAGGCGAGAGGGTCAGCTGCAGTCCTTTTAGCTGCGGAGGCCGGGGAGCTCGCTTGGGGAAGAAGTTCCCGGTGTTACGGAGGAGGCTGGAGAGCTGTGGCGATCCCCATCTGCGGAGGAAGCGGCGGAGCCTGCGGCTGAAGAAGCCGGAAGAGTGGAGGTTGAAGTGCCTCTCGCTGTTGGAGAGGCCGTGGCCTCCGCGGAGGGCCCGAAGGAGCGCCAATGGGCAGTCTTTGTTCCCATAGAGGCTGTACCCATTTCGGTGGTGCAGCCTATTTCTCTGAGAAGGCTCTTCTTTGAAGCCTTCGTATGCAGGCTTTTGCAAGCCCCTCACCAGCCCAAGGCGAGGATCTTCCCGGGTACGTGGTGGCTGCAGAGATCCTTTCTGGGGGAAAGGTGCCCCCTCGTAAGGGCAAAATGTCAGCGGCTGACATCCTGATCTCTATGAGAAAGAGGGGCATCCACGCTGCCAAGGCCATTGGAGGTTCTGGCCTACAGGAGGTATCAGTCACTCTGAGGAGGGGGTGGAGACCCCTAATGCCAGGGATGTGGTCCCTGCAGCAACCCCTCCTGGAGAGGGGATCACGAAGTGGTTCTCCCATGGGAGCAGGCCCCGCCACAAAGGGGAAGGGGATTACGAGGATTGAGGAGATTTCTTCTTCCTCGACGGCGAGGCCCACAGGGAGGGGTGCAGTAACGCGGTCCTCTACGAGGGCTAGTGGTTGGGAGATTGCCCAACCTTCCAGCAGCCAGTGAAACCAATGAATGGGGCGTCCTTACTGCTGGTGAGTTTTTCTGACTTGAAAGCGTTTTCTTGCTTTGAGTTCGTAACTCTGCTATCCAATTGTTGATGACTGTACTTTGTAGGTGCGGGCCCTTCAGGCCAAAGGGTTGGTCCCTGTGAGGCCCTCGTGGACCAAGGGGTCCTGACAGAGATCCTGCAGATTTGGGGACCGGGATGAGGTCCTTGAGAAAACCGAGTCTGGTCTCATTATTTGGAGCGGAGCCGAGTTCTTTGCCAAGTCTGTCCCCAAGTGGTCGAGAGCCGGACCTCACGAGAGTCAGAGGCACCGGACCAGGCTCGGGGTGTACGAGGGAGCAAGGAGGCTCTGAAAGATGCATGGGATCCGGTCTTCCTTCTCGGGAACAGCAGTTCACTGCTGCGGGGGAGGAGCAAACCCTCCTATCCTGCTGGAGGGCTGCGCACCCCTACGGCGAGGAGGTGACGGAGCGGAGCCTGGACTCCCTGTTGAATTCATGAGGAGGCAGCTCAGCGAGTCTGCAGTAAGACAGCTGGTCTTTATGTATAAGTTCAGTTTAGCCTCTTTTCTGCCTTTGCTTTAATAGCTTTGGGATGTAGGCGGGCTGTCAAAGGATATCTTCTTTGCTGAGCAATGGCATGACTTCACGAAGTATGCCAATAAGCGGGACGACGCCTTGATATCGAGATTGCTTCTCTCGGGAGAGAGGCTGGAGGCCTCAAAAAGAGGAGGAGGAGCTCAAGAGGAGCATGCCAAGCGTGTGGCCCAACTGGAGAGTTGGTGCGATTATGGCAACAAGGAGTGGGCAATCAGCATGCTGTACCGGGGGGAGCAGGCCTGCCTAATCGATGTTGCGAAGCAACGCTTCCTTCAGCAGTAGCAATCTTTGGAAGCCAAGCGGCTTGAAAATGCTGTTTTGAAGGAGTCCCTCCTTTCTTTGGAGGCGAAACCAAAGCTGCCATTGCGGTGGTGAAGGCCCAAGTTGAGCGGCGAGGCCGCACTGAGGAGGCGAGGCGCCAGGCTACTGCCCAGGCCCAGTTGGCAGAGAAGAAGGTGGAGGAGGGCAGGCTTGCTGTTGAGGCTGCCATGAAGGCACGCCTGGAGGTCGCCACTGACCTGGAGAAGGCAATGGCCTCGGTGCGGGAGATGGAGAAGGCTCGGGCCTTCCCTCCTTTGAAGGTGAGGATCCCGAGTCCTCTTCCTCTATCATGGTGCCCATCCACGAGCGGATGCCTCGATTGGTGGAGAAGCTTGGCGAGATCCAAGCCCTAGGCGAAGCGGGCGCAAGCCTACGAGAGGGCTGGCTGCGATGCCGCTTCCAAGTGGAGAAGGCGTTCCCAGGCGAGTCTTGGGATCACGGATGCTGCTAATACTAGTAGCCCAACAGTGGAGGCTCTGCTCGACCGGGAGAGCGAGGAAAGAAGATGGGCGAAGCACTGGTATGCCCTTTTGGATTATGGTGGAGGTTCCAACATGTGGATGCCCACCCCTAATTTTTGTAAAATGAACACAAGCAATAATGCAAATTAATGCAAATAGTAGATGAAGTAAAGTTTCATTTTACCTTCCTTGTCTTGTAGCCTCGCTTTTATTTCGCGATAGCAGTGTGGGGCACGTTAGCTAGGTTAACAACCCTAGGCTAAGTCCTGTTTGTGGAGAGAAGCCTTTCGGGGTTCGCAGCAGTAAGCCACGGGGATTACTTTGTCCAGAAGTGGGGATTTGGTTTGAGTTTATAGTGACGAGGCACTTATAATCCGCAACAGGCGGGGCCACATATATCATTCCGGATAACTTATGGGTTCACTTGCTAAGACAAGCTGAGATGGAGACCACTTGTTGGGACAAATTATAAGGGTCTTTTTAGGGCTTGCAGAGGAGATACCCCTGAAGACCATGGGCAATTTTCAGGGAGCAAGCCCTTGGGTAGTGTACAGTGTACCAAGTAGAAGACCCCTGCAGGTTGCTCACCATATATATGAAAGGAATGAAGTAAAAACTCAGTTTACCTCAAGCCTGAAGTCGCGCGTTGGCGAAGGCGTAGGGCACTTGTTGAGACAAGCGAAGAACCATCGAGGTTTTGGGGAGTGAGACCCGTTCTTTGTGATGAGGAGCCCGTGCGGAAGGTCTGCTGTGGCGCTCGAGGACGACTTACACATAGACCTTCTGAAGGAGCCAAAGGGGGTTACCCTTCCGCGGCGCAAGGATTACCCTTGGGGCGGGGCGAGTTGAAGGTCGGTTGGGGAATGAGACCCATGACCACTGTGTGGAGAAGTACGGCGGAAGGTCTGCTATGGCGTGCGAGGGCGACTTACACATAGACCTTCTGAAGGAGCCAAAAGGGGTTACCCTTCCGCAGCGCAAGGATTACCCTTGGGGCGGGGCGAGTTGAAGGTCAGTTGGGGAATGAGACCCGCAACCACTGTGTGGAGAAATGCAGCGGAAGGTCTGCTGTGGCATGCGAGGACGACTTACACATAGACCTTCTGAAGGAGCCAAAAGGGGTTACCCTTCCGCAGCGCAAGGGGATTACCCTTGGGGCGGGGCGAGTTGAAGGTCAATTGGGAATGAGACCCATGACCACTGTGTGAAGAAGTGAGACTGACAAGGTCCGATGCCATAACTCAGCAGTAGCTTGATCGACCGGTCGGGTGCAGATGGCGATGAAGAGGGCATTTGAAATGCCATGTAAGTCTGACGAGGAAGAAATATATATGTATTTTATTGAATTTGTAAGACTAAAGACTTACACGTAATATGGCGCAAGTCATCCGCATGAAGGTTGCGGGGAGAAGGCGACCATCATGGTCTTGTAGTTCATAGACTCACAGGCGGATTTGTTTATGAACAATATAAGGCCCATCCCGGTTGGAGTCGCAAGACACCTGTTTGGGGTCGCGAGCGATGAGGGCTGACTTAAGCAAGGCAAGGCCCCCTTGTTGTAGTGCCTTGGGCTTTACCCGGGCATTATGGTGCGGCGAGCCTTTGTTTGAGGGCGGTCATGCGGCGAGCGCCCTCACGTAATTCTTCGATTAAGTCAAGTTTGGCGCGGAGCCCTTGAGCATTGGCCTCATCATTGAAGTTGATCATACGGATCGTGGGAAGGTCTGCCTCAATAGGCGAGTGCATCCGCGCCATATACCGAGAGAAAGGCGTTTACTTTGTTGGGGTTCGCGTTGTGGTGCGATAGTCCCATAAGACACTTGGGAGTTCATCTACCCAGCGGCCTTTGGCCCCCTCCGGGCGCTTCTTGAGGCCTTCCTTGAGGTTCGGTGGTGACCTCAACCTGCCCATTAGGCGGGGGTGCGCCACCGGGGCAAAAGCATGCGGACATTATTGTCTGAGCCCATTGTTGGACACTTTGTCGGGAAACCGAGTGCCATTATGCTGTAATGATAGCACGAGGCTGCCGTGCCGGCAGACAAGATTCCTCCAAAGAAACTTGATAATCTTGGCGGAAGTGATGGAGACCGGGGTTCTACTTCGACCCATTTAGAAAAATAATCAACCGCTACAACACGAAGCAGTGCGACCTGAGCGGTCGGCATTGGACCAATGAGGTCGAGGCCCCACAGGCGAAGAGCACTTTGGATTTGTTAGTCTTTGGAGATTCCATGAGATGGTAGCCTGGATGCGAGAATTGATTTGCTTGGTGGCATGTTTTGACCAAGGCAGCGGCGTCCTTTTTCAAGGTAGGCCAAGAATACCCTTGACGAAGGGCTTTGTGGGCAAGTGCCTCTGCAGCGATGTGAGCGCCACGGTTGCCTTGGTGGAGAGTGTCCAAGGCAGTGTCCCTCGAGGTGCTAAGGCATCGTTGTAGAGGCGCTGCAAACCCGCGATGCCATAATTGGTCAATAATGAGGACGAAGCGGAGGGTTTGCTTGCGAACCTGGAGATCTGTGGTGCTGGCCTTTAGCGTAGCAATAATAGGGTTTCTCCAGTCTGTGACTGGATCATGTGTTGCTAGAGAGGCAATATCAATATCTTCCGTGATGGAAGGACTGGCGAGTGGCTGAGGTGGAGGAGTCTTTCCCTTTGATAGCATGTCTGCTGTAGTGTTCTCGGGCGAGAACATGTATGAAGATGACTTCTTCAAAGTCGGTTCGTAAGGCGTTTACCAACTTAAGGTATTTGATCGGGGTGGCGTCCTTGCACTCGGCGCACCCTTGGACTGGTGAATCACCGATTGCGAGTCATTGTGGACATGGAGGCGGCGAATGCCTGCCCTTTTGGCGAGTTTCAGCCCCGCGGCGAGGGCCTCATATTCTGCAACATTGTTAGTTACTTGAAATTGAAAAGAGACACGAATGAATACTTCCATACCTAGGGGTCCACGTAGGTACACACCCCATGGGGATTCAAGCTTGGATGAGCCATCCACAAATAAGTCCCATTCGGGAGGAGTGGGTCGAGGTGCGGAGCCTGCTCGGGGCCGAGAGGATATCATCATCCGAGAATTCCGCAATAAAGTCGGCGAGGGCACTGGCCCTTAATTGCCTTCTGGGCTCATAATTGATGTTAAAACCGCCAAGTTCGATACACCACTTGGCGGCGTCCTGAATGTTCGGGACGCCTTAGGATGTCTTTGAATTGGCAAGTCCGTTCGGACTATAATAGTGTGCCCTTGGAAGTAGGGCTTGAGCTTCCTTGCTGCATATACAAGAGACAATATAGCCTTTTGGAGGAGGATACCTTGTTTCCGTATCTTGGAAGTATGGCTGGTGTAATAGACCGGCCATTGTTTGGCGACCTCTTCCTTAATAAGGACAGGCGACACTTCTTTACGAGGTGGCGAGGTAGAGGACCAGGTCATCGCACGGCCTAGGGCACTTGAGTGCGGTAGTTCTTGCAAGTGCTGTTTGATGGAGGCATATGCCTCCCGACATTCTTCCGTCCATTTGCAAGCTTTTTCTTGCGAATCTGATCGAAGAAAGGTTTGCAGCGATCACTTAGTTTGGAGACGAATCGTCCCAAGGCAACTAGCTTTCTGCCGGTTGTTGGACTTCCTTGAGTCCCACAGAGTGCGCAAGGTAGTGATTGCCTCAATCTTTTTGGGATTTGCATGGATTCCTCCTTTGGAGATTTGGTACCCCGAAACTTCCCCTCACCCACGCCGAAGATACACTTCTTTGGGTTTAATCGCATATTGTATTTGCGGAAGTTGTCGAATGTTTCCTTCAAGTCTGTGAGATGGGTTGAGGTGGCCTTGCTTTTGACCACAATGTCATCCACATAAGCTTCAAGATTTCGGCCAATCGGCTGCGAAGACTTGATTTACAAGCCTTTGGAAGGTAGCCCCGCATTCTTTAAGCGAAGGGCATTCGATATAATGATATACGGCCTCGCCCGATAGTAAAGGCGGTTTTACCGCGTCCTCAGGTCCATAAAGACTTGGTGGTACCCGCTGTAAGCATCGAGAAAAGAAAAGACCGAGTGATGAGCGGTTGAGTCAACCATTGGTCAATAGGCGGTGAGGATAGGGTCCCTTGGGCAGGCCCTATTAACCCCCTTGTAGTCCAAACAAAGTCGCCACCGACCGCCCTCTTTATCGGCGAGGACAATATTCGCAACCCATTCGAGTAGTGAACCTCCTTGATTATATTTTCCTTAAGCAATTTCTGCACTTGGTGCGTACAAAGTCCTTACGGTCGGGGCCATGCCCCTTGTTTCTGTCTAACCGGGCTAAAGCCGGGAGTACACTCAACTTGTGAGAAATAACGGCGGGATCAACTCTGGCAGGTCCTCGTGGCTCCATGCGAAGACATCACTTTGTTGGCATGGAGGAGATGGATGAGCGCTTGCTGGTCTTTTCCTCGAGGTCTTTTCCCACCCGAAACTTCTTTCGGGAGATCTCAACTTCTTCAAAGGCTCCGAGACAAGTCGGGGGCAACTTCACCCGTGGGACCAGCTTCCTCTGCGGGTGCCTTCCTCTTAGGCTCGGATGGCCGGGGAAGTTGTGGGGGCAGCGAGGCGAGACATAATTGCCTCGGCCACATTACAGTTGACAAAGATATAGGCATCCCCACCGCAGTGTGAAAAACTAAAGTCGGGGTTCGTACATCACGGCGGACATGGAACTCGGTTTGAGTATGTCGCCCGATGATGGCGTTGTATGGTGTAGGAAGATCCAGGACAATAAAGTCCACAAAGCTCGAGTGACATACCGCTTCTTTTCTTTGGTGATTCCCATCATCATGTAGGGGAGCGTGATTGACCCCAAGGTTGGGATTTCATCCCGTCCTATTCCAAAGGTGGCCCCCTTGCGGGTTGAATCTGTGACAAAGGCACCTTGGCCTCAACCAGTGTGCTTGTAGATCACGTTGGCATTTGCCCCGTATCCATGTAGATTCTGTCAACGTCCCATCCCGCAATACGGGCGGTGATAACCAAGGGGTCAGCGTGCGATGCTTGCCACGAGAGGTGCCATCGCTGCGATGCAAAAGCGAGTAGAGGGTGGTCTATCTGGTAGATCTGCCTCATATGACGGCGTCTTGCCGAAGCGCCTTCGCACCGTGTGATTACGCCGATATGTCCCCTTGCCGGGGATCGGGCAATTCTCCTGACACAGGTTCTGCTGGGAGCGCCCCCGCCTGCGGTCCTCCGGTCGGCGCCCTTCACGGTCACCTTCTCTCCTACGGCCCTCCTCAGTTTGGAGCAAGTACTCCCTGAGTTTGCCTTGAGCCAGCATTTCCCCAATCATGCGCTTGAGCTCAAAACAGTCCTCAGTGTCGTGACCCTTGTCACGGTGGTAGCGGCAAAACTTGTTGCTTTGCCTTGTTATTTCTGGGAGAGGGTGAGGCCAAGTGGGGACCTCCTCTTTTGTTCCAAGGCATGGAGGATGTTGATACGAGACTCCCTTAGCGGGGAAGAGAAATGTACGCCCTCTCCCTCTTGGGGCGTGGGTCTGCCTTTGAGACCTAGGGTCCGGTCGCGAGGGCTGTCCTTTAGCGTCCGCCGTGGCGGCTCGCGAGTGGTCGAGTGACCTCTTCCGTATTCATAAACCATGACGCCGTGCTTAAGAACTGTTCCATATTGGTGGGAGGGTTAGTGTGGACATCCACAAAGAAAAGAGACTCAGCGGAGGCCTTGGATAGCTGCAAGCGGCGAGCTTCTTCTCCCAGATTAGGGACACTGGATAGACTCGGCACAAGCGTTGAATATATTCTCCGAGGGCTCATCCTTTTACGCCGTATCTTAAGAAGGTGTCCCACCGTTTTAGGAGGTGGTTTAGATACCACAAAATGGTTGGAGAAGTTGCGGGATAGTTCCTCAAAGGAATCAAACCGTTTGTCCCGGAGAGTGGTATACCGGTTGGCGGCGGCCCGGTAAGTGTGGAGCTGAAAGCTCTACAGAGCGTGTTGTCGTCTGCCCTTGCTATTGCCATTGCGGAGGCATGTGGCTGGAGATGAATATCGAGTGCAGCAGAGACCATCATAAGCATCCGGCTTAGGCTGTGGCCCAGTCGGAAGGGGGTTTCTAAAACCCTGCGAGTAAAGGTTGGGTCAGAGGTGGTCAGACCCATCACGGAGATATTATGGACACTGGCCCTTTCATCCCTTTTTCCACTTCCTCTAATCGTCTAGTAAGCGCGATAAGTAATGACGAAGAAGGATCGGGGTTACTTACTTGTTGAGGAGGAGTAGGCTGGCGTTCGAGGCTGATTAGTCCGCAGCGTTCCCACGCTATCCGAACGCCCGAAGAGTGGTGGCGAGAGTTTCACGTAAGTTGAAAGCAAGCGCCTCGGTGATCGTTTGCGAAACGGCCGGATCGAGGCTCGTTGGGGGTGTTTAGAGGTGGAGTGTTACGCTCACGAGGCACGTTACGGTTGCGTGGGAGGAGCTTTCCTCCGTTGAGTGAATAGAGAGTTCTCCCGTTGTGGGGAACATGGTTTGGGGATGGCTCCGATGGTGGATCATTGTTCGTATTCGTCACGGGAGGATTCCTCCTTCCTTGGCGACATTCTGTTTGCACTCCGGGTGGTTGGCATGACTTATTACTTGTGGTTTGTAATATGGGTTTATAGTAAGAACTTTCGTTCCCACAGGCAGGCGCCAAACTGATAGTCTCATTTCTAAAGAAGGCCCGGACTCTCAGTTGAAGTGGTGGAGAAGATGATGTTCTTGAGACTCCAAGCTTGCTTGTTATGAGTAATCTGTAAAAGATAGAGAGAATACTCAGAAGTAGCAAGAGAGGAGTGGGGGGGGCGTGTAGTAGCTTACCCGATTTAGGGTGGACATCACCTTATTTATAGAGTGATGCCGGGAGAAGAGCCTCCCAGTTGAAGCCCTTAGACAGGCTGTTGAGATAAGTCTGTGTCAGACTGATTGGAGATAAGGCGGCTGTGATGATGAAGATCTCAGCAAACCGCCTTAGGTGATTCGCTTGTCAGAGAATGTCTGGCGTATGAATCTGGTGAAGATCTCCCGAGGCTCGTGCTGCCCTCCTTATTGGCCGGTTGATGTCGAGACGACCAAGTGGTCTATCTCCAAGTGGAGCAAGTGGCGGGCGAAGGCTGCAAGGCGAAGGCCCAAATAGAATATAGCCAAATAAGGGGTGAGGGTTGCACGAACACAGGTACGAGGGCCTTATGCGGCGGGGCCGGTATAGGCGGGAGGCGGGAGTAAGACCCATGGAGGCGAAGGAGACGGCGAGGGCTCGCCCTAAGACCGCGAGGTGGCCCATGAAGGCCTCGAACGCAAGGGTGAGTATGAGGCGTCGCCCATGCGAGACTTGAGGCCCGCGAGGCGAGACCCCGCGTAGGTGAGGTGGAGACCACAAGGATGAGATTCTTGCGAAGGCTATCTGGAGACCACAAGGATGAGACTTCCTCAAAGGCCTTGTACGATTATAATATGACGCGAGGCGCGTTTGCTTGGGTAGTGTACCAAGATGCCTCCTCACGAGAGCGGAGTATGGGCGGGGTCACTGTACTCCGTTTTTAGTACTTTCTTTGAGGACCGATGTAGCAGCCATAAGTGAAGATCTTTTGTGATCCTTGCGAGTTTTGAGGAGGAGGAGGGGCATTTGCTTGGGTAGTGTACCACACACTTAGCACACCAATCTAGGGGGCTTTGATTCCCTTGGGTTTGATCCATTACTCAACGCTCTCCACTAAAATTGACATGTATAAGGGTTGTGAGGTGTTTTATAAATATATTTGATCTAATGCAAAGCACTAGCTTCATTGCAAAGGAAGTGAAAACAACCTTGATCAAATTGGCGCAATTGCGAGGGAATCGAGTGGAAGTTCCTAGATGTGTTAGGTGTGTGTATTGCAATTTGCATTTCATATTCATCCCTTACATTTTAGTTTAGTTGCAACATGTTTACTGTTTTTCATTTAAATTTTCAAGCATGTTTTTATTCAATAAGGTCCAAGGATGTGTTTGATGAGAGTTCTTTCTTGAGTTTCAGGGTTAATGCGCTCAATTGAAGGTCTAGGATGCATATAGCAAGCCTTGGGAAGAGGGTGAATGGACCTATGAAGAGAAAAGAGTAGAAATAGAAGAGTTGGAGTTCTGTCGAGTGTGTGCGCCGTCTACAACTCTTGGACTAATTGCACGCCCTAATGCGCGCTCAACTTCCATGCACAACAGAGTGCGCAAGGGTTGCGCGCACTCATGTGCGCACACATCAGGGTACGCATAATGAGCGAAGCTACAACGCGCTGGAGAAGAGGAGCCTGCGCACTCTATTGCGCACCCAACTAGAGGGCGCATCGGTCTGCACATGAATAGAGGCAGAACACCAAACTTTTTTCATTTCACCCCAACTTTCATCCAGCCTTTGGTGCAATGCTGATGGAACCTTGGTGACCATCAAACTCTCCAAATTCAAGTGCTCCGGGGCAAGCCTTAGCCTTGCCCCAACTCCATAAGGCATTCCGGGAGCCTACTTTGGCTCCCGATGTATTATCTTCTTTTCTCACTCTCTTTATTGGCTTCCCCTTCAAGCATAGTGGATAGTAGATATACCTAGAGATGAGTATGCATGCCTCAAACACACCCTTCTCTAGGTATCTAACAAGGCTATATGTAAGATATGATGAGTGTTGTATGTTTTCGATGATGGAATGAGCTTGTTAGAGTATTTAGCTTGAGTTCTAGTATAGACGAATCTTCCTTGTAGGAATGTCTTGATTAACCTTGTGTGAAATTCTATGGTGAGAGTTGCATGGTTCATCTTGGATTAAAGTTGGTTTTATGAGCACATGGGTCTTGCTTAGGAGAACTGGAAACCTAGGTTAATGGAATTTGTAGAAACATGATTTAGCTAGTTTATGAATGAGACTTGCTAGGTGGTTTCCTATTATTTGTACTTTAAGTTTAGTCTTAAATTGAAGGTATCTAGGAGCTTAGGGGTCAAAACCATCCTCGTTCTTGGCCGCTCGATTTAAGGTTAAACGTAATGTACAAATATTCATGGGTGCACTTTAGGTGGCTATGGTAGGGATGATACTTTAGACATCTGAGCGGAGACACTGTTTGCATGACCTCTTGTCACTCTCTCAATTATCCATCCTTTATGTACAGGACACCATCCCCACACCTTGATGGTAGCCTAATGTTTGTACTTTGAACTGGAGGACATACAAAGTGATGCTTTGGACATGGGAACGGAGACCCCGTTTTTGTGGCCTCTTGCCTATCCTTTGTATGCAGGTTGGAAGTACAAATATGTATTCAATCACACCTTAAGTTGTTGTGTGTGCAAACACACACACATTTCTACTATGTTTAAGGCATAATTACTCATCATTTGAGCTTATTTTGTGATTATAGATGCTCTTTTGCTTATTATTGCATAAGATTCTTTGTAGGAGCACATATGCGGTGGATATGGAGCTAAATGCAACAAGATCAAGACTGAAAGGGAGTGGAAGCAGTTTGGAAGACCCACAACAAGTCTTGGATCAAATGGAGAGGAGAAGATGAAGAAATGAAGAGGCAGAGGCTGTGCGCGCTAAACGTGCGCTCAACATGTGGCGTTGGCCGAATTCATTAATGACGTGGCACAAGGGATTTCAAACTGAAAACATTGAAAGACTTGAAGCTCGAATGAACATGCATGGGCCATGCGCGCCCGATAGAGCGTGCATAATGCTAAAGGCTGTGCGCGCTATGTCGAAGCGTGTGCGCACTCTGCGCGGTGTCTGGAGCTGAAGGGACCAAGGGCGCACGAAGAAATGGCCTACGCACGGCCAAATGCGCGCTCAACTTGCGCGCCCACTGAGCACGCATACTCTGTCAGCAGCAAGGAAACTTCTAAGCTTATCCGTTCCAGCTCACATCCAACATATTTTTAGGACCCTTTTAGCCTTATTTTAAGTAGCCCAAGTAGCCCAATCTGTTAGGGGCACTTTGGGGACATCTTTTTAGTATAAATAGACACTTTCACCTAGGTTTTCACATCTTTTGAGGAGACTCATTTCAGACCTACGAATTTGAGTAATACAACAGCCTTTGGGCTCTGGTTTTTCTTCAAGTCATGGGGCTTTTAGCCCCTTCAATCCCAAGAGCATGAGGGATTGAAGGAGGCTCTTGTGGATCTTCACTTTGGGGAGATTTCTCTTACTCTCTCTCTCTCTTACTCTCATTATTTGTGCCTATGCTTGCTGTCTTTTCCTATTACAGCATGTTTAGGAGTGAGTTTAGATCTATGTCTTAGTATCTAGCTTGCTTAGGGTTGATTGCTTGTTTCTATGCATGATGATTATCTATGATGTTGATTCCTTAGAACTCTGGCATGTTTAGGTGAGTAGTTTGCTGATCACAAACTACCCACCTCTAGGTGTTCGATTGAATGCTCGAGAGAGCATTTGATTGAACATTGACCCGAGGAGTCAACTGACTTGCACACTACGAGTTAGAGATAACCGTAGGAGCAAGTTGGTGGTACAGGTTCAGCAGCAATTAATGACTCCGGAGTGTGATTGGAGACCTCGAAAGAAGGCTCCAGCTGCTTTTTGAGAGATGGAAAGGCTGCTAGTTCGAGATGGAAACAACCCGATATTAGAAACTCACCTCTAGACATCGCATAGAACTTGCAACACCCTCACTGTTTTGATGTAGTATCATGAGTAGGAGTAGGTAGAGGTCGCTTTCTCATAGGGATTAGTGTTGTTGAGGGGGCACCGAGAGGTTTCACCTAACCTTAGCATGCATGAACACCCTAGGGAACCCTATAGTTGAGAGTCCACAAGTCTGAAATCATGCTCACATATGCATATCATGCCTCTATCCGCTTCATGTAGTTGCATTTTACTTGCACACACTTGGCACACCAATCTAGGGGGCACTCCGATTCCCTTGGGTTCCAACAATTGACATGTACAAGGGTTGTAAGGTGTTTTATAAATGTATTTGATCCAATGCAAAGCACTAGGTGCGTTGCAAAGGAGGTGAAAGAATGGGCAAGGGGCATGGGTCACCTCCTTGCCTCTTCACCATATTTTGATAATTAATTAATTAGTTAATTAATTTCCTATTAGACACAATTATTTATTTATTCCTTTTTAATTAATTACTTAATTGAAAGGCAAAGGCATGAGACATGTCTCATGGACCAAGGGCATTGGTTGCAGCCCTTGGTCTTAGGGACATGTTACTTCGCAAATGAAAGGGCATTGTGCCCTCTCATTGGCAGCCCATCCTCCTCTATAAATAGAGGGAGGATGCGCCATTTCTATCCATCCCACAACCAGCATTGGTTCTCTCTTCTCTCCTCATACTTCCTCTTCCAAACTGGAAGGCATTCTAGGAGCATTGTGAGTGGAACTCACCTTGGAGACAAATCATCTTCAAGCCGCCCTTAAGGTGTTCCCAGGCCGAGTCTTCTACATCAGCAAGGAGCAAGAATCTCTAAGATTCTTAAGCTGCGTCCAGAAGAAAGGTACACATCCTTAATCCTTTCTTCGGTATTGATGAATGCGAACATGAGAAGCATGTTAAAGATGATCCTAAAATCAACAAAAACGACCTTGATCAGTTTGTCACACAAAAATTAGCTAATCTATATATATATATGGTGAATTGACAAGGTCCAAAAAGAAATCAAAGAAAAATGAGATTGTTATAAAGATCTTCCAAAATGCCAAAATGAAGAAGCTTTCACAAGGTATAAGGTAGTAAAAAGGACTTTCTAAAACTAGTAAGGGAAGCCCGTTCTATAGTATTTGAGGAGTTGAACAATAAGTTAGGCATAAGGGAACCATTCTTAAAGGTCACTAGATGAGAGTCTCGCTTCTTAAAGCAAGTATTACTTACTACTAAGTCATAAGCTAATGCAAAGTCTATGACTGCACTCCCTTCCTTGTTTCTGTCCGAAAAACCTAAGCCCCCATGCACTTTCTCATAACCCGAGTTATTCTTACCTACATGCCCGTTGAAATCTCCTCCAATGAAGACTTTCTCACTAGTCGGTATTTCCTAAATCGGGCTATCCAAATCTTCCCAAAAGTTTCGCTTAGTCTCACTATCTAATCCTATTTGGGGTGCATAAACACTAATTATATTAAGAATCTCTACTCCTACTACTAGTTTTATCATCATAATCGTATCGCTTATTCTCTTTACCTCTACCACATCTTCCTTGAGACTTTCATCTAAGACTATACCAACCCCATTTCTATTTTATTGCTTACTTGAGTACCAAAGCTTAAAACCTGAGTTACCTAGTTCTCTCGCCTTTGCTCCTATCCACTTTGTTTCCTAAAGACATGCTATGTTAACCCTTCTTCTACTTAAGGTGTCTACTAGCTCTATGGGTTTTCCAGTCAAAGACTCTACATTAAGTGTTGCTACCCTCAACCTCCTACGCCGGACTAGTTTCTTTACCCCCAATTGTCCATTTAAGTGGGGGAACCCTTGCCTATTTGTAACCACATCCTGACACTGATGCAGTGCGTCGTGTGTAGAGGATGCCCTAACTCGAGTAATTGCAGGATTCATGTTCATAGATGTGAGAAGTTTTTAAGTTGGCCGTCGACTAACCACCCCCTCCTCCTTTATCCAGGCTTGGGACTGGCAACCCGAGAAATTCTATATCGTTAGAATTAAATTTATTATTCATTTTTAAATTTTTATAATAATTATAGAGTTTGATTGTTTAATTTAATTCATTGAACTATATTATTTACAAATGCTTCGAAATTCAATTTTGCAATATGAAGCAAGTTGAAATTTATTTGACTGCATACTTCTAATATTTTATATTGATTTATCATCATCATGAATATCCGTTATTGATTTATTGGATATTTTTTATAACAATATTAAAACATATTCAAATACGTGATGATGATCTTGGACATTGTTGGTGTGAGCGGTTCCGATGATAGGAACATATCCAATTGTGGAAAGACATATGACACTAGTCAAGGCAATAATTGTACAAATGGTATTGAGCTTTCTCCATTGTTCTAATGTGTCAAACGTTTCATGTTCAAATGGTGCATTTGACATATGAGGAAAGGTTTTGATAAATTATCATTTCACACAACTATTTTTGAAATATTGGTGGAGATGAATTTGTTTTTTTAGAATGAATTATTTGTCTTATTCAATTCAAGGTTTGTTTATTTCATTCCACATGAAGAATTTTTCTAAAAAAATCACGAAAATCCTTTTAATTTAGTTTTTCAACTTACAGTGGGAGATTGAAAAAAAAAAAGCAAAAACTCTTAGGAAAAGAGAAATATTTTGTTGGTGTTGGAAGGGAGAAAAAATCTTCAAGTAAGAGAAATCCTTTTGTTACCTTCGGATTTGGAAACTTTCATTGTGAAAGAAAGTTCTCTGTTTCCATCAAAAAAAAGAAAATTTTCTTTATGGAAGAAAAATAATTTTGTTGCCTTCAGAGATGGAATCACTCTTCGTGAGAGAAATATGTCGGTTGCCTTGGATATAAATCGAAAAATAATTATTGGGATTATACGTTTGAGAAACTCAAACTTTGTCTCATATGAAGAAAACAGAATAATTTAGAAGTTTGTGGGAAAAGATCATAAATGATTTAAGGCTCACACGGGAATCTAAAATTGTTTGTGAAAAAATTGTGAGATATTTTGGCATATTTGACTTTAGCATAAGTCTAAATAATGCTATTATGTGATGATTTGGGATAAGTCTAAATATTAAGATGGATGAAACAAATTTTACAAAATAAAAAACCGAAAAAGTTGCGTTAAAAGAAATGCAAGAATGGAATGTACAATATCATTGCGCCGTGGTACGATTTGTTTGAAAATGATCGCTTGAAGAAAAAAATGTCAAAACGACACAATAAAATTAAAGTATGCCAAATATGGAAAATACCCGAAATTGTGAAGGTGACTCTAAGAACCCCATAGTATGTAAAAAAATCACATATAGAACCTAATGTATGTTAAATGTGGCATATACACCCAAAGTATGTCAAAGATGACAAAATGTCCCTAAATGTTAAATGTGATAGGAAGAGTCACAAAGTATGTCTAAAGTCACATAAAGACCTTAAAGTATCAAAGTATGTGGAAGACAACAGAAATGTCTGAAAATGTGTCTAAGGGGCAAACTTGTTATATGATTGAATCATATAAGTGATGGTAAAGTAAGGAGATCATCCTACAAATACTTGACAGTGTGGGGGTTGCTTTGCAAAAACGTGATTGGTTTCTTGTAAATAATCCGAAAGAAGAGAACGGATGGACACAAGACAAGAAATGTGATCAAATTGCATAATTCTTTACAAGGATGAATGACTAGTAAAACTATAAAGATCATAGTGATGGAGGAACATGTTAGTTAGAAAAAGAATAAGGAAGTCACATGCAGAATTTTTACGGAGAGAAACCATAAAAGTAAAATTGATTCTATTTTAAATAGAATTACCTGTGGGTGATATGAGAAAATTAAATGGTTTCATTGATTTGTAAGTCTTTTACTTGTGACTAAAGATACAACTAACGAGAAGACCTATCATGAGGGAGACTAACTATATGTTAGTTGATGCGATCACGTAGACGCTTGACGCGATCTCGCGTAATCACAATCGCACCGGATCTAGCCCGAAGGAGTCACTAGAACTGGGAAGGATAAATTCGGCCTCAAACACCTCCCAACTACGAGATTGGGCAATATTTGAGATAATCCATGGGGAAGATGGAAGATCTAGCACCTCTTAACTACGAGGTTAAGCAATACTAGATATTAAACTCGATGATAAACACCAAGGTGGTGGCGGAAGGTAGCAAGGGGTGAGAACCGAAGCTTGAGGAAATAAACCTCTCAAGTGTTTTACATATGTTCTACCTTTTCTAGGAGCCTGTTGTCCCTTTTATAGGAGGGAGAAGTGGACAGGCTCTTACACATGTGCATGCATGCCAAAAGCATAAAGTGTTTTTGCATGCATGTCATCCTAAAAGGAAAAAGGTAAAAGCTAACCTAAAAAGGTATTCTCATGTCTTTTGTACATAAAGTAAATATTTGTACTCCCAAGTATCTTCATTAAAAGGAGGGAGTGTTCCGGATTGGCTTGGAATGGTTGGCCGGATTGTTGGGCATAGGTGGCTTCGCCTCGGGGCTTCGCCTAAACTGGAAGACTTCGCACTGAAGGCTTCGCCCTCGCCTGGGAGCTTCACAGAGACGGCTTCGCCTTCGCCTGGAAGCCTCACATAGAGTCCTTGCCTTCGCTTTGAAGACTTCACGTTGGAGGCTTTGCGTGAGGCCTTCGCCTGGAGGCTTCGCCTTCTCCTGGTCAGGCGACTGCCTGAATCATGGATTGAGCCGCCTGGGCCTCTGAACCTCCTCGCCAAAAAGGGGGTGCTCCGAGCTTCATTCGCCTTCCTCTTCGAACTTGAAACTTTGTTGTCGCTTGTGGATCCCATGATCACATCATTAGTGTTGGGTAAAGTACACTTTTAGTCACTTAGCTTCTGCGTGTGTCCTATTTTGGTCTCAATTTAAGAATTCGTCCTATTTTAGTTTTGAATGTTTGGTTTTCTGACTTATTGAAGTCCTACCGTTAATTTATCAGTTAAGTTTGTCGTTAAATTGATTCAGATATCAAAATGCCCTTTTATTAATTTTTAATTTACCACTAATTTTATAAAACACATTTCTCCTCATTAAAAAAATGTACAACTTTACTCTCTTCACCAGCACCTACACCATCCCTCTCTTCCCTTTGGATCTAGGTCATGGACAGCAAGCCTCCATGGATGCTGCCGCCAGATTCATGCACACAAGAGTGGCGGTGGTGACCCAATCTAGCCAAGTTACACCATGAACATGCTATTTAGCATTTTAGTCACAACACCATAAACTAGCATAAGTGAAGCAGCAAGCAGCCAAAATCAATGGATCTAAAAATAAAAGATCAAATAACGAAAATCAATTGTTGTTGGTAGCCAAAACCCGATTCAACCTAAGCTAAATTTCCAAAAATCAAGTGCCATAGCAATCAATTGTTGCTCGTAGATCACCAAAGCGGACGATCAAGCAATAAGCAAGAAAAGAGGAGGAAAAGCCATGAAAGATAATCGGAAGCCATGGAAGTCTTGTTAATTTCGCCTCTTTTGGATCTTTGAATCTGTGGGACAAATAACGAGTGACAACAGAATGTGACGTAGATGCCATTCTTTAAAGAAAGAGGAAGTGTCGGTGGCAGAGAAGGTGTGACAAAAGCGGCGGTTGTTAAAGACCAAATTTCCCCCTTCATGCCCAGATTTTCCTTCTTCCTCATCAGTAAGAACGAAAGGAAAAGAGAAGAGGGTGTGAAAAGAGGGTTTTAAAGTTTGAGGTTAAAGTGAACTTTTATTAAAAATTTAATGACCATAGTTTAAGTTAATGTGTAATTAGGTTAATATATAAGGGGCAATTACGTAAATATAACTTATTTAACGGAAAACTTAATTGATGATTTAGCGGTAGGACTACAATAGATTAAAAAGCCAAAACTATAGGATTGACTTTATGGAACCATAAACCAAAGGATTAAATAGAGAGTTAGTTATGAAATTAACAAAATGAATGAGGTTAAGCCTATGGATGGAAAAAAATCTTGTTTTGGATACCCAACCTAGTTGACTGGAGATCCCAAGATATTTGTTCAAATGGGACAAACCAAATTATAAGACTCGATGTGATCACTATAAGGGATAACCTCAAACTCATTCCTGTTATGAAACAGTGATGTGGACCAAGATAACAATTTCTTGCTTTAATGGTTTTTAAGTAAGTAATCAGGTTACTTAAAACTTAAGAAATCACTTATGTGAAAGAGAGAAATGGAGCTAGGACATCATGCTTTGTGGTGACTTTTAAGGTGCCTATAATGGTGACCTTTAAGGTGGCTATAATGGAGGCCTTTAAGGTGCTATTTATGATGCATTTTATTGTAATCTTTATGGTGAATGTTATGATAGCATTATGGTGTCCATTGACATGCCTTTTATGTTGGCATTATGGTACCCTTAATGGTTAGGTTCATCCCTACTGCTATAAAATGAAACCTCCTCCAACAATTTTAGACCTACCAAAAAAAATCTCTCACATCTCTAAATATCCACTTTTCTCTCTTCAAGTTTTGTTAAAGGTTTCTCTTACATACATTTTGGTATTCATCATGTTGCAATGTTCAAATTCACCGCTGAGAGAAGTTTGGTGCAATATCACTTCACGTCTTCTGTTGTATCTTGGGAGACAGACTCTCATCGAATCTCGAGCACTCGTACCGGAAGGGGCGAATCTATTTTAACGAGATTGTGTGAAGCACAAGCCTCAGAACTCCATCGAAATTTGGTTTTGGATTTTCAATTCTTCTTTGATTCTATATTGTTAGAATTAAATTTATTATTCATTCTATTTTTTCTAATAATTATAGAGTTTGAATGTTTAATTTAATTCTTTGAATTATATTATTTACAAATTCTTAGAATACAATTTTGCAATATGGAGCAAGTTGAAATTTATTTGATTCTGTACTTGTAATATTTTTTATTGATTCATCATCATCAAGAATATTCAGTATTGATTTATTGGATATATTCTATAACACCTAGAAAAGTAGAAATAAAGCCATATGAGCAGGCGGGCCCACAATGGGGGCATGTGCCCCCCAATAAATTTCTACAAATTATGGTCGTAATGGTAGTATTTTCTGACATAAATAAAATATATGGACCATTTTGAAAACTGTTACATAGTTTTAGGGCCAACTAGCATTTCAAGCAAAAGAGACGAATGCGATGGCCGCGCACAACCTGCAATGAAATGGGTTAAATGCTTATGACGTCCTATAACTATTCCTAATTGTTTATTTGAGTCATGAAATGTTTTATTTTGTCATATAAGTCTTAAAAGTGTTGGTAAAATGTCAAGAATTTGTCCTAAATAATTATAATATAGGTAACCATTATTAAATATAATAAATTGATTTTTCCTAACAAATAAAACTTTAGTATTTTGTAAAATTGAAACATTCAATCTCGGTATTTTGAACGGATAAACATAGTTAAAATATTTACGCTATTTAGTTCAAATTGTTTAAAAAAGTTGATACACTTTAAACTTTTAAATAAACTACAATTTTGTACTTGAAGTTAAATAATCCAAATGATTATTATCTAGTGTGACACTCTGCTCTCCTCCAAACACACTTTTCTTTATACTTTTTACTTGTTATTCAAATATTTTCTATATTTGAATTATGGATATATAATGTGAAATTTCTAAATTACTAGATTTTAATCTAAAAAAATTAAAAATAGGAAAGAAACTGTGCCCCCACATATAAACTTTTTGGGCCTGCCACTGCATATGAGTGCTTAGCCATCCCAACCTTTCCTTGGTGCATATATGCCAGTGCCTTCACTTTACCTATTGCCTCACTAGTTACTTACCCAAGTAGATAAAGCTTAAAGATTCTTACAACTGCAAGGGCGTTGAAAAAAATCCTGAGCTTAATCGGAAATATTATAGAAAATGATTGAGTTTAGTTATTTAATAAAACCATAGAGTAATCTTTCAAAATCTTGCAGGTTTTTACTTTTGACTTTTGTCTGCTCCAATATATTAATTGGACCAACTTAACTATAAATTTACATGTAAGAGCATATAATGTATAAATATAACTCAAGCAAACTGTTATGGTTGCTGCTCAATTTGTCATCATTATGTAATTCAGATATCTTTTAGTAGAACCATATGGAATGTGCATTGCTAATTGCATATGAGATACGCAAGCTTGGATAGAAATGCCATGACTTTTGTTGCTTCTTGAACAAGTTGTATACTTATTTTTGTGGCGAGAGGATACGGTGCGCCCATTCTTATGGTGAGTCTCGTGCGCCCACCTCTCATTATTCACAAAATTGCCATCAATTTGCGGCTCTAGTTCCGTCGAATATCACTCTCCACTGCCACCTTCCTTCAACGTCAATTGCAACAAGGCCAGTCACCACAAGCCTCCCTCCGCCACCAATGACAACCGTTCCATGCCCACCACCGCCACCGACGACGGCCTTTCTATGTTAACGGCAGACAAGCTTTTGGAGGCTAAAAGCGTCGACACTACGAAATCCGACCATGCCGAAGTATCCAATCGCTTCCTGAGGTGCCGGCGATCAATTCCCAACAATTTCCTCAGCTGAACGACGCGATTCATATCTCATGATTCGGAGCTGCAACCTGCTACACATGATGTAATTATGATGCTCCTACATACCTTAATGATGCACATGTGACTCATTATGATGCTCTTACGTACCTTAATGTCTCGAGCTGGTTGCATAATCAGTAGGAAAAAGTGCATCATATTTATAAGTGATGACATCGTAGTTGAGAGGAGCACATCAATCTTGTCCCCAGACATCATTTTGAAAGGTTAAAGAAAACGGGTTAACATTTGTCATGAGAGCGAGTGTGATGTGATCACGGGGGTAAGTGATCACGCGTTCGGATCTAGCTTGAAGGAGGCGGTTTTGATATGATCACACAAGGGTTGTATGATCATGAGCTTTGATCTAGCTTGAGTGAGGAAGAACTCCAAAGAAATGGAGCCTCAAATTCGGCAATGGGAGGGATGGAATGGAACCTAGAACCTTTTGACTACTTGATCAAACAATGCTAGGTATTTAATTGGACCCTCTTGCATGGATCACTAATGGATTGATGAAGCAAGATTTGAGAACAAATGAAGAACAATGGCCTTGTATTTTCAGCAACAAGAGTTCTTACAAAAATATGTTCTAGGTTGCAAAATGGTCTCCTAGCCTAACTAAAATGGTGAGGGAAGGGAGGAGAGAGATAGCCTAGAGACAAACCTCCTAAGATTAAGGTGGGTGAAGTGAGGGGATGGATGGGAAGGGTTGAAACCCTTTTCTCTAATTCCCATAAATCATATAACTCATATTTATGAAGTTATATGGTTTATAGAAACCAAAGAATTTACAAAAGGTGCTGAAAATGGAAATTAAAACCACAAATAGTGATAGTCAACAAAAATGGCTAGGTTTCAAAAGTGGAGGGAAGCTGAATTCGGGGAGCCAGGCGATCGCCTGATCCAGGGTTTGGATCGCCTGGTCCTTGCCTGATCACCTGCCCAACATTTCGAGGAGCCAGGCGATCGCCTGATCCAGGGGTTGGGTCGCCTGGTCCTCGCCTGGTCACTTGCCCTTCACGGTTTGACAAGCCATCATGGGCTGGGCGATCCCGATCCAGGGCTGGTTCGCTGGTCTCGCCCAACCACCCGCCTATCATTGTTGATGGAGGTCGGCGACCGCCTGGATGGTGAAAGGGGTCGCCTGGAGTGTTGCCCGATAGAGTTGTCTAGGCGACCGTGATCCAGAGCTGGTTCGCTGGTCCTTCGCTTGAACGGGCGACCGCCTGGTCCAGGGTTGGGGTCGCCCGAGCTGTCGCACGAGAGAGTGGTAAGGATGATGATCTCCAATGAGTTGGGATGCCTTACCACTTGAACACCCAAGTCTTGCAGCTTGTTGACCCGTGCTTGGTCTTCCTCCCGCTCCTCTCCTTGAGCCACGATCCTCATAAATGCTTGGAGCTTCTCTTGTAGCTTCTTGGATCGAGCCCTTGTCATGGGACCTCCTAGTCCTTGGAAAGGATTTGGCACTTCTTTTGGAGGCTCGGGGATCACTTGGTCGATGTCCACATCATTCCCTCCCACTTGGAAGGAATCCGACCTCGGATTCATCTCTTCAAGTTCACCTTCATAAGGAATAAGATCACAAATATTAAAAGTAGCATGCACATTGTATGAACCATCACTAGGCAACTCAAGCATGTATGCATTGTCATTAATTTTCCTTGAAATCCTAAAACGCCCATCCCCTCTAGGTGACAACTTGCTCTTTCGTGCTTGGGGAAACCTTTCTTTCCTTAGGTGCAACCACTCCCAATCCCCTTCCTCAAATGACCGAAACTTCCTACACTTATTGACCCTCCTAGCATAAGATTCATTGATTTTCTCTAACTGTTTGTGAACCTTAGCATGCAAGTCTCTCATTTGTTGGGCCTTTCTTTTACCATCTACATCAAGTTGTTCAACATGTTCCAATGCAATCATGTCCAAAGGAGCTAAAGGATTGAACCCATATACAACCTCAAATGGACTATGGGATGTAGATGAATGGAATGCTCGGTTATATGCAAATTCTACATGAGGCAAGCATCTCTCCCACTCTTTCAAATTACTCCTAAGGAGGGTTCTCAAGATGGTTGTCAAGGTCCAATTAGTCACTTCCGTTTGGCCATCGGTTTGAGGATGGCTTGATGTAGAATACATCAAGCTCGTTCCCAACCGATTCCAAAGAGTCCTCCAAAAGTGACTAAGGAACCTTGAGTCCCTATCACTCACAATAGATCTAGGCAAGCCATGATACTTCACAATATCCTTGAAAAACAATTCGGCCACATGAGATGCATCATCAGTTTTGTGACATGGAATAAAATGTGCCATCTTAGAAAACCTATCCACTACCACAAAAATTGCATCATGACCCTTAGAAGTTCTAGGCAACATACTAATATCAACCCAAGGAATGGAAGGAGTAGGGAGAGGGGTGTACTTCCCTTTCGGTTGTAGAGTAGCCTTGGCGCGGTGGCATGTCACACACTTGGCACAAAGCTTAGCAACGTCTTTCTTCATGCCCGGCCAATAGAAATTCTCCTTGGCGGCCTCAAGTGTCTTTTGGACACCAAAGTGCCCCATGAGTCCTCCACCATGCGCCTCCTTGAGGATGACCTCCCGCATTGAGCTCCTCGGCACACACAACCTCTTATACTTGAACAAGAAACCGTCAAATACATAGAAGCCATTTCGGCCTTCTTTAGCACAATCAACAAAAATTTCACCAAAGTCTAAATCATGCGCATACATGCTTTTCAAACATTCAAATCCAACAACTTTGGTGTCAAGAGTCATGAGTATAGCATATCTCCTAGAAAGTGCATCGGCAACTACATTTTCTTTGCCCTTCTTGTATTTAATAACATAGGAGAAAGATTCTATGAATTCTACCCATCTCACATGCCTCTTGCTCAAGTTACCTTGCCCTTGGAGATACTTCAAGGACAAATGATCTGTGTGGATCACAAACTCCCTAGGTAGCAAATAATGACTCCATACCCTCAATGATCTTACAAGAGCATATAGCTCTTTGTCATAGGTAGAGTAATTCAAAGTAGCTCCACCTAGCTTTTCACTGAAAAATGCAATGGGACGGCCTTCTTGATGCAAAACCGCACCAATGCCTATCCCACTTGCATCACACTCAACCTCAAACACTTTATCAAAATTTGGAAGAGCAAGCAAGAGTGCATTGGTTAACCTAGACTTCAATTCATTAAAAGACTTTTCTTGTGATTCACCCCATTCAAAGACTACATTCTTTTTAGCCAATTCATGCAAAGGGGCGGCTATGGTTGAAAAGTCTCTAACAAATCTCCTATAGAAACTAGCAAGCCCTAAAAAGGATCTCACTTCAGTTAAAGAACTAGGAGTAGGCCAATCTCTAATTGCACTCACCTTACTCTCATCCACCTTCACTCCATCTTTCCCAACAACATACCCAAGAAAATTAACTTCATCCGAAGCAAAGACACACTTTTCATATTTAGCATACAACTTCTCTAACCTAAGTGTATCAAGGACTTGCCTCAGATGCTCAACATGATCAACATGATTCTTGGAGTATACTAATATGTCATCAAAGTACACAACCACAAATCTACCTATCAATTTCCTCAAGACATGGTTCATTAGGCGCATGAAAGTACTAGGAGCATTGGATAGACCAAATGGCATGACATTCCATTCATACAATCCAATTTTAGTCTTAAAAGCAGTTTTCCATTCATCTCCTTGTTTCATTCTTATTTGGTGGTATCCACTCCTAAGATCTATCTTAGAAAACACACATGCACCATTCAGTTCATCTAACATGTCATCCAAACGAGGTATAGGGTGGCGATACTTTCTGATGATTGTATTTATGGGTCGACAGTCCATGCACATTCTCCACGTTCCATCACTCTTTGGGACAAGAATGACCGGCACTGCACAAGGGGAGAGACTCTCCCGGATGAACTCCTTCTCAAGTAGCTCTTGTACTTGAGCCTGGATATCTTTGGATTCTTGTGGGTTGGTTCTGTAAGCTGCCTTGTTGGGCAAGGGAGCCCCGGGAAGGAGGTCGATTTGGTGTTCAATGCCTCGGTATGAGGGAAGGCTTTGAGGCTCGTGGAAAACATCATCAAACTCCTTGAGGACTTCCTGCACATACAAAGGAAGAGAAGCTATGTTATCAAGAGTTAGCATGCATTGTTTTGGAATCATGAGAAAACAAGTTTTGTTTGAAACCAATGCTCTTTTCAAATCTTTCTCTTTGGCCATTGGAAGGTTACTCTCTTGTTTTCTCTCGTTTTTCTTAGTGTTTCCCTTATGCACACTCTCCTTTTCTTCTCTCAAGGTTGCTTGAACCTTCTCATCACTTTCTCTCTTCTCACTCCCTTTTCCCTTCCTTTTGCTTGCGGCCTTGTTGGCCAAATGAACTTGGTCTTGGAGGGCTTGGGTGGGGGTGAGGGAAGTAGGGTGAAGGGCCGGCCAAGATGGGTGAGAGTGTACTTGTTGGCCTTGCCATAATGTATGGCCTCCTTGTCAAATTGCCATGGTCTTCCAAGGAGGATGTGGGTTGCTTGCATTCTCACCACATCACACATGATCACATCTTCATACTTGCCTATTTTGATAGGCACTTCCACTTGCTTTACCACCTTCACATGGGATCTATCATCAACCCATTGAAGTTGGTATGGCTTCGGATGAGGGAGTGTTGGAAGACCCATTTCATTGACCATATCTTCACTTGCCGCATTGACACAACTTCCTCCATCTATGATGAGACTACACAAAGTCCCCTTAACCAAAGCCCTTGATTGAAAAAGGTTTTCTCTTTGGCTAACCTCGGTCACACTTGGCACACTTTGCAAAACCCTCTTGGTTACCAAGATGTGACCTTCGAGGGCAACTCCCCTTCTTCCTCCTCTTCTTCTTCATGTGGAAGCTCAAGGTGAACCTCCTCTTCATCCTCACTTGAAATGTCTCCACTAGGCCGAATCACCATGACTCTCTTATTTGGGCACTCTTTTGCATAATGCCCCTTGCCCAAGCATTTGAAGCATTCGATGCTCCTTGTATGTTGAGGTGGGTTTTGGGACTTGGGGTAAGTGTTTGGCCGTGGGTGTTGGGTGGAAGTTGAAGTTTGGTAGGGTGGAGGCCGCGGGTTGGATTGGCTTGGATGAAGTGTGGGTTTTGTGGTGGAAGCTTGGTAAGGCTTGGTTGAGGTAGGTTTAGGAGAGGGGTTAGGTTTACTCCATGAACTCCGGGTGGGTGTATAATAGGAGTTGTATGAACCTCCTCTTCTCATTTGTTTTTCCACCTTGATAGCCTTGTGAACTAGGTCTTGGTAGTCCCGGTAGTCACAAAGCTCCACCGTCTTGGCAATATCCTCCTTCAACCCATATAAGAACCTTGCCATTTTGGCTTCAAGACCTTCCTTGACATTTGCCCTCATCAAGGCACTCTCAAGGTCTTTTTGGTAGTCCTCCACACTTCTATTCCCTTGAGTCAAATGTTGTAACTTTTGTGCACAATCCCGGTTGTAGTAGCTTGGTACAAATCTTCTTCTCATTGCTCTCTTCAATTCCTCCCAAGAAGAGATGGGAAGATCTCGGTTCCTAGCCCTCTGATGGTGCTCTTGCTCCCACCAAGTGAGGGCATAGTCTTGAAACTCTATTACAACAAGCTTCAAGGTAGTGGCTTCATTGTACCCCATCACATCTATAACCCTTTCGGTTTTGGCAAGCCAAGTGAAGAACTCTTCCGGGTCACTTGATCCATAAAATGAAGGTATTTGAAGCTTGACATTGTTGAGGACTTGTTGGTCTTGTCCTTGCCCTCTTGCCCCAAGGTTTCGGTTGAAACCCCTATGAACATTGCCAATTTCGGCTTCTTCCTCTTCTTCTAGGTCTCTCTCAAGATAGGCTTTTTCTTGTGCCCTATCTTGGAAGACCTTCCTTCTTGCTCCTCTATTCGGCCCCTCCTCACAATAATCCTCTTGTTCATCCGGAATGTCATGAACAAAAGGTGCACTCCTTCTTTGTTGAGTGGACCGAGAAATGGAAGTTTGTTGGTGTTGCTTGGGAGAGGGTTCAATGGTGGTATGTGTATGACCACCAAAGCCCCTAGGTGTCCCGGCTTCCTCTTGGTGCCGAGATGATGATGGTTGCTTCCCTTGAGCCACCTCAAGCTTAGTTAGCTTGGCTCCCAAGGTGGCTTGTTGAGTTTCGAATACTCAAATCTTTGCTCAATCCCATCCAACCTTGTATTAATTTTTGGAGGGCTGCCAAGAGGTCAAGTTGGGTTGGATGAGGGGGTGACGGTGAATCCACGGGTGAAGTCATTCCTACAACAAAGAAGATTGCCTCCGTGGCAATTCACAACAAGTATATATATATGCACACAATCCTCTCACACTCCCTAAGTGTTTACACTCGTCTCTCGTGTTTGGAACTCAATGAACTTCACAAGTCTCAATTCTAGTCACCAATCTTCTATTAAGATCAAATGCAAACACACAAAGAGAGTCCAATGAAAGTCTAGCAAAATCCGAAAATAAGCAATGCAAAAGTTCTAGTTACTTGAACTAGGGTTTTGAGAAATGAGGTTGGTTGGTGGTTGAAAGAAATTAGGTGTGATATAGAAAGGCTCTTTTACAATCACAAACACCTTTTGTGCAAGTTCATAAAAGATTTTTGGATCAAAGTTACTATTCACATGTGTTTGACATGAACTTCACATGAACTTTGCATGAACACCAAGAACACTCAAGAACACCAAGAACACTCAAGAACACCAAGAACACTTTTGCATTTCTTTTCAATAGAAACTCTTTTTCAATACTTTCTCTCTCTTCAAATCCGAAATTCTTTTTCTTTTTCACAACACTTCAACAATCACATTCAATCATTAACTTTGCCCTAATCACATGAACCAAACAAGCTTGTCCTAGGCACTTGAACCACTCACAAATTTTGGCCTCTCACAAGAGATACCAACTGAATTTTTCTTCAAGTTTTGAAAAGGAATTCAAGAGGTTAACTTGAAGAAAATCACACAAACAACATTTACCTCATTCAAGCAAGTTGGCTCTGATACCACTTGATATGATCACACAAGGGTTGTATGATCATGAGCTTTGATCTAGCTTGAGTGAGGAAGAACTCCAAAGAAATGGAGCCTCAAATTCGGCAATGGGAGGGATGGAATGGAACCTAGAACCTTTTGACTACTTGATCAAACAATGCTAGGTATTTAATTGGACCCTCTTGCATGGATCACTAATGGATTGATGAAGCAAGATTTGAGAACAAATGAAGAACAATGGCCTTGTATTTTCAGCAACAAGAGTTCTTACAAAAATATGTTCTAGGTTGCAAAATGGTCTCCTAGCCTAACTAAAATGGTGAGGGAAGGGAGGAGAGAGATAGCCTAGAGACAAACCTCCTAAGATTAAGGTGGGTGAAGTGAGGGGATGGATGGGAAGGGTTGAAACCCTTTTCTCTAATTTCCATAAATCATATAACTCATATTTATGAAGTTATATGGTTTATAGAAACCAAAGAATTTACAAAAGGTGCTGAAAATGGAAATTAAAACCAAAAATAGTGATAGTCAACAAAAATGGCTAAGCTTCAAAAGTGGAGGGAAGCTGATATCCGGGGAGCCAGGCGATCGCCTGATCCAGGGTTTGGATCGCCTGGTCCTTGCCTGATCACCTGCCCAACATTTCGAGGAGCCAGGCGATCGCCTGATCCATGGGTTGGGTCGCCTGGTCCTCGCCTGGTCACTTGCCCTTCACGGTTTGACAAGCCATCCTGGGCTGGGCGATCGCCTGAACCAGGGGCTGGTTCGCTTTGGTCTCGCCCAACCACCTGCCTATCACTGTTGATGGAGGTCGGCGACCGCTGGATGGTGAAAGGGGTCGCCTGGAGTGTTGCCCGATAGAGTTGTCTGGGTCGGGCGACCGCTTTGATCCAGAGCTGGTTCGCCCGGTCCTTCGCTTGAACGGGCGACCGCCTGGTCCAAGGGTTGGGGTCGCCGAGCTGTCGCCCGAGAGAGTGGTAAGGTTGATGATCTCCAAGGTGTTGGGATGACTTTCCACTTGAACACCCAAGTCTTGCAGCTTGTTGACCCGTGCTTGGTCTTCCTCCCGCTCCTCTCCTTGAGCCACGATCCTCATAAATGCTTGGAGCTTCTCTTGTAGCTTCTTGGATCGAGCCCTTGTCATGGGACCTCCTAGTCCTTGGAAAGGATTTGGCACTTCTTTTGGAGGCTCGGGGATCACTTGGTCGATGTCCACATCAGGTTTCCAGCAAGAATGGAAACGAAGAACAGAGGAAGAACAAGGAAACAAAGTCGGCCAAGGGAACCTCCTCACTACGAGGTGAGGCAATGCCCTTGAAAATGCCTGGGAAAGGAAAATGGGACCTAGAACCTTTTGACTACGAGATCAAACAATGCTAGGTATTATATTGGATCCTCTTGCAATGGATCACTAATGGATTGGTGGAGCAAGATTTGAGACCCAAGAAGAACAATATGGCCGATTCGCGGCGGATATGTGTTCTTACAATATATGAGTTCTACCTAATACTTAGGTTAAAGCCTCCTTTTATAGAAGGAGAAAGAAAGAAGTAAATAATAAAGGATGTCTTGACAAGGGAACAGCTTCCTGGACCCATGGTAGGCGAAATGAGAGGTGGCAGGTGATGTGACATTGTAGGCTACACGCTTTTGCGGCTCCCAATTTCCTAGGAATTGCTTTTGGCGGGAAAAGGGAAGAAGAGGGCCTCTGCACAAGTTGAAGGGTTCACCTGACCGGCGTATGGAGGCCTCTTTCGCTTGGCGAGCACACAGGCTTTGCTTGTGTCTGGAAGTGTTGCACGTGGTCTTCGCCAAGGAACATGGGTTCGCCAAGGACCATGGCTTCGCCAAAGACCATGGCTTTGCCAAAGGCCAAGGGTTAGACACTGGCCATGGGCTCGCCCGTGATCATGGGTTCGCCGATGGGGCATGGGTTTTCCAAAGGCCAAGGGTTCCCAATGGGACTTGGGTTCGCCCGAGAACCTTGCGAGTGCGTCTCTGTCTTGGGGCTTCGTCGGTGCCTAGAATGCCGCTTCTGCTTCGCCTGTGCCTTCGCCAAGGGCCTTTTGGACCCTCGGGATGAAGGGTTCACCTTTATCACAAAAATGGGGCTGATGTCCACATCGAGTGCATCATATTTGTAATGGAGAGCGTCATAATGCAACAAGAGTGCATCATAGTAGCCACCAAATGCATCATTTTGGGAGGTTGAAGAAAATGAGTGTTTCATTAAGTCATCAGAATGAGTGCATCATGTTTGTTACGAGAGAACATCATTATGCGTCGCGAATGCATCATTTTGGTAATCAAGCGCATCACTATGGGTGGTAGAACAAAATGCATTAGTAAGTCATCAAAGCGAGTGCATCATATTGTTAGGGAGCGCATCATAGTGCATCGAGAATGCATCATTTCGTGTCAAAGCACATCATTTTGGACGATCGAACAAATTCGCTAGAGTCGGTGGTTGTTTTCACCGGAAGAAGCTGGCGATTGGGTTTTGTTGCTAATTCTTCGACGCCCTATTCTTCTTCTTCTTCTTCTTCTTCTTCTTCTTCTTCTTCTTCTTCTTCTTCTATCTGCTTAGGTGCGCCTATAGGCTCACCGTATAGTTACTCTATTTTTGTTGCAGCGTATTTTGTATTAACCGATAAAACATGAAATTCTACTAAATGTCATGTAGTCAATTGCTCCCGCTCTCTTACTCATTATTATTTTTTATTATTATCTTATTTTCTCTTCATTTCAACACGGAGAATAAATATTGAAGAATTGAGACTAATAAAATAAATCTGTCATGTAAAACAAAAGTAATTTTTTGAATGAAGATAGAAAATTTAGGGTTAAATGGTAAAAATGATATGAAAATGTTTTCTTAAAAGGAAACGATCCCATAAAATAATACGATTGAATCTTTTTAGGACGGAGGGATTAAATATTTTATGACATGCTACAAGGCGCGGGAAATCAATCATTGTGCACAACTACTTGTCAATGATAATTTGAAAATGAAAACTTGTAGAACTTTTAAAAATTCAAAGGGCTCTTAATCTTTTATAAAACTATATGCTATTATAAAACTCAGAAAGTGTGACAGCACTAGTAGTCATTGCCTAACCTAGAATTATGAAGATAGACATACAAATATGCCAGCCTTGCTACCTCTGTGAAGCCCCGGAGAGGATTGGATCAAGCATCAATGGCCTTCATTTTTCTAAGGCTGAATGCTCAATGATCGTCTGCTCGTTTTAGCATTGCTAATAGCTGGTAGCGTTCTCTCATTTACCTGCATAACCATAAGTGGAGCATGACCATGATTCCTCTATTGACATCTCAACTATCCCTCTGAGGAATAAGTCTAAATGTTTTGTATATTTATCTGCTCCACTTTAACTCTTGTCATCACTGGATAAAGGTAATACCTTGTCACTCAGCTCTCCATCATTTTCTGACCAGTAAGCATTCTCTATCACATCTTGAAGTGCTAGATCATCATACTCTTCATCCGATTTTGTTGACTGCTCTTCAACTGAACCTACCTGCACAACAAACAAAATAGAATAGCCCATATATATATATATATATATATATATATATATATATATATATATATATATATATATATATATATATATATATATATATATATATATATATTCTTTGTAGCCAAGGACTTATTTGGGTGGAGTTAATCAAATTGATAGTCTCCGTAAACCAATGATTAAATTCCAACTTAATAAAAAATCAGATATTTTTGTTTGCATTTTCCATAAAACTCAATAAATATACATCCAAAAAGAATAAATTTACTTAATTTGAGAAGAAATTCCAAATTTATAATCACATATACGACTTAATGAAATTGATAAAGCCGAAAATGACAATCAATTTGATTAAGTCATTTATGTGATTAAAAAGTGAAAATTTATTCTTGATTTAAGTAAGTTTACCATTTTTAAACATATATTTATTTAGATTTGGGTAAATTGTTAACAAATTCTGAGTAAGTTGAGCTTAAGCTAAGCCTTAAGAGGATCGTCAACCTCTTCATGCTCCAACTTCTTACTGTCACCATCACTATAATCCTCATCACTGTCAACCTCAAGAGGATCATCGATCTCTTCATCACTACCATGCACTGAAGTTTCTTCCTTAAGCTGAAAGAAAGAAATGATATATACATGATTACACTTCGACTTCCAATGGTAGAAGCCACTTGTTAAGACTAATTAACATACCTCCTTCGCAGGTCCATCAGACATCTTCGGCGAGCTGCAACAAGAAGAGTGATATTTACTGCCAATGTCTGTCCACTCAGCTCTTGACTCATCGACACTGCCAGCATGACTAGTGCCACCATCAGTAGGCCAAGCACTGATTCCAAAGTTACCAAATTGAAGATTGACTGGTTCTGACTTCCCTATCTTCAAAGGTCCATACATGGGATTCCCCAGACCACTTGCAGACAGAGGACCATAGATCGGTCTACCTTTACTATCTACAATATCAACTGGCCAGGCTTTCGCCACAGAACCATCAATGTTGAGAAGGGCCATCAAACGTCTGGAAGAGCCTTTCCGTTGTATCAGCTGAAACATGCCTTTGGAGCTCAAGGAATTGGCTGCAACTTGGTTTCTATACTCCTCATCGACAAGCTGAACTGTGTTCGTCGTGGAATCATAGAGTTGCTCACCAGTTTCACGCCTCCGAAGGCAACCGAACAAAGTTGCATGGATTGCTGCTACGCTCTTATCAACATTTGTGTTATTTATTTTCGGCACCAGATGTTTGTCAGCTCGTTTACAGAGATACTCCTGGATTGTTCTGATATTTCGTATATATTTTACGTATTTATTCTTTGCAGGATCTAGAGTCATATATTTAGCACGAACCGCAAACCGCTCCAAATGTTTATCTTCATCTGTTATATATATCATGAATGGTATTATTGAAGGATGATTTTTCATGAGCCCCATCTGCGAAGAATGATAATTTAGATAATAGCAGTTGGAACACACTCTTGCAACACTAGAAACAGGAATCTACCATTAGAGAGAAAAAGGTTAGACTTACAACAAAATTAAGGCTCAAGTGAACTCCTTCAACAATAACCGACTCTTTTCTCTCCTCCCATGCGGTAATCAACCGGTCAAGACTTTCAATGACCATCTCACTTTGTGCTTTGAACCCCTCCACAGCCATTTGCTTATCACTGATTCGCCGGGTAGCTTCTGAACCTGAAACTTCCAATTTGGTGTCCAGAATTCTATTGGTAGAACCATAAGTGAATTCACTATTATGGATTGATTGTTCTATAACAGCCATCTTTTTGGCTTTCCTTTTAGCCTTTGCTTCTGTAACTGATAGAGTATCTAAGCAGTCCCCTGCATGATAAGTAGAAGCCCACAGTAGAGGGTTTTGCTTCTCATTTGCAAAACTTCTCATCATGTGCCGAATAGAGTCAGTTGATATAACGGTTGTGATCCCCAAACGGCCACCCTGAATGATGCCATTTGAAAAAGCAGAAATTTAAGACAAATGATGAGACAATCCATTTCTTTTCATTCACACATTACTTGTATGAAAATTTCCTTTAGTTAAAGGTAGTGATGAGTAGTAGAGGATATGTAACTCATCAATGTTACATTACATGATAAAATAGGTATGTGCAGAGAAATATACCAGCAAAGCAGATAAAGTTGATTTTCCACAGCCGCTTGTACCACACAATAGTACAGTCATAGATTCCTTTCTCTCACGAATTCTGCACCCAAGTTTTTCTTTTATAAATAAATGAATATGAAGTAGTTTAGGAATAAAATAAAAAAAGAGATGAGTGGGTTACATAAACATTCATTTTCATAACCCGCTGCTTCATATGTTAGCACAGATGTTTTATCAATACAAAGTGTCAAGAGCATGTACTCCAACCAAAACAATTAAACTCCATCCATCCCTTTTAATTTCTAATCTAAAATAAGAAAAGGAAACATCAAAGGACTTAGTACAATGGATAGACTATGTAAAATCAACGAAATCCATCATCAAATTAGATCTGAGAAGTTCCATCTCACCTGCAAGCCAAGGCCAAGTCACCTCTCTGATTTGGACCTACATACTTGTACTCGCTCAGAGCATCGCACACAAGATCGTAGAAACTTTCTCGTCTAACCACTGCAGTTGTCCTTTTTTTGTACAACTCAAATGGAATGCACTTGCTTCTACAATCTTTACTGTTGCTTGTCTCCACTTTATATGATTCACCATTGGCAAGACAACTAACATCCTTCTCAGAGCCTACTCTAAGGACATCAGAGCCTGATTCTGTAGGTGGTTGGGGTAGAGAGTATGAAGAAGATTCATTCCTTGTTAATTCAAAAACCCTTTGGCTAATCTGATCAGAGTAATAAGTGTTTTCAGAAAACAAGTGATTGCTTCCTCCAACAACTTAATTATTATCCGATAGCTTTGATGCTAAAAGAGACTGAATAAATCATGCATTTCTAAATCAAAGATTTATGTATCAAGAGGATGAAATTGCAACAATCTAAACATGGAGATAACAAAAACAAGCTGACCTTAAAATAATCCTAAATAGCTATATAACCGACTTAAATTTTTTTTAAAAAAACAACATGACCTTAAAATCAACCTATAAAGCCATATAACCAACTTAATTTCCCATGTTTTAAATCTAATAAAGCCTATATGCTGAAAGTAACATACTAAGCATAAGAAGACACTTCCAATAACAAACATAATAAAGAAAAACGAGGTAAAAATAGGATTTAGAGGGACTAGTGGATTAATTACAACAACTGATAAAACAAAGCGGCAGAGACCTCAAAGGCATGACGCGGTTTGCAACCCATGAACTGAAGCGTGCTCTGCAAAACAGGGCGTGTGTATTTAAATGATGACGTTGCCTCCTCCATCCCGTGTGAGCCATCCACCACCAATATATACAACACCTTGGCCATCTCCGCCATCCCGGCTCCTCTCTGACATACCCCGAAGCAAACAAAACAGAATTTAACCCATAAATTCAACCCCTCCAAAAAACTAGAAAACAATGACATTCAAATTCCAACAAAAAACTAAAAGAACAGAGATAAAATAAAGACCCGTTCATTGGTTTCACGTCTATCATCATCCATCTCCCAATGCAAACATTCCCGACGTCACAGGGCCTTGAAGCCGTCGTCTTTCATGGCGAAACCAGCATGTATTTATGAGATTCTTTGTAGGTGTTAGTGTTGGAGAAGGGAATCGAAGTTTGGCCATGGTAATTTCGGGGTTTTACGTGGATTGTGGATCTAAAAGAGGTGGCTATTTGATTAACGCATGGTCGTAGGAGTGGCAACGAAGGTAATTTTCTTCGCCGATAATGGGGGCTGAAAGTCTGAAACTCTCATTTTAATGAGATGACAGGCTTGTTCAGGCACCTACAAAATCACATGAATTTCACGTTATGTTCAAGTGGCGCTTTAAGGATAGGCTTAAGTGCTCCATAAGCCCCTAACTTTTCAACTCGTGTGAGTTGCCCCTTTTACTTTCACTTGGTTCGAATCACCCTTTTTTATTTTCAAAAAGGTGCTAGTCGGTCCCCCTTCGTCCTTAATCAATAATTTGGAGTCATTTGACATAATGTTAATGATTCTTTTAACATAAAAGTACGTTTGGTTAGGAAAATTGTTTCCAATTTCTGTATTTTTCTCATGATGTTGTGCTATTTAATACTCCATATTTTTGTTAAGAAATAGTTTGGATATTAAAAACATTTATTCTTCTAAATAACCTTTTATTTTATCTATCCATCTATCTATTATGGCTTGGAGCATCAAGTACGAGCGGGTTGGCGGGTCGAGGGCGTTTTCTCCTTATTCCGGCGCCGTCCGACAGCGAGGAGGGTTCCTTTGAGTTGCTGGAAGGTTGGCGCTGTTGATGGAAGTGATGATGGATGATGAAAAGCGTCGGGAGGCTGTGGACGAAAGGTGGAGGTCGCTCGGCGAGTAACGAAGAACAAACTATTTTCTTTGCTGAGTTTGATTGCCAATTCTAAAGAGTGAGGATGAAATTTTTAAGGATTAAAAACTTTAAGTACTACTTTTTGTAATTAAATCATAGAGTTAACCGATTTTTTAGTGGTTTTAAACGGCAGTGACATTTTTAACCAAATTTCAAAAGTTAGATGGCACTTTAGCTTCAAAATGAAGTTTAGTGGAAAATTGAGAGATTTCGAATACTTTAGTGGCATTTTTACCCATTTTTCCACTCAAACTAGTGAAATAATTATATTTAAAGGTAAAAAGTGTTAACTCTTTCCATTCAAGTAAAATTGATGGATTTGGTTTATACTAATCAATCTATGGATTGTATTTTCAAGTTTTAACATATACATAGAATAGTTATATGCAGATGCTTAAAGTCTTTACGTTATAGAAACTTTTTTAAAAGAAAAGCATATAAATAACTCACATTAAACATAATTATAAGAGTTTTAGTTATTTAAAAAATATTTTCCTTTATATTTTTTTATTTGTTCAAATCATTTCATTTTAACTTTATAATTTCTTATATGTAATTGTAGGCCTGTGAGTATATGCTTATAATAATTTTATTTATTTTTACCTTTTAAAAGAATGTGTATTTCTATCAATTAGTGAACATTTAAGTTGTTTAATAGCTAAAAAATTTAAAATTTGAGGATTATTGAAAGAGAGTGAACTATTGTGATTTTTTTCTTATTTGAAATTTTTATTTGCATGAAATTTAGCATTTTATCTTTTATATCAATCTTATAATTTATTGGTTACATTGTACTTAAATGTGTTTTTTTTTCTCTTTTCCCGACCCTTAGAGACGAAATTATTTTAAAATAGTTAACAACAATGACTTAAATGACTATGAAATGGAGTTTGAGCGTTAAAAAAAGAGTTACATCGAAAACTTGTGATAGAATTGTGGCAACTTTTTCGTTTTTTTTATTCCATCTATTTTTCTTCAACTTCTTGACATATAAATTTTGATCATTTATATGTATATTATAATTTCAAATCTTAACCTGTGAAAACATTTAAAATTTTTTACAAGTTTCTCTTGCTAATAACTAAAGTTAAACATAAATCCAAAAGTCACACCCTTTAATTATTTAGGGATGGAGGACTAGTAACTTACAAAGATTATTTATCCAAAAAAATACATAATATGTACCTAAATGATAAAAAGTTTAATGGTAATGACTTAGATGATTATGAATTTCGATGACTAAAAGAAATGAAGTTCAGATAGAAGATTTATAAAATAGTACACATCTTTTTATTCTTTTTCTTGCACTTTACAATTCTAACATTATTCAAACCATAATAAAACGTTATTAGAAATCAATTTCCTATTAAAAAAGTATAATAAAATAAATCTATATTTGTTAAAAATATACTCTAATACTTAATTTAATGACACGGTTTTTATAATATATTTTATTACTAAGAATAATTTATTTTCATTTTAAATTTAAATTTCTCTTTTTTCATGAATTTATGCAATATCATATTAATTTTCATGCTGATATTATATATCATATAGATTATAAGTATTATTTTTCCTTTCTCGTGAGAGAAATGTGTTTATGTAAATTACTATATAGTTGAAACTAGCTTAAATACTCGCCTTTGTCACGGGAATAATTATTTTAAATATTAATTTATTAAGCAATTAACATGTGTAAATAAAATGTTATTGTGAACATTTAAAATTTTTATATATTTACCTTCTTCACAAGAACAAATCTTAAAAACTTGCTTTTGAAAACTAAATGTTTTTATATGTAAATAATTACTCCTTCCGTTTTAGATGCTACACTTTTTTAGCATCTAATCTATGATTTCTTTCCTTCAATATTTTAATATATATAAGTTCAATAATTTATATACAAATGATAAATGAACCTCTTTAATTTCTAAATATATATATTTTTAGAATTTTTTTGTTGAAATCTTCATAGCTAAAATTTGAGTCAAACACAAGTGTAAAAATCAACATGTCCATCTAAAAAGAGATGGAGGTAGTACATGTTTAAGTAAAAATTGTTACATACAATAAAAATTTCATTGAACTAAACATGAACATTTGGGTTACCCAAAACCCACTGTTTTTTTTATCTTGAATATCATTGATAGGATGGTCCTCGATAATGCAACGTAATAACATAAAATAAAATAATAAACCTTAAGTCTAACCTCCGATTGCATTGCGATCGCTAAGTCCGCTTGTATAAAGCATGCAACTACAACTCATATCTTCCACTAAACGGAATGGAACTTGGAAGAGATGACATGGATGTTGTTTCGATAATGGTAGAGCGGAAGGTATTTCAATGCTACTAAATTATTTAGCATGAATGAACTGAAACTAACCACTATCCACTTTTAAGTTTCTTTCAATTTCGCCAAACTACTACCAACTGAACCAAGTAGTGTCTTCTGTTTATGTTTAAAATCCTACTTTCCTATACATTATGCCTAGGATAATAATAAAATATTCCCTTAAAATACATCAAACTACAAATAATTTATTTTGGATAAAAACATCTAAAGTCCTTAAAAGTGGTCATGTTCACAATTAAGCTCTAAATCGTTCAAAAGCTGCATA
The DNA here is from genome assembly GCA_024586325.1 of Stellera chamaejasme. Lineage (NCBI taxonomy): Eukaryota > Viridiplantae > Streptophyta > Magnoliopsida > Malvales > Thymelaeaceae > Stellera > Stellera chamaejasme. The sequence goes on from CM044979.1 coordinate 22,879,052, forward strand.
TGTAGCGCAACAAAGAGTGGCAATGTCTCCTTTAAAGTTGGGGCATCATTAACACCATCTCTGTCATTCCACATATATGTTTCCTCCCTTGCAGCCTTCTTCACAATTTCATACCGCAAGGAAAAAGTTCCATAAAAATGTGTTGATATTGAAGAACAATGTACGAGTTTAAGGAAAAAACTGCTAGAAAATGTCAAAATCACCTCTCCTGAAAACACACCTGCAAACCTTCTCAATGAAGGTCGAATCACTTAAAAATCATAAGAAAATTATAATTAGCTGAAACAGGTCACATTGGTTAAACTCTGTCTTTTCAAAAAATGTCAAGGAGATTCAAACATGACGTGATGCTTATTCCTCACCATAATGATAATGAGAAGTTAAAATTTATTTAAAAAATCAAGATAACAGTAAGACACAAGTACCATTGAGGAACTATACCCTTCATCTTTGATAAGTTTAAGAAGCATTTGGAATCTAACATTCTTCACCCGATCTTAGATATATTTTTGAATGAATGAGTGATCCATAATCCATTATAGTCCCCTTGTTATCTGACAGAAAATTCAAACTTGTGTTAATTAGCTCAAATGTAGGAAAAGAAATTCAGGGCTGGGCGATTATTAGTTGATACATAGATTATCTGCTAGCATTGTACATAAATCGAAAATCATATCAAATTCAATTACTTCATTTCTTAAGTAGGTTGCTATAAGATTTTTCATAGCCAAGATCTCAAGGTCATTTCTTATGTCTGCAATATACCTGTTAGGATACAAACCCATTAAAACAGAAAACGAAAAAGATCAAGAAGATCATAGTCCATAGACTCGCTCCTTATCTGTTTCCAATCGACCTATATACACTGTTAGAGAGAGATAGATTACTTGCAGATTTTGAGACCGGGATCTGTTAAAACAAAGTGATGAGAAAAATTAACGATTGCAAGAGGCGACCAAATCCATCATCCATTGATTTACCGTTTGTACCCTGTGTGGAGGTTGATTGAGACCCAACAATGGTGAGGAAGAGGAGGAAGAGCTTATGGAGACCCTTCTCCCGGAGGTCGATGGATCGTTTCTTGTCGAAGCTTTTCTCGAGGTAGAGAAGGATCATGTGGAGGATGAGAAACTGCAGTGCCTTGAGTTTCTACTTCGAGCGATTCTTCTACACCTTCGATCTAGACACCGGCCATTTTGCCTCATTGTGCTGAGATAAAGGGAAAAAACTTGAATCGAGAGAGAGATCATGGAACACGAACACACAAAGAGAAATAGGAAATAAATAAAAATGGTGAGTGTAAATTAAATGCAATTTTCCATACATGACTTAACGTTGAAAGCATAATACGGAAAACATAATGGTGACACGTTTGAAAAAAAATGCCAAATTTGATCTAGCGCTGACGTGGAACGCTGTGGTGCGAGCTCTATTTAAAAAATATCATGTTTTATATTATAATAATAGATGCTTAGATACTTGTATAAGTGAAGTATAAATATTCAAATAAAACAATGCCAAAAGATAATACTCCTCCGTCCCTGAAAAATTATACACATTTTTTTTTGGACTGTCCCAGAAAAATTGATCACTTTCTTTAAAAGGAAACTTCTCACTCTCAAAGTTACTAAACTATCCTCACTTTATCTTTACTTTTTCTACCTCGTTTTTTGTGCACTCTCAACTAAGGGGCAATTAAGTAAACATATACAAACATCTTACATTCACCTTAATCTCCGTGTCCAAACAAATCTACCAATCTTTCGGGGACGGAGGGAGTATAAAATAGTTAAAAACAAAGTCTAATTGAAGGGTAAAAACTAAAAAGCCATTCAATGCATGTTTCTTTTAAAATTATCAATTTTCGTAAAATTAAATCACTCTTTTCTATTTTCCTAACAAACTCAACAGTTAATGTGGAGTGAAGGGGGTATTATTTAAAAAATAACTCTAAATAATCATAATTCTTTCATTATTAAAACTTTAATTAGTATTTTTTTATCCTTTTAATGTTAGGGGTATAGATAACACTGCGTAGTTGATTCATTGGTTATGACGGCCGTATCCGTCGTTTATCCGTCACAATAATGACGGAAGAGGCCGTTGTTTGTTTCGTTGTTATTTCGGGCGTCACATTTTGTTATGACGGCCAGAGTCGTCATATTTATGACGGCTTTGTGACCAATACAGCCGTCATAACATGTACACGTGTAATTGAAAAAGGATACTGGTTATGACGGAATTATGACGGATTGAGCCTTCTTTTTTATGACGGCTTTGTGACCAATACGGTCGTCATAACATGTCCACGTGTAATTGAAAACGGATGCTGGTTATGATGGATTGGGCCTTCATAAATTGTTTTTTATAATGAAAAAAATCAATTCTTTTAATATTGTTTTATGGGTTGAAAAATTAAATTAAAATGAAATATTTATAAAAAAATTAATAATTAAATAAAATACCAATTTAAATATAATAAAAATATATTAATTTCCATAATTGATAATCCAAAATTTTCGAATATAACATTTTTACAAAGATAAAACTACTCATCCGCCATTTGTTGATGTACTCGCCGATATCCTCCTCGCCGCCCTCGTCGCTCTCTTCCTCATCCCGCAAAGCAACAGGAGCCTCTCGCGCCGCCGAGCCATCGGCTGTGTCGGGGTCTCGAATAGGCGTGGCGTGAAGCAGTCCTCGGGTCGGACCGGAACAGTTGTGCCTGCTCCCTCCGCTGACGGTCCAATGCCGATAAAAAGTTATCATGGCTGAGGAGATCGGTGAACGTCATTCCTGCCGTCTGCCGATAGTCAAAGCCAAGACCGATGTCACGGGTGCGCCTGCGCCCGGTTGCCGAGGCAGGGCCGTCCCGCGATGGCGGAAACGGAAGCTACGGCGGACACGGAAGCGGTCGGTCCGAAACCCGCTGAGTGTGGTGGTCCCGTGACCCGGCCCGCAAAGTCTCGTTCTCAAAGGCCCGGTGCGTGAGAACACTTTGCTCACGGAGTATGCAGACAGAGTTATGCGCTTATAACCTTCGGTCGTGATTTAACCCGCAACCTACAATTCTCAAACATGACAAGTATACAATATAACTCCTAACTATCGATGGCGAGCCCCGCCCCTCTAAAATAGGCAAACACTCTACCATCACCAAACATGCAGTTCATGGATAACATCATTCATAAAATCCACGAATCATACATATACGAATGTGTCTTAACACATCAGGATATGATCATACCCCGGTCCGCCATCCACGTAATGTTTTGGATACATTTATACGAGCGAGAATGTATCTAAGATACATAGCATGATCAGGCAGAAGACATGCATGCATATACACCTACAGAGCCGACCAAGAACAACCTTAGAATACCCAAGTGCGGGATCTAGCTGTAACTCCAAGATCAGAAGATCCCCGCAAGTACCATCACAGCCACCCCGCCCGGTTGCGGAGGCGGAGCCGGCCACGACGTCGGAACGGAAATATGGCAAGAAGCGTGGCAACAGAGCATCGAGCTCAAATATCAAAATGGTCGAGTAACGACTAGCAACCTACAAACTCATACAAGGCAAGCATGCTTAACAACCCAAAATTCTACCATACATGCAGTTCATGGAGTGTCAAACATCAATTATCGATATCATCACCGAAACACCAAGTCTGAAATATATCAATTCCACTATAGGCAAGTCGGGGCTCCGCCAACGACTCAGAAGACAGATAGAGCAGATTATATCTCAGTATATATATGTATCATATACAAAACCATGACCTGATCTATATGCATGCGATTCTGACTCTGAGCGAAAAACAAAATCCTATAAATACCTAGCGCGGAATCAAGCCTCTCACTCGAGGGTCTCCGCACGTGGTACCGCTGCTGCAACCACAACCTCAAAACGTAGGAAGCACCGCGGATCTCTACTCCGCCGGTTGCTTATCGTGACGGCTTTGAAAGTGGTAAACAAATAAAAAGGGTGAGTCCTCGAAAGGACCCGATAAGGGCTAAGGTAAAAATGTAGTTTGCCCATATGGCACAAGCTGAACTCGCAAAATGAATATCACAAACACATACACATATGAATATAAAACATAAGATAAACAGAATCCGTCATATGCGGTCCGATCGCCGTAACGACTCAGAACGACCCTCAACAGAGGTCGAATATACTGATCGTAATGTAAAGCACGGTACCGGCCGGGGTCGCGATCCCCAAACCGTCAGTAGGTCACGAAGTATATCGGCACCCCAGTGCGGATATACACGTAATGTCGCACCCTCCAATGCGTACACCACGTAACAGATCCAAGGAGTACTCGTGGCCTTTAAGACCATCCGGACTCATCACGTAATGTAACCATACAATAATAATAATGCGTAAGTATAAACAGAAATACACCACCGATATGCACATACGTAAGCAGAATAGGAACCCGGCCTCTAAGGTCATCCGACCTTGAAACAGAACAAACGTACATTTTACCAAATTGAGCCCTTACCTCGTAAACATGCGCCGCAAAGACCTAAACTCGGGAAATCCCAGCTCCCGCCCAAAACGTAAATTTGGCTCTTACGGTCCCACGCTACTCCAACCGTGCCGAATCAAGCTGTACAACCATAATTAATTCAGAACAAACCCAAACAAACCCCGAAACCAACTTCCGCACAATCCCGCACTTTCCTCAAAAATTACGTAAAGCTCGGTTTCACGAACCGAGCCTGAACATTGTTATTCATACACCACTAAACCCATTCCAACCTTTAAACCCACATTCCAGACATTTTTCCGGAAAACCCGTATAAACCTAACTTTTCCTACCATTGTCCGAAAATGATGTTTCAAACACCATTACGAACCTACTTCCATCCACAATACCAATTTAGCATCCAAATCAACCAAAAACAAACCCCAACATGGAAAAAGAATCATTTCAAGTTTTGGTTCTTCACCCAATTTTCACCCAATTACCATTTCAATCCAAACAAGGTTCCATTTGCTCTCTTTAATCACCAATTACAATTCTTAAGCAAGATTACTAACCAATTTCACCTTAAACAAGCAAAATCAACCATGAACCCTAATCCACTATTCACTCAAATTGGGGCTTTTCTACTCAATCAATTTCCCTCCAAATTGAAACCATAGCAAGCCTTAGAATCATGCTAGGAACAACATACTAAGAGCATGATTCAAGAACACAAACATACACCATTTTAGAATTAACCCTAATTTTTGCCAAATTATGTTTCTTCCTTCCATGATGTTTTTCCAAAATCTAACCATAGATTCTTAATCCCCTCAAGCCCAAGAACAACATACTAAAAGATGGGAGGGAGAGGATCACTCAAACTTGTAGTGAAGAACAACCATGAATTTAGCATTTTGCTCTCTTTTCCTCACTAATCCTTGTTTTCAACTTGAAAGGAAGATGAAAGGGAGAAGCTTACCAATTCTTGAACTCAAATCCTTGAAGTTTCAGCAAAGGGAGATGAAGAACATGAAGCTTGAAGAGAAGGAAGAATGGCGGCGAAGAAGGAGTAGGAAGAAGAAGGAAATGAAATGAAGTAATATGAATTATTATGTAATTTTTGGCTTTTATATCACTTTCCTTTTTCAAACTAAATGAAAATTGGACATTTGTCCAGCCCAAAAGGCTGCCGCCTACTCAAGACCAGTTCTGGACCAAAACATTTATAACTTTTGGGTTAATTACGCTTTAACCCCTAATTCTCCAAATCTTTGCAATTAAACCCCAATTATAGGTAACGAACTCCAAATGACCCCAAAACTGGCCAGAATCCTCAGAATATCATAACATTAATAAAACATTTTTCAAATATTTATTTACCCTTCCGTAGCGTCCTACCGAGCTTGCTGATCCTGAATAAATCCCGTGGCCGCGTAATAACTCGAGCCACAACCCGTCACGACAAAATTCCACAGAAATATCCATAAAATCCACCTTAAAATATAACATGACTTACCCCAGAGCCATCGGAGGAATTCCATCCCGAGCCCCGGGATTCTCGTCCGAGCCCCGGGAGTCGCCCGGGACCGCACGTCCCGTCCCAAAAAATATGCTCCGTAAAAATCTCCGGGACGCTCCCACGATTCCAAATCCGCAAACGGTTCCTCAATCTGAGATCCTGGGAGCGCTACCGAGCCCGCTGTACGTCCCGAGCCAACCCCGACAACCCCCCGGCGCCGGAAAAATATTTTCGGCGGAAATGTCCGGGGGACCCACATGACCTCAAATATGAAAGGGTTCGCCAAAATGATGCTCGGATAAGGCTCGGGAGCCGTCTGAATGCCCGAAACCGTGACTCCGCAGCCAAAACCGGAGCTCGGTCACCCGGCCGCAACCCGCTCGTGGTGACCAGTAATAACCGCCGCCGCTAACACACCAACAAGAGATAAATAGGTTCATTATGAGTTAACCCATATGCTATCCGTTAGCATAAAACCAAGTCGAAAGCAGACTATAGATTGCACCGAGATATAGATACAGATTTGAATACCGATTCGATTCGGACTACGGACTCGGATTCGACTACGATTCAAACTTGATATCGGGCCCAGATTTGAGACAACATATTCGGATTCGGACTACGGACTTAATCAGATTACAGATTCAGATATCGATCCCGAGACTATAGTTACTCAAAGAGACCGCCCTTACAGATAGACAAATCGCATGTAATGTAAGAGTACAAAATGAATCGACAACACACCTCATACTCACTCTACGGGTTGTTGGTCGGTACTCAAACGGTAAACAGAAAGGGGGTAAGTCCTCTTTTGAGAACTTAGTAAGGGCTTGGGGATAGGCACGGTTTATCTTTGCGTAACAACCTCGCACAACATAGACAAAGAAAATGCACACAAGCGTGAGATGACCAACATATGCTCAACCAATGCAAAACAAACATATGCAATGCACATAAGTAGAATTGTTAGTATAGCAAACAGACACACTCTGAAATGATAGTCCATTCTGGCCCAGCCATGTAATGAACTACCGCAGACACATGAGACTGGTACCACTCGAGGTAGCTAACCCCATCGTAACACCACTCCCGTAGGAGTTGAATCGAACACCACCCCGAAGGAGTTGAATCGAACACCACCCCGTAGGAGTTGAATCCGAAAGTGTGACTTCCGAAGTCCCGTACTACTCCACAACGCGGTGTTGATTCAAGCTGAACACTCCACACACAATGTCGAAATCACCATTCCAGACCCCAGGAACTAATCCCGCAAATTCCCGCACTTTCCCGCAAAATTCCACAGAAAGCTCGGTTTCTCAAACCGAGCTAGAACATTGTTATCTATACACACATAACCACACCCAAACATTTAAATCATACTTTCCCAACATTTACACCACAAACAAGCAAGTAGGTCGGTATTGTCCACAATTTCAGAAAACGACGTTCCGAACATCGTTTGCTACCTACTTCCATTCCCGATACCAAATCACTACCAAAACATTCTCAAAACTCAACACAACCATAACCATATTCTTCTTTCAATTTCGGCCTCAACCCTTCCTTTTATACCAAACTTCAACCCAAACCAATTGAGGTTCCAATCACATGCTTAATTCCTCAATTAAACATTTCAAGCATGCTTACTAACATACTTCACCCTAATCGCCCAAAATCATACCAAACCCTTAAGAACAATTCGACCAAATTGGGTACTTTTTACCCAACATGCTCACCTTCAAATTGAACCCACATATCAACTTAGAATCATGCTAGGAACAACATATCCAAAGCATGAACCAAGAAAACAACCAATCAACAAGTTTAGAATTCAACATGAATTTCGGTACTTTAGGGTTTTCCAAACCATGATGTTCTTTCATAATCCAACCCTTAATTCCTACACCACTTCATGCCAAGAACAACATACTTAAATCTTGAAGCAAGAAGATGAACACAACATCAAGCCAAGGCTTACACAAATTCGGATTCAACATGAACTTTCTCCCATAAATCATGCTCCAAACATACTAATTCATGAAGAACACAAGCTTACCTCAAGCTCAAGTTCAACACCAAGATTAATCCTTCCTTAAACCCTTGCAAGATGAAGAACACTTTGAGAGGTAGAGAGGAAGAAGAACTCACGGATGGTGGAAGAGAAGAAATGAAGCCAAAAATGAATTTCTTCCTTAATTACTCACCTTATATATTTTCCACCTTAATGACTCACCACCTTAGTCACCTAGCACACACCTTAGTCACCACCTTAGTCACCATGGTGACTAACCTACCAAGCCCAAATCCGAAAACCATAAGTGTTGGGATGTAATCCCGCGCCAACTTCACCCGAGTAACTCCCGACGTGTGCGCTTGCTTGCCCGAGCCAAAAATCCCGTCGTGTGTGCTTGCTCGGTTATCTCCACATTACTCATCCCGAGTCATAACACACCTCACACCAAAGCCGTCACAAAACTTTCATCCCGAGCCCCGGGCGTCGCCCGGGAACGAACATCCCGACCCCGAAAAATATACTCCGTAGAAAGATGCGGAATGCTCGTACGATCCCACATATGCTGAAAGTTCCCTTTTTCGAGGTCCCGATAAAGCTACCGAGCTTACTGACCGACCCGAAACAAGTCCCGCTCCCAGAAAAATATTTTCCGTGGAAATGTGCGGGGGACCCGTATGACCTCAAATATGAAAGCATTCCCGAGGATGATACCCAGAAAAGATCCGGGAGCTGTCTGACCACCCATAGACATGCCCCGCATGCTTGAAACGGAACCTCGGAATACCAAAGTCACTACCCGCTCGGGGGGTGAGACCAAGTAACAATATAGGATCCATAACAAAGATCACGTAAAACTATTGGATGCAACTTTTGCATAAACACATGACAATCATGAGTCTTCATGCCGTAAAAGGAATTATTAGTTGTGTTAACACAATTTCCAATATTAGACGCATATCCATCAGGGAGTTTGACGGTGTGCTTTAGCCAAAAGCAAACATTTTGAATCTGTTCCGCATTTAAAGTATAGCTTGCCATTGGTTGATATGGTCTGCCATTAAGACCTCTTACCAAATGCAACTCGGGGCGGATATTCATACGTTGAAGATCTAGTCTTACCTTAGTCTTACCTTTCACACTCATAACTGTATAGAAAACATTATCAAAACAAATTTCTCAATATGCATCACATCTAGGTTATGTCTGACTTGAATATCCACCCAATACGACAACTCCCAGAATATTGATTTCTTAATCCAGTTATGCTTCATTCCAAAATCAACAGCTCTTTCATGATCCCATGGTATCCCAAAACGTGGGAATTGAATCCCCTCAATTTGCATCAAAATTTGATGACCAGACAATGGTTCACTATGACCTCTATGATCTTGCCTAAGAATACTATCCCATGTCTTACGATCATTTCAAAATTGGTGATCGGGGGTAGAAATCGCCTGTGGCATCCCCACTAACAAGGTTTATGTCGATTGGGTAATCGATAACCAGTTACACCATCCAAACAATATGGACATGCGAGATTTCCATGCGTACTCCAGCCTGACAACATACCATAGGCCGGAAGAACACCTGTATTCGATAGAGCTTTTAATTCTTCGATCAATGGCCACAAGAACACATCAATGTTACGACTTGGTGATCGTGGACTGGTATTAATAATGCCATGAAAATGTGTGCCTCCTTCATGAACATATTGGGTGGAAAATTGTATACGTGATAAATACCGCCACATCGAATATGGGTTACTGTATTTGCCATTGGGTTGAATCCATCAAGACATAACCCCAACCGTACATTTCTAACATCTTCTCGCAAAATCTGGAAAACGTTATCAAAATGTTTCCATGCCTCGATTGACTTGGATGTCCAATACTACCATTTGAATGCTCATTTAAACTCGTATGATATGTCATATGTTCAACTGTTTTGGATGACATAAAAGTTCGCCGCAGACGCTCGATTACCGGTAGATACCATAAAATCCATATCTCAATAAATGCTTCTCAATAGTACTTTTATAAAAAAACTTGATATTTTTACATTTCTTACACGGACATTTAACCTCGCTTTGTCCAATCCCTTGATCAACATTAAAAGCAAATTCACAAAAGATCTGCACCCCATCACAAAATTTCGGATTTAGTTGACTAGTCTTCCGACTTTTACGCTGGTACATCCAAGCACGCCCTTCAGCCATAGTTACTCCTACGTATAAGAATATTAAAGACTAACAATAATGAGCTTAAGACAAAATTTATTTAATCACCTAAAGGGTGCATGCATGGGTCCTATCATATTCATAAAAACCCAATCAATGCTAAACTTTTGGATCTCGTATTTTATTCGCGATTACCAAAATTTTTGGCAAACACTTCGTCTTAGTTCCCCATTATACCCATTTCTTTAATCGCTTTTCGCAAATCTTGAATAATGAGGAACAAGACAAAATGCTAACAAAATTAACTTAACGTGAACAACAATACAAATCCAAAAGCCAACCTAATCACCGATTGCGTTTTTATGAATGTCAATTTTGGACAATCCATGAATACTCGATAGAAGTAATCTTTAACACCACTATTCCTGTGTGTAACTTGGAAATAGTCTCGTATAACATAGATTCATCTTCTAAAGAGTATTCACAGACATGAACTATGGTTCATCTACAAAATATAACTCCATATTACAATATCTAAGAGATCTAGTAAATAAAATAAATACCCAATAAAATTTAATTAGAAGAGAAAAAATTGTACGTACCGGCGTCAACAATATCTTCTTTGTTGTTAATCAGCCTTCTCTATTCAAGATGATTAGAATGAGAGTAATACCATGAGAAATACCGAGCTTCAAAGTCGGAGATGGTGGATATGGAGTTTTGAAATGCGAAATCTCTTTCGAAGTGTTGGATTGGAAGAAATGGCGAGGGAAGGTGTTTTAAACTGAGTTATGAGGGCCAGGTTTGTCATAAGTCCTTCATAAGTTTTATGGTAGTTTAGAGTCATAATGAGTGCTATTCCCGAAAAAGTTATGACGACCTAAGCAGTTATAAAGCCGTCATAATTATTATTTGAAAAAGTTATGACGGGCTAAACGGTTATAAAGCCGTCATAATTATTATTCATAAATACGTATATCGTAGGAAATACTATATGACGGCCGTATCTATCATGTAGAGCCGTCATAAAATTTTCAGCCCTTATTTCAAATGACGGAACTATGACGGGTCTCTGGTTGCACGGTTATGACGGCTTGGGCCCTCATTTCGCCGTCATAAAAGTTGGGAAAACTACGTAGAACCATAAAAGGCACTCCCCATAAAAAAAGCAACTTAAATATTCATAAAAAGTTAAACCTATTAAGGTGCTCCAAGTTGGTTGATTTGTGAGGTAACTTGTCTTCAATTTTCTTTTTCCCTTTTTGTATGTTAAATTTAGGGTCATATCCTGATTAACGATCTTATTTTTTAATGAGAATTTTAGGTCTCACTAAATGACTTTAATAGTTTGGATATAAATAATAAAAAGGTCATTTAACATTTAATTATCAAAATCTTTATGAATTTAGATTGTCTAGAAAATCGCTAACCCATGAGTTGTCCAAGAATTTTGGTAAAATATGACAATATCTAAGATAACTGAACCTAATGGATAACCAAATCACCAGTGAGTTACAAAAAGGCTTGTACGATATTAGTGGGGTTCAAACTTTGAATTTTGGAGGTGAATTTTTTGAAACTCACCTCCAGAAATTCGGTGATTCACTTCCAAAAAATTCGGACCTCTCGTGAATACGAGAAACGTGAACGTGAAAAGTGAAAAATGAAAAATGACGTTCACGTGAAAAATAATGATTCACGGTCGTGGGTCCCCCGCACTAAAGCAGCTCCTACTGCCACGCAACGCAGCCAAGCTGCGCAAGTCCCACTACTCTGCCCACTCCTCTGCTGTGCAAAGTAAAGTCACCCTCCCATTTGATGTACATTTGAAGACCCCGAATTGAATGGTGAATTTTTGGGTGAGTTCCTCAAAAATTTGGTGATTTAGTTTTTTTATCTCAATGTTTGAGCCCCTATTGAATAGCTAGAAGTTTGTATGTGTTGTACAACTCAGTTTTTGGAACCTTACCTGCAAGTTTCAGCGAGTGTTAAACCTTAACATGTGTTCGACTCGGTTGCAACAGATTTTTTAATGATGGAGGTTTTTGGTTGGTGGGGAATGAGGAGGGATGGCCGGTGTCATATTTGGTTATTGGTAGATGAGATAATTTATAAAATTTGAAAATTTTAGGTTTAATTTGTTGATTTTCAAAAGTTTAGGGTTAAAATGATTGTTGAAAATAGTGTAGTGGATGTCAAATTTAAGCCACATACATACACATATTCCCTTTGATGACTCAATGATAAATTCAAACTCAAATCATAATAATCCTAAAATTTTCAGTCCAAACTAGCGGTTTAGGTCGCGGTAGAATTAATTTTGTTGTGCACGCATGTTTATTTTCCTTACTCTTATATATATTTAATCATTTCATGCACATTTACCATCTCATCATTTTATGTTCATTTCATCAATTTATACACCTTCAATAGGTCATCATTGTTGGAATTCCTTGGCGCACCAAAAACTTTTGAGCTAATACTCCCGCTTAAAGGAGCTGTGAGTAACTTGACGGAGAAGAAATGATTAGAGCACAATTTATCAAAATAGGGGTATTTTGGTAAATGGCACTAATGAGCTTAAAGGAGCTCGATGATGTGATCATGGAAATGATCAACTCTTGAAAGGATCTAGCTTGGAAGATGAACACCAAACAAGTTGATAATTTCGGCTAGACAAAGAACCTCTTCACTACAAGGTGAAGCAATGCTTTGATTGCCAAGGAAAGAAGATGGATTTAGCACCTCTCAACTACTTGATTGAGCAATACTAGATATGATTCTTGAACCAAAATTATGGAACAAGGGAATGGATTGAAGAAGTGATAAACCACAACCAAAATGCTCTCAAAAATGGAGTCAAGATTTCGGCAATATGAGTTCTGAGTTGCTGAAATGGTGAAGCCTAACCTAAATACATGAATGGTGGTAGTGGAGGTTATTACCCAAAGTGTGGCTAACACTTTTGGTAACAACCCCTTAAGTCTTCCGACCATTTTCATGCATAAAGCAAAAGACATGATGATACTACTTAAATGGTGAGGGAGAGTGGGAGGATTCCACCATTTTTTGTAATGGAGGGTAAGGACCAACCATTACTTCAAACTAGTGAGTAAGGACCTCCACTAACTCACTTTCCCTCCCATTTCCTAAATAACACAAATATCATTCAAATACAAGTCTTTTAAGCTGAAAATCTGATGGAGAAGTGAAAAGTCCGAATTGCCCATGGAGGGGCGTGGCCCACACGCGCTTGGAGAGAGGTGGCGCGTGAGAGCGCGTGGCGGACTTGGCCGGCGCGTCCAAGCTACTTCCCGGCTTCTCCAAGGCTTGGGAACATGGTGCAGCAATCCAAGGGTGGCGGAGCATCTTCCGGGATTTGGTGGAGGCGCGTGGGGCGCGTGGTTGGGGTGTGGGGGCGCGTGGTGTCCGCCTCGGGTCCAATGGTGGAGAGTGTGATGGTCTCCATGGCTTTGGGAGTTCCTTCCACTTGGATACCCATGTCTTGAAGCTTGGTGGCACGGTCCCGGTCCTCATTCCGCTCTTCTCCTTGTGCCATGATCCGGATGAAGGCTTGAAGCTTGTCTTGCATTTTCCTCAACCGCGCTCGGGTCAAAGGTCCATTGAGACCTTGAAAGGGGCTAGGGGGCTCTCGTGGTGGAGTTGGGTCGATGTCCACATCATTCCCTCCCTCTTGAGGAGAATCCGACCTCGGATTTAAGTCCTCCATGTCACCTTCAAAAGGAAGTAAATCACAAACATTAAATGTAGCATGCACATTATAAGTTCCATCACTTGGTAAGTCAAGCACATATGCATTATCATTAATCTTCTTTGTGATTTGGAAAGGTCCATCCCCTCTAGGTGAAAGCTTGTTTTTCCTTGCTTGTGGGAACCTTTCCTTCCTAAGATGTAACCAAACCCAATCCCCCACATCAAATGTTTGAAATTGCTTTCCCTTATTTACCCTTCTTGCATAGGTTTCATTGATTTTCTCAAGTTGTTGATGTACCTTAGCATGCAAGTCTTTCATTTGTTGAGCTTTCTTTTTACCATCCACATCCATTTGACCATCTTGATTTAATGCAATTAAGTCCAAAGGTGCTAAGGGATTAAAACCATACACTACTTCAAATGGACTATGTGATGTGGATGAGTGATATGCACGATTGTAAGCAAACTCAACATGGGGTAAACATTTTTCCCATTCCTTCAAATTCTTCCTAAGTATGGTTCTTAGGATAGTGATTAAGGTCCTATTAGTAACCTCGGTTTGACCATCGGTTTGGGGATGACTTGATGTAGAGAACATCAAGTTGGTTCCTAACCTAGACCACAAGGTTCTCCAAAAATGCCCAAGGAACCTAGAATCCCTATCACTAACAATTGACCTAGGGAGTCCATGATATTTCACAACATGCTTGAAGAACAATTCGGCAACCTTAGATGCATCATCACTTTTATGACATGGAATGAAATGTGCCATTTTAGAAAACCTATCAACAACCACAAAGATAGCATCATGTCCATGTGAAGTCCTAGGCAATCCACTAATGAAATCCATGCTAATGTCAACCCAAGGGTGAGTAGGAGAAGGAAGAGGAGTGTACTTCCCTTTCGGTTGAAGAGTGGACTTTGCCTTGTGGCAAGTGATGCACCTTGCACAAACCCTTGTGACATCCTTTTTCATGCCCGGCCAATAAAAGTTCTCCTTCAATGCCTCAAGTGTCTTTTGGACACCAAAGTGGCCCATAAGACCGCCGCCATGTGCTTCTTGTATGATGACTTCTCTCATGGAACTTCTTGGTACACAAAGCCTTTTCAACTTAAACAAGAAGCCATCAAATACATAGTAGCCATTTCGGCCACCTTTAGCACAAGAAGCATATATCTCACCAAAATCAAGGTCATGCTCATACATATCCTTCAAACAATCAAATCCAACAAGTTTGGCATCAAGAGTAGAAAGAAGTGCATATCTCCTAGATAAAGCATCGGCAACAACATTTTCTTTTCCTTTTTTGTACTTAATCACATAGGAGAATGATTCGATAAACTCTATCCACCTAACATGTCTTTTGTTCAAGTTACCTTGCCCTTGAAGGTATTTCAAAGAGAGGTGATCCGTGTGAATCACAAACTCTCTTGGCAACAAATAATGACTCCACACTTGTAGTGACCTCACAAGAGCATAAAGCTCTTTGTCATAAGTGGAGTAGTTCAATGTGGCACCACTCAATTTTTCACTAAAGAAAGCAATGGGCCGGCCTTCTTGGTGCAAAACGGCACCAATGCCAATCCCACTTGCATCACATTCAACCTCAAACACTTTCTCAAAATTAGGCAAAGCAAGTAAGGGAGCATTCATCAATTTAGACTTTAGAGCAAGAAAAGACTCCTCTTGGGCTTTGCCCCATTCAAAGACAACATTTTTCTTGGTTAACTCGTGTAAAGGGGAGGCAATAGTGGAGAAGTCCTTAACAAATCTCCTATAAAAACTTGCAAGTCCCAAAAAGGACCTCACCTCGGTCATGGACTTAGGAGTAGGCCAATCCCTTATTGCTTCCACTTTACTCTCATCAACCGACACACCATGCTTGCCAACAACATATCCAAGAAAATTTACCTCACTTGTAGCAAAGACACACTTCTCAAATTTAGCATACAATTTTTCAAGTCTAAGTGTATCTAAAACATGCTTCAAGTGACCAATGTGCTCATCATGATTCTTGGAATACACCAAAATGTCATCAAAGTAGACAACCACAAACTTCCCAATCAAATGTCTCAAAACATGGTTCATCAACCTCATAAATGTACTAGGTGCATTAGACAATCCAAAGGGCATGACATTCCATTCATATAAACCAATTTTAGTTTTAAATGCCGTTTTCCATTCATCTCCCTTTTTCATTCTAATTTGATGATAGCCACTTTTCAAATCAATCTTAGAAAAGACACATGAACCACTCAATTCATCAAGCATATCATCAAGTCTAGGGATAGGATGTCTATACTTTACAGTGATTGAGTTGATGGGGCGGCAATCCATGCACATCCTCCAAGTGCCATCACTTTTGGGCACTAAGATGACCGGTACGGCACATGGAGAAAGGCTCTCTTTGATGAAACCCTTTTGAAGCAACTCTTGCACTTGTGCTTGAATCTCCTTGGACTCTTGAGGGTTAGTCCTATAGGCGGCCTTGTTGGGAAGTGGAGCACCCGGAATCAAGTCAATTTGGTGCTCAATCCCTCTATATGGAGGGAGACCGCAAGGCTCTTCAAACACATCCTCATATGCCTTCAAGAGATCCTGCACATCCAAAGAAAGAGAAGATACTTGTTCAAGTGTTAGCATGCAAGAAGTTGGAACCATGAGAAAACAAGTTTTGTTTTGCAAGAGTGCTCTTTTGAAATCTCTCTCTTTGGCCAAGTGGGGTATGCACTCTTGTTTTCTCTCATGCTCTCTTGAAGTGTTTCCCACATATGCACACTCTTTCTTTTCTCTCAAGGATCCTTGATCCTTCTCACCATTTTCTCTCTTCTAACTTCCCTTTTACTTCCTTAAACTCTTGGCCTTGCTTGCAAGATGCACTTGGTCTTGTAAGGCTTGGGTAGGGGTGAGTGGGAGGAGAGTGTAGTTTCGGTTTTGGTGGGTGATAGCATACTTGTTGGCATTTCCATGATGAATGGCATGTTTGTCGAATTGCCATGGCCTCCCAAGTAAGATGTGAGTGGCTTGCATCCTCACAACATCACAAGTGATGGTATCTTCATATTTGCCAATTCGGATTGGCACCTCAACTTGCTTCACCACCTTGACAAATGATCTATCATCCACCCATTGGAGTTGGTAGGGTTTTGGGTGCAACTTGGTCGGAAGATGCAACTCATTCACCATGTCTTCGCTTGCGGCATTCACACAACTACCGCTATCAACAATGAGGCTACATAGTGTGCCATTCACCAAAGCTCTTGTTTGGAAGAGGTTCTCCCTTTGTGAAGTTTCGGTTAGCTTTGGAGAACTTTGGAGAACTCTCTTTGTGACCAAGATATGCCCCTCAAGAGGCAACTCTCACTCTTCCTCTTCAATTTCTTCATTAGGAAGCTCATGTGTAGCTTCCTCTTCATCCTCACTTGATATGTCACCATTGGGCCGAATCACAATGACTCTCTTGTTGGGACAATCTCTTGCATAGTGCCCTTTGCCAAGGCACTTGAAACACTCAACGGTTCTAGATGGAGGTGGCGGGTTTGTAGGTTTGGGAGGGTATGTTGGTTTCGGTTGTGTGTTGGAATAGGGAGTGGGGTGAGATGGTGGTCTCGGTTGTGTGTGGGAGTGATAAGGAGGCTTGGAGGTGGCGGGTTGGTAGGGTTTGGAGGTGGAGGGCTTGCTTGTGGAGGGTGGTTTACTCCATGAGTTTCGGTTGGAGGTGTGGTAGGAAGTGTAGGAACTTCCTCTCTTCAATTGCTTCTCCACTCTTATGGCTTTGTGCACTAGCTCTTGGTAGTTCCCATAGTCACAAAGCTCCACCGCTCGAGAGATGTCATCTCTCAAACCATACAAGAACCTTGCCATCTTTGCCTCATTGTTCTCTTTGACATTTGCTCTCATCAAAGCACTCTCAAGCTCCTTTTGGTAGTCTTCAACACTTCGGTTGCCTTGAGTGAGATGTTGCAACTTTTGAGCACACTCTCTTTCATAGTAGCATGGGATGAACCGAGCTCTCATGGCATGCTTGAGCTCCTCCCAAGTGTCAATGGGAGCCATTCGGTTCCTAGCTCTTGCTTGGTGCTCTTGCTCCCACCAAATGATGGCATAGTCATGAAGTTCAATGATAGCTAGTTTGAGTTTGGTAGCATCATTGTACCCCATGACATCAAAGACTCTCTCGGTTTTGTTCACCCAAGTGAGGTACTCCTCCGGATCACTTGAGCCATAGAAAGGTGGAACTTGAAGCTTCACATTGTTGATGGCGTGTTGATCTTGAACTTGGCCTCTTTCTCTTAGGTTTCGGTTAAACCCTCGGTGAAAGTGGCCTCTTTCATTTTCTTCTTCTTCTTCCAAGTCTCTTTCAAGATAGGCTCTTGCTTGTACCCAATCTTGAAAGATCCTTCTTCTAGCGTTTTTAGGAGGTGGTTCTTCATGGCGTTCTTCATCACTACTCTCCGAGACTTCTTCAACAATTCGGCCTCTTCTTGGTGAATAAGGGGCCGAAGTCTAGTAGCATTTTGAGGTGTCTTTTGGGGCGGTTCCATGGTGACATCCTCCCTCCTAGGGATCTCGGTTTCCCCTTGAGCATGCGAGCTCTCCGGTAGCTTGCCTTGGGCAACTTCAAGTCGTGTAACCTTCTCATTTGTAGTAACCATTTGAACCTTGATCTCCTTAAGTTCTTGCATAAGGTTGGCAAGAGTTTCTTCCAACCTCAACTTGGAAGGAGATGGTGGAGAAGAATCGGTTGACATACCTACAACAAAGATTCCTTTCTTTTGCAATTGAAGATATGAAGTTAATAGTATAAACCCTCTCTTTGTGTTTGTATTCTCACTTGTGTTTCACTCAAAGATGACTCTCTTATGGTGTATCACTCTTGTTCGGCCTCAACCTCTCAAGTGAACAACCTCTTTCAACCTTGTTCAAGGAAGACACAATAATGGACACAAGAATAAACTAGTAAAACCGAAAGCAAGTAGAAAAAGAAAGCACTAGTTACTTGAAACTAGGTTTTGAAAAGTTTAAGGTAGATGGGGGTTGAAAGAAGTAGGGTGTGGTGTGAGAAAGGTCTTTTGCAAACAACAAACACTTTTTGATGCAAGATGTTTAGGACTTTTGGATCAAATGTACTTTTTGTGATGAACTTTGTATGAACACAAGATGAACTTGATGAACTTGCAAGAACACTTGATGAACACAACTTTTCTCTCTCTTCAAAAGTTGCACTTTTCTTGATCCTTTTTCAATAACAACAAACTTTTTCACTTCACAACATCATAGCATCATACAAACAACAACTTTTGCACTTTCACTTTGTAAGAAATGGCCATGAACTTTCGGCCAAACTTAGGAAAGGTAGAAAGTAGTTTCTTCAAATTTTGCAAATCAAAACAAAGGATTCTTTGAAGAAACAACATAAACGTCGACCAAGCAACAAAGCTCTGATACCACTTGATGTGATCATGAAAATGATCAACACTTGAAAAGATCTAGCTTGGAAGATGAACAACAAGTAACTTGATAATTTCGGCCTTACAAAGAACCTCTTCAGTACAAGATGAAGCAATGTCTTGAATGCCAAAGGAAGAAGATGGATCTAGCACCTCTCAACTACTTGATTGAGCAATACTAGATATGATTCTTGAACCAAAATTATGGAACAAGGGAATGGATTGAAGAAGTGAGAAACCAAAGCCAAAATGCTCTCAAAATGGAGTCCAAAATTTCGGCCAAATGAATTCTAACTTGCTGAAATTGTGAAGCCTAACCTAAATACATGAATGGTGGTAGTGGAGGTTATTACCCAAAGTGTGGCTAACACTTTTGGTAACAACCCCTTAAGTCTTCCTACCATTTTCATGCATAAAGCAAAAGGCATGATGATACTACCTTAAATGGTGAGGGAGAGTGTGAGGATTCCACCATTTTTGGTAATGGAGGATATGGACCAACCATTACTTCAAACTATTGAGTAAGGACTTCCACTAACTCACTTTCCCTCCCATTTCCTAAATAACACAAATAACATTCAATACAACCCTTTTTAGCTGAAAATCTGCTGGAGAGGTGAAAAGTCCGAATTGCCCATTGAGGGCATGGCCCACACGCGCTTGGAGAGAGGTGGCATGTGAGAGCGCGTCGGGCTTGGCTGGCGCGCCCAAGCTACTTCTGGCTTCTCCAAGGCTTGGGAACATGGTGTAGCAATCCAAGGGCGGAGCATCTTCTGGGATTTGGTGGAGGTGCGTGGGGCGCGTGGTGTCTGCCTCGGGTCCAATGGTGGAGAGTGTAATAGTCTTCATTGCTTTGGGAGTTCCTTCCACTTGGATACCCATGTCTTGAAGCTTGGTGGCACGGTCCCGGTCCTCATTCCGCTCTTCTCCTTGTGCCATGATCCGGATGAAGGCTTGAAGCTTGTCTTGCATTTTCCTCAATCGCGCTCGGGTCAAAGGTCCATTGAGACCTTGAAAGGGACTAGGAGGCTCTCGTGGTGGAGTTCGGTCGATGTCCACATCAATCTTCCCTTCTCCTCTTGGTGCAAGGCGACATTATCATCATCTCTGGAAGCCTAGGGCTGCCATTGGAGCAAGCTTGAAAGCGTAAGGAAGGAGCATACGTCGGACCTTAAGCGATGTTTTCATTTGGTGCAAGGTATGTTTACGCCTCTTAGTATCATGTTTAGTTCTTCATCTTCATACTCTATTGATGCTGGATTCATTGGTTTCATGGCATGATTTGATGAGATAATATTATGCTTGTAAAGAAAAAGCCATTAATATATGTTATGTGAAGTAGAGCATTACATGTGTATGAGAAAGATCCACATGAGAGCATGTTTGAGGGATCTCTAAAATCAACAATCATTTCATGTAAATACTAGTTTTTCATCATTTTATGAACATGATCCTTTTTATCATTTTATGTATTGCTCCATTTTCTTAAACTCATACTTTTTATCATCCTATTCATTTCATGTATACATTCAAGTTTCCAAAAAATTTATGTATTACCTACTTGCGTTGTTTTGACTGATTGATTGTTATACATGTATGATATGTATGATGAATGTTGTAGGTAATGCTAGTATCTTGCTAGGACACTTATACTCGCTAGTGGTATGTCAGACTCGTTAAACGAACTCCGTTAGTTTCATGTTAGGGCCAGAAAGATAATAAGATGTTAGTATCATGTGTAAGTCCAAAAAAGGATAGTATCATGTTTAGGGTTGAAACTAAACGTTAGGATCATGATAGCACCGTAAAAGTTACCCTAAGCCGATAGATAACAAGTTAGGCGCGAAAACGATGATTAAGCAAGGATGGGTAATAACTCACGAGATAAAACTACACACAAGTAAATCAACTATTAAAATGTAAATGATTGTTATGACATCATGCAAGTAACAAGATATAGAGTTTAAAAGTAGAATGTCTAGGTCATGACATCACATTAAAGAACTAATAGAAGTTTAGATGACATGCACCACAAACGGTTGACACATTCGATTTTGAATGGAACGTGCATTATCATAAGAATTGCATCCGATTAGCTTGAGACATTGTTAACCAATGAAGTTATGTGTGGTATGGGACATACATAGCTTTAAGTGGTTAACGAGTTCGCATGCTTGTGTGGCGAACACGCCAAACGAGCAATACCTAATAGCGTATCAAGTAGTCTAAGATGCGATTCGATATGACATATTGTTTGATATACTACATCGCATGATTACATTATAAATGAGACAAAATAAATTTTCTAGATAAATTTTAAAATGTTTTAAGGGGATAGGCGGCGGAGTTAGGCAGCTATAAGGACTTAAGATCCTATGACTGGCCCGACATGTCCAGTGCCGAAAAAATGACCTTACAGACACACCAATAGTTAAGACATGAGAGGTGGCGTGGATTCGGCCCTACATGACTTAACTAAGCCGTAATTTTTAGACAAGTGGTTTGGAATGGATGGTTCGAACACATTTATGTTATATGTTATGCTCGCCTCCTGGATTTGTTGGCATTCACGAGAGGCTCTGTCTCGCCATAGACATCCCGTACTTTTTATGTAGGACTTTGGCCTGGCGGCATCCATAGTGACTCGCTTAAGGGGCATTTTCGAGAGTGTGGTGATGTACACACCCACCACAAGTTAGATTCATGCATCTGCATGTGCTCGTCTCCGGATTAGTTGACATTCACGAGAGACTCTATCTCGGCGTACACATCCCGTACTTTTTATGCGGGGGCTTTGGCATGGCTGCATCCCTAATGGCTCTGCTTAAGGGGCATTTGTCACCGCACGCCACCCGAGCCCGGTTGCGGAGGCGGGGCGCCGGGACGCCGGAAGCGGAAGCCGGAATCAAACATGATGGCAGTTCATCGAGACCCGCCGCGCGTAGCGGACCCAAAGAGCGAAATGAAAGTGGAAGCTACTTAACAAAAATTCCATACATATAACTAAAATAAAATCAAAACATGCAAATCATGCATAAGCAACAGAGTAAGCCCCGCCTCCGTGGACGAGTGCTTACGCACCAAAACATAGATACATACGAGTTCACGTAACCTAAAGTATCTAGCAAGCGCCAAGCGCTCGTAACATGCAGCAGTAATGCATTATATATATATACATATACAATCACCACAACAATAAAACAGAGTATGCACATGCGGCTACAGAGCCGACCCTAGGCCTAAACGTCAAAATACCTCGCGCGGGACTCGGACCGAGTAGACAAAATCCCAGCCCGCAAGGTATTGCTGCTCAACCCAACCAAGGCGAAACCTCACGGAAACCAACTCCGCTGGTTGTTTACCAAGTCTACACGAAACCCAAAACAGAACCCGAAAAGGGTGAGTCCTAAAAGGACCCCGTAAGGGATTTGGGGTAAGATAAGTATATGTAACCCTGCAAAACAGAAAGATAGCAATATACGCAATGTAATACGAATAACATGCATGTACCGAAACAAATCGGAATCCCGAAGGATGTGCGATTCCAAATCGCCATAAACCTTATAACAAATCGGGCAACGACCTCCCACTAAGGGGAGTCGAAGCCGAAGCTATTACGGAAGCATGGTGCACCAGTGGGGTAGCGAACCCACAAGCGCCGTAGTGTTAATGCATGCAGTATGCCATAAGGCATACTCCTACAAACGTAGGATTAATGCAGAGACAGTATGCCATAAGGCATACTCCTACGAATTACTGAACGTACCTTAAAGCACAGATTTCCGAAATACCCGCAAAACAGTAAATGCAACAACACATACACCTACAGACTACGAGAATATGCCCTAGGCATATAATACCGAAATACTTGCGTAATGTAAAGTGAAACTAAACATACACCTATCTTACCAAAAATAGCGAGAACCAAACCCTTACCTTACAAATCCAGTGTTTGACCGATTACGGACGATTTCCAAACCACGAAACCCGAAACCTCTCTTCTTCTAACTTCCGGACCTCAGAATCTGTCATTTCAAGTTGAATTAACAACCTTACCAACCACACTACCAAACTACACCCCCAACCCCAAAACCGAAAATCCTAGCATTTCCGTAAAATTCCGATTTTCACGAAACGTCGAATTCAGAACCAACCTAGACAATGCAAGATTATACATTGACAAACATCATACAACAAGCAGAACTGATCAAATCCAACCTTAAACCCTTCATTACCCGTCATTTTCCGATAATCCCGCTTAAATGTAACTTTTTCATTTCTTAACCGAATTCAACGTTTCAAACTTCCATCCACTTCTAAATTCAACCCCAACACCATATTAACCTCCAATTTAACCAAATTGAAACTCCAACATTGAAAAAGAATCATTCTAAAATTCGGTTCTTAATCAACTTTTTATCCAACTTCCAATTCAATCCATTCAAATTTCCAATTAATCATTCCAACCTCCAATTCCACTTCTAAACCAAGAACACTATCCAATTGCATCCAAACAACAAAATTCACAATAAACATCAACCTAAAATTCGGCCAAAAGGGGGCTTTTAAACCAACTTGTTTTCCATCAAATTGAATCCACACATAAGCTTAGAATCATGCTAGGATTAACATACTTGAAGCATGAAGCAAGATAACAAACACACACCATTTTGGCAAATCTTCCATAAATTCGGCCAACACTAGTTCTTCATCCAAGATGTGTTTTCCAAAATCCAACACTTGATTATCACTCCCCTACAACCCAAGAACAACATACTAAAATATGGGAGGAAGAGAATCATCCTAGCTTATAGCTAAGAACAAACCCAACATTTGCCAAAACTCCTCTTTTCTTCACTAATCTTCCAAACTAATGAGAAAAGAGAGCTTAGGAGTTACTTACCACATAAAGCACCCACTTCCTCTTTGATTTCTTCCAAGAAGAAGAATTTCAAGCTTGGAGGTTGATCAACAATGGAGTCGGCAGCAACCTTGAAGAAGAAGAAGAAGAGAAGAAATAAAAGGAAATGAGATATAACTCATTTTTATGAAATAATATACCATAATATTATTTCCCTTCACTTTAAGCCCATACTTCTCATCTTTAATAAGAAGTAGCCAAGTGTCCCATAAATCTTCCCCACATGCTGCCGAAAATCTGCTGCCCAAACCGATTTTTATTTAATTTGTAACCAAATACAAATTAACTCCCAATTTTTCCGAAAGTTCCAATTCTTTTTGCCCAAAAATAAATACCGAATTCCAAAATTAACGAAACTTGGACACAACCCTCAGAATATTATGACATTCACAGAACATTTTTCAAAAGTTCATTTACCGTTCGGAGTGTCCTACCGAGCTCGCCGAACCCGAACCAAAACCCGACGTGCGAGCGTGTCGACTCGAACCGAAATTCCGTCACTCCAAAATTCTACAAAAATACCCATAAATTCCGTCTTAAATTATAACACAACTTACCCCAGAGCCGTCACAAAATTTCCATCCCGAGCCCCGGGATTCCCGCCCCGAGCCGGAGTCGCCGAACCGAACGTCCAGCCCCAAATATTAAACTCCAAAACCATCACCGGACGTTTCCACGACTCCAAAACTGCAAACGGCTTCCCAAACTGAGATCTCGAGAGTGCTACCGAGCCCGCTGTACATCCCGAGACGACCCCGACAACCCCCCGGCGCCAGAAAAATATTTTCGGCGGAAACGTCCGGGGGACCCACACGACCTTAAATACGGAAGGGTTCGCCAAAATGATACTCGGATAGGGCTCGGGAGCCGTCTGAACGCCAAAAACGTGACCCGCAGCCAAAACCGAGCCGGGTCACCCGGTCGAAACCCGCTCGGGGTGACCGTAACATTCTCCCCCTTAGAACTCTTGGTCCTCCAAGAGTAGCTCGAACCAACCAGACAGTGTCGCTACCAACCAGAAAATATAAACATTCCTCTAACCTGAACAATCGGACCACCGTATCGGGTACGGCGGGAGTGGTAGTTTGGACTACCATACAGAGCCTCTCGGCATCCCACCCTCCGGGTGCATCTTATTGCACCCGAGTCGGATTGCCAGTATTTCTACCAGACAACCCTGCATAAGATCGAACCTAAATCTAACCGATCCACAACAGGCTATCCTAGAAGATACCACATAAAACAAGCTTGATTGGGGGTAAGGCCAACCTAACAACTTACTCGAAACCCATGAGAACAGATATAACTGGGGTAACTCGCCCCGCCTATCAAATCTTACTGTCCCTCTGAACGGTGCTACCTCCAGTCAAATTCCATTACCAAACTCAGATTCAAGAGCCCTACGGCGGCGGTTCGTATAAGCAGTGGTGCAGTCGTTCGCGGTTTTAATCCGCGCTGAATAACTGATCTTTGCCGTAGCCTCCTCAAAAGCTCGGGTCCCACTCAACCCTATCGACGCATCTGTCCAACAAGATGGTGTCATACACCACCTCCCGCATAACGCCTCATATGGTGCCATGCCAAACGTAGTCCGGAAGCCGTTGTTGTACGAGAACTTTATCAAAGGTAATCGCTAGTCCCAAACTCCTCCAAAATCCAAAGTACAGATTCGCAACATATCCTCCAATATCGAATCACCCGCTCCGACCGCCCGTCCGTCTCGTGGGTGATAAGTCAGTATTCGATGGAGTCGCGTGCCCGGTGCTTCGTGAAAAGCTCTCGTAACCATGTCAGAAACGCAGATCACGATCGATACAATGGAGTCTGGTACTTCATGTAAACGCATAATCTCCCCGATGAAAAGCCGGGCAAGCTTCTTCGCAGGGTCAGTGACCGAATAAGCGAAAGTGTGCGCACTTTGTCACCGATTCACAATAACCCAGATCGCATCATGGCAAGACCGTGCAGGGGCAAGGCAATCGAAAGGCCATAGGAACATTGCCCCACTCCCGACCTGGAATGGGCAAAGTCTGCAGTGGCCCTGCCGGTTTATGATACTCAAACCGCCGAGTATGCCTCCTCTAAAATCTCATTCCGAACTCCCGATCCTCGGGTACATAAAGCAATCTCGGAAGTATAGCAATCCCTGCCTATACTGAAACGTCGGTAACAAATAAATCCTTATCTTCCCCAGATAACTTCTTCAACACCAGATCTCCACCTTGCGCTTCGCGCATCCTGTCAAGCCACTCAGAATGTATGGTAAGTGTATACCCCGGAGTACGCTCCCAGAGCTGCCACTGTGCCAAAGGCAAGTCGAATCTCTCTCCTCGGATCAGTCCTCAACATTTCCTCCCTTAACCAACCTGGTATACTTCCTGCTCAGACATCGGCAACCATGTTGCCCTTGCCGAGATGTACTCGATACAACAATCGAGTCCTTAATGTATTCGAGCCATCTGCGCTGCCTCAAATTAAGCTTCTTCACAGAAACAGATATTTCAGACTCTTATGGTCGGTAAGAATCTGAAATTTACTACCAAACAGATATTGCTTCCAAAGTTTCAGCGCATAGATCACTGCAGCCAACTCCAGATCGTGTGTCGGATAGTTCAGCTCATGCGGTCGCAGCTGCCTCGACCCATAAGCTATCACAAAACGCTCCTGCACCAACACACACCCCAAACTGGATGTGGAAGCATCCGTATTTATCACATACGGTAAGCTCGGATCTGGAAGAGTCGAATCGGAGCGTTAGTCAACCGCCGCTTTCAACTCCTGAAAATTCTGCTCACACCTATCGGACCAGAAATACGGTTGACCCTTCTTGGTCAACTACGTAGCGGAGATGCCAGGATAGAACACCTGGTACAAACCTCGATAAAATCCTGCCAACCCCGTGAAGCTCCCGAACTCCCGCATCGTGGTAGGTTGTTTCCAATCCCGAACTGCCCTCACCTACTATGAATCCATAGACAGACCATGCTCAGATATAACGTGTCCCAGAAAGGTGACTTCCCGAATCCAGAACTCACACTTTGAGAATTTAGCATAAAGCTGATATTCCCCAAAGTGTCTCAGAACCACCCTCGATGATCCCGATGCGAATCCTCATCCCGAGAATATATCGAATATCATCAATAAAAACTACCGAAATGAGTCCAAGTACGGTCGGAACACCCGATGCATCAGATCCATGAACGCCACCGGAACATTGGTCAGCCCGAACGGCATGACCGTAAACTCAAAGTGTCCAAATCGGGTGCGGAAAGCAGTCTTAGGTATGTCCTCTTCCTTCACTCTAAGCTGAAAATACCCAGATCAGAGATCAATCTTTGAGAAAACCCTCAAACCCCGAAGTTGATCAAAAGATCGTTAATCCTCGATAACGGATACTTATTCTTCCCATCATGAGCATTCAACCGTCTATAATCGATACAAAGTCGAGTGTCCCATCATTCTTCTTAACAAATGTAACTGAGCACCCCACGCCGAAGTGCTCGGTCGGATGAAACTCTTTGCTGTAATTCCTCCAACTGCTTCTTCTACTCCTGCATCTCAGAAATAGGCATCCGATAAGGAGGAATAGATATCGGAGCAGTACCCGACTGCAGGTGGATGTCAAACACAATTTCCCGCTCTTATGGTAATCCGGGCAACTCCTCCGGAAATACCTGCGGAAAATCTCGAACCAACGGTAAACCATCCAACTTCAACCTAATACCAGCTTCATTCAGATCATAGCATTCCCGTACACCAACTATCGACTGATGAAGAATCGTAGCTCTTCACCTTTGTGCGATAGTCAAACCAGTCGGAGTCGTGAGAGGTAGT
Organism: Stellera chamaejasme; assembly: GCA_024586325.1. Lineage (NCBI taxonomy): Eukaryota > Viridiplantae > Streptophyta > Magnoliopsida > Malvales > Thymelaeaceae > Stellera > Stellera chamaejasme. The sequence goes on from CM044979.1 coordinate 22,907,161, forward strand.
ACCTCTCCAGAAACCATAATGGTACGGGCTGCTCAATCAATGTTCACAGAATTCTTGGATAGCCAATCCATCCCAAGAATAACATCATAGTTCGGCGTGTCCAAAACCAACAAGTCCGATACTATCTGATGCCCGCCTACGGATATCGTACAACCCCGAACCATCTCTTTAGAAAACAACTGACTCAGCAGCTTTTACTAAATCCGTTTGAGGCAAGGTACTAACAGACAGATGCAGAGATGTAACACATTTCTGTGTTACCATGGAAACAGATGCTCCTGTATCCAATACTGCATGTACCGGTATCTCATTCCGAAATAAAGTACCCTGCAGAACTCCTGCCGACTCGAGCCTCCTGCTGGCCGGTACTGACCGTTGACTAGGTCCTCCCCGATAACCGTGGCCTCCCTTCGAAAAAGGAAAACCCGCCCCGCTTTGGTTGCTGTGACGGAGGGGATGGCTGAAGCCGCTGCCGCCGCCGAGGTCTCGGGCCACCCATCTGAAACCCACGCCCTCGCGGCGCGTTGGGCTGCTCGAGATTATGGACGCCGAAGATCACAAAACCCTGCCCTACGGAAGAGGGCAATCCCGTACCCAAAGAGTGTCAGACCTGCAACGCAAACATCGGCCCTCCTGCCGGTAACAAAGTCGACCGGGGTGATACCTACTGCAAATCGGATAAAATCGTGCCGGTGGTGCTCCCTCTCTATCTCTACTAAACTGCCCAGACCTGTTCGGCCGTCCAGAAATCTGCCGGGGTCCCTACTGTGTGGAGCCCCTCGTACTCCCCTGACCTCATTGCAAGGTGAGACAGCTCTCAACCTCCTCTTGCTCGAGGAGTTGAGCCCTAAGGACCGCTTCCCGAAACAAAGTAATGTCTAAAAGTCTCAAGCCCACCTGAACTCGGGCGCAGTCAACGAATAAACCTCTTAGCCTTCTATTCTTCCATTCCATAGTACTACGGTACGTAGCAAACCAACCGATCAAACTCTCACTCATACTCTCCGACTGTCCTGTCCCCTGATGAAACTCATCAACTGTGCCTGACACAGATTTCTGGCTACATCCCCACTGCACTGCTAGTGGAAAATGTAGCCTCCCCCCAGGAGTTTATCAACTCCTGCAGACCAAATCTCTACTACTTGGCCCTTCTCAATCATTGAATCTCGGGGGTTCAAACTCGAAACCTCTCCGTAAGTCTGACCTCATCATCGGGTGCCTCGGATCTCCCCGTCGTTAATAGGACCGACGAGAAGTCTAGGTGTCGTAGTGACCACCCTCATCGAGTCACTCACTTACCGATCCCAAAACTATGGCGAGAAGTGGCTTAAATCTCGCTATCACCACCTAATCAAAATGCCCTGACCGTGGCATGATCAGATCTTCCCTTGCCTACCGCCGCCCGAATCGGCTAAGCCTGGCGGGTAATACCAAATCGAGAGGGGTCCCTACGACCGCTAAACCTCGGGCGGTGAGTGTGGTTGTTCGGACCACAGGTTACACCGAACCCGTATCCTATTCCACGGAGGTGTGGGATCTCGATCCCCGCCTCCGGTACCAAAACACGCTGTCTACGCGTGTTAACCAAACTCGAGACATTTCGGACCAAACAGAGTCCGGACCGATCAGTCACTTCTAATCCCTACGAAACTAGCAAGAGCTTTCTAAGGCTCTGTAGTGCAATGCAGTACTTGACTCAGAAGTTATTTCGCAAAATGATAAAATCATGCATTTCACAGAATCACAGAAGCAGTTCATGCTTATTTCACCAAATCTTTTTCCTAACACACAATTGTACGTACCCGGATCTTTTCCACAATCCCACGACCGTAATAATCTTACCAGAATCCAGAAATCACGAGTTCCGAAATCTGCAACTATCAGGATAACTTGAAGGATCAACTTTGTTCCACAATTTTATTTTGAAGTGGTTCAAGTAAGGAGGTGGCCAATCTCCGTACCAAACCATTCTAAAATAAAATGTACAACAATAGTCATCACTACAAGTCACCACTGACGACCAATATGGTAACTTACCTGCTCTGATACCTACTTGTCACCGCACGCCACCCGAGCCCGGTTGCGGAGGCGTGGCGCCTGGACGTCGGAAGCGGTAGCCGGAATCATACATGATGGCAGGTCCATCGAGACCCGCCGCGCGTAGCGGACCCAAAGAGCGAAATGAAAGTGGAAGCTACTTAACAAAAATTCCATACATATAACTAAAATAAAATCAAAACATGCAAATCATGCATAAGCAACAGAGTAAGCCCCGCCTCCGTGGGACGAGTGCTTACGCACCAAAACATAGATACATACGAGTTCACGGTAACCTAAAGTATCTAGCAAGCGCCAAGCGCTCGTAACATGCAGCAGTAACAGATATATATATATATATACATATACAATCACCACAACAATAAAAAGAGAGTATGCACATGCGGCACAGAGCCGACCCTAGGCCTAAACGTCAAAATACCTCGCGGGACTCGGACCGAGTAGACAAAATCCCAGCCCGCAAGGTATTGTGCCGCTCAACCCAACCAAGGCGAAGCCTCACGGAAACCAACTCCACTGGTTGTTTACCAAGTCTACCTGAAACCCAAAAACAGAACCCAAAAAGGGTGAGTCCTAAAAGGACCCCGTAAGGGATTTGGGGTAAGATAAGTATATGTAACCCTGCAAAACAGAAAGATAGCAATATACGCAACAGAATACAGAATAACATGCATGTACCAGAAACAAATCGGAATCCCGAAGGATGTGCGATTCCAAATCGCCATAAACCTTATAACAAATCGGAACGACAGCCTCCCACTAAGGGGAGTCAGAAGCCGAAGCTATTACAGAAGCATGGTGCACCAGCTGGGGTAGCGAACCCACAACTGTCGTAGTGTTAATGCATGCAGTATGCCATAAGGCATACTCCTACAAACGTAGGATTACTGCATGCAGTATGCCATAAGGCATACTCCTACGAATTACGTAACGTACCTTAAAGCACAGATTTCCGAAATACCGCAAAATGTAAATGCAACAACACATACACCTACGGACTACGAATATGCCCTAGGCATATAATACCGAAATACTTATAATGTAAAGTGAAACTAAACATACACCTATCTTACCAAAAATAGCGAGAACCAAACCCTTACCTTACAAATCCAGTGTTTGACCGCCTGGACGATTTCCAAACCACGAAACCCGAAACTTCTCTTTTTCTAACTTCCGGACCTCGAATCTGTCATTTCAAGTTGAATTAACAACCTTACCAACCACACTACCAAACTACACCCCCAACCCCAAAACCGAAAATCCGGCGAATTTCCGTAAAATTCCAGATTTTCACGAAACGCCGAATTCAGAACCAACCTAGACAATGCAAGATTATACATTGACAAACATCATACAACAAGCGAACTGATCAAATCCAACCTTAAACCCTTCATTACCCGTCATTTTCCGATAATCCCGCTTAAATGTAACTTTTTCATTTCTTAACCGAATTCAACGATTCAAACTTCCATCCACTCCTAAATTCAACCCCAACACCATAATAACATCCAATTTAACCAAATTGAAACTCCAGCATTGAAAAAGAATCATTCTAAAATTCGGTTCTTAATCAACTTTTTATCCAACTTCCAATTCAATCCATTCAAATTTCCAATTAATCATTCCAACCTCCAATTCCACTTCTAAACCAAGAACACTATCCAATTGCATCCAAACAACAAAATTCACAATAAACATCAACCTAAAATTCGGCCAAAAGGGGCTTTTAAACCAACTTGTTTTCCATCAAATTGAATCCACACATAAGCTTAGAATCATGCTAGGATTAACATACTTGAAGCATGAAGCAAGATAACAAACACACACCATTTTGGAAAATCTTCCATAAATTCGCCAACACTAGTTCTTCATCCAAGATGTGTTTTCCAAAATCCAACACTTGATTATCACTCCCTACAACCCAAGAACAACATACTAAAATATGGGAGGAAGAGAATCATCCTAGCTTATAGCTAAGAACAAACCCAACATTTGCCAAAACTCCTCTTTTCTTCACTAATCTTCCAAACTAATGAGAAAAGAGAGCTTAGGAGTTACTTACCACATAAAGCACCCACTTCCTCTTTGATTTCTTCCAAGAAGAAGAATTTCAAGCTTGGAGGTTGATCAACAATGGAGTCGGCAGCAACCTTGAAGAAGAAGAAGAAGAGAAGAAATAAAAGGAAATGAGATATAACTCATTTTTATGAAATAATATACCATAATATTATTTCCCTTCACTTTAAGCCCATACTTCTCATCTTTAATAAGAAGTAGCCAAGTGTCCCATAAATCTTCCCCACATGCTGCCGAAAATCTGCTGCCCAAACCGATTTTTATTTAATTTGTAACCAAATACAAATTAACTCCCAATTTTTCCGAAAGTTCCAATTCTTTTTGCCCAAAAATAAATCCCGAATTCCAAAATTAACGAAACTTGGACACAACCCTCAGACTATTATGACATTCACAGAACAATTTTCAAAAGTTCATTTACCGTTCGGAGTGTCCTACCGAGCTCGCTGAACCCGAACCAAAACCCGACGTGCGGCGTGTCGACTGAACCGAAATTCCGTCACTCCAAAATTCTACAAAAATACCCATAAATTCCGTCTTAAATTATAACACAACTTACCCCAGAGCCGTCACAAAATTTCCATCCCGAGCCCCGGGATTCCCGCCCCGAGCCCCGGAGTCGCCCGAACCGAACGTCCTGGCCCCAAATATTAAACTCCACAACCACCACCGGGACGTTTCCACGACTCCAAAACTGCAAACGGCTTCCCAAACTGAGATCTCGAGAGTGCTACCGAGCCCGCTGTACATCCCGAGACGACCCCGACAACCCCCCGGCGCCCGAAAAATATTTTCGGCGGAAACGTCCGGGGGACCCACACGACCTTAAATACGGAAGGGTTCGCCAAAATGATACTCGGATAGGGCTCGGGAGCCGCCTGAACGCCGAAAAACGTGACCCGCAGGCCAAAACCGGAGCCCCGGGTCACCCGGTCGCAACCCGCTCGGGGTGACCATGTGAATAAAGATTTCGAGAGTGCGGTGATGCACACACCCACCACCCTAGGTTCATCTCGCGGCATGTTTTCAAAAATGATTTTCGAAAATGTATTATGACATACAATGATTAAGTCAATGAACATTCTTACATTTAGTCATTCGCATATATCATATTTGTCTAGTTGATCATTGATTTCTTGTTGAGTATATCTATTCGTATATTGGAATCTATCATGCTTAGAATCATTATTCTAGATTTTTTTTATTTGAGGAAGTATTACAACCCTGATGAATGGCCTATAATCTTTCCTCCTCATTGAGCAAATCGACGCTTTTATGGGGAGGACTACTATGTCAACCGCGTTGAGTCGGAGTACGGGTAGATGTACTTCAAGGAGCAACTACCTGGTGGAGACGCACTATGACTTCTTGACATGGCTATTTAACTTAGGAAGTGTACTTTCGAAAAATAAAATGAACTTTTGTTATATTCTGCTGCACTTATCTAGATGTTATATATTTGCGTGATTGAGTAATACGTACATTTATCGTTTGTGAACTTGTTTATTACGTGAGAGTTCCTAGATTTTTTTTTATCGAATAAGCTTGATTTCAAAAAGGTTAAAAGTTTTCTCTACTTTTTCATGGTGGGTAATTGGGGGTGTTACAAAAATGAAAGAATGATGGCAAATGGTCTTCTCTATCCATACTTTAGTGGCAATTGATTGCTCGAAATTAGTTTGGTGCCACAATGTGACTACCTTTTATAGTTTAGAAGCAAAATCTGACATTTTGCCTAAAAATGTTACTCCATCCATCTGAGAAAGATTTATGGTTTCGTTTCTCGATATTTGATCATATTTTTCTTCAACTTTCTAACATACTAAATTAGAATAATTTATAGGCTTATGGTAAATCAATTTTTAATTTACACATACATACTTCAAAAAAATCTTCATAAATTCTTCTTATTCATAATTTGAGTTAATGACAAATTTAAAAATCCAATCATTCAAATTTTTTTAAGAGAAAGGAGTCATGCTATTATAATAAAATTTTGTGATTTATTTCCTTGCACATTCTAGCTATTTACATTGAATTTATGTCATGTTATTTTTAAACATGTGACATACTCTATGATTTATGAGTATATTAAGTCTTGTATACTATTCTATGTGATTTGTTAGTAACTCTAGCTATTTAATTGTATATTAGAAACTTGAGGACTCAGACAAAGTTGAGCCAACATTTGTTGGCGGAGTGGTATACGAAATTTTTTAATTAGTCAGTTTTTCCTCTCTTAAAAGTTTTAAAATCCAATTATGGTAAAAAAACCGTTAATACTCCCTCTATCTCGCAAAACAAATTGTCATGATATGAATCTCAGGAGCCCCGATCCACCCCGGATGCACGCTTAAAGATCAAAGGAGGTGGATCACTTTTTGAAGCTCCTTTTGTTGAGAAAAGTATCGAAAGCGAAGGCGAAGCCGCCCAAGCGAAACCCCCAGGCGAAGCCCTCTTGCGAAGCCTCTAGGCGAAGCCCTGCGAAGCCTCCAGGCGAGGCCTCTACGCGGTGTATGCTAGCTTTTACCTTTTTACCTTTTAGGAAGCTTTTCAGATGGCATGCATGCAAAAGAACTTTATGCTTTTGGAAGGCTTTTGACATGCATGCATGGTGTAAGAGCCCTTTTTGCTTTTCAAGCCTTGTCCCATCCAAGAGGCTCCTTCACCTCTTTAGATTGTAAGCAATGGCTCACTTGGAAAGCAGAACCAAGTTTAATGAAAGTTTGAGAAGAAAAATTCCTCAAGTTCCTTTATGGTTCTCACTTCTATCTTCTCCATCTCCAGCCCTTGAGGCGCCATTGCCGGCCCCCAAGAATGACATCGAGTGTTGCCCCGACACCCAGAGCGGGGAGGTGCTTGATCCACAACCATCGACCCCGACAATTAACTCCTCTATTGCTTTCCATTTGAGGATTAAGGCGGGGAAGAGCCATTTCTACCATTTCCGCCGTTTGTGGAACTCCGGCAAGCTAGATCCGTCAAATGATGCGAACCCCCTCGGGGGATGCGTATCAAATGGTATCATAGCAAGGCTGCTTGAGGGAGTTCATTGATGTTTTCTTCTCTCCACGGAGCCATCAAGACAGAGAAGAAGGGCAACCGCCCATTCTTCTCCTTGGTAAGCTCCATCTTCGTTACCTCTGTATTTTCTTCTCGGATTGTTGAGAAAGAGAAGAAAAGGCGCCCCCCTGTTCTGCTCAACCTTAGCAAATCCGCCTCTGTGCCTTTGTCGTCCCTGTGATTTCTTTTCCCCGGAGTTGTGAAGAAACAGCAAGAGGCACCTCGTTGGAGAATTGAATCGGGTGTTGCTCTTCATTTGAGAAGTGAGGTGCTCGGTGTTCAAAAACGAAGTTCCCTATGCTGTGAGCAGAAATCAGGTGTTGCCTTGCAATGTGAGCAGGGAGGTGCTTGGTGCTCAACCTTTGCGATTCCTTCCCTGTCGCCCCTATAACTGTGTATGTTATTTTGTAATTTATTTAGCTTTTTGTACCAGGAGGAACTCTCACCTTGGATTCGAGGACGAATCCTTTGAAGAGGGAGAGAATGATATGAATCTCAGGAGCCCCGATCCACCCCGGATGCACGCTTGAAGATCAAAGGAGGTGGATCACTTTTTGAAGCTCCTTTTGTTGAGAAAAGTATCGAAAGCGAAGGCGAAGCCGCCCAACCGAAACCCCCAGGCGAAGGCGAAGCCCCCAAGAGAAGGCGAAGCGCCCCCAGGCGAAGCCGCCCAAGTGAAACCCCCAGGCGAAGCCCCCTTGCGAAGCCTCCAGGCGAGGCCTCTACGCGGTGTAGGCTAGCTTTTACCTTTTTACCTTTTAGGAAGCTTTTCAGATGGCATGCATGCAAAAGCACTTTATGCTTTTGGAAGGCTTTTGACATGCATGCATGGTGTAAGAGCCCTTTTTGCTTTTCAAGCCTTGTCCCATCCAAGAGGCTCCTTCACCTCTTTAAATTGTAAGCAATGGCTCACTTGAAAAGAAGAACCAAGTTTAATGAAAGTTTGAGAAGGAAAATTCCTCAAGTTCCTTTATGGTTCTCACTTCTATCTTCTCCATCTCCAGCCCTTGAGGCGCCATCGCCGGCCCCCAAGAATGACATCGAGTGTTGCCCCGACACCCAGAGCGGGGAGGTGCTCGATCCACAACCATCGACCCCGGCATTAACTCCCCTGTTGCTCTCCATTCAAGGATTGATGTGGGGAAGAGCCATTTCTACCATTTCCGCCGTTTGTGGAACTCCCACAAGCTAGATCCGTCGAATGATGCGAACCCCCCCGGGGGATGCGTATCAAATGGTATCAGAGAAAGGCTGCTTGAGGGAGTTCATTGATGTTTTCTTCTCTCCACGGAGCCATCAAGACAGAGAAGAAGGGCAACCGCCCATTCTTCTCCTTGGTAAGCTGCTCCATCTTCGTTACCTCTGTATTTTCTTCTCGGATTGTTGAGAAAGAGAAGAAAAGGCGCCCCCTGTTCTGCTCAACCTTAGCAAATCCACCTCTGCCTTTGTCGACCCTGTGATTTCTTTCCCCGGAGTTGTGAAGAAACAGTAAGAGGCACCTCGTTGGAGAATTGAATCGGGTGTTGCTCTTCATTTGAGAAGTGAGGTGCTCGGTGTTCAAAAACGAAGTTCCCTATGCTGTGAGCAGAAATCAGGTGTTGCCTTGCAATGTGAGCAGGGAGGTGCTTGGTGCTCAACCTTTGCGATTCCTTCCCTGTCGCCCCTGTAACTGTGTATGTTATTTTGTAATTTATTTAGCTTTTTATACCGGGAGGAACTCTCACCTTGGATTCGAGGACGAATCTTATGAAGAGGGACAAAATGATATGAATCTCAGGAGCCCCGATCCACCCCAGATGCACGCTTGAAGATCAAAGGAGGTGGATCACTTTTTGAAGCTCCTTTTGTTGAGAAAAGTATCAAAAGCGAAGGCGAAGCCGCCCAGGCGAGGCCAGCGAAGGCGAAGCCCCCAGGAGAAGGCGAAGCCCCCCCAGGCGAAGCCGCCCAAGCGAAACCTCCAGGCGAAGCCCCCTTGCGAAGCCTCCAAGCCTCAAGGCGAGGCCTCTACGCGGTGTAGGCTAGCTTCTACCTTTTTACCTTTTAGGAAGCTTTTCAGATGGCATGCATGCAAAAGCACTTTATGCTTTTGGAAGGCTTTTGACATGCATGCATGGTGTAAGAGCCCTTTTTGCTTTTCAAGCCTTGTCCCATCCAAGAGGCTCCTTCACCTCTTTAAATTGTAAGCAATGGCTCACTTGGAAAGCAGAACCAAGTTTAATGAAAGTTTGAGAAGGAAAATTCTTCAAGTTCCTTTATGGTTCTCACTTCTATCTTCTCCATCTCCAGCCCTTGAGGCGCCATCGCCGGCCCCCAAGAATGACATCGAGTGTTGCCCCGACACCCAGAGCGGGGAGGTGCTCGATCCACAACCATCGACCCCGGCAATTAACTCCCCTGTTGCTTTCCATTTGAGGATTGAGGTGGGGAAGAGCCATTTCTACCATTTCCGCCGTTTGTGGAACTCCCGCAAGCTAGATCCGTCGAATGATGCGAAGCGGTGGCTCCCATCCCACACCCCTTTGCATAAATGCTGTAGCTTTTGCCAGCAACGACGCTTGTATCACCCTATCAACCTGCCAAAGGACATCATGAACATTAAAATCAATGTTTTCATGGACTTTCCGATTCCTGTAGTACCATATTGTCCATGCTATTATGAAGACATGCTCCCAGCGGCCAGGGGGTTTTATATTGTTGACAAACAGGAACCAAGAGGACAGCTGATCAGGAGAGTCACTTGAAATGCATTGCAGCCCGCGACGGCTCTAGACCTCCGCCACTCTATCACAGTGAAACAGGACATGTTGTGTTGTTTCATCAGAAACACCACACAAAGGGCATGAAGGGTCTTCCTCAATGTGTCTCCTAACAAGCTCAGTCTTTACTGGTAACACTCTTAAAAAGTCGCCAAGCAAAGATTTTCGTTTTGTGAAGAACCTGCCCCCATATAGTCGTCCAAATCTTCCGCTCGAGATGGTCGACTTCAGAATTCTCAAGGGTCTGTAAGAGGTGATATCCACTCTTGACCGTGTACTCTCTAGAGGACTCAAATTGCCACATCAAGGCATCATCGCCTAACCCCACACCATGCTGGATCATCTGAATGCGCTCAACATCTGAGTTCGAGAAGTGTTGTTGGAGTAGCTCATAATTCCAAGAGTTGTTTGCCATATCAATTAAGTCTCACACTAGCAAAGCATCATCTCCCTGCTGCATATGTCCCATCGGCCTCAAAGGTGCAGCCCCGGGAAGCCACGGGTCCGTCCAAACCTTATATCTACTTCCATCTCCAACCCGCCATCGGACCCCGTACTCTTAAGATTCCTCGACCTTCCAGAATGCTTTTCAAAGTGAGAGAAGGATTGCTCCATTTGCTGGCATTAAAGAAGTACGTGTGGTGATAATATTTGTGCTTTAAAACTCGCGCACACAACGAATCTGGTCTTGTGAGAAGTCTCCATCCTTGCTTCGCAAGCATGGCTTTATTAAAGTCATGGAGGCATCTGAAGCCGAGACACCCCTCATTTTCCTTTGCATAACTCACTCCATTTTGTCCAAAAATTCCAGTTCCAGCTCTATTATGCGACCACCAGTAACGATTTATCTTCCTTTCAATGTGCCCACAAAATATCCGGAGTAATCAAGAAAATTGACATGGTGTAGGTCGGAATTGCTTGTGCAACTGCTTTAAACAAAACCTCCTTTCCCCTTTAGATAGCAATTTGTAGTTCCACCCCGCTATTTACTAAGTAGCCAAAGGCCTTCTTTTTGCTTCTTCCAACCACCACCAGTAGACCCAAATATTTCTCCATATTTGTTGACTCATTGATGCCAAATTTCCCGAGAATGTACCGCTTCTGGGTGTTTGGTGTGTTGGAGGAAAAATAACCCTGTCTTGTCCAAATTGACACATTGACCGAGGCTATCTCATATTTGCGCAAGATATCTAAGATCCAATCTGGCTCTTCTCTGTTGGCAGCACAGAATAATAAAGAATCATCAGCAAAAGTAAGTGTGAGATACGTGGACCAGCATAACTCACCGAGGTTCCTGACACAAACGATCCTGGACCGCCCTATTGAGGGCAGTTGATAAGCCTTCTGCGTAGATGATGAAGAGATATGGTGACAGTGGATCACCTTATCGCAAGCCCCGTGTAGGATGATCTCTTCGAGGGGTGTTCGTTAATAAGGGGGTAGTATTTGACTATTGAGATATAGTCAACCACCGTGGTAATAAGGCTATTCGGAAACCCCGGCTTAGTCATCATCTTACGCATACTACGTACTGTTGGGACCTCGGTAGCGTGCTTGGTAGGTGGGCGCCCGCTACCAAGGTCCGAAAAATGTCTCGACACTGGGAGGGGGTGCCGCCACCGGGACGCCACTCTTTCAATTTGATAGCGGGCTTGGAAGCGGGTTGGCCCGCTACCACAATGGTAGCGCCAAGCTCGCTAACTTGCCAGCTACTATCATAGTCGATGGCATGCATCCTGGCGAAATGACCAGCTTTTCCTATCTCCATCTCCGCTCCTCACTCCGTAAGGCGGGTTCTCCTTCTGCTCTCTCCTTCTACGACGCCGCCGGCCGGATCGACCTCACTCGAAATCCATCATCGGTTGGTTCTCCTCCCGCCGAAAAACCCCTCTCCGGCCCTCCATATGGGAGTTGGCCGTAAGCATGAATCTCAGCCCTCGATTCGGTCCCTTGATCTTCCTTCTCTTCACTACCCCATTGCAAGATCGGTGGATCTAGATGAATCGGTACAAGGGTTTTCGGCCAGAGGTCGAAACGGAGATTCGTTCCTTTTTCGATTGACATTGATAAGATTGGTCCGGCATTTTGTGGGCATTACAGTCGTTCAGCCCAAGTTACGGGCTTCTATTTTTAGGATGCAAGGCGAGGAGTTCAAATGCGATGATTGAGGATACAAATTAGGGTCAGCTCGGGAAGAGCGGGATATGTGGGCGAAGGGATGGAGGTTGGGAAGTTGAGCTGTTGGTTGGACCGGAGGCGTCGAATTACTGATCGGCTTGGAGGATTTGTATGAGAGAATGCTTATCGGAGCCGGCGCTTGGCCCGACTTGTTAAGGTTAGCTCGGCTAAGCTTCTTGAGCAGTGAGATAATTCTGTCTTCACTTTGTGGTGTTTAAGGGGTGAAGTGAAGAAATTAATGGCTAGCATTGAAATCTATCTTGTAGGAAAATCAAAACAGGAAGTTGAGAAACCAAGTTGCTAGGTTTGCTAGAGTAGAGTAATCGGAAATTATGTAATTTGATTCCTTTCTTAGTTGCACTTCTTTTGCAAGTTGTAATGGAAAAGAGGTTTGGATAGAAATGGGGTCCTTTCATTAAGACATATGATGGACTGCCTTTTGATTGCTTATATTATCTGTTGCAGTAAGGAAAACATAGAAATATGTTTCATGATGCAGCCCATGATTGGTGACAATTGCAAGGTTGCCTTTTCCTCCTGCAAATTATTTCAGTTCTATGTTTTTGATGTTTTAGTATTTTTGTGGTGTTTAAGTATTTTAGATATATTTTTAGTAATTTCTATTTATTTATTATTGGTATTTATGTTTAGGAATTATTTTAGGAATTATATGTGTATGTATTTTCTATTTTATGAATTATTTTCGGAATTATTTGTGTATGTATTTTATGTTATAGGAACTATTTTAGGTCCAAAGTTTTGTTTATGTATTTTGTGTATGTATTTTTTATTTTAGTAATTAACTTAGGAATTATTTTTGCATCTATTTTATGTTTTAGTAATTATTTTAGGAATTTGTATATGCATTTTAGTAATTGTTGTAGTAATTAATCATTTGTGTATGTATTTTATGCTTTAGCAATTATTTCATGTAAGAATTTTAGTAATCTTAAACCTTTACTATTTCTAAGTGGTTTAGCTAGTAAGTTCATGGTATATTAGTATATACTTTAGATCTTTTCGTAATCTTAAGCCTTTAATAATTTGTCTATTTTAGTATCTACTTTAGGTAGTTTAGGACATTGTTTCTTTTAGGAATTATTTTAGTATTGTATGAATTTATTTATGCATTTTAGGTATTATATATGATTTTTATGGTTACGATTACTACATCCGCGGTTACGATTACTACGGCCCGATGGCCGACGCGCAGCTCGCCGCTCAACATCGTGTTCGACCTACAGATGTTTAGGCGGAGTAATGAGTCGTTTGACCCACTCGGTGGGTTCAAGGGATAAGCCGCACGACGATTCTCGAGCACTGTTCACCGCCGTGTGAGGCTCAGAATGACGATTATGATTTACCTCCCTGTAGGACATTTTTGTAAAAAAAATTTAATTTTGGATGTTTTTTTATTGTATTTGGTACATTTTGTTAATTTATAATTAATTTTATTTCTATTTTTAATTGTGATTTCTAAATAATAATAAATAATATTATCACTCAATCATTTTTTAAATGATGAGAAAAAGAAAAATCATCTTTAAAAAAACATTGGTAGCGGAGTGCAGTGGGGCGGTGCGCTACCATGGTAGCGGGGCTTCGCTACCGTGCCCCTACTACCGGTAGTGAGCTCGGTAGCGGAAAACTTCAAAGAAGCGGGGTGGGTAGGGGCTACCCGCTACCAAGGTAGCGGGTGGGTAACGGGATGCCCCTACCGAAGCCCATTACATACGTAGTGGCGGAAGCTCCACTCAATCCGATCATAGGCAATCGAGCATTGTCCGTTATAATCGCATGGAGTAGTTCATAGGCAATCGAGCGTTGTCCGTTATAAGGTCTTACAGCCGCCAAGCGTCGGGCGACTTCCGAGATAATTTGCATGCGATTGACGATCCGTTTTCGATTTATGTGAATATCAGGACTTCAATTTAAACATGTTAATCATGTTTTACGTGTGTTATGAAGCCCGGAGTTGGTGTCCGAATTTCATTTCAGTTAGTGATACTGTTTGAAAGTTATGCAAGTTACGGTTGGACTAAATTGCAACTTTGTAAAGTTTGGGGGCTAAAGTGTAAAAGGAGAAAAATGGAACCAGATAATTAAAGTTAAGGGACATGTGGCGCCATTATGGAGAAATGAAGGAAAATAGAAAAGAAAAGACAAAGAAAGAAAGAAGAAACGTGAGAGAGAAGAAGAAAGAAAAGAAAGGAAAAGAAAACAAAAGGAAAAGAAGTGATAAAGGAGTGAAAATGACATATATTTGTTATTTTCTTCTCTTCTTCATCTTCATCTTCTTCCTCTCTCCTTCACCTCTTTCCACCATGAAAGCTTAAGGTTGAGCTTCAACTGATCTCTATGAATATTGGCCCGAGCTTCAAGGTAATTATATTAAACTGATCCTCGGGAGAAGTAAGGAATCCTACGGACCAGATTTTTAAAGCGGGTTCGTTTGAGAGCCGTAAATTCTGGTTTTTCTAAGATTTTTGTGGCGCCACATATGGGGTATGTTTCTTGGTTTCTAAGCATTGTTTACATGTTTTTGGATTAGTTCGAAAAGGAGTTTGATCTCAAAGCGATTCTCGAGTATTGCCAAAATCAATTCACGATTTTCTACACGGCAATCAAAGTTCGATTAGTGAAAAGGTAATCATATATGTTGTTTACGGTGAAGATTTATATACTTTCTATGGATCAGATTTTGTAAATGAGCTTTTGTGTAAAAACCGTTAACGTCCGAAATTGGTGTGTGGCGGAGCCACTCATTTGTGATTTTATGGTTCTTGAACTTAGCTTATGGCATAGGCTCGGGTATGCGGTTAGATTCTGCTATTTGCTTCGGGATAACTTGTCTGGTAAGTTACCTTCCATTATTGCTCGGGATAACTTGTCCGGCAAGTTACCTTCTCGGAGTTCTGCTATCTGCTTCAGGATAACTTGTCCGGTAAGTTTCCTTTTGTATTCTGCTATCTGGATCTGTTTTGTCGGCAGTAGGGATTCCGGACCCCGGGCTGGTACCATGCCTCTGATATATCTGAAAAACCTCTTCTGTAAGGCTAAGAGCCTCAGAGGTCTGCCGATTCTGTCTGACTACTAACATTTCCGATATTGTTATTATTATTATTATTATTATTATTATATGTATATCTGTTGTCCGTTTGTATCTGTGTTTTTCTGCAGTACATTGGTTCAAGATACCCCGGAAATCAAAACCCTATCCTTTGTCTCGACCCTTTATGCATTCTCAACGAGGACTCACCCTTATATATTTTCACTTTTTCAGGCTTGTCTGATAAGAAGCCCGAGGTGTAGAATCTCTCGGTGCTTTCTGGTGTTTGATTTCGGTCCGTTAATTCGAGCCTGTCTTATGAGTCCGGTAAAAAGGTAGTCCCGTTTGAGATTTTCTGCTATTTTGCAAGATCCGATTCTGATTTGAGCAGATTCTGAGGTTACTGACGGTATGTCTTCTATTATCTGTTTAGCGAGCGGTGACCTACATGGAGTTGTTTTACGAGGATCTTGGTGCACTGCATCCCTCCACACACGTAGGTATTTTTGATATTTGGTTCTAGCTCGTATATGTGAATGCATGCATGTAAAGTTATATTGGATCACATATGTATATGTGTGAGGATTTACGTGTTCTGCTGCATTACGGAGCCAGCGGGTCAAACTCATATTGTCATATTCGTATCTGTGTGCATATGTATACGTGTGAGGATTTCCGTGTTCTGCTGCATTCTGGAGCTCGCGGGGCCAAACTCATATTGTCATATTTGTATCTGTGTGCATATGTGCGTTTGAGTTCAGACGATCCTCGTTACTTGCACTATAAGTTAATAGCATGAGTAGAGTAAAGGAAATATTTTATCGGGTTGGTTACGGGCCACCACACCGAGGAACTCTGTTTTATTGCTGCCCGATTCTCGGTTCCGCTTACGCCGGCGTTCCAGATACGTAAGCTTCCGTGGAAGGGGGTAACATAAAGGTGGTATCGAGCAGGTTTAGTCATGTACGAGGATTAGGTGAAGTTGTGTTACGAGCACGGTATAGTCGAGGTGGACTTACATTACGTGCACGGGTTTGGTAGGGCGAGCTGCTACGCTACCTAATTCCAGGATGTTCGGTAAAGTCCGCCACCCCTTTACCTGAACATTTTTGGAAGAGGTGTCAAAGCAGGGTCGGTTCTTCGAGGCGTACTATACGAGGATCAAATCGGGATCTCGGGAGAGGTGAAGCTTAGAGTTAGAACTTCGATATGCATGTGTGATTTTGAAAAATTGGTGTGATTGCATCATACATTGCATTTACATTACTGAGCCTATAGAAATATCGCTGCTAGCTTCGTTAGACACTTATCGTGTTGTATGTGCTCTTGGTATCTAGGAATTTCAGGAGTCATGGTTGATACTCGCCGTTAGCGAGACGGAGATCGGGCGGCGGGACAAGGATCCCGACTCTCGAGAGATGTCCGACAAGAG
Source organism: Stellera chamaejasme (assembly GCA_024586325.1). Lineage (NCBI taxonomy): Eukaryota > Viridiplantae > Streptophyta > Magnoliopsida > Malvales > Thymelaeaceae > Stellera > Stellera chamaejasme. Next base: position 22,923,773 of record CM044979.1, read on the forward strand.
CGGGATCTCGTACTACAGATTGCATCTTCAACAGCAGCCACCCCTTGACCGTGCACAGCACTCGGAGCAGATCCGGGATGTAGTTATAGCGTTCTGCCTATATTGGCTCAAAGGTTGCTCCGGGGTTCAGCGGAATACAGAGCGAGGAATACGGTCACCGCGCCACGGCTCCCATCGAGTACGCCGCTGCAGGAGGAGCGGAGGCAGAGTACCGATGAAGAGGATTTGGCAGCATTTCCGTTGACATAGAGATGATGAGTATGATGAGTCTGAGAGTTCCCACAGGTCTCGCAGGCGATATGGTCACCAGGAGCCCCGATCCAGAGATGTTAGACTGCTTGAGCGATTTTTGTGTCTGAATCCAACGAGGTTTGATGGTAAGGGAGGACTAGAAGCAGCAGAGACCTGGCTTTCTGATATGGAGAAGACGCTCAGGATGTTACACTTGTCTTCCACTACTTTGGTATCCCTGGCTACGTACAACTTGGCCGGGCAGGCGGATTATTGGTGGAGGAGTGTATAGAGCGGAAGAAGAGTACAGTTTGAGCGCAGAGATGAGCAGGACCCAGGTATGGGCTGGGAGGAGTTTTCCCGAGTGTTCCTGGAGTACTATATCGGTGATGCAGTCTGAGATCTCCGTCAGAGGCAGTTCAACAGTCTGCAGCAGAGTGATAGGACCGTGCAGGACTATGAGCAGGAGTTCGATCGGTTGGTCCGTTTTGTTCCTCAGTACTATGGGTTTGAGGAGCAGAAGGCCAAGCGGTTTGTATGGGGACTGCGCCCCGATATCAGATGGGCGTTGTGACCCTTGGGCATTACTACTTACCGCGAGGCAGTTCAGAAGGCTCAGCTTCTAGAGTAGGAGGAGTCTCCTTATCGACCTCGTGAGAGTGTAGCAGGTTTCGGATTTCAGAGATCATTGAGACCTTTCTGGAGTACTGGGAAGACGTCTAGGGCCAGGCCGAGCAACATAGGAAAGGGCATTGTAGCAGCACCATCTAGACCTCTTTGTCGCAGTTGTGGGACATTTCATGCCGGTCCACGGAGCACTAGATCCGCGACTGTCCTTTGATGCCCAGGCAGAGTCGGCGCTTTTCCTCGGGCACCACCTCCCACGGCAGCCTATTGCACGCAGGCGTGAGGCACTTCAGAGAGGTCCGAGGCAGTCGGCGCGACCACCACAGTAGCCTCGAGCAGGCAGAGTTTATCAGATCGAGCAGGGAAAGTCGGCTCGGCAGGGAGCACTGAAAGGTACATTACTTATGAATGATATATCTATTAATGTACTTTTTGACACTGGTGCTTCCACATCGATTGTAGCACAAAAATGTGCTCAGTCTCTGCAATTATCTGTTTGTCAGTTGTCTGATGTGTTTCTGATTAAAACTGCTGAAAGTCAATATTTGTTTTCGAATAAGATGGCTCGAGATTGTGTCTTGATAAATTTTTGTCGATCTGTTAGTTACGGATGTTTGAAATATGATGTGATTCTTGGGATGAATTGGCTATCCAAGAATTCTGTTCATATTGATTGTGCCCGGCCTGATGAGATCCCGGGGCTCCGTTCCAAACATGCGGGGCATGTTTTCCTGATGGCCGCCAGGCCTAATCCGCACAAAAGGCCTAACAAAAGGCCCAAGCTTAAGCCCGAAATAAGGGCCCCATTAAAAAACTGTTAACTATGCTTAAGGAAGTTCCCGAACCATACATAAATAACCCGAACTATGCTTAAGGAAGTTCCCGAACCATACTACGTATAGACACGCACTCTAAGCGCACTCTAAGACATTATCACCTCATATTGAGATATTACAATAAAACCACTCAGATCTGAAACTATAAATACATTCATTATCTACGCCTAAAAGGGGTAACGTTTTAACAACCACTTGATTGCATTCGTCAAGACATCACCATCACAGAGGACCTCTCCTCTATTTCCCACCAAATCTCGTCTTAATACTCAGAATCAACCTGATGACGTCTGTCAACATCAGGACACGTCAGCACAACCGGAAAGTGGCGGTTACACACACAGATCCGCCACCAAATGGCGCCGTCTGTGGGAAACGCGGTGGTCCCCAAAAGCAGATCGAACGTGGGGGCCATTCCCGTTCCCGTTCATCCAAACCGGAGGGAGAAGGCTCCACCGACGGCCGCACGGCCGATCCCAGTTACCGGAGTTCCTCAGAGGAAACATCTCACGGAGCAACCTCCCTACGGCCTACTTCCAGCTTCCGTCGAAGCGACATTCGACAATTGGATCCAGACCTTGTCCAAGCAGTGAGGATAGTGCTTCAAGAAGAGCGAAGTAATCAAGATAACCGGCCTGACCAATCCCGTAGACCTCGAAACGAGCAGCAATCACGGCAGAGGTGGCCAGACCATGGTAGCCAGCGGACAGCTTCACAGCAAGCTGCTTCCCTGAACCGCCAAAGCCGACAACGATCAAGATCCCCGAGGGAGCACCAAAGAGACCGATCCCCAAGACCCGAGAGACTGGTACTTGGCGATCCACGGGACGATGTGATCCGGCAAATGTTACATCGTCTGGAACAAGTCGAGAGGAACTCGGGCAAGCCCGAACCTAAGTACGAAGCTGCCCCTGATGATGGACCATTCACCAGCAGAATTCAGGACAATCGGATGCCCCGGGTATTCAATTTGCCTCACCCTTTAGAAATATACCATGGTTCAGGAGACCCTGATGCTTTCGTCCGGAAATACAAGAGGGCGATGGAACTGAAAGGGGCCAATGAGGCGGCCTTGTGCAAGTGTTTTGAGGTAGCTCTAGGAGGTCCAGCATCAGCTTGGTATAACTCTCTTCTTCCGAACTTCGTATCATCGTTCGGAGACCTGGCCACCAAATTCACCACACACTTCATCGGGTGCAAAAGATCGACGAAAAGGGCCATACAAATGTTCGACATCAAACAGAGACCGAACGAAGGAATCTGAGAATTCGTTGAAAGGTTCAACAGGAAGCGTGACACGCGTCAGATCTGACGGACAACATCCGGATCATGGCATTCACAAAAGCACTCCTCCCCAATTCGCGCCTGGCTTATGAATTATCCCAGAAGAACTTCACTGACGTCGAGGAAATGTACGCAGTCACGCAAGAACATATGATTGCGCAAGAAATGTTGTCCCAGCAAGAAGGGAAGCAAGATAACAGAGACAATCGAGAGCAAAGGAAGGAGAACACAAAGAATGCAGTGGTCAGACATCCGGGGAACTGGGGAGGACAAAAGAGAACCTTCGAGAAAAGTCCGAATTTCACTCCCCTCAACTCAACTCGGGCTAGCATCCTCGCAGCCCTCCAGAGACAAGGAAGCGGGAACATCAGTTGGCCCAGGGCCATGCCGGAGGAAGCAAAGCGCAACCCTTCCAAGTACTGCCAGTTCCATAGAGACACCGGACATGAAACTGAGCAGTGCTATCAGTTAAAAAGGTACATCGAACATCTTATCAAAAGAGGTTCCCTGAGAGAATACTTGAAGATGCCTCGAAAAGAAGAAACTTCCCGAAGCAAAGGGGAGGCTGAAGAAGATACATCGGGACCGAACAAGAAGAATAAAGAGAGGAAATCTCCACCCCAAGCGACCGGGGTACTGAACACCATAACGACCACCCTGGGCTCGAACGCAAGAAAGAGGAAGGCAAGGGAGATAGCCTCACTAAACTACGGGGATCCATCTTCAAGGGTAAAACGGGCGGACGGATCCGAAGTACGTTTCCCGCATTATGACCCGCTCATCATCACCCTCCGAATTGGAACCATAGATGTCAAAAGGGTTCTCCGCGACGACGGTTCAAATGCAGATGTATTGTTCGGGAAGGCATATGAAGGCCTTAAGCTTAAGCCAAGCAGGCTAAACCCCGTCTCAACAGCAACCTATGGAGTGGGCCCGGACGAGCTGCCAGTGTTAGGCTCTATCGAGCTCCCAGCCATGTTCCTAGGAATCGGGCCTGAAAGTCAACCCCGCTACACAACACTTATGATCAAATGGCTGGTCGTCGATGTCCCCTCTGCCTACAACGCTATTATCGGGAGAGAAACTCAGGTGGCAATCCACATGAGAAGTGACGTGAAGTACCTCACCGTCACCTTCGATACAGATGAAGGCGACGCCTCGATCTACGTAAGCCAGAAGGAGGCCAAGGACGTCATGACGATAGCTCAGAAGGATTCGGGTCCGAGCTGCTCGAAGGAGGATAAGGAGACAACGGATACCGAAGACGTCATCTTGGAAGGGGATAGGACCACAAGAATTGCGAAAGACATGCCCGAGGACAGTAAGGAAAACCTTGTAAACTTGCTTCAAATGAATAAAGACTTGTTCGCCTACTCTCCAAGTGATATGCCCGGGATCGACCCAAAAGTAATCCAACACAGCCTGCACATCGACCCGAATTCTAGACCTATAAGACAGAAGAAAAGAAACAACGCCCCATTCAAAAGGGCCTTCATCAAAGAGCAAATCTCGAAGCTTCTCGATGCAGGGGTCATAAGAGAAGTATCGTATCCCGAGTGGTTGAGCAATCCCGTAGTAGCAACCCGGGAAGACAGCGACAAATTACGTATGTGCATTGATTTCACAAATGTAAACGATGCTTGCCCGAAGGATTCATACCCTACGCCACCAGTCGACAGGCTCGTGGATTCTACGGCCGGGCATGCAAGGCTCTCCTTCCTCGATGCTTACAGCGGTTACCATTAGATCAGAATGAACCCAGCTGATGAAGAAAAGAGGTGTTCAGGAAGATCCGAAAATATGGACTCTGATTGAATCTGGACAAGTGTGTTTTCGGAGTAACATCCGGGAAATTTCTCGGGTTCATGGTGTCCGAGCGTGGCATCGATGCAAATCCAGCAAAGATCGAAGCTCTGTTAAACGCAAGGACACCATCATCAATAAAAGACATGCAAAGGCTTCTTGGGAGAATTACAGCCCTGAGTCGTTTCATATCTCAATATGGAGACAAGTGCCACCCTTTCTTCAAACTCTTAATTAAGGAAGGTGCGGAGCCCGGTAAGATTGGGGTGAGCAAAGGGTAGAGAAAGACAAAGGAAGAGAACGCAAAAGATCGAGCGAGATTCAGTTGGAATTCTGAATGTCAGAAGGCTTGAGAGGAAATCAAAGCTTACCTCTTGGAAATGCCTACGCTTCGGCAACCGACCGAAGACAGACCCCTAGTTGTATACTTGGCAGTAGCAGAAAAGGCTGTTAGTTCAATCCTCGTTCAGGAAGACGACCAAGGAAAACAGTGGTCGGTCTATTATGTGAGCAAGTCATTGAATGGAGCCGAACTTAATTACCCGATGATCTAGAAAGCAGTTTACTCCCTGGTCCTCTCAGCCAGAAGATTGAAGCCGTACTTCCTCGGATTTTCCATTGTTGTCCGGAGTAACGTCCCTATCAAGGACATCCTAAAGCGAGTAGACCACTCCGGGAGATTGTCAAAGTGGTGTGTCGAACTAAGTGAGTATGAAATCAAATACGAACCAAGGAGAGCGATCAAGGCACGGGCGTTGGCAGATTTTATCGCGAATTGCCCCAAGAATCCGAGTGAAGATTCGTTGGATGAAAACAGTCCGGTCTGGACCCTACATGTAGATGGAGCTTGGGATCGGGCAGGACAAGGTGCGGGTTAGTTCTCGAAGGCCCAGAATGAATGAGGGCAACCAAATCTATCAAGTTCGTTTTCCCGGTAACAAACAACGCTGCCGAGTATGAAGCCTTGATCGCCGGATTAGAACTGGCCAAGAAGGCAGGAATCCGGTCACTAAAAGCATACAGCGACTCAAATATTCTCGTCCAACAATTGAATGGAGAGTACGAGATCAAGGAACCAAGTCTCAAAAAATACGCCGAAGTGGCTAAAAAACTGGCCGCGGATTTTCAGAAGCTGTGTATCGAAAAGATCCCACGATCGCTTAACTCCGAGGCCGATCAGCTCTCGAAGTCGGCTTCCTATGACGAAATAAGAAGTGAACCTTGCATCAACTACTCTCGAATATGCAACATTACCTCGGGATGGAGGGTCCCCTATTGGACGTACCTCGGCGAAGGAATACTCCCGGACAATCCCGTCGATGCTGCGAGCGTTAGGAGGAAGGCAAGTAAGTTCGTGATAATAAGTGGCAATCAGACCGAAGGGATTCTCTTCTCCCATGAAAAATGCATCGGAGAAGGAGATACCGAGGACATCTGATAGAAACTCACGAAGGCACTGCGGTCACATATTAAATGATGTGGACATCGCCCCAAGGATTCCCCAAGCTCAAGATGGCACACAACCTCAAGCGCGCGTATCCCCAAATCCACTCCAAGGCCTAGGCGGACCCATGACAAGGTCCCGGCTGAAACAAGTTCAAGCAAGTCTCAATGCTTTCATGAGGCTCATGGCGCAGGACAACCAAGAGGAAGCTCGGGAGAAGGCCTTACAGCTTCGCCACCTCGGCATCGCATTGGATGAAGAGTATGCGAAGCCCTTTGGAGCCTTGAACATAAGCAGCCTTGAAAGAGGAAGTGGCGAAACACACGTGCCGACATTCCAGACACGGGCGAAGCCCCAGGCGAATCCATCTCCGCGAACCCTCTCGGCAAGGCTCTAGTACGCGAATCCTCGACACGGGCGAAGCCCCACAGCCATCCCAGCGAAGCCTCCGAATAAAGTGAAGCCCGAGGCTTCCATGGTGAAGCCATCCAGTAAGCCTCCAGAATAAAGCAAAGCCTCCGCGAGGAATCCAAAGCGAAGCCACCTCCGCGAGGCCTCCATACTTCACCAATCGAGGCCAACCGCTCGCCAGCTCGAAATGTCCCTTCTCTCGGAACTACTTGGGAAGACAAACACCTACTTTACATGCAAAAGACACTTGAACACTTTTAAGCTAGCTTTTGCCTTTTCACCTTTTGGAAGCTTTTTGTATGGCATGCTTGCAAAAGCACTTTATGCTTTTGCATGCATGCGCAAATGTAATAGCCGCTTTGCCCCTCTCATCTCCCCTCACCATTTAAGCTAGTTTCACACACATTTGCAAGTAGAACATAATTTTGAATCAAAGAATTCGGCCAAAACTCTCCAAGTGAGACCTTAGCTTTTGTGTTCTCTTTTCTTGCATTTCCATCTCCCTAGTGATCCATGCAAGAGGATCCAAACATAATATCTAGTATTGCTTGATCTTGTAGTCAAGAGGTGCTAGATCCCATCTTCTTTCCTAGGCATTATCAAGTGCATTGCCTCACCTTGTAGAGAGGAGGTTCACTTGGTCGAAATCTGTTCGTTCCTCCGTGTCCGCCTCCGCCAAGCTAGATCCGTGAGTGTTGATCACACCCTCACTCCTCGTGATGATATCAAGTGGTATCGAGCCAAAGCGCTTCTTTGGAGGTATTGTGTTGTTTGTTTGATTTTCTTCAAGTAAAATCCTTTGTTATCTTTCTTACACTTGAAGAAAATTTCGGTTGATGATCTCTTGTTGAGACCGAAGAGTTGTTCTTTATTCGTGATGTTAAAGCCAAGTTTGTAAAGAGAGTTGTAAGCGGAAAGTGTCATCTTGTGTGCAAAAGAGCGAAAGCAAAGTGTTTGAAGAAAGAAAAGTGTTAAGTGTCCTTGAGAAGTTCATGAGTGTTCTTGATTGTTCATAGCCAAAACACAAGAAAATAGTGCTTTTAATCCGAAGATGGTTTCGAACTTGAACAAAACATGTTTGTGTTTCTAAAAGGCCTACTCTAAGACATTCCCCTACTTCTTTCAACACCAACTAAACTCTAATCTCTCAACAAAACTAGTTTCAAGTAACTAGTCATTTTCTTGGGTTTCAAGTTACGGTTTTACTAGAGTTCTTGTTTGTGTCTCTTTGCGTGTTAAACTTTGATCTAAGGTTGAAGTCGGTATCAAGTTTAGAGAACTTGTGAAAGCCTTTAAGTGGGAACAGCCGGAGTGAAATAATCACTAAAGCCTTTGTGCGAAACACGAGAGCGAGTGTAGACACTCGGGGAGTGGTGAGGTTCTTTTCCTTCTGTATATTTCCAGCTGCACTTTGATTGTAGATGGCTTCTCGACTCATCCTCACCCGTCCCAATTAGGAAGGCATGACACGCTTGCGAAAATATTTCAAAGGTTGGATGACTTGGGATCTCAAGTCGCCATTACAAATGAGCGACTAACAAGGGTAGAGATAGCACAAGGTAAGCAACCGGAAATTTCGCAAGTCCACGATGAAGTCCATGCATCGCGGGCTCAAGGCGGGGTCACCCATACTACCCTCAATCTGATATCGGCGAAGCCATAAGCCACCCTCATAGTCGCCCAACTCCTCTACAAGAGTAGACCATGATGTTGATGTTTTGGATAGTGATGATTAGGCGTACTATGCGGAGCCACAGCCAAAGCAAGCAAGAAGAAAAGTTTTTCCAGATCGAGCACAAGCAAAAGCTTATCTTGAGAGAGACATCGCAGAAGAAGAAGAAGCAGAGAGAGGACGTGTCCATAGAGGTTTCAATCGAAACCTTGGAGGAAGAGAACAAGCAATGGAACCACAAGCCCTCAACAACTTAAAGCTTCAAATACCGCCATTTTATGGCTCCAGCGATCCGGAAGAGTTTCTTGCTTGGATGGCCAAAACCGAGAGGATCATTGACATGATGGGATATAATGATGCGACTGCATTAAAACTCGTTGTCATTGAGTTCCATGACTACGCTCTCACTTGGTGGGAGCAAGAGCATTATGCGAGGGCACGGGATCGCGGCCGTCCCATCACTACTTTTGACGAGCTTAAACGAGCCATGAGAAATCGGTTCGTGCCATGCTATTACGATAGAGATTGTGCTCAAAAGCTGCAACGTCTCGTTCAAGGCCACCGAAGTGTGGAAGACTATCAAACGGACCTTGAGAGAGCTCTGATGAGAGCCAATGTCAAAGAGGATGATGAGGCCAAGCTGGCCAGATTTTTGTACGGATTACGAGAGGACATCGCCAAGACCGTGGAACTTTGTGACTATCGAGATTATCAAGATCTCGTGCACAAGGCTATTCGAGTGGAGAAGCAACTGAAGAAAGGAAACTCTTATCATCTAGTCAATACGCACATCAGAGGCTCAGGAAGCAGGACCACCCCCATCGCCAAGTCGACACTGTCAAAACCTTACGCCCCAATGAAGGGTCATGGTCATTCGGTCAAATGGGGAGGTATCTAGTGAAGATGAAGAGGAGATTCCTCTGAACCACAAGATCACGAAAGTGAAGCGAAGGAGAGTTGCCTATGGAAGGTCTGATCTTGGTCACCAAGAGAGTTCTGCAAAGCTCCCAAGTGTTATTGAAAGCACTCGCGGAAAACTTGTTTCAATCAAGAGCTTTGGTCAAAGGGACTCTTTGTAGTCTCATCATTGTGAGTGGAAGTTGTGTCAATGCGGCCAGCGAACATGGTTACTGAACTGGGTCTACACACCATCGCGCATCCCAAGCCGTACCAACTTCAATGGGTTGATGATAGGACCTTTGTGAAGGTCGTGAAACAAGTTGAAGTACCGATAAAGATCGGCAAGTATGAAGATTCTATCACTTGCGATGTGGTGCGAATGCAAGCCACACACATTCTCTTGGGAAGACCCTGGCAATACGACAAGGAGGCCATACACTATGGCAAGGCCAACAAGTATACCCTCACCAATCTCAGTAAACCTTACACTTTGCTTCCCCTCACGCCAACCCAAGCCCTCCAAGACCAAGTTCACCTGGCTAGTAAGGCCGAGAAGAAAAGAAAGAGCGAGGGCAGAGAGAAATGAGAAAATTGTGAGAAGGTTCAAGGAACCTTGAGTGAAAACAAAGAGTGTGCATTGATGTGAAACACCATGAGTGAGCAAATGAGAAAACAAGGGTGCATCCCTCCCATGGCCTAAGAGAGAGACTTCAAAAGAGCACTTTTGGGAAACAAAATTTGTTTCCTCATAATTCCAACTCATTGCATGCTAACTCTTGAAAACGTAGCTTCTCTACCTTCGTATGTGCAGGAAGTTCTGAAGGAATTCGATGAGCAGCGAACCCTTCCTCCCTATCGCGGCATAGAGCATCAAATAGACTTACTTCCGGGTGCGCCTTTACCCAACAAGGCCGCCTACCGGACCAACCCCCAAGAATCCAAAGAAATTCAATCGCAAGTGCAAGAGCTGCTTGACAAGGGATTTATCCGCGAAAGCCTTTCTCCCTGCACGGTGCCAGTCATACTTGTGCCAAAGAATGATGGCACTTGGCGAATGTGCATGGACTGCCGGCCCATCAACTCTATCACTGTAAAGTATCGCCACCCTATACCTTGACTTGATGACATGTTAGATGAATTGAGTGGTGCTTGTGTGTTTTCAAAAATTGATCTTAGAAGTGGCTATCACCAAATTCGAATGAAGAAAGGTGATGAGTGGAAAAGCGTATTCAAAACTAAAATTGGATTATATGAATTGAATGTCATGCCCTTCGTATTATCTAATGCACCTAGTAATTTCATGCGCCTAATGAATCATGTCTTGAGGAGATTGATTGGAAAATTTCAGGTATTATACTTTGATGATATACTTGTATACTCTAAGAACCATGATGAGCATGTTGAGCATTTGAGGCAAGTCCTCGACACACTTACATTAGAAAAATTGTATGCTAAATTTGAGAAGTGTGTCTTTGCATCAAATGAAGTTAACTTTCTTGGGTATGTAGTGGGTGCAAACGGTGTCAAAGTAGATGAAAGTAAAGTAGGTGCAATTCGAGATTGGCCTACTCCTAACTCATTAACTGAAGTAAGATCCTTTCTAGGACTTTGTCACAGACCGTGTACAGTGCCAAGATATTGTTCGCTTTGGGGTTACGGCCCAGCCTTTTCCCCCTCACGGTTTTGTTTCTAACGGAATGGATGGTCTTGGGGTTACGGCCCAGCCTTTTCCCCCTCAATCCAACATCCGTTAAAAGGCCTCTTGAAGGGAAGGAGGGTGATGTACATTATATACACCATAATCCCCCTTTAAACCTTCCATGTGGGATATAACATGTCATGGACCATGGCTAGATCTTCCCCGACCATGGCTAGATCTTACCCCGTCCAACCGGCAACGCCATTCGTAGGCATCGCCAAGCATCCGGACACATCCACCCCCCAAGGGAGCCCAGCGTCCTCGCTGGCACATGTGCACTGTACTACCTGGGCTCTGATACCAATTGTCACAGACCGTGTACAGTGCCAAGATATTGTCCGCTTTGGGGTTACGGCCCAGCCTTTTCCCCCTCACGGTTTTGTTTCTAACGGAATGGATGGTCTTGGGGTTACGGCCCAGCCTTTTCCCCTCAATCCAACATCCGCTAAAAGGACTCTTGAAGGGAAGGAGGTTGATGTACATTATATACACCATAATCCCCCTTTAAACCTTCCATGTGTGATATAACATGTCAGGGACCATGGCTAGATCTTCCCCGGTACAACCGGCATCGCCATGCGTCGGCATCGCCATGCGTCGGCATCCCGATCCCACCCTCCGATTCCAAAACACGCTATTCGCGTGTGGTAAACATTTCCTTAAACAAAGTCCAACCAAAAAACAACTTATCCCATAACCAAAAGTACAAATACAATAAAACTTACCTATCTCTCCAAAAGCCAACAGCGGTATTCTAAGGCTCAGTAGTGTAATGCAATGCATGATGCAGAAATTCATTTTAGAATCACACAACCAAATATCAAATCCTCAAACACAGAATCAGTTCATGTTCATATCACAGAATCACACCATATACCAAACAACAAATTAAAGTACCCGGATCATATCAGAAGTCCAACATCCAAACCTTCCAGAATGCTTCAAAGAATCGCCCGCTGCTCCACACCCATTCCAAAGTGGTTCATATAAGGAGGTGGCCAGTCTCCGTACAGAACCGCCCCAGAATGAAACGTAGAACCCAGTGGCTCTCACTTCGCAGTCTTCTCTCACAGAACTGACCCATGAACTAGCATGACTTGCTCCAAAAGTCCACTCCCTAGCTTGTATACTTTCCTTCCACAATCCACACTACACCTAATCATACGTTACCTCTTTGGTCACACCGACCCGACCTGCTCTGATACCAACTTGTCACAGTCACCCCGCCCGGTTGCGGAGGCGGGGCCGACCGCGACGTTCGGAACCGGAACCTACGGCGGATAGCGCGGTGGCGGCACATTTTACCCCCTAAACAGAATAATCGATACTAACATGCAACCTACCAAAATCCATACATGGCAAGCATACAGGTAGCTCAGCAATTACCAAACACACAATTCATGGAATACCAAACATCACACAAGTCAAGCAGCACACCGAAACCATTTCATATATGTCAAACTAATATAGGCAAGTCGGGCTTTGCCTCAACTCAGAAGACAACGAAGTCAGATATACATATATACCAGAATTTCCATCATATACATTCTCATGATCCGATAAACATGCATGCAACTACAGCTACAGAGCCATTAAACTAAAACCTAGATATACCTAAGTACGGAGTCGGAAACCTTCTCGCTCAGGAGATTTTCCGCACGTGGTACTGGCTTCTTCTTGAAACCCAGAATAACGAAAGCACCGCGGACCTCTATTCCGCCGGTTGCTTTTCGTAACAACTTTGAAAGGTGGTAAACATATGAAAGGGTGAGTCCTAGAAAGGACCCGATGAAATTTGAGGTAAAATGTAGTTTGCCCAATGGCAACAAGCTGAACTCGCAAAACAGAATAACACAAGCATATACATATACATATGAACATAAAACATAAGGTGAGCCGGAATCCGGTCATATGCGGTCCAACCGCCGAGCGACCGAAGCAGCAGACCCTCTCGTAGAGTCCGAATATACTGATGCGAGCAGAGTAAGAAAGCACGGTGCACGGTGGGGTCGCGATCCCCAAACTATCGTAGGGTCATAGAAGTATACCGGCACCCCAAGTGCGGATATACGCAGAATGTCGGCACCCCTCGGTGCGGACACGAGCAATGAAGTATCGGCACTCCGGTGCGGATACGCGAAGCAGTCAAGGAGCACCCGTGGCCTCTCTGACCATCCGGGTCTCATCACAGAACAGAACATATAATAATAGTGCATAAATACAAACAGAAGTATCATCACCTGATATACATATACAGAACGGAATAGGAACCCGAGGCCTCCAAGGCCATCCGGGCTTCGAAACAGAACAAACATACATTTTACCATTCGACGGGTCTCGGGATCACCGAACCACCGCCCTCACCCGGAACCCGCCTCAACTAAACCCGATACACATCATATAACTCCCAGAATGTATAACGAGAGAAGTTGAGCCCTTACCTCAGCAACACCGCTCCGTTGCACAATTCCCGGGAAATCCCGGCTCCCGGCCCGAAAAGTTGCAACTTGCCTTTAACGGTCCCACACAGCTCCACTAATGCAGAAACAAGCTGAACAACCACAATTAAGTCAGAACACACCAAAACAAACCCCTGAAAATCAATCCCGCACAATCCCGCACTTTCCCGCAAAAATCCACAGAAAGCTCGGTTTCACGAACCGAGCCTGAACATTGTTATTCATACACCCACAAACACATTCCAACCTTTAAACCCACATTCCAGACACTTTTCCCGGAAAACCCGCATAAACCTAACTTTTCCTACCATTGTCCGAAAATGATGTTTCAAACACCATTACGAACCTACTTCCATCCACAATACCAATTTAGCATCCAAATCAACCAAAAACAAACCCCAACATGGAAAAAGATTCGTTTCAAGTTTCGGTTCTTCACCCAATTTCCACCAAGCTCCCAAACCAAACCATTCAAGGTTCCATTTGCACTCCTTAATTACCAATTACAAATCTTAAGCAAGATTACTAACCAATTTCACCTTTAACAACCAAAATCAACCATGAACCCTAATCCACTATTCACTCAAATTGGGGCTTTCCTACTCAACCAATTTTCCACCAAATTGAAACCATACAAAGCTTTAGAATCATGCTAGGAACAACATATCCAAAGCATGATTCAAGAATCTCACTAAACACCAAGTTTAGAATTCCATCAAATTTTTGCCAAATTATGTTTCCATCTTCCATGATGTTTTTCCAAAATCTAAACATAGATTCTTACTCCTCTCCACACCAAGAACAACATACTAAAAGATGGGAGCAAGAGAATCATTAAATCCCATAGCCAAGAACAAACCCTAGTTCCATTTTCTTCCTCTTTTCCAAAGAAATCATGCTTCCAATCTTGAAAAGAGATGAAAGGAGGAAGCTTACCACTTTTGGAACCCAAATCCTTGTTGATTCTTGGCCAAAAATGAAGAACACTTGAAGAGCTTGAAAGAGGGCAAGCATGGCGGCACATGGTGAGGAAGAAGAAGAAGAAGAAGAAATGAAGAAAAATAATTGTTTCTTCCTTTATATATTTCTCTCCTTTTTTTCTTTTTCCTTTTCTTTTTCCTAACTCATGAAAATGGGACACTTGTCCCATTTAATCCCTTGCTGCCGCCTCACTCTCTTGTCCTTTTCCAAATATTGCTGATTTGTGGGCTAATTACAACTTAGTCCTCCAACTCTCCAAATCTTTGCAATTTAACCCCAAACGCAACTTCCTAACCCCAAATGAAACCAAAACTGAACACAACCCTCAGAATATCATAAAACACACAAATCCTATTTCCAAAGTCCATTTGGAAATCCAGAGTGTCCTACCGGGCCCGCTGAACCCGCGCAAAACCCGTCGTGCGCGCGTGTTGACCTGAACCAAAATCCCGTCACACCAAAATTCCACAAATATTAACATAAAATCCGTCTTCTGTTATAACATACTTTACACACAAGCCGTCTGCAAATTACCATCCCGAACCCCGGGATTCCGCCCAGAGCCCCTGGAGTCGCCCGGTACCTCACGTCACACCCCCAATAAACTACGCCGCAGAAAGATGCAGGGCGCTCTCATGATCCCAAATATACAAACGGTTCCCCAAACTGAGGTTCCGGGAGCGCTACCGAGCCCGCTTTACGCCCCGAGACAACCCCCCGGCCCTGAAAAATATTTTCGGCGAAAATGTCCGGGGGACCCACATGACCTCAAAACCCGAAGGATTCCAAGAAATTCTGCTCAGATAAGTCCCGGGAGTCGTTTAACCGCCCAAAACGTGACTCCGCAGCCAAAACCAAGCCTCGGGTCACCCGGTCACAACCCGCTCGGGGTGACCGTAATGACTTGCTAGTTTTTATAGGAGATTTGTTAAGGATTTCTCTTCCATCTAGCTAAGAAGAATGTAGTATTTGAATGGGGTTAGTTGCAAGAGGAGTCTTTTAATGAATTAAAATCTCGGTTGACGAATGCACCTTTGCTTACTTTGCCAAACTTTGACAAAGTTTTCTAAGTAGAGTGCGATGCGAGTGGGATAGGCATTGGTGCTGTTTTGCACCAAGAAGGCCTCCCCATCGCCTTCTTTAGTGAGAAGTTAGGTGGAGCAACCTTGAATTACTCCACATATGATAAAGAGTTGTACGCTCTTGTGAGATCATTGCAAACATGGAGTCATTATTTACTACCTAGGGAATTTGTCATCCATACGGACCACTTGTCTTTGAAATATCTTCAAGGGCAAGGAAATTTGAGCAAAAGGCATGTTAGGTGGGTAGAGTTCATCGAGTCTTTCTCCTATGTAATCAAGTATAAGAAAGGCAAAGAAAATGTCATTGCCGATGCGCTCTCTAGGAGATATGCTTTACTCATGACTCTTGACACAAAAATTGTTGGCTTTGATTGTTTAAAAAGCATGTATAAGCATGATGCGGATTTTGGTGATATATTTGCTAACTGTTCTAAAGGAAGCCAAAATGGCTACTATGTGTTTGATGGGTTCCTGTTTAAGTTCAAAAGGTTGTGCGTTCCAAGGGGATCGGTGCGCGAAGTCATCATCAAAGAGGCACATGGTGGCGGTCTCATGGGACATTTCGGTGTCCAAAAGACACTTGAGACCATCAAAGAGAACTTCTTTTGGCCAGGCATGAAGAAGGATGTCACCAAGGTCTGCGCGGATGTGTCACATGCCATCAAGCCAAGTCTACTCTCAAAACAAAAGGGAAGTTCACCTCTCTCCCTACTCCTTCGCTTCCTTGGGTTGATATAAGCATGGATTTCATAAGTGTTTTGCCTAGAACATCACATGGTCATGATGATATATTTGTTATAGTGGATATGTTTTCTAAGATGTGATGATGCATCGCATGTGGCTGATTTATTCTTTAAAGACATTGTGAAATACCATGGCCTCCTGCGATCTATTGTTAGCGATAGGTATTCGAGGTTCCTAAGTCAATTCTGCAAACCCTTCTTATGCAAGAAGGGTTAATAAGGGTAGGAAGTTTAGAAGTTTTCAAGTTGGGGACTGGGTGTGGTTGCACTTAAGAAAGGACCGATTTCCCAAGCTAGAAAAAATAAATTTGCGCCGAGAGGCGATGGCCCTTTCCGGATCACTAAGAAAGTTGGTGATAATGCATATGTACATGACTTGCCTTGTGATGGATCTTATAACGTACATGCAACATTTAACGTATGTGATTTGGCTCCCTTTGAAGGAAAAGAAGATTTTGAGAATCCACGGATGGATTCTTTCGAAGAGGGAGAGTATGATGTGGACATTGCCCCAAGGATTCCCCAAGCTCAAGATGGCACACAACCTCAAGCGCGCGTATCCCCAAATCCACTCCATGGCCTAGGCGGACCCATGACCAAGTCCCAACTGAAACAAGTTCAAGCGAGTCTCAACTCTTTTATGAGGCTCATGGCGCAGGACGATCAAGAGGAAGCTCGAGAAATGGACTTTCCGCGTCGCCACATCGGCATCGCATTGGATGAAGAGTATGCGAAGACCTTTGGAGCCTTGAACATAAGCACACTTGAAAGTGGAAGCGGTGAAACTCACGTGCCGGCATTCCAGACGCGGGCGAAGCCCCCAGGCGAATCCATCTCTGCGAACCCTCTCGGCGAGGCTCTAGTACGCGAATCCTCGACCCAGGCGAAGCACCACGGCGAAGACATCCCAACGAAGCCTCCAGAATAAAGCGAAGCCACCTCCGCGAGCGAAGCCACCTCCATACTTCACCAATCGGCCAACCGCTACAGCTCGAAATGTCCCTTCTCTGGAACCACTTGGGAAGACAAACACCTACTTTACATGCAAAAGACACCTGAACACTTTTTAAGCTAGCTTTTGCCTTTTCACCTTTTTGGAAGCTTTTTGTATGGCATGCATGCAAAAGCACTTTATGCTTTCTGCATGCATGCACAGATGTAATAGCCGCTTTGCCCCTCTCATCTCCCCTCACCATTTAAGCTAGTTACACACACATTTGTAAGTAGAACATAATTTTGTATCAAAAATTCGGCCAAAACTCTCCAAGTGAGTCCTTGGCTTTTATGTTCTCTTTTCTTGCATTTCCATCTCCCTAGTGATCCATGCAAGAGGATCCAAATATAATATCTAGTATTGCTTGATCTCGTAATCAAGAGGTGCTAGATCCCATCTCCTTTCCCAGGCATTATCAAGTGCATTGCCTCACCTTGTAGTGAGGAGGTTCACTTGGCAAAAATCTGTTCGTTCCTCACAGCCCCACTCCTCGTGATCATATCATTAAATCAGATGTGTTAAGCTTCTTTGTCATCTTGAGACAAGGGTTCTTGGCCCACCCCAAGAAGAAGCTAAAAATCTGGTTAACAAATGCAAGAAATGCCAGAACATGCTCGAATACGAGAGAATTCCTTGAGTACGTGTCATCTTCGGACTACCCCATACCATTTGCCATATGGGAATCGATTTGATTGGGGCCTTGCTGCAGCCCCGGAGGACTGAAGTATTGTGTAGTCGCCGTAGACTATTTTACCAAATGGATAGAAGCCGAACCATTGGCAAAAATTACAGCCGAGAACGTCACGGAAGTTAAATGCGGAAAAACATCATCTCGTAAGTTCGGATGCCCGAAAGTTCTTGTAGCGGATAACGGTACACAATTCAGCGACGGTGGATTCGAGGACTTCACCGAGGAATTCGGAATCAAAATCCATTTTGCCTCGGTCGCCCACCCTCGAGCAACGAACAAGTGGAAGTATCTAACCGAACGTTGAAAGATGGATTAAATGTGAGACTCGGGAAAGTAAAGGGAAATGGCCGAAGAACTCCCTCATGTTTTGTGGAGTTACCGGACCACACCCGTAGGTCGACCAGAGAAACCCCATTCTCCTTAGCATACGGAACCGAAGCCCTCATCCCGTTGAAGTAAGTAACTCTTCTCTCCGATCGAAGTGTTCAAGAAAAAGCAAACGAACAGGGCTTGCGGACGAATTTGGATTTGCTCGAAGGAAGGAGAGAATAAGCGAGCTTCAAGAAAAGCATTCCAACAGAGGACCGCGTCTATGGCAAATTCCAGTCAAGACAAAAATATCAAGGTAGGTGACTTAGTTCTGCGGCAAACTAAGTTGGGATCCACGAGACCAAAAGGAGGCGCGTTCGCCCCGAACTGGGAAGGCCCATTCAAGGTTGTTGCCGAAGAAAGAAAAGGAGTTTACAAGTTGTTAGATCCCGAAGGGAGGGAACTAGTAAACTCTTACCATTCCGAAGCACTGAAAAAATACTTTGTATGACCGAAGAGTAATAAAGCGCAGTTGATTCGGGAAACAAGTGTTGGACAAATCCCGGTAATAGTTTCATTGATAAAGCCCGAGGCTGGGACTGCAAAAAGTGGATTGCAAAAAAAGAAAAAAAATACGCTAGTGAGGGTCCGCAAAGTCATCTACGGTGACTGGTTCGGGCGGCTGCAAAAATTCCTCGCCGTACCATGAAGGATCTTCTTCGGGCTCGTCATCCCCGTTAAGCCCGGATAGATCAACGTGAGGATTGCGTTCAACAATTTGCTTCCTGGCCAAACAGAACCCGAAGGTAAATTTGTCGACTACCATCCCTATCAATCCTTTAACGCTTGACGAAACCTCGGGATACATTCCCGAGCTTTGGTTAGCTCGGCCCGAAGCTTCGGATCTCGTCCTTGGCCTTCAAATCTTGCTCGTCCGAAGCCTCTAGATCTCCTCATCCTTGACTCTTAGGTCCTGCTCATAATGGTTCCTCAGGTTGGTGAAGTCAACTTGGGATTTCTCTCTTTCGGCCTCGAGCTTCCGAATGTCTTCTGGAGAGCTTCCTCGAGTTGCGGCAGCCTTTGATCTGCGCCAAGAAAAGAGGCTTCAGCCATGGCAAAGTCATCGCTTCGGCCGGGCTGAGGTTGTCCCGAATATGGCTACCTTCGGGAAGCGCAAGTGAGGACGAGCTATGGGAGTGTCGTAGCAGCTACTCATAGTGGTGGACTCGCTGGATGAGTTTGGCCACCACAGCTCAAAAAGTAGCAGCTTGGGAGGATTATGAACCATCGCAGATCCCGAGACAAGAAACCCATAACCGACTCAAAAGCCCGAACATTGTTCGAGACAAAAGGAGGACTTTGCATCCTCAATTTCCCGGACATTATTGTCCGGGAAATACTTCAAAAGCCCGAACATTGTTCGAGACGAAAGGAGGACTTTGCATCCTCAATTTCCCGAACGTCATTGTCCGGGAAATACTTCAAAAGCCTGAACATTGTTCGAGATTTAAAGGAGGACTTTACATCCTCAATTCCTCTCGATGTCATCGTCCAGGAAATACTTCAAAAGCCTGAACATTGTTCGAGACGAAAGGACTTTGCATCGTCAATTTCCCGGACGTCATTGTCCGGAAAAACTTCGAAAGCCCGAACATTGTTCGAGGCGAAAGGAGGACTCTACATCCTCAATTTCCCGGACATCATTGTCCAGGAAAAACTTCAAAAGCCCGAACATTATTCGAGACAAGGAGGACTTTGCATCCTTAATTTCCCGAACATTATAGTACGGGAAATGCTTCAAAAGCCCGAACTATATGCCCGAACATTATTCAAGAAACAAGGATCACCTGCCCGAATCACGCATTCAGAAGCTCGAACGTTATCCTTAATAAATAAAAATAAAAATTTTGGACTCCTAGTCGGCCAAAAGTGCTGAGAGGGGACTTGATGGCCGCCAGGCCTAATCCGCACAAAAGGACCAAGCATAAGCCCGAAATAAGGGCCCAATTAAAAAACTGTTAACTATGCTTAAGGAAGTTCCCGAACCATACTACGTATAGACACGCGCTCTAAGACATTATCACCTCATATTGAGAGATTACAATAATACCACTTAGATCTGAAACTATAAATACATTCATTATTTACACCTAAATGGGTAACGTTTTAACAACCACTTGATTGCATTCGTCAAGACATCACCATCACAGAGGACCTCTCCTCTATTTCCCACCAATCTCATCTTAATACTCAGAATCAACCTGATGACGTCTATTAACATCAGGACACATCAAAGACAACCGAAAGTGGCGGTTACACACATTGATCCGCCACCAATAGGTATTGTGGAAATAACCGAGCCAAGCACACATGACGAGATTACTTGGTTAAGCTAGCAAGCACATACGTCGGGATTTGCTCGAGATAAGTTGGCACGGGATGACACTTAAACACTTAGGTGACTAAGGTGCTTGGGTGTGTGCTTGGTATGTGACTAAGGTGCTTGGGTGTGTGCTTGGTATGTGACTAAGGTGCTAGGGTGTGTGCTTGGTATGTGACTAAGGTGCTTGGGTGTGTGCTTGTTATGTGACTAAGGTTCTAGGGTGTGTGCTTGGTATGTGACTTAGGTGCTTGGGTGTGTGGTTGTTAGGTGACTCAATATGGTGACTAAGGTGCTTGGATGTGTGCTTGTTAGGTGACTCAATGGTGACTAAGGTGCTTGGATGTGTGCTTGTAAGGTGACTAATCATGATAAGGAGTATATAAGGTGAAAATTGGAAAGAGATGCATTTTTGGTCTCATAAATCTCTCTCTCCCTCTCATATGTTCATTTCTCAAGAACAAACACACACACTAGTAGCTCCCTTACAAGGCCGATTTTGCTCAAGGGTTTAAGGGTGGTTGTTCTTGGTGTTAATCTTTAGGTAAGCATGTCTCCTTCATGATTTGGTATGTTTGAAGCATGGCTGTGGTTGAAGTACCTTATGGCCGAATTTGTTAGAGACCATGGCTAGATCTTCCCGACCATGGCTAGATCTTCCCGATCCAACCGGCATCACCATGCATCGACATCGCCATGCGCCTCATAACTCACGGACTTCTCCTACCCGGTTAGGAGTTTCATGCCTTCCCGGTCTCGAACTCCGGGACTCGGGCTTAATGTCCCATTTCATATGAGACCGAGTACCACTTGAGCTAGTAGCCCAGTGGTACTCGATCTCATATGAAATGGGACATAAGCCGAGGAGAATGTTACGGTCACCCAAAGCGGGTTGCGACCGGGTGACCCGGGGCTTCGGTTTTGGCCTGCGGAATCGGGTTTTTGGCGGTTTGATGGCTCCCGAGCCTTATTTGAGCAGCATGTTGGCAAGCCCTTGCGTTTTTTTTGTGGTTGTGAGTGTCCTCCTGAAGAGGCCATGGGCCCTCTCCCATAGGGCACATGGTCCTCTCCCATAGGTGACGTGGCCCTCTCCCGTAGGGGGCCGGGACTTGTCTCGGGGCGTACAACGGGCTCGGTAGCGCTCCCGTGACCTCGGTTTGGGAAACCGTTTGTGGATTTGGAATCGTGGGAACGTCCCGAAGCTTTTCATGCTATAAAGTATTTTGGGGTGGGACGTTCGCTGAAGAGGCCAGGTGCCCTCTCCCGTAGAAGGCAGGTGCCCTCTCCCGTAGGAGGCAGGTGCCCTCTCCCGTAGAAGGCAGGGGCCCTCTCCCGTAGAAGGCAGGGGCCCTCTCCCGTAGAAGGAAGGGGCCCTCTCCCGAAGAGGGCATGACAGACAAATTTCAGATTTTTGGTGGATAAGGATGGGTCATAAGTGTTGACCAAAGTGGAAAGGACACTTGTCAAGTCCATATTAAAGATGGAAAGGGGAAAGGACACTTGTCAAGTCCATATTAAAGATGGAAAGGAAAGAGGTTTGAAAGGATTGTGGAAAGAGTACAAGAGCTATTTTCATTTCACTTCTTCTTCTTCTTCTTCGTACATTTCTCCGTTTCGTCGCCGCCATAGCCTCCATCTTCTCAAAGCTTTGGGTTCTTCATTTCTTGGCTGAAATCAACAAGGATTTGGACTCCATAATTGGTAAGCTTCCTCTCTCCATCTTTTTACAAGTTGGAAAGCATGTTCTTGGTGGAAAAAGAGAGAAATCCGAATTTGATGTTGTTCTTAGCTATGTGATTGGGTGATCTTCTTCCTCCCATCTTTTAGTATGTTGTTCTTGGGTAGGAAGGGAGTAAGAATCAAGTGTTAAACTTTGGAAAAACTCCATGGATGGAAAAACCCAAGGGAGGCCGAATTTATGCTTGATTTTCTAAATTGGTGTATGTTTGTGTTCTTGAATCATGCTCTTAGTATGTTGTTCCTAGCATGATTTTAAGGCATTCTATGGATTCAATTTGATGGAAAGCACACTAGGGAAGAAACCCCCTTTTTGGCCGAAATTATGGGATAGGATTTGTGAATGTTCTTGGTTGTTAAAGGTGAAATTGGTTAGCATTCTTGCTTAGGAAGTGTAATTGGTGGTTAAAGTGAATGTTTGGAACCTTGATTGGATTGAATGGGAAGTTGGGTAAAAAGTTGGCAAAGGGCCGAAACTTAAAGTGAATCTTTATCTATGATGGTGTTGTGTTTTGGTTGAATTAGTTGGTAATTTGGTATCATGGATGGAATTAGGTGAGAAATGGTATTTGAAATGTCGTTTTCGGGTGTTGGGTGCAAAAGTTACCTTTATGCGGGATTTTGGGGAAAATGC
Source organism: Stellera chamaejasme (assembly GCA_024586325.1). NCBI lineage: Eukaryota > Viridiplantae > Streptophyta > Magnoliopsida > Malvales > Thymelaeaceae > Stellera > Stellera chamaejasme. The sequence continues at coordinate 22,946,693 of CM044979.1, forward strand.
CTGGAAAGTGAGGTTTAAAGGTTGGAATGTGTTTGTGGGTGTATGAATAACAATGTTCTAGCTCGGTTCGTAAAACCGAGCTTTCTGTGGATTTTGCGGGAAAGTGCGAGATTGGTTCTAGGGGTATAATTTGATGAGTTCTGATTAGTTCATGGTTGTTCAGCTTGTTTCAGCTTTGGTAGAGTGTTGCGGGACCGTAAATGGTCAAGTTTTACTTTGCGGGCCGAGAGCCGGGATTTCCCGGGATTTGTACTGCGGGGCAGCTTTTCTGAGGTAAGGGCTCAACTTCTCTCGTTATGCATTCTGGGAGTATTTGCATGTATATCGGGTTTAGTTGAGGCGGGTTCCGGGTGAGGGCAGGGGTTCGGTGACCCCGAGACCCGTCATATGGTAAGATGCACGTTTGTTCTGGTTCAAGGCCCGGATGGTCTTGGAGGCCCCGGGTTCCTATTCTGTTCTGTGTATCTGAATCAGGTGATGATATTTCTGTTTATATTTACACGTTTATATATTTTGTTCTGTTTGCATATGTATTCTGATATGTTCTGTTCTGTGACGAGACCCGGATGGTCTTAGAGGCCACGGGTGCTCCTTGGTTCTGTTCTGCGTATCCGCACCGGGAGTGCCGATACTTCTGTTCTGTGTCCGCACTGGAGGGTGCCGACATTCTGCGTATATCCGCACTTGGGGTGCCGATATACTTCTGTGACCCTACGACAGTTTGGGGATCGCGACCCCAGCCGGTACCGTGCTTTCTGTTCTGTTCTGTATGTTCTGACCTCTTAGAGAGGGCTGTCGTTTTGGGTCGTTCTGGCGGTTGGACCGCGTACGATGGGTTCCGGCTCACTTCTGACTCTGCATACATGTATATATATATATGTATATGTTTGCTTGTGTTGTTCTGTTTTGCAGGTTCTGCTCACTACTGCTTAAGCAAGCGGTATCTTACCTTAGCCCTTACTGGGTCCTCCCGAGGACTCACCCTTTATTTGTTTACCACCTTTCAGGCTGTTCTGGCAAGTAACCAGCGGAATAGAGATCCGCGGTGCTTCCTGACATTTCGGGTTTTGTAGCAGCAGCAGTACCACGTGCGGGAATCCTTGAGCGAGAGGCTTCTGATTCCGCACCTAGGTATTTATAGGACTTTGTTTAGTGGCTCTGTAGCTGTAGCTGCATGCATGTATTTAAGTTCATGAGTTTGTATATGTCATATGATCGGAAATATACCCTGCCTTTGTTGTCTTCTGAGTCGAGGGCGGAGCCCCGACTTGCCTATATTGGATTTGTTATGATGTGAATTCAGTGATCTGTGGTTGTTGCGATGAGCAATGTTTGGTATACCATGAACTGCATGTTTGATAAATATTGGGTTACTTTGTATACTTGCCATGCATGAGTTTGTAGGTTGCAAGTCGTTGCTCGGCTAATCTGTCTTTTGAATAAAACGCTCTGTTGCCGCGCTTTTCGCCGTAGCTTCCGCTTCCGTACGTCGCGGCCGGCCCCGCCTCCGCAACCGGGCGTGGTGGTCGTGACAAGTTGGTATCACCTTTTTGTTAGAGACCATGGCTAGATCTTCCTCGATCATAGCTAGATCTTCCCGGCGCATCGCCATGCATCGGCATCGCCATGCGCCTCATAACTCACGGACTTCTCTTACCGGTTAGGAGTTTCATGCCTTCCCGGTCTGACTCGGGCTTAATGTCCGATCTCATATGAAACGGGACATTAAGCCCGGAGTCCCGTGTGCGAGTCCTGGGGAAGGCATGAAACTCATAACCGGGTACGAGAAGACCGTGAGTTATGAGACGCATGGCGATGCCGATGCATGGCGATGCCGGCTGACCGGGAAGATCTAGCCATGGTCGGGAAGATCTGCCATGGTCTCTAATGTAATTCATGGCAAACCCTAGCTAGCCATGTTGTTCATCTTCTTGTTTCAAGCTTGGGATATGTTGTTCTTGGTGTAGGAATCAAGGTTTGAAATATTGAAGAACATCCTGGGTTGAAAAACCCCAACTTGGCCGAATACTTTAGTGGGGAAATTGATGGAATTGTAGAGTGATATGTTGATATTCATGCTTAGAATGCTTAAGTGATTGATTATGCATGAATTAGAAGCTTTAAATTGATTGGAAAGGATGTTGGTGCAAATTGCATGTTAAGGCCGAAATTTGATATCGGGAATTGAAGTAGGTAACAAACGATGTTTGGAACTTCGTTTTCAATTGGTGAACGAACCGTGAAACATGACATGCTAGCTTGTCTGCATAAATTTGTGAAAGTATGTTTTAAATGCTTAGCTGTGTGTGTTTGAGTATAAACAATGATGTTCTAGCTCGGTTTGAAAATCCAAGCTTTTTGTGAAGTTTTGCGGGAAAGTGCGGGAATGTGCGGGATTAGTTCCCGGGGGTCTAGATTGGTGATTTATGATTTGTAAATGGTTGTTCAGCTTGAATCAGCAGTTGCGGAGTAGTGCGGGACTTGGGAAGTCACACTACCGCGTTTCAGGCTGACTGTCGGGATTTTCCTGGGACTCTTCTGCGAATCGGTAATAGTTACGGTAAGGGTTCAACTTCTCTCGTTATACATTATAGGAGGAATATCATGTATATCGGGGTTATTTGAAGCGGGTTCCGGGTTGAGGACGAGTGTCCGGTGATCCCGGGGCCAGTTATATGGTAAGGTACAGGTTTGCAGGTTCAAGGCCCGGAACGGTCTCGGAGACCTCGGGTTCTTCTTCGGTATTCTATATCTGCACTGGGTGCTGATATTCTGTATATACCCTGCGGTATATTTTGTCTGTTGTATACCCTATGGTATACTCTGTTTAGGTATGCAGTTCAAGGCCCGGATGGTCTCGAGACCTCAAGTTCTTCTTCGGTATTCTATATCTGCACTGTGTGCTGATATTATGTATATACCTTGCGGTATATTCTGTCTGCATTGTATACTCTGTTTATGACCCTACGACAGTTAGGGGATCGCGACCCCGGCTGGTACCATGCCTCTATTAGCTTCAGCTTTTGATCTCTTGGAGAGGGTTGTCATTCTGTTTGTTTGCTTTCAAGGGTCTCTGGCAGTTCTAACCGCGTCCTTCGGGACTCTGTCTATCACTCTGTTTATTAATTATGTTTATATATGTTTGTATATATATATTCTTGTGCTTTGTGTTTTCTTTGTTTTGCAGGTACCCGCGCACTTAGCTTACTTATTGCAACTGTACCTTACCTCAGCCCTTACTGGGTCCTCCCGAGGACTCACCCCTTCTGTTTACCACCTTTCAGGTCTACCTGACAAGCTGCCAACGGACTAGAGTTCCGTGGTGCTTTATGTACTGTGATCAGGTATCTGCAGTTCCGACACGGAACTTCTGTTAAGTTGTAGGGGTAGTCTCGGTAGATGTTATAGTCTGCTTTCTGATTCTGGATTTATGCTACGTATAGCATATGAGTTATCTCACAGTTAACTTACATTTCTCTTATGTTTGTGTGTTAGCAGTAAAAGCAGTGGTACGTGCGGGAATCTTCTGATCTCGGAGTTTCTCCTAGATTCCGCACTTAGGTATTCTGGGGTTTTCCCTTGTCGGCTCTGTAGATGTATATGCATGCATGTCATTTGTTGGATCATGCTATGTATCTTGGATACATTCTGTTTCTGTGTACATATCTTGGATATTCTGTATGACCGGGGACTCGCCCATGTCAGTGGAGGGCGGGACCCGTGATGTGATCATGTTGTGATGGATCAGACATGTTCTGTATTGGTATGATTCTGCTGAGCTTATGTATGATGTTATCCATGAACTGTATGTTTGGTGATGGTAGAGTGCTCGCCTATTTCAGTGGGGTGGGGCTCACCATGGATAGTTAGGGTTATACTGTATACTTGTCATGTTTGAGATTTGTAGGTTGCGGCTCGAAGCACGACCGAAACATATAAGCACATAACTTTGCATACTCCGTGAGCAAAGCGTTCTCAGGCACCGGGCATTCGAGAATGAGACTTTGCGGGCCGGGTCACGGGACCACCACACTCAGTGTGTCTCAGTTGGACCGACCGCCTGCTTACACAGCCTTCAGTTCGGATCGGTGCCGGTGGTGATCGCCACGACCACCCCGCCCGGTTGCGGAGGCGGGGCCGGCGGCGACGCTCGAAGCGGAAGTTACAATCGAAAGCGCGAATCGGTACCACCGAAACTCGCTGCGTGCAAAGGGTCCCATGACCCGCCCGCAAAAGCAGTAATGATCATACTACGACCTGCAACCTACAGAACACATACATGGCAAGTACAAAACAACTTAACAAACCAACATGCAGTTCATGGAATACCCTTCATTATTCATGATAACCAAACCACAGAAACCATTTCGTACATAAAACCAATATAGGCAAGTCGGGGCTCCTCCCTCGACTCAGAAGACAAATACAGAATCATCACATAAACCAGAACATATGTCATATACAATATCATGATCAGACATGCATGCATGCAACTACAACTACAGAGCCACCAAAGTAAATCCTAGAATACTTAGGTGCGGAATCTGAAAACCACTCGCCCGTAAGATTCCCGCACAAGGTACTGCCGCTGAAATCCAAAAACACGAAAGCACCACGGATCTCTAGTCCGCCGGCCGCTTGTCGTAGACTGAAAGGTGGTAAACGAAAGGGGTGAGTCTCGGGAGGACCCAAAGAAGGGCTGAGGTAAGATACAGATTGCAGATGTCTTCTTGAACCGAACTCGCAAAATGTAACAAACACAAACACATATATATACACGTATGCATGTATGCAAAGTCGAGGTAAGCCGGAACCCATCATACGCTGACCAAACGCCATAATGACCCAGAACGACAACCCTCTCTAAGAGGTCGAATATCAGTAATGCAATGCAGAAGCACGGCCGGGGTCACGATCCCCAAACTGCCGTAGGTCACGAAGTATATACCGCACTCCGGTGCGTGTATACGTAAAGTGTCGGCACCTCCTCGGTGCGGACACACGTAAGCAGAATATCAGCACTCCCGGTGCGAATACAAATAGAATGTCGGCACCCTCGGTGCGTACACCGCAATGTAACCAAGGATCACTCGTGGCCTCTAAGACCATCCAGTCTCGTCACATGACGTAATCATATAATAATAATGCATATGCAAAGCATAATATATTATACCAAAAACGTATAAGCGAAATATCAGCGCCTAGCGCGGATATGCGAAACAAAGATATAAACCCGTGGCCTCCAAGACCACCCGGTCTTGAAGCGAGAACAAGCTACAAACAAGACCTTACCATGTGATGGTCCCGGATCACCGAACCACCGTCCTCAACCCGAACCCGCCTCAACTAAACCCGGTATACATAATGTCCCATTCCAAATTGCATAACGAGAAACGTTGAACCCTTACCTCAAAGAACACCACTCCGCAAAGACAAATCCCGGAAATCCTGGCCCTCCTCAAAAGTGCAAACCCAACTCGATGGTCCCACACCGCTCCACTAATGCGTAATCACACCGAACAACCACAACCAAGTCAGAACTCACCAAAACAGACCCCCCAGAAACCAAACCCGCACAATCCCGCACTTTCCCGCAAAAATCCACAGAAAGCTCGGTTTTATGAACCGAGCTAGAACATCCTTATTCATACACCCACAAACACATCCATGCCATTAAATCCACATTCCAGACACTTTTACCCTTAATCTCGCATAAAGGTAACTTTTCCATTTCTTACCCGAAAACAACATTTCAAACACCATACCGCACCTAAATTCAACCCCGATACCAAATTACCATCCAATTTAACCAAAATACAACACCAACATAGAGAAAGATTCATTTCTTCAATTCGGCCCTTTTCCATATTTTCACCCCAACTTCCAAATCAATCCATTCAAGCCACCAAACAATCATTCTAACCACCAATTACACTTCTTAACCAAAAATACTAACCAATTGCACCTAAATCAACCAAAATCAACCATGAACCCTAATCCACTATTCACTCAAATTGGGGCTTTTCCACTCAACCAATTTTCCACCAAATTGAAACCATAGAAAGATTTAGAATCATGCTAGGAACCACATATCCAAAGCATGATCCATGAACACAACTACACAATATTTTAGAAATTCCACCAATAATTCGCCAAATTATGTTTCCCTTAAACATGGTGTTCTTCCATCATTTAAACCCCAATTCCTACTCTTCTCCATCCCACCAACAACATACTCAAAGATGGAAGCAAGAAGATCATCACAACTCATGGCCAAGAACAAACACAAATTCAATTCTAAACCCAATTTCCATTCAAATTCAAGCTTCCAACTTACTAGAATCTTGAAGAGATGAAGCTTACCAATGATTTGCACCCAAAACCTTGTTGATTCCTTGCCAAAAATTGAAGAACACTTGGAGCTCCATGAATAGTATTAATGGCGCATGAAGGAGAAGGAAGAAGAAGAAGAAGAAAAGTGAAGAAGAAATATAACCTCCTTCCTTATATATTTTCCTTTCTTTTCTTTTCTTTTCCTTTCTTTTCCATCTTTTACTATAATAGGACAAGTGTCCTTATCCTCCCTAACCCAGCCGACTTACTCTTCCTCTTTACCAAAATATTACTGATTTTTGGGCTATTTACTACATAGCCCCCAAACTTTCCCACTTTTGCAAATTAGCCCAAACCGCAACTTCCAAACCGCTTCTCCAGCTGGAACGAAAACTGTACACAATCCTCGGAGTCCCATAACATTCATAAAACATGTTTCAAATATTTATTTACAACTCCAGAGTGTCCTACCGAGCTCGCCGAACCCGAGCAAAATCCGACGCGCGTGTGCCAACTCCGAACCAATATCCCATCACGCCAAAATTCCATAAATAACCATAAAATCCGTCTTAAAATAACACATACCTTCCACTGAAGCCGTCGGAAAATTTCAATCCCGAGCCCTGGGATTCCCGTCCCGAGCCCCGGGAGTAGCCCGGGACCGAACGTCCCCACCCAAAAATTATACTCCGTAAAAGGATCCGGGACGTTCCCACGATTCCAAATATGCAAACGGTTTCTCAATCCGAGGTCCCGGGAGTGCTACCGAGCCCGCTGTACGTCCCGAGACAACCCCCTACTAAAAATTATTATCGGGCGGAAATGTCCGGGGACCCACACAACCTCAAATATGGAAGGATTTCCCAAAATAATGCTCGAGATAAGTCCCGGGAGCCATTTAATCGACCAAAAACATGACTCGCAGCCAAAACCGAGCTCCGGTCACCCATGTCACAACCCGCTCGGGATGACCGTAACATTCTCCCCCCCTTAGAACTCTTGGTCCTCCAAGAGTAAACTGAACCATACAGGTGTCGCTACCAACCAGAATATATATATATATACTCTTTTACTCAAAGATAATCGAACCACCGTCCTGGTGCGACAGAGTGGTAGTTTAGACTACCATCCAGAGCCTCTCAGCTGGCCCCACCCTCCGGTGCATCTGGGTGCCCCGAGTCGGGCTTGCCGGTATTTCTACTCCGACAACCCTAGACGGTAACAAATCTAAATCTAACTGATTTTCAACAGGCCTTCTCGAAATCGTCGTATGTTACCGACATACTGTGGGGGTAAAGCCAATCTGCCTACTCGCTCCAGAATCCCACATAACCGATATCCTTTGGGCCCACTACGCTTCCACTGCGCACTCTGATCCTTCTCCAAGTCCACAATCGGAACACGTTCCAGAACCTGCAGCTCCATGCTGCTCCTCACCGCATCCAACCCATTAGAACCCATAAGAGGTAACACCTTTCCAGAAACCGTAAGGCTACGGTTAGCACAGCCAATGCGCACAGAATTCTTCAACAGCCAACCCATCCCAATACCTATACCAAATTGGGAGGGGGTCCTTGTGGCTGCTGAAAACTTGGGGGTGGTGAGTGTGGTTGTTCAGATCCTGGGTTACGTTGAACCCAACTCCTGAACCTCGGAGGTCTGGGATCCCAGTCCCGACCCTCCGGTACCCAATCACGTTGTCTGCGTGTGGTAATAAATCCTTAAACCAAACCAACCAAATACCAATATAACCATATCCAAAAATCCAAACCAAACCAACTTATCCCATAACCAATTATCCAAAACAGCTTAACTCTCTCTTTCTACCAAAAGCTAGCAGCAGATTCTAAGGCTCAGAGTGTGATGCAATGCATGATGCAAAGATTCTTTCCGTAATCACAAAACCAAGTACCGTAACTTAAGCACGTAATCAGATCATGTTCATATCACGTAATCACATCATATAACACCAAACATTCATAAAGGTACCCGGATTATGTCGGAAGCCCGCACTTGAGCTTTGCGCTTCTCTACATGCTCCGAAGTCCAAAATTCCCCAAAATCTGCGCGGAGTACCACAAACTCTCCAGGATGCCTCAAAGAGCTGCCCGCTGCTCCACATCCACTCCAAAGTGGTTCAAATAAAGAGGTGGCCAGACTCCGTACCGAACCGCCCTGGAATAGGATACAGAACAGCAGCCGCACTTCGAAGTCATCTCCCGCAGAAACTTCTCCATGAACTGGCATGTCTGCTCCAAAAGTCCACTCCTGGACTAGTATACTTGCCTCCCAAAATCCATACTGAAACTGATCATACTTTGTCTCTCGGGTCACACCGACCCGACCTGCTCTGATACCAAGCATCATCGATGTTACGTCCCACATGGAAGGGTTAAAGAGGGATTATGGTGTATATAATGTACACCACCCTCTCCCCTTCAAGAGGCCTTTTAACGGATGTTGGATTGAGGGGGAAAAGGCTGGGCCGTAACCCCAAGACCATCCATTCCGTTAGAAACAAAACCGTGAGGGGGAAATGGCTGGGCCGTAACCCCAAAGCGGACAATATCTTGGCACTGTACACGGTCTGTCCATGAGTCCGGATGCATGGCGATGCCGACGCATGGCGATGCCGGTTGGACCGGGGAAGATCTAGCCATGGTCGGGGAAGATCTAGCCACGGTCTGTGACAATTGGTATCAGAGCCAGGTTGTACAGTGCACATGTGCCAGCGAGGACGCTGGGCTCCCTGGGGGGGTGGATGTTACGTCCCACATGGAAGGGTTAAAGAGGGATTATGGTGTATATAATGTACACCACCCCTCTCCCCTTCAAGAGGCCTTTTAACGGATGTTGGATTGAGGGGGAAAAGGCTGGGCCGTAACCCCAAGACCATCCATTCCGTTAGAAACAAAACCGTGAGGGGGAAATGGCTGGGCCGTAACCCCAAAGCGGACAATATCTTGGCACTGTACACGGTCTGTCCATGAGTCCGGATGCATGGCGATGCCGGTTGGACCGGGGAAGATCTAGCCATGGTCGGGGAAGATCTAGCCACGGTCTGTGACAATTGGTATCAGAGCCAGGTTGTACAGTGCACATGTGCCAGCGAGGACGCTGGGCTCCCTGGGGGGGTGGATGTTACGTCCCACATGGAAGGGTTAAAGAGGGATTATGGTATATATAAAGTACACCACCCTCCTCCCCTTCAAGAGGCCTTTTAACGGATGTTGGATTGAGGGGGAAAAGGCTGGGCCGTAACCCCAAGACCATCCATTCCGTTAGAAACAAAACCGTGAGGGGGAAATGGCTGGGCCGTAACCCCAAAGCGGAAAATATCTTGGCACTGTACACGGTCTGTCCATGAGTCCGGATGCATGGCGATGCCGGATTTGACCGGGAAGATCTAGCCATGGTTGTGGAAGATCTAGCCACGGATGCAGTGACAATTGGTATTGCAAGTCGTACTATGACCTGCAACCTACAGAACACATACATGGAAAGTATACAAAACAACTTAACAAACCAACATGCAATTCATGGAATACCTTTCATTACTCATGACAACCAAATCACAGAAACCATTTCGTACATAAAACCTATATAGGCAAGTCGGGGCTCCGCCCTCGACTCAGAAGACAGACACAGAATCATCACATAATCCAGAACATACGTCATATACAGTATCATGATCCGAAATACATGCATGCAACTACACCTACAGAGCCACCAAAGACAACCCTAGAATACCTAGGTGCGGAATCCGAAACCCTCGCTCGGAAGATTCCCGCACGAGGCTATCTTCTTCTTCTGAAACCAAAACCAAAAGCACCGCGGATCTCTAGTCCCAGGCTTGTCGACCGACTGAAAGGTGGTAAACAATAAGGGGTGAGTCCTTGGAGGACCCAGTAAGGGCTGAGGTAAGATACAGTTTGTACCAGTGCTGCTGAACCGAACCTGCAAAACAGAATGAACGCAAATACAAATATACATATATATATATATATATATATATATATGTATGCGAGTCGAGGTGAGCCGGAACCCATCATACGCGGTCCAACCGCCGAATGATCCAAAGCGACAGCCCTCTCTAAGAGGTCAATATACTGAAGTAGAGCGAGCGAAGCACGGTACCGGCCGGGTCGCGATCCCCAAACTGCCGTAGGGTCATAGAAGTATACCTGCACTCCCGTGTCTCAGATACGTAAAGTGTCGGCACCCTCCAGTGCGGACACACAGAACAGAAGTATCGGCACTCCAGGTGCGGATACCAACATAACAGAACCAAGGAGTACCTGTGGCCTCTAAGACCATCCGGGTCTCATCTCGTAAGCGTAACGTATCACCATGCATATGCAAAACAGAATATAATATACCAAAACGTATAAGAAGAAATATCGGCGCCTAGCGCGGATATACAGAACAGCATATAAACCCGTGGCCTCCAAGACCATCCGGGCCTTGAAGCAGAACAAGACACAAACAGTATCCTACCATATGACAAGTCCCGGGATCATCAGACCACCGTCCTCAACCCGGAATCCTGCCTCAACTAAACCCGATATACATGCAATTACTCCCGTAATGCATAGCGAGAGAAGTTGAGCCCTTACCTCAAACAACACCGCTCCGTAGCACAACTCCCGCGAATCCGGCTCCCGGCCCGAAAAGTCGCAACTTGCCTTTTACGGTCCCACACAGCTCCACTAATGCAGAAACAAGCTGAACAACCACAAACAAGTCAGAACTCACCAAAACAGACCCTCAGAAACCAAACCCGCACTTCCCCGCAAAAATCCACAGAAATCTCGGTTTTACGAACCGAGCTAGAACATCCTTATTCATACACCCACAAACACATCCATGCCATTAAATCCACATTCCAGACACTTTTACCCTTAATCCCGCATAAAGGTAACTTTTCCATACATTACCCGAAAATGACGTTTCAAATACCACACCGCACCTAAATCCAACCCCGATACCAATTTACCATCCAAATTAATCAACAAACAACACCAACATAGAAAGATTCATTTCTTCAATTTGGCCCTTTTCCATATTTTCACCCAGCTTCCCAATCAATCCATTCAAGCTACCAAACAATCATTCTAACCACCAATTACACTTCTTAACCAAAAATGCTAACCAATTGCACCTAAATCAACCAAAATCAACCATGAACCCTAATCCACTATTCACTCAAATTGGGGCTTTTCCACTCAACCAATTTTCCACCAAATTGAAACCATAGAAAGCTTTAGAATCATGCTAGGAACCACATATCCAAAGCATGATTCAAAAACACAACAAATGGCCAATTTTAGAAACAACCCTAATTTTCGCCAAAATATGTTTCTACCATCCATGATGTTTTTCCAAAATCTAAACATAGATTCTTACTCCTCTCCATGCCAAGAACAACATACTTAAACTTGGAAGCAAGAGGATCATCCAAACAAGTAGCAAAGAACAACACCAAAACCTCTCTAAACCCACTTTTCCACCAAAACCTAAGCTTCCAACTTGCAAAGAGAAGAAGAGAAGGAACTTACCAATGATTTAAGCCCAAAATCTTGGTTGATTCCTTGCCAAAATGCAAAACACCATGGAGCTCAATGAATAGTACTTCCATGGTGAAAGTTCTAGATGGAGGAAGGAAGAAGAAGAAGAAATGAAGAAATATACCATTTCTTACCTTTTATACTTTCTTTTTCTTTTCTTTTCTTTTCCTTTCTCATCTTTAAACCATAATTAGACAAGTGTCCCCTTATCATCTCCCATTTCAGCCACCTCAATCTTTGTCTTTTCCAAATTATTGCTGACTTTAGGCTAAATTGCAACTTAGTCCTTCAACTTTCCAAATCTTTGCAATTTAACCCCAAACGCAACTTCCTAACCCCAAATGAAACCAAAACTGAACACAATCCTCAGATTATCATAACACACCCAAATCATGTTTCCAAAGTCCATTTGAACTTCCAGAGTGTCCTACTGTGCCCGCCGAACACGAGCAAATCCCGACGTGCTAACCCAAATCCAAATCCCGTCATGCCAAAATTCCACAAATATTACCATAAAATCCGTCTTAAAATATAACATACCTTACACCCAAGCCGTCGGCAAATTTTCATCTCGAGCCCTGTGATTCCGCCCCGAGCCCCGGAGTCGCCCGGATCGAACGCCCCGCCCCTAAAATATACTCCGTAAAATGATCCAGACGTTCCCACGATTCCAAATATGCAAACGGTTTCCCAATCCGAGGTCCCGGAGCGCTACCGAGCCGCAGACGCCCCGAGACAAGTCCCGCCGGAAAAATATTTTCGGCGAAAATGTCCGGGACCCACACGACCTCAAAACCCGAAGGATTCCTAGAAATAAAGCTCGAGATAAGTCTCGAGAGACATTTAACCGCCCAAAAACTTGACCCGCAGGCCAAAACCGGAGCCCCGGGTCACCCGAGTCACAACCCGCTTGGTGGTTAGAATGATTGTTTGTTGGCTTGAATGGATTGAATTGGAAGTTGGGTAAAAATGTGGTAAGGAACCGAATTGAAGAAATGAATCTTTCCCTATGTTGGTGTTATATTTTGGTTAAATTGGATGGTAATTTGGTATCGGGGTTGAATTTAGGTGCGGTATGGTGTTTGAAATGTTGTTTTCGGGTAAGAAATGGAAAACTTACCTTTATGCGGGGTTAAGGGTAAAAGTGTCTGGAATGTGGATTTAATGGCTTGGATGTGTTTGTGGGTGTATGAATAAGTGGAAGGGTTAAAGAGGGATTATGGTATATATAATGTACACCACCCATCTCCCTTCAAGAGGCCTTTTAACGGATGTTGGATTGAGGGGAAAAGGTGAGCCGTAACCCCAAGACCATCCATTCCGTTAGAAACAAAACCGTGAGGGGGGAAATGGCTGGGCCGTAACCCCAAAGCGGACAATATCTTGGCACTGTACACGGTCTGTCCATGAGTCCGGATGCATGGCGATGCCGATGCATGGCGATGCCGGTTGGACCGGGGAAGATCTAGCCATGGTCGGGAAGATCTAGCCACGGTCTGTGATGTTGATCGAGGATGAATATTATATATTGAATCCACTGATACTGTAATGGATCTGGAGAAGATCCCGATTGTACGATATTTTCTCGCAGTTGTTCCAGAGGATCTTCCAGGTTACCACCGGATCACGTTTGAGATTCAGTTCCAACTAGGTTCTACTCCTATTTATGTTCCCCCTTATCGCATGCCAATAGTTGAAATGAATGAGTTAAAGAAACAACTGGATGAAATGCTTGCGAAAGGATTTATTAAATCGAGCACTTCTCCATGGGGTGCTCCAGTTCTATTTGTGGGAAAGAAGGATGGAACCCTCAGGTTGTGCATCGATTATCGAAAAATAAACACCATCACAAAGAAGAACAGTATCCGTTTCCTAGGAACGATGATCTGTTTGATCAGTTGAAAGGAGCAAAGGTCTTTTCAAAGATCGACCCGTGGTCCGGATACTTTCAACTACGGGTTCAGGAGGAAGGCATTCCGAAGACTGCTTTTCAGACTCGGTATGGACACTACAAGTACACAGTTATGCCGTTCGGTCTAACTAACACTCCTGCAGCGTTTATGGATATGATGAACAGAGTCTTCCATCCTTACCTAGATTTGTTTGTTGTGGTGTTTATTGATGACATCATGGTTTATTCCAAAGATGAGGATGCACATCGGGATCATCTCGAGGATAGTGCTACTGACACCGTGGTAACACCGGCTATATGCCAAGTTCTCCAAGTGTGAGTTCTGGATTTGTGAGGTTGCTTTTCTGGGTCATGTTATTGGAGAACATGGCTTATTTGTGGATCCTGAGAAGATTAGAGTTGTACGAGATTGGAAGCAACCCACGAATGTGCGTGAGATCATGAGCTTTCTGGGATTAGCTTGATACTATCAGAGGTTTGTTCAGAGTTTTTCTGTTCTAGCCTCACCCCTTACTCAATTAACTCAGAAGAGGCGAGTTTTTGTGTCCTCTGACGAGTGCGAGCGTAGTTTCCAGGAGCTTAAGCAGAGGCTGACGAATGCTCTAATTCTAATATTACCAGATCCGAGTGCGTCGTATGCTATCTACACGGATGCGTCACGAGTCGGATTAGGCTCTGTTCTGATGCAAGGGAATAACGTTATTGCTTATGGGTCGAGACAACTTCGACCGCATGAGCAAAACTATCCGACACATAACTGAACCGGCTGTAGTGATATATGCTGAAGTAGTGGAGACATTACTTGCTCGGGAGCAAATTTCAGATTTATACCGACCATAAGACTCTGAAGTATTTGTTTACTCAGAAGGAGTTGAACATGAGACAGTGTAGGTGGCTCGAGTATATTAAGGATTATGATTGTAGCATCGAGTACACCACGGACAAAAGGTAACTCTGTGGCGGATGCTCTGAGCAGGAAGTACACAGGATTGGTCAGGGGCGGAGACACAGATCACAGGGCCAAGGAGGATGATCTGGTGTGCTTATGGCACGATTGGAGGCGTTGGGAGGACGCACAGGTATGTACCCTGACTATTCAGTCCGGATGGTTAGATAGTGTTCGAGATGCACAGGGAAAGGATCCAGAGCTGAAGAAGATATCGGGCGAGAGCAAAGGAGCATTGCGTCAGTCATTTGAGTACAGATAGGGGTTGTTGTACTTCAGGGATCGGCTATATGTGCCCGGTATTCAGGCACTCCGAGATGAGATTATAGCAGACGCTCATTCGAGTCGATTAAGCATACACCCAGGAGGAGAGAAGATGTACAAGGATCTGAGAACGCACTTCTGGTGGCCTGGCATGCGGAGAGACATTGCCACCTATGTCTCAAAGTGTGCTACATGTCAGAGAGTGAAGATTGAACACCAGAAGCCAGCAGGAACATTGCAGACGTTGCCCATTCCGGTTAGGAAATGGGGTAATGTCACGATGGATTTTCTGACAGGTCTACCTATGACACGATCTCATCATGATGCTATCTGGGTTATTGTAGACCGATTAACTAAGTGTGCTCACTTTCTACCAATCCGAGTGACAGATCCGTTGGAGAATCTTGCCCATCTGTACATCAGAGAGATTGTGCGGTTACATGGAGCACCAGACTCCATAGTATCTGATCGAGATCTGCGCTTCACCGCACGATTCTGGAATGCTTTTCATAAAGCATTGGGCACGCATATCCATTTGAGCACAACATATCACCCTCAGACTGACGAACAGTCGGAGAGGGTTATTCAGATTCTGGAGGATATGTTACGAAGCTATGCAATAGATTTCAGAGGTGACTGGGATCAGCACTTGCCGTTGGTAGAGTTCTCGTACAACAATAGTTATCAGAGTACTGTCGGCATGGTGCCTTACGAGGCTCTGTATGGGCGGAGGTGTATGACACCTCATTGCTGGGTAGAGGCATCGGACAGAGTGGAATTAGGTCCTGAGATTATTGAGGAGACTACGCAAAAAATTAGGAAGATTCGGACACAGTTGAATGCTGCCAACGACAGGACCACCTCGTATGTGAACAAACGATGGAGAGATATGGAGTTCGAGGTGGGTGATAAGGTATGGCTGAAGGTGGCGCCGATTAGGGGAATTGTCAGATTTGGTAGACGAGGCAAGTTGGCCCCGAGATATATCGGTCCGTATGAGATTCTTGAACGGGTTGGCAAGGTAGCTTACCGTCTGGCATTGCCACCCGACATGTCTGCGGTTCACAATGTATTCCACGTCAGTATGCTCAAGAAGTGTCTGCTGGATCCGATTCAGACTGTACCTACGGAAGAGGTTCACTTGGCACCGGATTTGACATATCGGGAGGTGTCGGTTGCAATTCTGGCTCGGGATACTCGGAAACTCTGTAGCAAGTTAGTTCTGATGGTCAAAGTTCAGTGGTCATATCACTCGGACCGGGAGGCGACTTGGGAGACCGAGAAGAATATGATGGAATGATATTCCGAGGAGTATCAGATACTGAGAACCCTCTTGGAGGACCTAGAGTCCTAAGGGGGGGGAGATTGTTACAGCCGCAACACGCCGGACGACTTCCGAGGTAATTTCGGTACGATTGACGATCCGTTTTCTGATTTCTGTGAATATCGGGACTTCAATTTAAACATGTTAAGCATGTTTTCTGTGTGTTATGAAGTCCCGGAGTTGCTGTCCGAATTTCATTTCAGTTGGTGGTATCGTTTGAAAGTTATGCAAGTTGCAGTTGGACTAAATTCCAACTTTGCAAAGTTTGGGGGCTAAAGTGTAAAAGAAGAAAAATAAAACCAAATAATTGAAGTTAAGGGACATGTGGCGCCATTATGGAGAAATGAAGGAAAATAGAAAAGAAAAGACAAAGAAAGAAAGAAGAAACGTGAGAGAGAAGAGGAAAGAAATTGAAGGAAAAAGACAAAAATAAAAGAAGACGCTTATAATGTAAATGTCGTGGTAAATTGGGGCTAAGTTCGCGTTGAGGGTGGGGGCTGGTGATACCGAACATAGCTTTTGCATAGGCTCTGCATGCGGGTGGATTCTCGCTATCTCGCTTCAGGATAACTTGTATGCCAAGTTACCTTCCATTATTGCTCGGGTAACTTGTCCAAAGAAATTGCCTTCTCAAAGTTCTCGCTATCTCGCTCAGGATAACTCTTCCGGAAAGTTACCTTCGTTAACTTGTCCGGCAAGTTACCTTCTCGGAGTTCTCGCTAGTCGCTTCAGGATAACTTATCCGCAAGTTTCTTCGTATTCTACTATTTGGATATGTTTTGTCAAGAACGGGATTTCAACCCCGGGCTGGTACCAAGCCTCTGATATATCTGTAAAACCTCTTTCGTAAGGCTAAGAGCCTCAGAGGTCCGCCGATTTTGTCTCGACTACTAACATTTCGATGTTATTATTATTATTATTATCTCGTATATCTATTGTCCGTTTGTATATGTGTTTTTCTGCGGCAGAACATTGGTTCGGCATACCCGGACATCGAAACCCTATCCCGTGCCTCGACCCTTACCGAAGTTCTCAATGAGGACTCACCCTTATATATTTTCCCTTCTTCGAGCTCGCCTCGATAAGAAGCCGAGAAATAGAGTCTCTTGGTGCTTTACGGTGTTTGATATCGTACCGTTAATTCCGAGCCTATCTTCTGAGTTTGGAAAAAGGGTAGTCCAGTTTCAGATTTTCTGCTATTTTGCAAGATCCGATTCTGATGTGAGCACATTCTGAGGTTACCGACGTTATGTCTTACATTATCCGCTTAGCAGCGGTGACCTACGTGTTGTTGCTTTCTGAAGATCTTGGTGCACCAGATACCTTCACACACGTAGATATTCTGGATATTATGTTCTGGCTCGGTATATGTGAACGCATGCATGTATAGTTATTGCATCACATATGTATCTGTATGAGGATTTCCGTGTTTTGCTGCATTCGGAGCTCAAGGGGGCCAAACTCATATTGTCATATTCGTATCTGTGTGCATATGTGTGTTGGATTTTAGACAATCCTCATTACTTGCCGGTGGCAGATCGTGTGTGTAACCGCCACATTCCGGCCAGGCCGACGTGTCCCGATGTTAACAGCACGCCATCAAAGTTGATTCTGAGTATTAAGACGTGATTGGTGGGAAATAGAGGAGAGGTCCTCTGTGATGGTGGTGTCTTGACGAATGCAATCAAGTGGTTGTTAAAACGTTACCCCTTTTAGGTGTAGATAATGAATGTATTTATAGTTCCAGATCCGAGTGGTATTATTGTAATATCTTAATATGAGGTGATAATGTCCTAGAGTGCGCTTAGAGTGCGTGTCTATACGTACTTCGGGAAGTATAGTTCGGGAACTTCCTTAAGCATAGTTCGGGTTATTTATGTCCGCGGTGGTCCTCGTGCATATTTAACAGCTTTCTTAATGGGGCCCTTATTTCGGGCTTATGCTTGGGCCTTTTGTTAGGCCTTTTGTGCGGATTAGGCCTGACGGCCATCAAGTCCCCCCTCAGCACTTTTGGCCGACTAGAAGGAGTCTAAAATTTTTATTTTTATTTATTTAATTATTAAGGACAACGTTCGAGCTTCTGAATGCGGGATTCGGGCAGATGATTCCTGTTTCTTGAATAATGTTCGGGCATTTGACCACATAGTTCGGGCATTTGAATCCTTTCGTTTCGAACAACGTTCGGCTTTCAAAGAATTTCCCGATAATAGTGTCCGGGAAATTGAGGATGCAAAGTCCTCCTTCGCCTTGAACAATGTTCGGCTTTTGAAGTATTTCCCGGACGATAACGCCCAGAAATTGAGGGTGCAAAGTCCTCCTTTCGCCTCAAACAATGTTCGGCTTTTGAAGTATTTCCCGGATGATAACGTCCGGGAAATTGAGGATGCAAAGTCCTCCTTTCGCCTCGAACAATGTTCGGCATTTGAAGTATTTCCCGGACGATAACGTCCGGGAAATTGAGGATGCAAAGTCCTCCTTTCGCCTTGAACAATGTTCGGGCTTTTGAGTCGGTTATGGGTTACTTGTCTCCGGGTTCTGCGATGGTTCATAATCCTCCCAACTGTCACTTTTTGAATCGACGGTGGAGATTAGATGACTTGACGCTTCGCCTACCCGGACTTCTTTTATAAACGTGAGTTGAGCGTCATTCACTATCATTCTTTTTCAAGGTCTCCTTTCTCACAATAAAGTCACGACGGATAATCCTTCGCTCCAGGGAGGCGGATAACATCTTCAAGAGGTGGAGGACTGTTGAAGAATCTCACCAAGATTTCTTCCCCTTTTCTCGGTGCAGCCACCATACCGGAAGGTTACAAAGGTTCGTCGGCCGTCCATCGGTTTTATCGGCTCCACCGCCGAGTGGTTGACGCCGCCGCCGCCACTGCCCTTTGACCTTCTTCCGGGTCGACCTTTTCTCCTCCGGCCTTTAACCCGAGGTACATGAGAATGGCCCTTGCTTTTCCCACCCTTCTACTGTTCGTCCCTCAAAGGTTGCTTTTTCCGTAAGACGGTTCGCACTCGGTTACCTTCTCCGTAATGCCGAGTGTACGAGCCTGGGAAAGGCTGGTTGGTGATCTTTAAGGATCGAGATCGTGGCGGGCTTCGCTTCCAACCGCACTCATTCTTTGCGCCTGCTCGACAGAGCCCACCATAACCACTTTCCTCCAGTACTACAAGGTCAATGTTATCCCGAGGAATTGCTTCTACTTCTTCAGTGCCCGGGGTCCTCCTACCGTGAAATTCAATTTTGCTTGGAACTGCCCTACGAGCAGCAAGGGATGGCATCGAGAGTTTTTCTTCATGGAGCCCGATGCGTCGTGGGGCCTGCAAACAGTGCAGAAAGTAGGAGGGCTTCCGGACGTGCAAAATCCTCGGCGCTTGCTGAAGGAGGCTAACGCCAAAGAGAATTTTGACCGGTTCAACAATAAAATCCGGACTATTGCTCCTTGGTCGGGGATGGACCGAAGGAAGTCGCTCCTTTCCTTTGTACTGGAGGCTGATTACCCAAGGGATCCTTACCCACTTGGGTATCATCCGGGGTGATTTGGGGGAGTTGGGCATCCGGGAATCTCCCCCTTCGACCCGAGACTTGGCCTTGGTGCAACGTCTTCGGGGCGAACTATCCCTCGAGGAATTCAACAAAGGTTTATATCATTCTTCTGTTCATTGTTGTATTCGTCGATATTAACTAAATTTTCCTCCTTTGCGAAATGGAGTCCGACTTCGATCTCAACACCATCTATCGGGACGTGAAGAAGAATAAGCATCCTCGCTCTAAAGCCGGGGTTCCAAACCCGCAAAGACCGGAGAAAAAGTGAAAGAGGGGTGATTCTGCCGATGCCGAGACTGTGGTCCAACCTCCTCGTAAAATGTCCTGGGAGTACCATCTCCGGTACACGTTGCCAAGGTGACCCTACTCGGGATGATGTTTACGACATGTTAGAGAATTCTCCCGAATGGATCAAGGATTCTGGGAAGTTCACGGCTGCTCCGGTGATTGGGCAGCGCCCGTGAGGTCACTCCTATCGAGTTTCAGCTAGGTAACCAGCTTTGTGAATTTACGTAATCTCTCGCTGAACTTATTCAGGAATCTTTCCCGGATGTTCGATCTCATTTTTGTACGTTAGGTCCGGATTGGAAAGAGTCCCGGGGAAGAGAAAAGGCGGCCGAGGGACGAAAAGCTCTCGCGCCTCGGGAATGATCTCATCCCCGGGAACTCGGGTGGCTGATCCACGAGGATCGTAACATCCTTAACGATGAAGACGCCAAGGATATGGCTCCCGAGCTATGGGAGGGGACCACCACTGCTCGAACTCTTGAGACCTTAGAGCACTTCTACCCGGACTTGGATGTCGCTTCTGCAAAATTGGGCGTCCTGGGGTACCAGGTAATCACAGAGTCAATTTTTTAATCAACTTTCGGGGTGATATCACAGGTCTTAACCTTCCTTTGGGGTGTGCAGATGGCAGCGATGAGTGGGTGGATCTCTCGAATTGTCCGGTCGGCGAACAAAATCTGGACCGAAGCCGAGCAGCGGGTGACAAAAGCTATAGCCGTGGTGGCCAAACTCATCCAGCGAGTTCACCACTACGAGCAGCTGCTACGGCACTCCCGCAGCTCGTCCTCACTTGCGCTTCCCGAAGGTAGCCATATTCGGGACAACCTCAGCCCAGCCGAAGCTGATGACTTCGCCATGGCTGAAGCATCTTTCTTGGCGCGGTCAAAGAGTGTCGCAACTCGAGGATGCTCTCCGGGACGACATTCGGAAGCTTGAGTCCGAAGAGAGAAATCCCAGTTAATTTCACCAACCCGAGGAACCATTATGAGCATTACCTAAGAATCAAGGATGAGGAGATCCAGAGGCTTCGGAACGAGCAAGATTTGAAGGCCAAGGACGAGGAGATCAAAAAGCTTCGGGACGAGCTAACCAAAGCTCGTGAATGTATCCCGAGGTTTCACAAGCGTTAAAGGATTCGGTAGGGATGGCGGTCGACAAATTTACCTTCGGGTTCTGTTTGGCCAGAAGCAAATTGTTGAACGCAACCCTCACACCGATCTATCCGGGCTTAACGGGATGACGAGCCCAAGAAGAACCTCATGGTACGGCGAGGAATTTTTGCAGCCGCCCAACCACCACCGTAGATGACTTTCATGGACCCTCACTAGCGTATTTTTTTGTTATCCATTTTTGCAGTCCCAGTGCCCGGGCTTTATCAATGAAAATATTACAGGATTGGCCCAACACTAGTTTCCCGGATCAATCGGGATTTATTACTCTTCGGTCATACAAAGTATTTTTTCAAGTTGTTCGAAATGGTAAGAGTTTACTAGTTCCCTCCCTTCGGGATCTAACAACTTGTAAACTGTCACCCCTTTAAACCCCGCACACGCGGAAGCGTACGGAGAACGAACCAAACCGGGGAAAGGGGGAGGGGGCGACGGTTCGCTCACAACACTATCACAATAACAATACTAATAAGGCAATCGCCCCTTGGGATCACCCAAAATTTTCCTTAAACCATAGTATTATTGCTCAACCAAGTCCCAAGATGCTTACCTACGCGAATGGGGTTCAAAAGAACCAAAAACCCCAAACTCAGGGTTCAGGCGACCGCCCGGCTCAAGCCCGGGTCGCCTGAACCTTCGCCAGACCCGCTGCCCGAAAGTTGATGAGCCCGGCGACCGCCTGACCCGAGGAGAGGGGCCGCCCGGTCTCTCGCCCGCCTGTGCGACCGCCCGATCCAAGAAATGGGCCGCCCGGCCTTCCGCCCGGACTTACCAATTTGCCTCCCGGGCCTGTGCGACCGCCCGCTCCAGAAAGGGGCTGCCTGGATCTCGCCCGACCATCTATATCCTACGAAAGGGGTCCAAGCGACCGCCGCTCCAAGAAATGGGTCGCCCGACCCTCCGATCGAGCCCAAAACCTGAAGTTTCAACGCGATATCGAACGGCTCCGAACTTGGACTTAACACCTATGCAAATCATACCATTTACACATATCCCAAGCCTTACAAAAGGAACATGCATGTTATGAACAATATACAGAGCTAAACAGATTCGAATACAAAAACCAACCAAGTGGCGGTCTCTCGGGATCCAACCGCGCTACTCGATGATACTGCTGCTGCCGCTGTCTCTAGTCCAAAACCTTCAAACTAGCAACCCCGCCACTACTCGGGGCTTGCCTTTCCTTTCCTTTTCCTGAAATGGTAGATATAAGGGTAAGTTCTCGCAAGAACTTAGGAAGAGTGCAGTATAGACATGGTGCGTTGATCAATATCATTCGATACAATGTACCCGCAATTGTAAACAGAACTAACACAAGATACACAAAGCAACAACCAATCATATGCTCAATCAATGCAACGCAACCATATGCAATGCAAATCTGTCAATCACAATCACAATCATTAACACAATCGAACGGTGTTGCCCTTGGCCCAGCCAAGGCATATCGGTCACAATCGGTCGGTAGAGCATGGTACCAGCTCGGGGGAGTGACCCCCATCAGTCAATCAATACAAATCATTGATAACCATTGTAGGTATATCGGACTCCCGATCAACTCATCGATAACCATCGTAGGTATATTTGAATCCTAATAGATTTCTGCACAAGCAATGTCTATACCACGAAACTAGGTTGGCGTCATCAGGGCACTCCCTCTTCCAAACCTAGCCTCGCCTATATCCGAGTATGCTTGCTACGCAAGGCAGACTCCTAACACACACCGAACCCTTACCTCGAGTTGAAGTCCGAATCATAATTCCTGATCGATGGTCCCGGTAGAAATTTCGGCAGAGTTTCACCCAATTTCCAAACCACTCCTGCTCACAAACAACCCCAGCATGAGAATATATGTTCGAATTCACGTAATCAACCATTAACAAAGGGGCCAAAACCGAGGCTCGGTCGGGAAAATGACTTTCACACCGAGCCTTTTCTAATGTAACCAATTACACTATCGTAACCAGAACTTCACTCTAATCACAAATATACCCTTACCTTTCACCGAATCCTCCGTTGAATTTTACATCAAATTTTTCAGACGCGCTTGGCACTACCTCAGCGCTGCTTTCTTCCTACGTTCCTATTATCAAACATGCACAAGAAGGCACCATGAACGCTTAGGAACCAATGAATCACACAAAGGAGCACATTTCACTATTCACTCCAAATTTCAAATGCTCATAACTTGCAAACTACACTGATTCTTCCAAAACAGACTTCAGATTATTCATCTACACATCTCAATGAACGATTTGAGTACCTTACCTCGAAGTTTAATCGCAAAACGACGAAGATCAGTTATGGAGCTCAAGCTTCAAAAATGGCGGCACACAAGAGAGGGAGAGAGAGAGAAACGGATGAAGAAGAAGAAATGAGAGAGTTGACCAAAAATAATCTTTTCTTTATACCTATATATATATGTATTATTTACATATATACATATACATCTTCCTTAATTCTTTCCTTTCCTTTTTCTTCTTCAACCAAGAAGGGACACTTGTCCCTTCTCTCCCTCTCCTAGCCACCCCTTTCCCTTCTTTTTTTACCAAAAATATGCAATTTTCTTTTATCTCACACACATTACAAAATTGTGATTTTGTTCACGAAAATGCATTTTTTACCAAACTTACTCCGATTGGAACAAAACTTTAACCACTTACTCAGGACATCATAAAACCTATAAAAAATATTTTTCTTCTCCAATTATAAGTCCCGAGCCACTCAGAATCGCAATTCCCAGGAATTACGCGCAGCCGCGTAATAAGTTCTAAATCCGTCCCGGGTTGCACCAAAATTCACCAAATTAATTCCACAATGACCAAACATGCAAAGCGTGTCCCAAGACAAAATTATCAAAAACCCGGTAATTAAACTTAAACGCGTAATTAATTTAATTACGTACCGGGTGTGGGTAACAATCCTCCCCCTTAAGACCCTTGGTCCTCCAAGGCGATCTTAAGGCGCTCATACTCTTGGGGTTCCGATCCCGTATATCCCGCTCGACCTCCCACATTGCTTCTCGTTCAAGCATGATGAGACCATTGCACCCTGATCATCGGAATTAGCTTACTACGAAGCTTCCGCACATCGTGCCCTAAAATGGCCACTGGCACCTCCCTGTATGAAAGATCCGGTTCTATTTGTATATCTTCCACTTACATCGTATGTATCGGATCCAGGATACACTTCTTCAAAGATACTCACATGAAACACGTTATGTATCGGCCGACATATGTGGGGGTACAGCCAACCGGTAGGCTACTTTACCAACCCGCTCCAGAATCTCATATGGTCCCACATAACGCGGAGCCAACTTCCCTTTCTTACCAAATCTGATAACTCCTTTGGTCGGTGCTACCTTAAGCCATACCTTGTCACCAACCTCGAATTCTAAATCCCGCCTCCTTTTATTTACATAGGAAGTGGTCCGATCATTAGCAGCCTTCAACCGATCCTGAATCTTCTTAACTTTTGCTGTCGTTTCCTCAATCAGTTGGGTACCCAATTCCACTCGATCTGAAGCTTCTGCCTAACAATGTGGCGTCACGCAACGCCACCCATACAAAGCTTCATACGGTGTCATGCCAACGGTGGACTGATAACTGTTATTATACAAAAATTCCACCAATGGTAGGTGATAATCCCATTCACCACCAAAGTCCAGTGCACAACTCCGTAACATATCTTCCAATACTTGGATCACCCGCTCTGATTGTCCATCTGTCTGTGGGTGATACGCTGAACTCATATGCAACTGTGTACCCAAAGCTTTATGGAAAGCTTTCCAAAATCGTGCTGTAAACCGCGGATCCCGATCAGACACTATGGAGTCTGGTACTCCATGTAACCGTACAATCTCTTTGATGTACAGTTGAGCTAACTTCTCCAAAGAATCTGTGACCCGCATTGGCGTAAAATGGGCACACTTCGTCAATCGATCCACTATGACCCATATAGTGTCGTGGTGTGCTCGGGTCATAGGTAATCTCAAAAAGTCCATAGTAATATTGCCCCATATCCCGACTCCGAATGGGCAATGTCTGTAAGATACCTGCTGGTTTCGATGCTCCGCCTTCACCCGTTGACATGTTGCACACTTAGAAACATAAGTAGCAACGTCTTTACACATACCCGGCCACCGAAATGAGATTTCAAATCGTGATACATTTTCTCACCTCTCGGTGTACGCTCAATCGACTCGTATGTGCCTCCTTAAGTATTTCATTGCAAAGGGTCGGTTCCATCGGTACATACAATGATCTCTGAAATATAACAATCTCTCGCTTGTATTCAAATGACGGGTGAAGTGATCCTTTCGCTTCTCCCGATACCTTCTTCTGATGCATCTACACTCGAGCGCCTCGTACCTTGTCCGAGTTCCTCTCGACTTGTTCCAGACGATGTAACATTTGCCGGATCACATCGTCCGTGGATCGCCAAGTACCGATCTCTCGGGTCTTGGGGATCGGTCTCTTTGGTGCTCCCTCGGGGATCTTGATCGTTGTCGACTTTGGCGGTTCGGGAAGCACTTTTGTGAAGCTGTCCGCCGCTACCATGGTCCGCCACCTCTGCCGTGATTGCAGCTCGTTTCGAGGTCTACGGGATTGGTCAGGCCGGTTATCTTGATTACCTCGCTCTTCCTGAAGCACTATCCTCACTGCTTGGACAAGGTCTGGATCCAATTGTCGAATGTCGCTTCGACGGAAGCTGGAAGTAGGCCGTAGGGAGGTTGCTCCGTGAGATGTTTCCTCTAAAGAACTCCGTAATCGGGATCGGCCGTGCGGCCATCGGTGGAGCCTTCTCCCTCCGGTTTGGATGATCGGGAACGGGAATGGGCCCACGTTCTAGCTGCTTTTGGGGACCACCGCGGTTCCCATAGACGGCGCCATTTGGTGTCGGATCCATGTGTGTTACCGCCACATTCCGGTTGTGCTGTCGTGTCCTGATGTTAACTGACGTCATCAGGTTGATTCTGCGTGTTAAGACGAGATGGGTGGGAAATAGAGGAGAGGTCCTCTGTGAAGGTGTTTTGACGAATGTAATCAAGTGGTCGTTTAGACGTTACCCCTTTAGGTGTAGATAATGAATGTATTTATAGTTCCAGATCTGAGTGGTATTATTGTAATATCTCAATATGAGGTGATAATGTCTTAGAGTGCGCTTAGTGTGTATAAGTACTTTGGGAAGTATGGTTCAGGAACTTCCTTAAACATAGTTCGGGTTATTTATGTTCGGCAAGGTCCTCGTGCATATTTAACAGTTCTTTAATGCGGCCCTTATTTCGGGCTTATGCTTGGGCCTTGTGTTAGGCCTTTTGTGCGGATTGGGCCTGGCGGCCATCACTTGCATTACAAGTTAATAGCATGAGCAGAGTAAAAGAAAAATCATAATTGGGTTGGTTCTGGGCCATCACACTGAGGGAACTCTGTTTTACTATTGCCCGATTCTGGTTCCCGCTTACGCCACCGGGCGTTCAGACACGTAAGCTTCAGCGGAAGGGGGTAACATAAGGCGTCCTTTAACAAAGGCACTTTGTTCCTCGAAATGATTGTTGGCGGTGACACTCTTCAAGCGGTCAGCAATGGTCTTAGCCACCAATTTGTAGATAATGTTACAAAGGCTAATAGGTCGGAATTGTCTCATTTTCACCACCTAGGAATAAGGATAATAAAAGTCTGGTTGACATCCCGCACACTAGCACCTCCATTTAAAATATTTAGGCAGAATTGGGTGATATCACTTTTTACCTCCTTCCGAACATTTGGTAGAATTGAGCCGTTAAACCGTCTCGGTCCCGGGCTTTCGTAGGATGCATGTCCTTTAGAGCTTCAAGACCTCTTCGGCGGTATAGGTTGCCGAAAGCGACATCTTTGCTTCCATCGAGACCTTTCATGGGACCATACTTGAAATATCATCTTCTAGAGGCGGGTTAGAAGAGGTAAATAAATTTGTGAAGTAGCCATGCACAACCTTAGCAATCTGATCGTCTCCTCCAACCAGACCCCTTCTTCATCTTGGATTCTCACCAGATGATTTGTACGGTGACTTTTGGATGCGAAGGAGTGGAAAAACTAGGCCTTTCTAATATACGGGAGCGTCAAATGCGGGAGGTTTGCGGGAGGTTTTGATAACAAATCTAAACGACGCTGCTTTGATTTCCCCTTCCGCCGTGCCAGTTTCCTTTCCTTTCAAGCGCAGTTGCCGTAGTTTCCTTTCACATCCGTTTATTTCAAAGTTCTTTCGCAAGGTTCTCTGGTCGAATACTTATGGTTTCTTCAATGGCAGAGAAGGGGCAGGAAGTTGGGGAAGCTGTCACCAAAAGGTAATGTAGTTTTTGTTTTTTGAATAAGCAAGTTTTGATTTTGGTTCGAGAATGTCAAACGGCGCCATCGGCGCAGTCTAGGGTTGTCTGGTTCGCTTTGTCAAATTGATTGACCCTATAATACGTCATTGCCACCGTATAGGGTCTCGAAGGTCTGGTTTCGACGAAGTCTTTGACGAAGTTTAGGTTGTTGATTATTAAGATCGTCTTTAACATGCTTCTCATGTTCGCATTCAGCAATACCGAAGAAAGGATTAAGAGTATGAACCTTGCTTCTGGACGCAGCTTAAGAATCTTAGAGATTCTTGCTCCTTGCTGATGTAGAAGACTCAGCTTGGGGAACACCTTTAGGGCGGCTTGGAGGTGATTTGTCTCAAAGGTGAGTTCCACTCACAATGCTCCTAGAATGCCTTCTAGTTCGGAAGAGGAAGTATGAAGAGAGAAGAGAGAACCAATGCTGGTTGATGGATGATTAAAATGGCGCCACCCTCCCTCTATTTATAGAGGAGGATGGGCTGCCAATGAGAGGACACAATGCCTCCTCATTTGCGAAGTAACATGTCTCTAGGACCAAGGGCTGCAACCAATGCCCCTTGGTCCATGAGACATGTCTCATGCCTTTACCTTTTCAATTAAGTAATTAATTAGAAAAGGAATAAATAAATAATTGTGTCTAATAGGAAATTAATTAACTAATTAATTATTTATCCAAATATGGTGAAGAGGCAAGGAGGTGACCCATGCCCCTTGCCCATTCGGCCATGGGACATGAGACATGGCCCTTTGGAAGAATGGTGCAAGGCATGGGGTGCAGCCCCTTGCCTAGAGGCACCTAGGGCGAAGGGGCACTCACACCACTAGGCCTATGGCCGAATGGGTGCAAGGCCCCCTTAGGGTGCCCTTTCGGCACCCTTCGGCCTAAGCCGAAGGTGTGCTTGGCCCAGTTCGACACCTTTTCACCAATTTACGCACCTTTTCGCCAAGAGACACGTCTCTTCACCAAAAGGTGCTTAGATACATTTGTACCAAGCTCACATAGAGCTAGTCCAAGATATATTAAATCATCCATTGTGCTCCTTGAGCTCATATCAGCTCACTAAGAGCAGATACACATCTCTCTAGCTCAAACACTCAGATTGAGTGAGTTGAGCCGTGCTTAGCTACTTTAGCTAACCCAAGTCATCTTGGTGCGCAAGAATTCCAACATAGGTTCCTTCCTTAGATGAAGTGCGTTTCACATTAACAACAGCGTTTCGCGATTGTCAAACAGCGCCATCGGCGTAGTCTAGGGTTCTCTGCTTTTGTGTTAAAGGGATTGACCCTATAATGAGTCATTGACACCGTATATGAAGTGCCGTTTGACATTCGAATGTTGTTTTGCGTCCTTGCCTAGATGAAGTGCTTTTTGACATTAAGAACAGCGTTTTGTGTAACTAAAATAGCGTTATATACATTGAAAAGCATTTTGTGGATTCCAGTAGTCGGTGTTTCGTTGAGTTTAATATGTTGTCAAATTTGTCATCTGATTCTATTTTGCATGTCTTAACTTTAAGCGCCACTCCGTTGAAAACTATTAGAAGCAACAAGATAGGTGGGAATGCTTGGAACAATTTCCAGTAAGTATCATGACAATTGACATATGGCTTCTAATATGAATGAATACACGCTCTCTCTTACGAGGCATCTTTATTTCAGAAAAGCTCAAAAGGAGAAGTTGAAGGGAAATAAGGGTAATGTTGGAGTCCTTGAATCTGCCAAGGCTTTATGGGATAAAATGACAGCAGAGGATAAGTTGACTTGCGCTGATAAGCAAGGAGAGAGTACAGAGGTAAAGGGTATTATAATTAAGTGCCAACTCAAGTCTATGCAGGATACGATGGCCCAAGTAAACAATGTCAGGCTGCAGATGCTTGAAAGTAGTCCATTTAGAGTTTTGATGCATTTGAAGGGGGATGTGCAGCTGAGGTCTCTCATTAGGGACTTAGCTTTGAGGTTTAAGACCAAAGGGAGAAGCCTAAGCTTCCATCACCGTGTTTATAGGGTGACCGAGAATGACTTCAGTGAGATAATGGGTATAGATGATGGTGAAGAAGAAGTGGAAGTTGGTAGGGCTGAACGTCCTGCAGATGATCTGGTCTCTAGATTTTGCGCCGTTGAAAACAAGAGAACATTTGTGTGTAGGAAGTTGGTGGAGGAAATCTTGAAGGATAATAATAGTGACCCCCTCCATACCCGAATTGCATATGATTTATATGCCATGATGATGGTGGTATGTCCTCCTTCAAGTAAAGGGTTCACAACTGGATATTTAAAGTGTGTTCTAGATAGTGCGACGGGGGCTGATTTGGGGTGGGCTAGATTTGCATTTACTGAACTTGTTGGAAGTATTCGGAAGTTCCAGGCAAGTATGACAGGTTCACAGCAGCAGAAGAAGTTGGGTGGATGTTCACTATTTCTTCAGGTGCAGTTCTCTATTTCACTATCTATTGTGTGTTGAGTTGTACCTGAATTGTTCTTTATAAGTATTTATGTTTATAACTTTCTTATAGTTATTTTACTTGCGGGAGATTGCTAGAGGTGTTGCTATTCCGAAGGATATGCAGCCGGTTGTTTTCTTCAGTCAGAAACTAACAATGTATTATTTGTCTCACTATGAGGTATGATTATTGTAGTTGGAAAATATTATTAAGCTTGTGGAATATCATCCCTTAAAGGGTGTTGCATTGATTCTGCAGGGACTTGATGGTGATGCCCCAATTTTTGAGGGGGAAGAAGAAAATGTGAGGGGTTGTCTTTGCATCCGTGGAAGAGGAAAATGTTATGTTAAGACATGATATTCCACGTTTGCAGCATGATGTTTGTTCAGCTCGACATGATGATGAAGATGAAGTTGTGAAACTGCGGATGGAGGTTGGTGAACTTAGACAGGAGGTTTCGGAGCTGCGTGGAGAAGTTGTACTTCGTCGTGAAAATGATGCAAAGTTGAGAGGAGAAGTTTCTGAACTCCATTTTTCGTTGGAGAGGTGTTTGGGTTGTGTTAAGATTCTTGAGAATCAATTTCATCTCTTTGTTGCTTCGTTGACGCGAGATAAGTATAAGTTCAACCTAATTGCTCCATCACTGCACTCCACAATGCCCTGTAGGGAGGGGGCGCAAGATGATGTGGTGGAGGAGGAGGATAATAAGGATGAGGAGGAGGATGAGGGTGGGGAGGACGAGCAGTTTTGTATCTTGGAGAGAACACCAAAGAAGGCTAAGATTGATGGGGCAGAGGTTCTTGATGGGGACGAGGCAATCTCACCATTTGCTAAACAGACACCTATGGTTAAGGAGTCCCCGGGCGTGAAATTTGCACCAACATCATTACATTTTCCCTCGGATGAGAATGTAGACAAAGATAAGTTGATTGATGTTGTGGAGGTTACATCAGGTATTAGACCTCCAGTTGTTACTTTGAGGAGGTCTCAAAGAATTCCAAAGAGTGGTCCATTCCAAAAGTCTCCATGGGTCCAAGTGGGAAGGGGAGGCCAGAAAAGCAAGTTAGTGTGGTCAGGTCCATTCACCATCACCAATGGACCCCATTTGTCAATCTTGGATCACAAAATTATTTGCTATGCATTCGATGATAATCTAAACTCAAAGTAAGCATAACTTTGCTTTGGTACCACATTTTAGTAATTTTTACTTGGTTTTTGAACTCCGTTTGATGGTCACACATTACAGGGAGGAGCTTGTTCGGATCGGTGGTAGTTTCCTCGAAAGGGAAGAGCTGAAAAGGGCGTTATCTCCAAATCAGTGGTTCTGTGATGGTGTCGTAAATCAGTGGTCGCGCATGTTGCAGGCAAGGATGTCTGTGAGAAAGGGGGAGCATTGTGATACATGGTATTTTGATATTTTCTTTGAGGTATGTTAATGGCGTTTGTAATGTGAATTTTGTTATAGCAGATGACAATTTTACTGCCTTACCAGGGTGATCACTTTTTTATGCAGAGATGTGCTAGTTATGGTCCTGCTAACGTGCTCGACAAGCATCGTGCACATTTTTGGACTGACAGTATTAGTGGGAAGCATATTAAACATATGAACTTAAAGAAGGTTAGCAAAAGATATGGAGTTAATTGGATATTGAATTAAGAGGCGTTTGCTCATTGTTTACTTGATTAACAAGTTATTCTCGACCTCGTCCAGATTTTCCTCCCAGTGAATGACACGGTTGACAAACATTTTTTCATGTTTGTGTTTGATGTGGAAGAAAGAGTTATTGAGGTCTGGGATTCACTGGCTGGAGGGAACTCTATTACTGCATACGCAGATCGCTTGAGTTGGGTGGTATGTACAGATTCTTATTACGCTATAGCTTGTATTATAGTTCAGGACTTAGTATTTTATGTTTGCTTGCAGTGTGATGCTCTTGATGCAATTCTTGAACCAAGTGCTGGATCATTCCACAGCTATGCTCGTAATGTGGCCAAGGTTTCCCAGCAACCAAACGGGTGTGATTGTGGTGCATTCGTCTGCTATTGGATGGAGAAGCCTTCGAAACGCAACAAGTTCACTGAACATACGGTTAGTGTGGCTCACTGTAACTGGATATGGTAACTCAAAATCACTATTATTTGATTGTTCCCCTTTCTGAAACATGCAGTGGAATCACCATGAACGAAGGTGGACTATTGCGAAGAAGTTACTCACTTGGCCACAGAATGAGCTGCGCGATGTACTCTTTGAGAAGGCTCCTGAGTGGCATGCACAAATGGTGAAGGTTAAAGAGGAGAAGCATAGGAAGGTAGGGAAAAAGGTGGCATTGGCAGGTGCCTTAAATTCTGAAGATTACCCTAAGGTTAACAGACCAAGAACAAGAAAACAGGCACCAACGAATGCTGTTGGTGGTAAAGGAAATCTCGTATCTGCTCTGAGCGTTCAAACTAGTTTCGTGAAGAATAAAAATGAGAAGGTTAGAGATAGAAATAAGGTTTAGTGAAGTGAAGTGTTATCTGAAGACCACAGTAATTTCAGTTAGGTATGACAAATTAGCCCATGTAATTATGCACCAATTGGAATTCAGAACATAAAGACGTGTACTTAGGAATTCAGAGCAGTAAATAGCTTTAAAGTTAAACGTCCGCATTTTGTCACCTAAGAAACCACGTTTAATGTATGGAATCTCGTTTCGTTTAGTATGCTGTCTGATCTGCTCCCTGTGTCCCATTAGAAGACCGAGATGCTAAAACTATACAATGACGACGAGGACGGCTCTAGAGAGTGTCTTCCACATAGGGGTAGGCAGTGAAAACCTACCAAATAGCGTTACAGTGCAACAATCCCGTTACAGTCACATAAAACCGCGTTCAGTATATAGAAAACCGTTTCAAATGTCAAATGCCCTATACACACCCGCTTTGACATATTCATCGAACAAGACCCTACAAGTTTACCATAGCACAGAGGAAGGCCCTACCGTTTGTCTTCGGCATTTTGGTAAGCCGTAAAAATTACGTCTCCATTACAACATAGAAGCTGCGTTTGAGTACTACATATACGCGTTTGTTATAAGAAAAGGCGTTTGATATGTTGTCCAACCTGATACCTTACAAGTTTCCCCATGGTGCGGCGAGAGGTCCCAGAGTGTGGCTTAGAAATCTGGGACCATATGGGTTGGCCCTAGAATGTGTCCTAGGCAAACCGCGTTATAGTTACACAACAGAGTTGATGTAATTATAAAACACGTTCAGTTCAGGAAAAACCGTTTCAGTTGTTGATTGGCTTGTTCCTATTCGCTTTGTCATACTAGCCGAACAGGGCCCTAAAATGGGCTTATGACGACAACGAAGGCGCTAGAATGTGTGTTAAACACTCTATAAGGCCCTAATCTTTGGCGTAGACAAATATGAGTTTGTTATAGACAATGGTTTAGCTCCCAAGATACGTCAAGGTGATAGTCTTAGGTCCCACATAGGGTCACAGGCTCAGGTATGAGATCCATCTTCGTCAAATGCAAATTACATCCGAAGCCACTTGTTTACCTGAGACAAACACCAGGACCCTCTGAGATCACAAGAGCTACCACGAGGTTGCCTTAAATGGGTCTTTGGATAATTGTGGGGTCAAGGACGTTGGCGGTGCCGCGTTTGGGGCCTTCAACGTTGTCCTAGGCATCTTGAGTGATCCCTGACTACATTTCAGATGCACTTCAGGGTTTGCATGAACAGCGGTGGAACCCAGAACCGCGTTCCGTGTAACGTCGTTTCATTAAACGTAACTGCATTGAAACAGTATACAACGGCGTCGTTTCTCTAACTAGTATAAATATCCCGCCTTGGATGAACCGCTTAACCGCCTTCACTTTCAAAATATCTATCCTCCCCTTCTCTCAGAGAGTGCATCTTCTCTTGACCTGACTCATGCCCTCGTCATAAGAACGCCAGACGTTTGACCCATGGGTAAGACGCTGACGGAGAAGCAAGTGAACGAGCAATATGCTTGCACAATGCCGTCCGATCTGAAGGAGCGAAAGATTAAAAATGTCAAGCGCACTGGTGTGTTCCGCCCAGCACTTGTGTACTACGATTATGCAAGTCATGTCTCCAATCCACTGCATCACGTAAGTTTTTCTTCATAAATTTCGCCGCTAGCCAAGGGTTTCATAAATTTGTTAGTAAATCTCGTGTTCCCATCATTGTAGGGTCATGGGTCTGAGTTTAGAGGCCACGGTAGTGTGTCGCCTATATTGGAGTGGTTCGATACACTTCCCAAAATGGTAAGGGATAGGTTTAAGCTCCACAGTGGTCTTAACGAATGTTGGAAGGCACTGAAAAGGACATACTGTGATCGTACTCTTTTAAGGGCTTTGAGTTACTACTGGTGGGATACGACACATACTTTTCATTTCCCATCATTGGTGAGATTACAATGACACCAACGGACTACTCTGTAATTACGGGTTTGAGATGTTCTGGGCAACGGTTGCCAGTAGATTTGTCTGTTCGTGAAGACCGTGCACGTCTAGAGGCATTAGTAGGCGATAAATGGCATCTTTTCCACCAAATGAGGGATGTTCCATACGCACATATCATGGAAGAGTATAGGGATTATGAGGCCAACACACCTGTGAGAGTAGATCAACTACTACGCGTGTTTTGCTTTGTGTTCATTGGCACAACATTCATGTCAGACACCAGTAGCAGGACTGTGGACACTTATTGGCTATCTTGTTTGGAGGACGTTGAAAACATGAAGAAGTTGAATTGGGGCATCGCAGGGCTAGCAACTTTGTACTTGTACATGGATGGACTTAGTAGAGGACGCACTGGTAGTGGAGGATTTTGGCAAGCATGGCAAGTACACTTTGTTTTAAACTACATTCCATATTGTGTTTCATACCATTTTTTAACGGCCACTCTCTTCCATCAAATCAATTGTAGGCATGGGCATGTGAGTATTTCAGAGATGTAGGACCGTCTCTAGATGCATTGGGAGTTGTCAACGATGTTACATCATATCCACGAGCACGTCATTGGTCATCAGGGGCCTTAGGGTCCACTTTCAGAGATGCAAATCTGTATAAGGAGTTGTTTGCTACAGTTACAGCTGATCGTGTAAACTGGTTTCCTTGGGGTGTTGGGGACAAGCGACCAGATTATGTTCGGCAAAGTCATATCTTCACCAGAAAGCGTTGTCTGCTTGAGGGACCGACTGGTCGTGCTTGGTATCTCGGCGAGAGAGTCATGCGTCAATGGAGCCATAAAGCAATGCAAGAGCGCGGTCAAGGGATTCCAAGACCTCCACCATCTACTATGTTTCAGAAGGTGTGGACCCCAATGGAGCTTTATGAGTGCATGCCTAGGAGGCTTGGTACGTAGTTCCTTGAAATTAACCCCCACAGAATAAGCTATGATGAGTGGTGGCAGGGACAGATGGAAGGTTTAATTCGCTTCAAGGATCAGACAAATACAGTGCCTCCTGTGGTCAAGAAGGGCAAAGATAAAGGGAAAAGAGAAGTAAAAGGGAAAGGGAAAGGTGCGGGTGAGGAAGCTCCGGTGGAAGGTGATGATGTTGTTGACGACAGTCGATTTGAAATTTCATCAAGAAGGCTAATTCTACCTGATCTTGATCGGGACAAATACAAGGCCTCCCGTGGTCAAGAAGGGCAAAGATAAAGGGAAAAGAGAAGTAAAAGGGAAAGGGAAAGGTGCGGTGTGAGTCGCCCATTCATGGTGGCACTTGCGGATGCTAAGAGTGTGGAAGGGTACATTCCAAAATCAATGCCATCGGTAAGATATGTATATTTGTTTGTAAACCCTGTTGTTGCATGGATGTAATCTTGTTTGCATTTTACCTGGTTGTTGCAGGTCCCCGTTCATACGGTTTTGTGGTTATTGAGGCTAATTGATGGTCTGAAAATAGCAATGACTGATATGACGGTAGAAGCAGCTGCAAAAATTAAAGCCCTCAAGGGTGAAAGCAGCAAGACTCGTGTGGTCGAAGAAGGTGACGACGATGATGGGGAACAAGAATCAGATAAGGATGAGTCTGAGGTAAACGCTGTGGTTGGGCCTCGGATATGTAATGCCGAATATCTTGTCATTGATGTCTATGAGACAATGCCGTTTTTGTAGGCAGAGGTTATGGTTGAATGTGATGATAAGGAGGGTGGGAGTGGCCAAGGTGATGATGCAACGGGAGATGATGAGGACGCATCTTCGAGAACAAAACATTGGAAGAAGGCGAGAGTGAAGCCGAAAGGGAAGTTGAAGGAACGAAGGATGGAAATGATGAGGCTATTCCGGACAACAAATCTGAGGAAGTTGGAGGAAGCAATGATGGAAACGATGAGGTTATTCTGGACAACAAATCTGAGGAAGTTGAAGGAACGAAGGATGATAATGATAACGCGGAACCAGATAATTCAGTGGGAAGGATGTTGAAGCCCTGTGGGATAAGGGTGGGAAGGATGGAAAGGGTAGAAAGCGTGGGAGGGTAGCTGCTGAAGGGGGTCGTGTTGTTACAAAGACCTTCAAGAAGCGGGGGAAACAACACTAGAAGCACAAGGGACAAACATTTGGTGTACAAGATGTTTAATATGTGTAGGTGTTTAGTACGTGTATGTGTTTAGGATGTTTAGTGGTCCAATACGTTCGTTCAGGAGTTCAAAAGTTTGTGCTGTTGTGTGAAAGATGGGACCAGATTGTGTTGGGAAAACGCAACTGTCAAACGATATTTATAGCATATAACGCGATTACGTACCCTTGATACGTGATTTATAAATCTAAACGCTAATTAGAGGCCACACATTTGGGGCCTACATTGCGGTATTTATAAACACGGCTACACCTTAAACCCCGCGACATAAGTAATATGAGGTTCCGGAAACCTTGGTGAGTTCAAAACGGTAATTATAACGTCCAACGCGGTTACCTGGCACTGAAATGGGAGTTCTAAACCCAAACGCGACATAAGTAATATGCCACATATTTAGGGCCTACATTGAAACAATGCGGAACAGCTTGGCCCAAAAGAGGTTCCCAAACGTGAGTTCAAGAACTCTAATTATACATTATAACACGGTTACGTACCATTCAAACGTGTTTCCAAGATCGTAGCGCGAATGGTCAGTTTCCCCAGGAGCCAAGATAATGGCTTCCTTCATCGGTAGCGCCATTAATCGCTGATGATGATGGTCTTGTTTGTGACTGCAATGAAAGATCATTTAACATAACCCCGCTATTACTCGCACCTGACCAAGTACCTTGAGTATATTGCAAGCCCCAGAACTCTTGAGATGGAAACGAAGACTGCATCTGTGGTGGCCTAGCTGTGATGACCCCAGAACTCTGTTGTTGTGATGAAGGCTCATGAGTTGGCTTCAAAGGGCAGTTCCGCCTATCATGACCAATATTGCTGCACAAAGTGCATTTCCTTGATGCAGTCCCCTTCTGCTTCCTCTTCTTTGGAACTTCAGGATCGAGGATCCTTTCAGATTGTGCAACATCATTCGAGTTGAGCTCAGCATTAGCATCATCAAGTAGTTTGCCGACTAGCATACACAACTTGGTTAGTCGACGCCTGAGCTCCTCATAACCAGTAGCATTACATCTGGCACCAAGAACGACAATCTTATTGCACATATTTTCTAATTGCATTTACCTAGCACGGTGCAACTCTTCAACCGAACGCCATTGGATAGTAGTATTGACAACTCTCCTAGATGCTTTGATAGTCCATCTTTTCATAATCAATGGCTCTGGAGTTTTATCAACATTCTGTACTTTAAGTACAGCAAATATATGCCTACATGGGATACCTACATTTTGAAATATAAGAACAACTGATAAGTAGTGATAAGTAGTGTTGTACATGAGAAAAATATGTGTGGTGTTAGAGAGAATGACCTTTGTAATTCTGAAGCCCACAAGAACAATTGTAACTACCATCAGCTAGTATTTTCACTTCTCTCTTCTTCGCTTTGGTCCTGTACCGGCCCACAAAAAATATCTCAACACATTCTCCTGGGTTCTGAAGTGGGACTGCAACTGCTGTATAAGGAGCTTCATTCCTTATCTCATCACAAACGATCCTAAACATGGCATCAGTATAAACTTCTGAAGCATGCGTCTCCAAATCCGGTAAGTGTGTCGTCAACACTACATTCTTATGCTTAGTTTTGAAATTATCCTCAACAACCTTGGCACGCAATCTGCCGAGGGCAATTTCAACTTGCCTCATAAAATGTAGAAGCCTTAACTTTCTAGTCAAGAACCTTTTCTGATACGCATGCATACCTTCGGTCCTCTGATTGCCCGTCATCCCGGTAAAGAAATTGTTTTTCAAGTAGCACTTGGCCCACATTTTACGGATGTCATAAGTGTGTCTAACCCAAGTGTTATTATCCAAGCCATACTCTGCCACATTTGCTGCCCAAATTCTCTCAAATTCTTCTTCATCATCAACACGGTTCATCAGCACTGCAAAACTATCTTGAAATTCATGCCTCAACTTACCTGACTTCACTTTCGAACCACAGTTTCCCATTAGGTGCCAAGAGCATATACGATGGATGGCATATGGGAACACTTTTCTAATGGCTCCTCGCATGGCCATATCTTGATCTGTAATGACCGAGACAGGTGACTTTCCACTCATGCATTCTAGAAACCGCTCGAGAAACCACACGAAACCATCCTCTATTTGGTCAGCAACAAGGGCACAAGCGAAAACTGTGGTTGAATAATGATTATTAACACCAACAAATATGACAAATGGCATCTTATACTCATTTGTCCTATAAGTGGCATCAAAGCATAGAACATCACCAAACGACTCGTAGTCCATTTGCATTTCAGAATCCGCCCATATTAAGTATTGCAACCTGTTATTTTCATCCACTCTATACTTACAATACATTCCAGGATCTCCCTCGACACCTCTAGTCAAGTATGCAATAGCAGCCTCTGCATCACTATCCATGACTTGTTCCCTCCGGTCACTGTCAACGAAATTGTACAAGTCTTTTGTACAATACCCAACCTTGGAGTAACCTCCAGCGACTTGTACCACATAGTCCATGATTTGAGACGTTTTGAAGCCAACATCTTTCATCGTTTTGATGCCAACATCTTTCATCTGTTTTGTTTGCTCCTTGGTTATGTTGTTCATGCTTTTCTGTGAAGCAACAAGGTGCATTTCTCCCTCTTCAACAAGTGAATGACTGTGTAACGTATTGAACTCTTTCACCACAAATTTCTCAATCAAATTACAATAATTTACACGGAAAGATGCACGGCAACCACATCTCACACTTCTCATAGCTTTTCTTTGTCTTTCATGTGGGGCAACCTTAGGCACATTCTCACCTTCTCTGCTACAAACCCACCTCCTTCTAATGACATCCTTTGTACCCTTATACCACTTAATCTCCTCTCGTCTGACTCCAAGCCCAAGGACTCTCCCATAATTTTTATAGAAATTGTCAGCATCCTCAATACATATGAACACAATTTTCTCCAAGTCCGCTAGCTCCCACAAGTGAACTGGCTTGTCTATCTGTAAAACGATTAATTTCCACAGATCCCCTAATTCATCTTCATTCACCACCTTCACATTCTGACCTGCATCTTCCACATTGTCCTCACCCTCACTATTTTAATATACATCTGCTTGATTCTCACAGTTTTCATTTACTTCTTCTCTGTCCCCACACTCTTCGATAATTTCCATGGTATTTTTACCTTTGTCCTGACCCTGATAATGTTCACAGCTCCCTTGAACGGAGTGTTGCATGTTGGTGGCACCACCATAATTGTCATCAAATGCACTTGTTAACAAGTTCATAAAACCGAACTGATCATCCGCCATACTAAAAAGAGCGACCTAACAGATGACCGCAACCATTAAATCAAAGTCTTCCTAGAATGTAACATACACAAACCGCTTAATCATAATCAAAAGATGTGTACCTTGGCTTTAGACTTCTCTATGAAACCGCTTGCACTACAGAAGCCGCCGCACCTTCAAAATATTTCATTTAACATGTTATTTGGAGTTTTTCAACCAACCATCATAAATTGGTAGTAATTATTCCAACCCGTTTTCCAAACACAGACTTAACCTGGAACGCTATTACTCAAATATAACGGCTTTCATATGACTCTAAACGCGTTTTATAAGCTCAAACGCGTAGTTGAAAGCTTTCCCATTCAATTTCTCATTCAATGACGCCAACGACACTCAACAACCCCACACCTAACACTGGACTTCAAACGCTTTAAGGATGTCAAGGACCCTAAATTGGGTCAAGGACACAACAGTGGTTTCTGTACGTATTTTATTCGTGGCTCATTTTGGGTCCTCACACTTTAACAATGATAAAATTGGGACCCTTAATGTGAGTTTTGGAGGCACTGAAGGCCTTTCGAATTTGTCGAAGACGATATCCTAATGTTAACCTTGAACACTTTTCATGCAACAACATTTCATGTGATGAACAGCGCTTTGGACGATGCTGCAAACAACGTTGCCGAAAGATGACGTACGAAAGAGTGGTGAAAGACCTCCTCCAGAGGCTGGATGATGTTGATCGACATAATCAAGAGGAGCTGGAGGCTGGTCGTCTGGACAGTCAAATCGGGAGGAGATCTCTCGGCCGGCGACTGAGGTTCTCAGAGAGTAAAACTCCTCTGACTCTGTCTCCGGCAATCGCAGGCGGAGATGACGGAGCAGAGCGCGACAATCAAGAACTTTAACAAAAACATTTGGCCCTTAAGTTTTACATAGACAAACTTCGGGTCCTCCAACTTCGACAAATACGTTAAAACGACATTCTCGGGATTTCAAAGCGAGTCATCAGAAGCAACTGCAACATTGGCGACCAAGAGACCCATTTATGTGCTAAGGGCGCATATGAAGCACCCAGAGTGAGCCAAAGATGCACTGGCCTGCCCTGTTTAACGCTTTTCTGAAACCTCCGAACACTTTTTAGTATGAAATGTGAATGATAGCTTTCATAACGCAAACTAAGCACGTCTGGATAGGCAAGAACAACGTTTGGGTGCGTCAAAACTACTTCTGGACTGGTCAAACGCGTTTAGGATAACAAAAATCGCGCTTAGATGATACCGCGTTTGGAAATTTATCCATGATAACAAACAACACACTTGACCCGATAAAATACTAATCAATTTATTGTATGGTTAATGTTAAACTACTTAAATAAAGTACTAAATAGGGTAACAATGAAGAAATTTTAACTTTGCTATCATAACAACTTAGCATTGCCACAACTTTCAATCTCAAGAACAAGACTTCCTATGCTTCCTACTCTTTCTTATGCTCATTCCATGCCAACCATACCCAAAGTGACAATCTCAGGTTATATTTGTATATGTAGACTGTTCAAAGCTTTGGATATTATAGTTTTACCCATGGATTCAATTTTAAGCATGCTACTTCAACATAACATAGCTCTCAAGTTAGGGAACTTCAAACGCGGTTAATAGAATGAAACGCGGGTCAACTCAAAATGACGTTCTTTTCGGGTGCCATAACGCGAATTCCACATCATAGCCCTAACCATCTACTACGCCAGTGACAAACTTCTAGGGTCCAAGAGACCCATTTATGGGTCATGGTCGAAGATGAAACACCCAGAATGAGCCAAGGTGCAACTTGGGACAAGTAAATTGTATACATTCTGGGACACATTTTAGGCTCTACCAATGTCTCTAAGACAAAATGTAGACTATGTACATTCCCTTAAAAAACAAAAGCGTCTGAACACCCGAAAATGATGTTTATGAAGAAAACAGGCGTTTCATCAGAACAATGACGTTTCGGAAGACAAAAGGCGTTTAAAATCGAAAATGTCATTGCTCCGTCCAAACGCCTTTTTGTCTTCGTAAACGTCATTTTAGGGTGTTCAAACGCTTTTGTTTTTTGAGGAAATGTACATAGTCTACATTTTGTCTTAGAGACATTGGTAGGGCCTAAAATGTGTCTTAGAGACGAATGTAAAAGAAGAAACGCTTTTTCTTAAAACTCAAACGTGTTTCCTATTTACCCAAACGCTCATCTTATTTACTCAAACGTTTTTCTGGGATTACATGTCATTTTCGAACAAGTTGTGGTTAAATGTCATTTTCAAACAAATAAACGCTCTTCTATGGATTCTCAACGCTTCTTTTTGCTAAACGTTAATATTGGACCTTCAAACGCAAAGTAAAAGCGTTTAGCTTGCGATGAACAACGTTAGGAGAGGATAAAACAGCGTTGAGTATCCTAAATAACGTTTTAGATTTGTATAAAAAGCGTTGGATTGTAAAAACGTTTTTCCTCCTTGGATGAAAAAATACTGAAAAAACTTTGATCTCACCATTTTTTTGTTAATTTGAATATATAATTAACCTTAGATTAACAATATAGCATAGGAGAGACAACACTAAGTAAAATCTTCAAGTTTGATTGATATAATATGAGATTCATACAACTCTTTGGCTATTCAACTCTTTGGTTATAACTATTTCACTTCAATTTCTACGAAAAAACATATTTGATAATATTAATTGTTCAAATTTTTGCAATAAAGTAATTTGCTTAAAAAAGTTCTCTTTAAGTTTGATTTACTACAACATTGACATTTTTAATGAGGTTAAACATCTTTAAAATTGAATTAAAATCGAAAACGCTATTGTTCCATCCGAACGCATTTTTTCCTTCATAAACGTCATTTTCGGGCGTCCCAACGCTTTTGTTTTTGAGGACATGTACGAAATCAGACAAATTATAAACTTGTGGGTTTAAAACGTACATAACAAAAAGAACGAGGACTAAAATGTTATTCGCCCCACTTTGGTACCGGAAAAATCCCGCAAATTCGCTTCCCGCAAATTAGAAAAACCTGACATATTATTCGCCGTACACTGAAACATTACGATTAATAGCATCATCTCTTCATAATCTTGTGATCTCATTGCTAAGGTCCGGTGTCTAATCCACATTGACTCAAATCAAGGGTTTCTCACCAAGGCCCACCGCCACGTCTCCTCTGCAATGGAGAATTAGGGCACAGTGATCTCGACAAGGGGCCTTCTTGAACCACCACCTTTGATCCCGGGAAAGAATCCCGCCACTTCTGGTCAACTCTGTCCAACCGGCATCGCACTCGAACACCTCCCGCTCTTATGCCTGCCTGTAAAATCCGGCCCCGATGATAGCCAATGTCTTCCAAAGCACGAAATCGATCGTATCTCGAAAGGCAGCCATTAGGGCAGCCTTTCTCCTCCTCCCCACTTTTCATAATTAAATAAGATCTCATTGAAATCTCCCGCACAAACCCAAGGCGTGATAGACTGAGATTTGAGAAGCTTTAACATGTCACATCCTCGTTGCTCGCCCACTATCGGATCACCGTAAAAGCCTCGTAATCCAAACCTCCGATCCGTACCTTTCCAATCAACCTCTAGATCAATATGGTAGTTAGAATAACTAGTTAGACTCGCTATCACCTCCTTGTTCGACAGAAAGCGAGCCCTCCCGACAGCCCCGTATCTTCCGAGCTCGGGACCACAAACATATTCTTGAATCCTACCCGATTCTTAACCCGCTCCATACCTGAATAGGAAGATGCGTCTCACTCAAGAAAATCATCCGCGGTTTAAAGCGCACGCGGCGCCCTCAATCCACAACAGCTTCTGAAATATAAAAATCATTGCTCCGCGACCCCGCCTCGCAGGTCTGCCGATGGGCTAATGTCATCAAAGATTCTATGGAACACTTTAACCAATT
This sequence comes from Stellera chamaejasme, assembly GCA_024586325.1. NCBI lineage: Eukaryota > Viridiplantae > Streptophyta > Magnoliopsida > Malvales > Thymelaeaceae > Stellera > Stellera chamaejasme. The sequence goes on from CM044979.1 coordinate 22,990,646, forward strand.
TTGTGCAATTTCCATCATCACAACCTCCATGTCATCATAACCATCCCTCTTCCTTTGGTCCGCAGAAGTTTGTTCCTTAATTTCTAAAACTCGGTTGGTCTCATCCTTCTCTTCCATCGTCCACCTATATGTTTCTTTGTTTTCTTCACTACTACTTCTCTCTCGTTAGCATGCCTCGCGGTTGAGTTACTCACAAGCGCCACATCCCGTGACTGACTTCGCACGTCATTCGGTTATCAATCCCCACTTTGGTCCTCTCTTCATCATTCTCACCACTCTTGGAGACCTGACTTAGAAGGTCATCAACCATGTCTAACTTATGTGCTACATTTAACCGGGCTATGGCTCGCTCACAGGGGGAGGTTCGCACCACACTCATTTCGATCCTTTGATTTCTTCCCACCTTTCCATTGTGCATTCGATTGGCTTGATCCCAAAGTTTCTAAGCTAGAACTAGAGAATCTCCCAACTCGGGCGCCCCCGACATGCGCCGTGTTCGGTTATTAGCAGGGAAGCTCGCATGTAAGCCCCATATTGCTGCGGTTTGTCTTCCTTTTCCGGCTGATCACAATACCTATCAATGTGCCCCAAAAGACCACATCCAAAGCGAAGTGTTGAAGCCTCTTATATTTGAAAGTAATGATCGTTGGCTCATGGTTTCAGACTTTATATGGCACGCCCTCGTTAGTGGCTTACCGATCGGTGGATCGATGCGAACCCTCGCGAACCTTGCTCCCACATTCCTTGCCTCGCTGTAGTAGATCTGTTTTACCTCACCCGCTCTGCTCGCTAGCTTTGAGCACGCTATCTCACCAGGCCAAGATCAGCAAGTCTTATAGGCGTATCCAAAACGGAGTTGTTTCCAGTCTAGGTTCCTTGGCTAAATATTCGGACTAATCTCATCTAGCAGTAAGACGTGCTTATCAAAGAACCAAGGTCGGCCCTCTAAAACACGGTCACGCCCCTCCCGTGAAACTTGAACAAGAAGCAATTATCATCTATAATGTCTATGTCCAGCCTCTTTGTAGTTTTCCAAATCCATCGAAGAGTATTAAACATGGCTTGGGTGTTAAATTGGCGAATTGAGAGAAGTTTCCCAACCATATAGTAACGTTGTGGGCCTTTCTCCTCTTCCACCGGCTCATCGTCCTCAACAACCGATCGCTCCGCTTCGTGAGAGAGAGGCGTTGCCAAGACGTCTGTAGTTCCTCCATAATGATTAGAGAAAACTAAATGAAGATACGATGAATCGATCAAGGAGCAAACCCTAGGACAAAGTCCTCCTTCAAACAAGTACCGATGCTCCTAATCGGTGGAGACGAAACCCTAGCAGAGAAAAAGCGCTAGACTAGGATGGCAATGTCGATTTGAACATTTAAGACTTAAGATAACTATAAAACAAAATTTAATGACTATAAAAGAATTAACCCATAATGTTGGCTTTGTTGGAGGAGAAGTATTATTGACATCCGCCTCTTTTGCTTTTTGTATCCCTTTTTTAGCTTGTAGAATTTATTAGGATTAAAACTCTAAATAATGAAATTACAATTTTAGGTCTCATTTCAGGTTTTGTGAAGGGTAAAAATGTCGATCAACATTTATCAAAATCGCATTCGTTTTTATATATATATATATATATATATATATATATATAAGATATCTTTATGATATAGTTCAAAAAAAGTCATCACATTCCCTTACTTCCTCGTTCTTTCTCAATTTTTCACTTCAAGGCTGGTTATGACCGCGTAACATCATCTTCAAGTCTTCAACCAACCTCCGCTACATTTTAGTTCGGCCACTAAAGAATTTTTATGCTTATAAACTAAACAACATATATACACATTATATTATATACTATTACTACGTAGTTTTTCTAAAATTTATACAAAGTTAATGAGGCAAGGGTCACAAAAAAGGGAACCATCAAAGCCCCGTCATTAATATGTCATAGAGAAAACGAAGTCGAAACAATATGATGGTTTTATGACGGATACGACTGCTATAAACTTAATGACGGATTTTTGGTCATTCATCTGTCCATACAAGAAAGGAGAGAAATCGAAAATGCACTACGTGGGTGGTGCAATGCTTACCGCGGCCTGCACCGCGCAAGAGGCCGCGGTAACCGGCAGGGCGCGCGGTCGGATGGCTGCCAATCGCCTTGCCACGGCCAAAAGCGCGGTACAGGCCGCGGTAACCTGTGTACCGCGGCCTCTTCCGCGGTGAAGGCCGCGGTAACGTCGCGTGGTCCACGAGGTGCTTTGACCGGTCCTCATCGTGGCTTTTACCGCTGCCAAGGCCGGGTAAATATTCCTATATAAACGCTCGAGTTCACATTTTCTTCCTCCAACTATTCTCCGATCACTTTCTTGTTAATTGAATAAAATATATATCATCCCATTATTTCAGTTGGAGATCTACCCAAATGTTATTGTGTCTCTTTTAGGTAATAAATATTATATTTTAGATTTTTTTATATAAATTGTTATCAATTTTTTAATTTATATATGTATTTCATGAGTTGACTAATTATGTAGTTAAAGTAAAGTAGTTCATGAGCCATAGTACCTGTCTATGAAAAATTGTAGTAATATATTATTTTACAGTTTATTTCAAAATATTGAAATAACGGTGTAAAATTATATATTCTACAAAGTTTTCATGGATTGTCCATTGGACAGTTTGTAAAAGTATAATATCGGTTAATTAATCTTTTTATAATTGTATATGGAGAAATGATGAGAGTTACGTAAATTTCGGATGCAATATTTTCGCTTGTTCCTCTTTGTACCCGCTCTAGGCGTTACGCCGGAGAAATGGTACAACGAGGAACTAATAAGAAATGCTTCCCAAATTTACGTAATAATATCAGTTACTCCATACACAGGATAAAAGTTTGAATAACTAATATTACTTTTATGAATAGGTTAGGACCCAAGCAACTTGAATTAGGACATAAACCGGTAGTGTAAATTGAGAAATTAATAAAGTTCTGGACTGCTGAATATATATATATTATAATTTTTATGTTTATTATTTATCATATTGTTTTAAAGACACAAATATTATAGGAACTATATAATAGCCGAAGATCGTGATTGGTTGTATCAGCGTTTTGATGAGGGAACTCGCTATTTTAGTCATAGATTTTGGAAATGGATTGTGGAATTCCTGAATTTTGCTTTTCGTGTTGCTCGGGAAAATGAGAACAATTTGTTAAATGTCCTTGTAGAAAATGTAAAAATAGATATTACCGTGATCGAGAAACTATAGGCAAGCATTTACTGAAACATGGATTACAACTAAATAAACATGTGAGGGAATGTCATGGTGAACGAAGTCAAAAAAATCCATGTCTTTATAGAGGTTACCAAAATGATGTGGAATCGACGTCATCATCATCATCGAATATTGGAAATACGGATAATTTATTTGAGGGTAATGTAGGAAGGAGTGATTAATGTGAAATGGTTCGCGAGGCTTTTGGGATTCGTGATAATGGAAATAATTTTGAGGGTGATGATATGGAGCAGATGGATGAGGATGACGTCACACCCGAAATGCCAAATGCAAGGACTCAAAAGTTTTTGATTTATTACGCGATGCGTCGCAGCCTCTATATGAGGGATGTACCGATAAGCACACCAAGTTGGCTGTTATTTCTAAGTTCTTGAGCATGAATAGTCAGCATAACGTATCGGACGCGATTTTCTCGGAGTTGATTGAATTTATCAACGAAATATTGCCCGGAGAAGAGGCAACCTTGCCTACGAGCATGTGTACATTTTTAAACTCTTTCGGGTCAACTTGTAACTTCGCAAAAGTTTGGGGGTTAAAATATAATTTAACAAAATTTTGGGGCGTCTTTGAAAAGTTTGAAAAACTTTCGAACTACATTGTACATTTTTAAACTCTTTTGGGTCAAATTGTAACTTCTGCAAAAGTTTGGGGGTTAAAATATAATTTTACAAAATTTTGGATGTCTTTGAAAAGTTTGAAAAACTTCGAACTACATTGTACATTTTTAAACTCTTTCGGGTCAAATTGTAACTTCTGCAAAAGTTTGGGGGTTAAAATATAAATTTGAAAATTTTGGGGCGTCTTTGAAAATTTTGAAAAACTTTCGAACTACATTGTACATTTTTAAACTCTTTCGGGTCAAATTGTAACTTCTGCAAAAGTTTGGGGGTTAAAATATAATTTTATAAAATGAAACTTATGTTCGTTTTTAAATGTTTTTGAGATATGGCGTCCACTCCCGATGGTTCAGGCCGGGATGAGTCGGGGTCAGGTTCCCGGGACCGGACATTCGACCGTAGTTCCCGTAGTCGATCATCGAGGTTATCCCGATCACGACGGCGGACTCTCATGGGGTTCGCGATTCGGTGCATTAGGATGCACCGAACGATGACGCTACACCTCCAACGCATGATGACACCGCACCTCCACCGCAGCTGCCACGGATAATGTCGCAGCCCCGCCACTACTACCTCCGCCGGTCGCAGGCCCTGACGGACGCCTTATAGTCCGCATCGCACAGTAAGTCTCTAACATAGAAAATTTTGCTATATCTTTTATTTACATGTTTCATTACCGATCACGGTTTCTGTTAATTAGCAGTCTGCATTCGGAGCAGATCACGCGCGCGCTTTCTCATGTCGTCGCGAACCACTTCTCTGGATTCCCTCCCAAATACTACCAGCAGACGGCGGACGAGCTTGCCACTTGGGCAAATAAGTTCACGGTAGTTTAACAATAATTAATATTTCATGTGTTACATTAATTAATACTTGTTATAAATTACTTAGGATAATGATGTTTTATTTTAAATTTCTTACAGGAACAATATGTGTGGGATGAGCCGGGCTTTTGGAGAAGTTGAACTCCCGGTTTATGGAATTCTACCGTAACACGCAGAACAACATTCGGAAGAAGTGCAAGCGATTGCATCCGCTGGATCCGGACAATCGACTACCGGATTGGCTATCGCTCATCCCACTCGCCTCAACCCGGACAAGTGGAGGATCTTTGCTCGAGTACTACAACAAAGAACGACTTCAAGGAAGAATCACAAGAACAAAAGGAATGCGAGTAGCCTGAATCGCTCAAGATTAAGTCGTTTGGCAACAAGTCCAAACATAGAGTTTATGAAGACTTGGTAATCTTCTTTAACCAGTTCATTATTTAAACATCTAGTTTTAATTTATTTAATTTATGAAAAAATTAGTTACTTCATAAATACCGTTGGACAGAGCAAACAAGTCTGGGCACCGCCACGACAGGAGGAGTTCGGGAGGCATGACTTGGGAAGGAATCGGCCGTCGGGTATTATTCATTTATTTTCCTCAATTCAAATTATCGTTTCTTTTAATATTATTTAACGTAAGTTTAATTTTGTTATTACTTATGAGGAGTATAGGACGCGTCTCATTACCAAGTATGGGCCAAATGGACCGCTCCCAGCGATCGATGACGAGATCTACAAATCTGTTGTGGGTGGGCCCACTCGAGGACGCTGGATCGGTGTCCCGCCACAAATTGCCCATCCGGAGCACTTCGAGGCACCTCTGCGGTCTCAGGTAATTAAATTTTCGTTTAATTAATTTCTATAATTTGAGTTATTTTTTTATGTAGTAGATTTTCATTTTTTTTAAAAATGTTAACTTTCAGCGCGAGAATGAGCTTGAGGACCGTCATCGGCGGGATACGGATGCGATCCGTGACCTCGGAAGCCAGGTTGTCGCGCTGGATGTGAGGGTTGCTGATCTTGAGGCTTGGAAGACAGACGCATTGCGATCCTTCGATTCAGCCGTCAGCAACATCTGGTCGGCTATGCGTTCTGGGGGGTATATCCCGCCTAACGTGATGCCGCCTGATCCCTTATCAGCTGGATCTTCCTCTGGGCCTCCGCCCTTCCAGCAGCAGCCGCCGCCTCAGCACTTTCAGCAGCCGCCGGCTCAGTACTACCAGCATCCGCCGCAATTCCAGCAGCAGGCGCCGCCGCACCACTTCCAGCAGGCGCCGCCGCACCACTTCCAGCGGCCGCCGCCGCAGCACCCCCAGCAGCCGCCTCCGCAGCACTTCCAGCAGTCGCAGCCTAATGTCAACCTGGGTCTGGGCTTCACACACCCCCAAGGGGATTATCGGCCGGAGATGCCAGATCCACAACAAATCTCACACAAGCAGCAGCAGCGTCGGACATTCATGGATGGGCTTTAGAACATTGGGGACGACGACTTTGTTGATTACTTCAACCCTCTTGAACCAAACGCGACCGTAACGAGGGTTTTTAGGGTTTTTGTGAATACTATTTAGATTTTGCTGTAAATAAACTATTTACTATATATATAATTATATTTTTGCATTGTTATTAAATTTTAAATACATTTATAATTAAAATTATAAATATAATAACAATTATATATAAATATATACATTTTCATCCGAAAAAACGTTTACCGCGGCCTTGTGCGCATCCAGGCCGCGGTGGACGATGCCGCCGCCGTCAAAGCCTTACCGCGGCCTGCGAGCGCGGCAAGGCCGCGGCGTTCACTGCGGCCTTGGCCGCGGCCACCGAGGCGACCGGGGACGATTTTACCGCGGCGATTACCGCGGCCCGTCCCGCGGTGCGTACCTCGGCGTTACCGCGGTTTTGGCCGCGGTAATCGTTGTTTCAACGACGTAGTGATGTCAAATATTGAAAGTGGAGGGAGAATGAAAAATTTTAGAAAATTTATGAGGGCCTTTTTGGTGTTTGGGCAGTCATAAAATTCAGTTTCTACCAAACGTCCATCTCTCATCGCTCTTATCCTTAGATTTGCAACTTTTAAAACCGAGCTTGTTTATCTACCACATAGGCGTTTTTTCACCTACCTAATCAACTATTAATCTAATTATAACTTAACTAACCAATCTCATTAAATAAAGAATAAAATGCCCTTCTTGACTATCTATGACCACCACCGCCACAGCCATCGGACCGCCGTTGGAACCACCGCCGGACTGCCATTGGACCGTTGTCGGACCGCCATCGAACTACCGCTGGATCCACCACCGCCACCACCACCACCGCTGCATATTGTTTAAAACATAGTAAGAACATTTTCATAATTAATTACGACATAATATAACAGTTTTTCGTTAACTTATAATTAACTACATAGTGTTTAAAGTGACATGGAAAACTCTCTATTAAATTATCGATAATATATACACGTAAATGCAAAGTGTTGAACAAAATTTTTAGAAATTAATTTTCGTATAAAATAGTAAAAACTCATTTTGTAATGTATAATAGCGTTTATTAACAGAGTACAAAACATTCTGCGTTCATTTATAATTGATTACATAATGTCTAAAGTGATATGAAAAACTATCTACCGCAATAAATTGTATTGTTTGCTTAATTGTTTTAGACATATCGTTGATAAAAAATTGTCTAATATATTATAAAATACCGTCTGTAATAAAATATAATTATGTCTACCGTTTAAAAACATAAAAATATGAACCAATTCATAATCAAATACAGTATATGTGCAATAGTTTATAGCTAGTGTCTATTATTAAGTGTTATAATGTCTAAATAAATACTGAAAATTGTTTGTTTATTTGTGTTAAATATTTTAGTAGTGATAATGAAATCGTCTAATAAATTATTGCAAACCGATCCGCAAAGAAAGTCCAATAATGATTTTGATTCACAAAATTCACTAAACTAATTCAGATTTAGACCATTTAAAATATTCGAAAAATAACAATATCTACGATTGAAGCATCCAAACTCGAACAAAATCACAAGCAAATCAAAGTATATATTTCAAAAAGTATTCGTCTATTGAAAAAAATCTATACAATAAGCTGAATATCAACAACTGTCTTGCAACAACATCAAAAAGTCTGAAACTATATCACCGTAAATCAAAAATAATAGAAGAAATCAGTACCAGATCAGCCTTCGTCCGTCGATCATCTCCCCGCCACACCAGTCTTCAAATCTGGCCACCGATCCGGCGATTGACAAGAGGTCGACAACTCTAGATCTACACCTCGACGATAGCGGTGCTTTAGATCCGGCGATTGACAGGAGCTCGTCAGCTTCATCGTTTGCTAGTCCGATCCAGATGATGCAATAAATCCGCGAAGATCGACGTGACTTCGATGTGATCGGAGGATGTCACGGTGATCGGAGGTGGTGGTGGCTTGGATCTTCACCAAGCGAGAGATTGAAGAAGCTTACACTGTTGGACCGAAGATCGGAGTCGAAGTGCCGATCGAATGGAGAAAATGGAGGAAGAGAGTCGGAGGGAGAGAGACGGTGAATATGGAGGGAGAGAGACAGGAAGGTTTTGGACAAAAACTGAGTTGGGAAGAATCTATTATGACTTTGTAGTGAGGGTAGTTTAGTCTTTACTCAAATATGTGTTAAAACACATATGTGGTAATTATCCCGACATTTAATCTCACTCACGTAACTCTTTGCTCTCACAAAACATCTTTGATCTCTCATTTTCCTTCTTCCATGACTTTCAACCTCCCTTTCTTCCTCTGAAATCTTGTGCCTTCATCAATCTCCATCCTATATTGCCTGAATTATTCTTGACTCATTCAATTCACCATGGCTCATACCAAGCGAAGAAAAGAAGTCCATCAATGGAAAGGCACCATGAAGGCTGCCAGAAAATCAACCCCGACGACCGGAAGAGTGAAGAAGATGCAAATTCAGCCCTAATGACGGCGACTTCTAGGAAATCAACACTAAGCTTCAGATCTGGTAACTTCCATATCAAAGACTCACTAGAGAGATCGTCCAAGCTTTCAAGAAAGGTCTTTCATTTTAATTCCACCGATGGCACAAACATTTATTTGTCGGAGATGTAGAATCGAGAGAGAAGAAGTCGAGCGAATCAGACCTTGGCATGGTGGTTTTGAAGTTTCTGAATTTCTTTCATTTGATTTTTCAGAGACCTGAGTTTCTTTGTTTTGGATCAAGTTTGTACTGTTAGTTTTGGTAGTTTAATTTTGGAATCTAGGTTTGTTTTTGGCTTTGATTCATTTATAATTTTGTTTTTGCTTAACAATTAATGTGTTTTCTTTTGCCATTAATAATCTACTATTAAATCTTATTACAAGATACATTCATTTGTGAGACTCCCTAGAATACTGAAATATTAGAGCGCCACATCAGACTAAAATACCGCCACATCAGCTTAATACGTTTTTTCGGTGACACGTAGGCAAACAGCTATAAACATAAATTTCGGAATATAACTGATTACAAACTTCCATTTCGGACAAATCAGTGATCATATTTCCATTTAAAACAGATTCCGGAAAAAGGAAAACTGTGACCTAAATTTCGGGCTAACAAGTGATTAGAAAATTCCATTTTGAAGGCAGAAACGCTATATTTAAAGTACATTACAGATCCTAGAGCAACAGAAGCAATTCCTGGACCGGCAGTGAGCACGCATGGATTCAAAGACTATGACGGACGAAGAACTCCAGGACGCTTTGACAGAAGACCAGTTTGACTATCTTGTGGAGCTCGATTTCAGGGAGATTCACTAGAGGTACGAGTATGAGGATGAGATAACGAGACTGCGAGATCGAGTTTCATTCCTGGAAAGTGCCAATCGACAGATGAAGAACACAGTCTTCATGCTAAGGACTCATGTAAGAAAGTTATTCTAAAGTAAATTGATTTAGCAACTACGTATAATTCAGCAACTTTTAATTTGTACTCTGTATTATAACCAGATGCATGAGATGAACTACCTGATCGGTGACGAGCAGCAATTTCCATGGACTACGTGTGTGGGATCCAGGCGGATGAAGAGAGTCAGAGCAACACTTGACAAGGAGGTTCACAATTGTGACATTGGTCCAAAGACCTATGAAGTTTTCAAGAAGTGGGCCACTCGAATGGAATGGAAATATAGACGAGGGATTATAAAATATGATATTTCAATAACAGATCTTAGAATATCTTAAAATAAAGTTGTGGTGTCATAAACGATTTTGGACATTCATTCGAAATATTAAGATTTCTTGACGTGCAAAAGAATAAAAATAAAATACTTATCAATTTCGAACCGAAAATAAAATATAAGAAAGTACTTATCAGTTTAAGAAACAAATAAATAATGACAAAAGCATAGTTTCAATTAGTTTTAAATGTATAGCTAATTAATTAATTAATTAGATAATTAGATAAAGTTACACCAAGTCTATCTTACACCATGATAGTTTCAAATGTGTACAAAACGCCTAAAATTATTTTCTTGACGTGCAAAAGAATAAAATACTTATCAATTTGAAAACTGAAAATAAAATATAATAAAGTACTTATCAGTTTAAGAAACAAATAAATAATGACAAAAGCATAGTCTAAATTAGTTTTAAATGTATAGCTAATTAATTAATTAATTAGATAATTAGATAAAGTTACACCAAGTCTATCTTACACCATGATAGTTTCAAATGTGTACAAAACGCCTAAAATTCTTTTCTTGACGTGCAAAAGAATAAAATACTTATCAATTTAAGAACTGAAAATAAAATATAAGAAAGTATTTATCAGTTTAAGAAACAAAATCAGTAAATACTTTGTATTAACTTTTAACCTACACATTGAGGTCTTTAATTTTATTTGATTTGATTACGCTAAATGTACATTCCTGAACATGAAATTGATTTTTTGTAATGTTGACGTATTTAATGTTGTGTATGTTTTTTTATACGTTAATTGCTTTTAGATATAGGGACATACAATCAGGATTTTGTGAACAATTTGTTCTTGCTTTCATTCTCGGAGGCGAGACAACTATGAGTGAGAATAGGCAGAGAACAACGAGTGAGAATAGGGCAGTCCGTGCACGGATCCTACGCTCACGTAGGTCCGCCACGGTTATCAAATCAACCCACTCCGTAATCGGCGTTCCAGGAATACGGATGAGAACTCCGTTGGATTGGTTAATAGTGTGTGTGACATTAATAACGCACACCGCAATATAAATTTCTCTTTTGGCCAACACTTGCACATTGGCCGCACGCCCTGGCCGACGTGACAAATAGCCATAATATTTATCGCCCACCCAGATGTCGAAACATTTCACACAAACCCCTTTGTCTTGTGTTACTCAATTGAGTGGGCAACCCAACGGTAACAATATTAATTTTGAACGTGGCGAGTCATCAACATCGCGACGTTGTAATAAAAAAGGAGCCGTGTTACCAATAATGAAGATACCGGTGGTCGCGGTCTTCATTGTGGGCTTACCGACATCAACTTTCAAGGTGTTGCGGAGGTTGGACGGCGTGGCAATCGACATCAAAGTACGTCCAATATTTCGTATGAATTATTGACAACTTTAGTTGAATGGTGCTCATCTGTTGAATTGTGTACCCGTACAGGGAATGTACACGCCAAAGAGGATTTTGGTCCACCAGATCATGTTTGTCTGAATCCTTATTGTAGAGCAATTGTGTGGGGATTAGAACGGAGTGTTCGTTCCCAGCCACTAAGGAACCCTGCATTCGCCGTATGTTGTATGAATGGGAAAGTCCAACTACCTATGGAGGTTAACCCGCCACACTATTTGAAAGAGCTAATGGATTATAATGGTGGTGGACTGTCAACTTATTTCCGTCGCAACATACGAGAATTCAATTGCAGATTTTCTTTCACATCCACCGGGGTGTGATTGATCATCGCATAAATGATGGTGGTGGTCCATATGTGTTTCGTGTAAAGGGAGAAAATCATCATCGAATTGGATCAATGGTCCCTCCACAAGGTCAACGCCTGCATTTGCTCGGGCTTGTACATTTTTATACAAGTAACGAGATTCATAATCGGTTAACCAGTTTTGGGGATGGGAACCATACGTCGAATGATGTGAAGATCGTTGAAGGACTGACAAGCATGTTCAATGATCACAACCAGCTGGTACAACGGTTCAGAGTTGCTAGGGACATGCACAGTCAGTCAGATGTTGTGCCGGTTAGGTTACGATTACTTTCATCTCGCTCGGGGGATGGACGCAGATACAATCTCCCAACATCAAACGAGATAGCTGCACTTACGGTTGGCTTGGATGAGGAAGAGGGATGCAAGAGAGATATTGTTGTCTTCAGCATAGATCATGGTCCGCAAAGAATTCAAGTGGACCACCCAAAACTTATGGCCCTCCATTTCCCCATTCTTATTCCAGTGGAGCCGACGGATATAGACAACGTATAGAGCAACGTGAAGGTCGGTCAAACGCTGTAAGAAAGTATGTCACAATGCGTGAATATTATGCATTTCAATTGCATAACCGAGCTGACACATACTCTACTATATTACGTGGTGGAAGGTTGTTCCAACAGTATATTGTATATGCATATTGCTGCATTTTGGAAGAACGGTTCAGCTACCTACGTATGAACCAAGATAAATTCACTGTGAGGTGTTGTATGGCTTGCAAGATGCTGTACAGCGAGGAGATTCTGATGCAAGACGGTATGGTCGACCGTGTATACTGCCTTCATCGTTCACTGGTGGTCCTCGGTATATGATTCAAGCATACCAAGATGCAATGGCAATTTGTCGTTGGTTGGGACATCCAGATTTGTTCATAACAATGACATTCAACCCTAAATGGAATGAGTTATCATAAATTTTGGAACTGATCCCCGGACGGACACTGAAGATAGGCCCGATGTAATAGCACGAGTATTTGAAACTTCATTCTCTTATCACCGATGTCAAAAAGAAAGGACTGTTCGGCCGATGTAACGGAGGTATGTTACACGCATACATGATATTATGTAGTACACATTGGTTGTGTAAGATGTGCATACTTAATCATGTGTCATATTGTAGTTGTAGTGACCATCGAGTTTGAAACGTGGCCTCCCGCATGCGCATATTGCTGTGTTCCTACACCCAGATGACAAATTGAAGGATTCTATCTGCATCGACCAATACATATCTGTTAACAATCATTTTAACCCACTCTTGTTAAACTGACTAACCTAGGAGCTTGTTTTGGTTAATTTACAAATTATAGGGACTAAATTAAACTTTATGGGAACTTAGGATGGTGGGGTATCATTTTACCCTTTCTACTTTGCTTCTTCTCCAAGGACTCTTCCCGGATGAGTTCTTCACAAACCCTCCGCCTCCTTCACTCTCCACCTTCACCTAACCTCTTCAAACCCTAGCTTCCTAGCTCCACCCAACCTCTCCAATCTCAGCCTAACCCTAGCCTCCCTCACGTAACCCTAGCCTCCCTCACGTCCCTATAAGTAGCACCAAAGCCGAGCACCTCCTCTTCCTTGAAAAGCTCCTGCAGCCCTCGACTCCATCCCGAGCCTCTCTAGCTCCGCCTCTACCAGCCACCTCCAATCACCACCCATCCAGCACCGACACAGACTCCCTCGGAACCGCCCGAGCCGAAGCCACAAGCCATGTCGTCTCCTGTAACCTGATGAATCGCAACAAGCTGTCCACGATCCAGTTCGCTGACCAGTGACGCCGCACCTACACCGGTTGTCTTCCACAGTCAAGCTGGCCCCCTTTACCACTGCCTTGCTTTGCCGCATCCAGAAGAACCCCGATGAACGCCGAACAACGCCAAACTGACGAACATCACCGCCAGACCCTGCCAGCTTCCGTTCTCACCTGAAAGACCCGAACCTGGAGCACCAAAGCCGCCTCTCTGCATCCTAAGTTGCCTGCGCACCAGTCCCTACCGAAACCGCTGCCGGGAGACCCACGTCCGACAAGATCCGCAAGAAGGGAGCCGAGCCCTATCCCGGCGTTTTCCGTCGCGTGAGCCGCCCTAGCGCCGCCAAGCTGCTGCAGATTACCCCTCCAGTCGCCGGAGCACCTGCTGCAGCCAAGTCGCCGCCGCCTCGTCGTCGTTCGTCGTGAAACCGCGCAGCCCAGCCAGACCAGCGAACTCCGGCGCGAATTCGAACTTGCAGCGACACGTGTCGCGTTTGTGTTTAAACGAAACCCGGCAAAACTCCTATCTAACCCTTGCTTATTTTTATTTGTGATAATAAAGTCCCTAACTTCTTCTTTTGTCCATTTTCGCAGGTTCACAGGTTTACAAGTTTATTTTGTTGCAAATAGACCACTCACAGCTTCATCCTTTTCATGTTTTCTTATTTTTACTTTGTCAATTTTATTGATAGTCATTATGTTTGTCCTAATAATTAATTCCAATCAATTCGACTCAATTAACATTTTTATCATTGTTTATTGTTATTGTTTATTGTTAAGGAAAAATACAAAAAAACCTATCATCATCATCATCATCTTGTTATTATCTTATCGTTCTCACCACCATCATCGAACTAATTTAAGACTTTTTTCTTTTATTCGTGCAGAGTTAGCTCGGTTTTTTTGAACCCCTCAGAAAAGGCAACAAAAAAATACCAAGGCATCGAGGCAAGTGGACCGCCGCCAACATCCAAGCAATTCGACTGCTATCTTCAACAACAAATCGAGGCAACTTGACCGTCTCCAACATCCCGACAATTCGACCGCCGCTTCACCGATTTGACAGGTACGCATTCTAACCCCTGAGTTCTCCCAGTCCAACGGGAGCGAACTACATGGGCTTTGATCCCGTTTTAAACGGGTACGAGGCGCTTGGAAGCCCATAATCCGTGCCCAAGTCCAATTAACTAAAATTAACCCATTGTTTGAAAATAAAAAAATTAATCATTTTGCATTATTTAATTTATGGGAATCGGCTTTTACTTTGTTTTAAGAATTATTTTCAGACAAATTGGGTGCCTAACACCTTCCCAATTTGTACCCAATCCCGGACTTAAAATCTCTGATTTTCGCAGAATTGCCTTTTCTAAAATTCGGAGTCAAAAATTGGGTTTTTCCTTAATTTCCCATTTTCTAAAAGAATAAAGGTGGCGACTCCCGTGTTTTCCCCAAAATTGGCGGAAAAGCCCCCCGACGAGCGGCCCTCCCGCTCACAGTGGCGACTCCGCTGCGACATTTCAAATTTTTTGAAAATAAGAGGATTGAATGCTGAAAATATTTTTTAAAACATTATGAAAGCCGATTATGTGTGTAATATTTGTTGATTGCAAAGCATGGTGATTGATAACATGGTGATTGACATATGTGTGCTCTGCATCACGGATATACTGTTCATTTGTGTGTGCATTAACCTAGGTAGTGAGCCCCGGAGACCATGTTGCATAAGAAAGTTGGTCCTCCCAACATGACTATGCACTGGTCCCAACTCCATAGCGCTTGAAGGTCGTAAAGTACCGTTTGACCAATGGGTGCTCCTCGCACCCAGAGGGAGGTATATGCACACCTAGTTGTTGGAGAACCTTTGACCAACCCATTCTCACCCTCATGTACATAGTGACTTTAGAACTGAACTTTAGGTACCTAATATTCACGGTGTATTGCATATCTCGGTGTTTGCTACATGTTTGCCTCGCACGGTGTATTGACACGCTCACTGCATGACACTCACCCACATGCACCTAAATCAAGACAGTGTACTTGAAAGCTCAAGAGACTTAGACATAGGCTTTAAATTAAGCGCTATAGTCTAATTTCCACCGACCTGTCTAGGCTGCAAGACTTAAAGTGAGTCTACTAAGAGCATCAAAGCTTCAAATCCCGAGCATAGTACCGTCATGCACCATGCACTGAGGGCAACCCTAATCTCGTCAACCTTAGTGTGTCATCTACCTTTACAGGAGGCAACCACCATGCTAACCATAGCGTTGCTATAACCCGACTTACTCCTCACCCATGGTCATCCACCATTTTGTCACTCTAGATAATCCATGCATCCATGCATTTGTGTACGTCCATGCATACACGTCATGTAACATGCTCATGCATACATGCATTTGTGTCTCATGCATACACATAATTATCTGACATGCATTCATATAGGTGCGTCACATGCATGTAAAAGCCGTTAGACATAAGAGGATTAATCGAAGGTCATGGGTTCATTCTGAAAGTTCAAAGTCCATTGAGAAAGAAGCAAGGTAAAGGCATACTAAATTGAAGACACGATGAAACTAGATGCCCATTCTCACTCTTTGGTGGAACTTATCTCGAGTTCATTGCACTTCTATCCTACAATGCCAAATGTCAAAATCACCAAAGACGAAGAAAATGATCAAGTTCGACAAGAGTACCATGACCTGATTGAGAAGCCCCTTGATTGTCCCACATCAACTTGAAGAAGATTTGTCTCATTTCCCCTTCTCTCGCAAAACTTTCTTGATCTTACATTGATGTACCCTTCTCTACACTCTTTTGATGTTTAGGATGACGTGAGCTTCTATGTATTTTCTACACTATGATTTTTCTATGATCCAAAGCTAGTGAATATCAAATTGCTTTTGAGCTATTCAAGAATGTGAGATTTCATATTTGGTGAACGACGACAATTAAGCTTTTAAGTCGCTCGTGTTTCGGTCAATATGAAATGATCCACGCAGGAATGAGTCAAAAAGATAGATGGCCGTCTTTCGTAGCCTAAATCGTCTTTACACCTGAACGACATTTTATCCTTTGATTACCACTTTGAGCCTCAAACACTTGAGCCTGTTCTTTCTTTAACCCACAATCCTAACCTGGGAAAAGGGTATGCATCCCGCGAGTGTTGAGTCTCGAAGACCACTGATCATCGCTGCAACAGTTGGTGAAATGAATTGTGCGAGGAAGTCCAATCAGAGAAACTCGCATTGGAGGAAATTCAAGCGATGAAAGCACAAATCGTCTTCGCCCATCATATGGCGGTCTCGCTTTGTATTGTCGAGTTGTTTTGAGAAAAAGAAAATAAAAAAGTACAAAAAAAGAAAGTTTGATGTGGAAATTCAATCTAGCCTTGAAGCTGAAAAGGAAGCCTCGCTAGGTCGAAAGCCCGTAAGGGCAGCTTAGGCAAAAGTGGAGGTAAAAAAAGGGAAAAGTTGTCATTGTTGCGCTTTAACTTCTCTGCGCTTCAAAAGCAGATCACAAAGTCCTCAAGAAGTAAACAGATTTTCAAGAAGTATCAAACATTCATCAAGAGAATCGGACACATCGGAGGTTGACAGGCTTTACATTTCGCGAGAAGCATATCCTGGGGACATCATTTGGGTATTTGAGCCTATATATCATTTCTTTCTTCGAACCTTAACTGAGGCCACATTACAACCTTACTGAAAGTCCATACTATCGACTCATTTTTATGTGGATCATTCATGTCGAGAGAGGCATTGGTCACTTGATTGTTTTTAGCTGCGTTTGGTCAAAACACATTTCTTCCATGGTTCATTAGCAACTATGCTTTAGGTTTTGGAAATCTTATAGTGCAGAGATGCTTAAAAGTTCTCTTTATCCCGAGCACAAATGAGATCACTTCACTCAAATCAAATCCTTCAGTATCACATTCATTTCTTTCCTCACCATAAGTCCATCGAAATAAAGCTCCCTCGAAAAGCATGTCCAGACTATTGATGAGAAGCCTTTCCTCAAAACTCTGTGATTTCACCTCAAGCCTTCCAGAGGCAGAGCAAGCAAGCCATATTGACTCCGAGTCGACATATTCATAAGCCGAGAGAAGCAGGGGGCATGAATCCTCTCAAGTCATCATGTAATCAAAGAAGTGCACTCACCTAGCATAACTACCAAAACGCCATCAGACACATACATGGGGGCATCTCTCCCTCCGAAGTTGAACATGTGCAAAGGCCTTTCAGTTTGGGCCCATGACTTTCAAAATGAAGAAAAGAGTCTTAGAGTCGACCTAATAACTCATTGCATCTGACTATAGTCTTAGGAGGCATATCATGCATCATGGCGCCCTACCGAGCACAAGCCCTACCAGATAGGCAGCCTTTAGTCAAGCCCTACCAGATAGGCAACCTTTAGTCAAGCCCTACCGGATAGGCACCCACCTCAAGCCCTACCAGATAGGCACCCATCTCAAGCCCTACCAGATAGGCGACCCTTCATCAAGCCCTACCAGATAGGCACCCATCTCAAGCCCTACCAGATAGGCGACCCTTCATCAAGCCCTACCAGATAGGCAACCTTTAGTTAAGCCCTACTAGATAGGCACCCATCTCAAGCCCTGCTAGATAGGCCTCCCAATAGGACGACCCTGACCGTTCCTGTCCCGATAGGATGAACCCGATCGTTCCTTTAGGTGGATAGACAACCTTGGCACTTTGGCCCCCGTATTTTCCCAACCTTGGTACTTTGGCCCTTCTTTTCAATAACAATGGCAATCTGGCCTCATTAGCATTTAGGCCCCACCTTTGGATGATCTTGGCTTTTGGCCCTGTTTTAGAAAAACTCGGCATTTAGGCCCTTCCTTTCAACCTTGGCACATTGGCCCCGTATTTCGACAATCTTGGCACTTCGACCCTTACATCTCGTTGAACTTGGCACTTATGCCTCCGTACTTTGACAATCTGGACACATAAGTCCCGCGTAAGGTGATTAGACGACCTAGGTATTTAGACCCCACATTAGGCGATTAGACTGCCTGGGTAATTATAGGCCCCGATTTAGGCGATTAGACTGCCTGGGTAATTATAGGCCCCGATTTAGGCGATTAGACTGCCTGGGCAATTATAGGCCCCGATTTAGGCGATTAGACTGCCTGGGTAATTATAGGCCCCGATTTAGGCGATTAGACTGCCTGGGTAATTATAGGCCCCGATTTAGGCGATTAGACTGCCTGGGTAATTATAGGCCCCGATTTAGGCGATTAGACTGCCTGGGCAATTATAGGCCCCGATTTAGGCGATTAGACTGCCTGGGCAATTATAGGCCCCGATTTAGGCGATTAGACTGCCTGGGTAATTATAGGCCCCGATTTAGGCGATTAGACTGCCTGGGTAATTATAGGCCCCGATTTAGGCGATTAGACTGCCTGGGCGATTATAGGCCCCACTTTAGGCGATTAGACTGCCTGGGCGATTATAGGCCCCACTTTAGGCGATTAGACTGCCTGGGCGTTCAGGCCCACTGACACTCGGACATCAGCTAACTTTTCTGCAAATTAAAGTAAGCTGATGGGGGGCAAACTGTTAACAATCATTTTAACCCACTCTTGTTAAACTAAATAACATAGGAGCTTGTTTTGGTTAATTTACAAATTATAGGGAATAAATTAGACTTTATGGGAACTTAGGATGGTAGGGTATCATTTTACCCTTTCTACTTTGCTTCTTCTCCAAGGACTCTTCCGGATGAGTTCTTCACAAACCCTCCGCCTCCTTCACTCTCCACCTTCACCTAACCTCTTCAAACCCTAGCTTCCTAGCTCCACCCAACCTCTCCAATCTCAGCCTAACCCTAGCCTCCCTCACGTAACCCTAGCCTCCCTCACGTCCCTATAAGTAGCACCAAAGCCGAGCACCTCCTCTTCCTTGAAAAGCTCCTGCAGCCCTCGACTCCATCCCGAGCCTCTCCAGCTCCGCCTCTACCAGCCACCTCTAATCACCATCCATCCAGCACCGACACAGACTCCCTCGGAACCGCCCGAGCCGAAGCCACAAGCCATGTCGTCTCCTGTAACCTGATGAATCGCAACAAGCTGTCCACGATCCAGTTCGCTGACCAGTGACGCCTCGCACCTACACCGGTTGTCTTCCACAGTCAAGCTGGCCCCCTTTACCACTGCCTTGCTTTGCCGCATCCAGAAGAACCCCGATGAACGCCGAACAACGCCAAACTGACGAAGATCACCGCCAGACTCGCCGACTTACGTTCTCACCTGAAAGACCCGAACCTGGAGCACCAAAGCCGCCTCTCTGCATCCTAAGTTGCCTGCGCACCAGTCCCTACCGAAACCGCTGCCGGGAGACCCACGTCCGACAAGATCCGCAAGAAGGGAGCCGAGCCCTATCCCGGCGTTTTCCGTCGCGTGAGCCGCCCTAGCGCCGCCAAGCTGCTGCAGTTACCCCTCCGGTCGTGAGCACTGCTGCAGCCAAGTCGCCGCCGCCGTCGCCGTTAAATCGTGAAACCGCGCAGCCAGCCGGACGGTGAACTCCGGCGCGAATTCGAACTTGCAGCGACACGTGTCGCGTTTGTGTTTAAATGAAACCCGGCAAAACTCCTATCTAACCCTTGCTTATTTTTATTTGTGATAATAAAGTCCCTAACTTCTTCTTTTGTCCATTTTCGCAGGTTCACAGGTTTACAAGTTTATTTTGTTGCAAATAGACCACTCACAGCTTCATCCTTTTCATGTTTTCTTATTTTTACTTTGTCAATTTTATTGATAGTCATTATGTTTGTCCTAATAATTAATTCCAATCAATTCTGACTCAATTAACATTTTTATCATTGTTTATTGTTATTGTTTATTGTTAAGGAAAAAATACAAAAACCTATCATCATCATCATCATCTTGTTATTATCTTATCGTTCTCACCACCATCATCGAACTAATTTAAGACTTTTTTCTTTTATTCGTGCAGAGTTAGCTCGGTTTTTTGAACTCCTCGGAAAAGGCAACAAAAAATACCAAGGCATCGAGGCAAGTGGACCGCCGCCAACATCCAAGCAATTCGACCGCTATCTTCAACAACAGATCGAGGCAACTTGACCGTCTCCAACATCCCGGCAATTCGACCGCCGCTTCACCGATTTGACAGGTACGCATTCTAACCCCGAGTTCTCCCGGTCCAATGGGAGCGAACTACGTGGGCTTTGATCCCGATTCAAACGGGTACGTAGGTAGTTTGGAATCCCATATTCCGTGCCCAAGTCCAATTAACTAAAATTAACCCATTGTTTGAAAATAAAAAAATTAATCATTTTGCATTAATTAATTTATGGGAATCGGCTTTCATTTTGTTTTAAGATTTATTTTCAGACAAATTGGGTGCCTAACACCTTCCCAATTTGTACCCAATCCCCGGACTTAAAATCTCTGGTTTTCGCAGAATTGCCTTTTCTAAATTTCGGAGTCAAAATTGGGTTTTTCCTTAATTTCCCATTTTCTAAAAATAAAGGTGGCGACTCCTCGTTTTCCCCAAAATTGGCGGAAAAGCCCCGACGAGCGGCCCTCCCGCTCACAATATCAGCCGAGTTACCCGATCTAGAGACTCGACTCAATTGCATTCAATGTTGTTTCAACCCACATGATGCACGGACCATGCGGTAATGCAAATCCACGATGTCCATGTATGGTAGACAAGAAATGTTCAAAGCGTTATCCACAAAACTACAAATTGAGACATCGGTTGGTGAGGAAGGGTACCTATTTACCGTCGACGACCGACTGCCCATCTTGTGGTTAGAAATGGAACAATCCTTGACAATGGATGGGTAGTTCCACATAACGTTGATCTGGTTGTTAAGCATGATTGTCATGTTTGTGTGGAAGACCAATCGTGATATGTGCGTCAAGTATCTATGAAAATACATGCACAAAGGGTCTGACCGGTCAACGGTTATATTTGAATCGATACTCGGATCACGATCAAATAGACGATCAACAACACAAAGAGGTTGATGAGTTAAAGCAATATCTTATTTGTAGATATATATCTCGCTTCGAGGCATGTTGGCGAATATTTGGCTACTTTATTCACAAGCATGATCCTCCAAGTAGACAGATTGACGTTCCATCTCCCGAGCAGCAGAGCATTGTTTTTCAAGCATCATCAGACCTTAATGATGTTGTCCAACGACATACCGAGAGTTTCACTAAATTCCTCGCTTGGATGTAGTGTAACCGTGCCGATCAGAAGCACGCCAACTAACATATGTGTAGTTCCCAAGTAGATATGTTTGGAACAGGCCGGAAAAAAGTGGTCGTTACGTAAAAAGGTCTAAGTGTTGGACGCCTTATGTTTGTGCACCCAACAGCCCAGTGGCGTTACTATCTCGTGCTATTACTTAATGTGGTGCGTGGACCGACATGCTTCGAAGACATTCGAACTGTCAATGGGGAGTTGTACCCTACGTACAGAGACGCGTGCATGGCGTTAGGATTGCTGGAAGGTGATAGTGAGTGGCACCGGGCAATACACGAGGCATCGCGGTGGGCGATGCCTAGTAGCATACGTGAGCTTTTCGTCACAATAATTACCTTATGCCAAGTATCGATCCGATTGAGTGTGGATGAAGAATAGAGACATGTTGTGTGACGATGTTTTATATAATCGAGAGGATCCGTAGGGGCAATCCCAGCTGGTGTTAACGGATATTGATATTTTTAATTACGGTCTATATGAGATTGAGAAGGCCTTGAATAGGCTGGGACGATCCTTAAGGATTATGAAGGTATGCCCTTTCCCGATCTTAGTTCAGTTCTTCTTGAGAATAACTCATTGGTTTTTGAGGAGCTAAATTACGATAGAGCTGCATTGAGAGATGAACATCATACTCTATACAATGGGTTAAATGCAAAGCAGAACAATGTATATAACTCTATAGTTGACTCGGCACTAAGTGGTAACGGTGGATTCTTTTTCGTATATGGCAGTGGTGGGACTGGCAAGACATATGTCCGCGTACTATACTAGCACATATTAGATATGAAGGGAAAATTATACTTGCTTTGTTGCATCATCTCGGTATAGTTTGCTCTGCTCTTACCCGGTGGTAAAACAGCGCATTCTCGATTTAAGATACCGATTGAGATCAACAAAGATTCGTTATTGAATGTTAGCAAATCAACTCCAATTGCTGATCTCATATGTAAAGCGTCGTTGATTATATGGTATGAGGCGCCCATGGCTCATCGATATACATTTAAGGCATTGGATCTCTATCTACTTGATCTGATGCGTACGGACGTCTCTGGATCAGATGCTCCCATTTTTGGTGGTAAGACTATTGTCCTTGGTGGTGATTTTAGACAGATCCTTCCGGTCATACCACATGGAAGTCATGGTGATGTGGTCATTGCGACGATCTGTTCATCGCACCTTTGGGAACATTGTCGAGATACATGTGTTGCGCGAACATGCGAGTTCGTAACTCTTCATAGGGTAATGAAGCGTTTTTCAGTGACTGGTTACTTTAATTGGGTGAGGGATAGCTCGATCTTCGTAAGTTCTCGGATGATGAGGAGGATGAAAAATGGATTAAGATCCCAGAGTCATACTTGGTCGATACAAATGGAAAAGGTTTGGACACCGTCATAGACGTCACTTACCCAGATCTGCATAATAGGATATCTGATATGGAATATCTTAGGGAAAGAGCTATCCTAAATCCACAGAATGAAACTGTTGACATCATTAACCAGCACATCATGTCACGTATCGATGGAGAAAGTGTGACATATCTAAGTGCTGATCGAGTTTCCCTAACATCTGAGAACGTTGATGCACAAGTGGAGCTATATCCCGTTGAGTATCTGAACACATTGAAGTTTTCCGGATTACCCAATCATGAGCTGATATTGAAGGTTGGTGTACCGATTATATTGATGAGGAATATGAACCATGCTAACGGTCTGTGCAATGGGACTCGACTAGTTGTCACAAAGTTGTCGTAAAGGGTTATCGAAGCAGAGATCCTTTCTAGTAGTTTCGTTGGGCGACGATGTTTGATACCTCGCGTTGAGATGCTCCCTTCTGATACGAAGTTACCGTTTAAACTTTCTCGTCGTCAGTTCCCGATTAAAGTCTGTTTTGCAATGACCATTAACAAGAGCCAAGGTCAGACATTTAACCGGGTTGGATTGTATTTGCATCAGCCTGTTTTTAGTCACGGTCAATTGTACGTCGCCGCATCACGCGTAACGTCACCTGAAGGCTTGAAAGTTATCATTGAATCTGATGATCCGTCTAAAAGGGATTCACTAAAAATGTTGTATACACTGAGATATTTGACAGATTGTTCAGGTAGTTATATTTTTCCTGATTTTGCGATGTTTGAATGCATTGGTGAATTAATCCGGAGTTGATATTTGGTCATTACCAGTATTATTGCTCATGTACATTTATATTTTTGTGTTTGATAGATGAGCAATGCAAAGGGTACAACTCAGATGATATCTGGTCTTACACGAACTGGTTACAACTGGTCGATCCATGTCCGTGTCACCCGTTTGTGGGAAGCGGTTAACACAACAACCGGATGTTTCATCGATTTAGAAATGGTCTGCTCGATGCAAATGTCAGTAAATGATGACCATTTTAATAATTGTTTGTTCCAATTTCAATATGTTCAATATATTACGTAAGTATAGATGTAGTTGTTGTTCAAAGTTACATATACTTTGATGCATGTTTCCCGAACGACCACATATCAGCTCGGATTGGACTGTGTTGTGTGACAAATTTCACCAATCTTGGATGAAGGGTTGGTATATAACATTAGTAACTTCGTTGTTGGAGGTGCACCGTAAATCTTGGAAGACTGTTACATCTGCCTTTAAGATTTTCTTCACTGCCACACGAAGGTAGCATTGCTTAATGATTCTGCAAATATACCAAGGCATAAGTTTGAGTTAGTCAATTTTGGTGAGGTTGGTGCACGTTTCCCTCATAATGTCATTTGCACGGGCTAGTCGTTGTCATTTTTACTGCGTGTGAATATCCTCGACCAGCGATACTGCACCGATTATGTTATATGAATGTGTCATAGATGTGATTGGTCGGTTATATCAAATTGGTCCACCCAGAGATCAGTCGCTTATGAAATGCTTGATGACGAAGTTTCTATCACTTTGGATTTTAAATGTTAGGTTATGATTATAAACAATGTTCGTTAAAATGATTTGAAATGTTAAGTGCTAACCGTCTTTTAAATCATTTATATGCGTGGTTCTCGACTTGAGATTTCTATGTGGGGAGATAAGGTTGATATGGTCAAGAATACTCTACAGTTGGATCAGAATGCCTCACAGATCGTCGTTTGCACTAGCACGTATGTTAAACGCTTCCAAGGTACGTTTGTTCTTTTAATATAACCTACTTCACTGCTTTTGGACTATTAGGCGTGGAAATGAATATTTTATTGTATGTCGTTTCAACAGCTACATATAGTCTTTCATCAACATGCGCGACGAAGTTATATTTGAATCCTGATATGCCAGAGGCAACTATGCTAGGAAGCAGGTTTGTCTGTCATATGCAATACACGTAAATATGTTGTGTATCCTCATGTTCAACGTAAGTATCTAATCGGTACTTTAATCAATTAAATAGTTCAAATGAAGCCGACATTAGTAGTGTTCAATCGTTGGCAACCACACCGGCGGTGATGAGGTATACAAGACAGATCACATTGGCCATGCTAGAGGATATACGTCACACAAAATCAACCGAGGTATAATGAGATTACTTTAAACATTATGTCTTTGTTGATTTATACCGACATTGTCATGTGTTTGTGTAGGAGAGGAATTTTAGGATATGCGCTGTCATACTTGGTGTGAACACGCGGTACCCAATGTGGTATTTAGCTTTGTCATATATGTATGCGCAAAGTGGTTGCGATGGGGTCACAATATCACTGTGGAAGTTGTAAGACTGATATTCGTGCCCAACAACCGGGTATCCAGGATACCGGTTTCCCAAAGCTGTATTACTGTAATGCGGTTCCACCATTAACACATGTGTATACTTAATCAAGTTGTATTTGTCTATGATTTTTATAGGTACAAACTTGAGATTAAAGTTCATGATAATACCGGCGATGGCACACCGGTGTTGTTCGATAAGGCAGCAACTGAACTTTTAAAGTGTGACGCGCTCACATTATCCGGGACCGAGTCAAATGTATGATCGATCATCTTGATTATTGAATGTGTGCGTTTGTTTATATATATATATATATATATATATGTTTAAGTATACACATATGTCATGTGCAATTATAGATTATAAGTATATATATACAATTGGTATTGTGCTCATGTAGGTTCAAGTTGATCGCACGGTTAATAGGATTGTGGGGTTACGTCTTATGTGGGACATCCAGATTACCGAATATAATTTCGGGAACAAGTACTCGTGGTTCCTTTGTGAAAAAGTTTACTGAAATAGATTTTGCGTCAGAAAGTAAACGGATACTACGTTCAATTAGACAGGTGCGAGGATGACTTCTAACTTATTACTATTACTACATAGTGTTTGTTTGTTGTTTTATTATTATAGTGGTGTAATGTTTTTTTGTTGATATTTTCATAAACTTAGTTGCGATACGGAACACCGGTTGGGGTAGTTGGTAAAAGAAAAGTACCACTTGATAATGATTCAAGTGGACCCTCATCGAAACGGTATGTATTACGAAGAATTAGTCTCATTATGCACCTTAGCTATATTAAATTGATCAAGCTGATCAAATATCGTTTCTCCTATTAACACTTGCAGCCAATCACAATGTGATTCATCGGAGATATTATCGGCGAACATCCGTGAGACTGGACACCGAAAATGAAGATGAACAACATGACAGTATTTCAATTGTATAAGATGAACATGGTACATGTTTATTAATTAGTATGTTTTATTCTAACGACGACTACATTTTATAACATTTTGAACAGTGTTGTTATTAAGCAACACCCGATTTCGGAGCTTCAGCAGTAATCGACGAACGGAAGTATATAATTCATTTTCAGACATTAGGTCATTATGCACTGATAAATGTATTTGAAACCTTTTACCATCGTTTTCGATATATTATTACAGCTATAACAAATTACCTGTTTCTATTATCATTTGTCGCGTACCGTAGGTCGGTGTTCATACGACATTTCATTTGATTTCTTAATAACTTAAAATTTAAAGTATTATCCCGTGCCATCGCGGGTATTTAAGCTAGTTCATCTTAATTGTCTTTAAATGAAAATCTTGGGAATCTTGTTTGCTGACATTAAATTGAGATTAATGACAGATTGGTTATTTGACCGTGTCCTTTTTAAAACAAAATAAATCACTATCACAACTAATCCTTCGTTAAAAATGTGTTTTGAACGTCCACGTGTATTAGCTATAAGGGCCGTATTGGTTAAAAATCTATCATAAATAATGACGGCTTGTACCGTCATATAATAACTAAATAGTGCAATCATTTCTGTCATAACTATAACTATTTTAAAACGGATATGGCCGTCATAAGCCTGGGTTCAACTACGCATTACATACATGTTATCCATGATCTTCAAGTTTTTGTTTTTGCAGTTTCTCTTTTTCAATTTATTTAGTGGATGATTATCTTATTTATCCTTATTTTATGGTTTTTTCACATCAATCTCAAACGTTTTAACGAACACTTGTCCTACGTTTGAAAAATCCTACAACCCCAATTACTGTGTGAACTTTTGTGTGAACAATTTTCTACAACAACCCTACCAGTTTTTAGAACTTCCAAAAACACCCCGCACCTTCATCTTAAGTAAAAGCCTTTTTACTATTTTTTATTTCACATATAAACTTGAACGATTTTTGCCTGTTACACTTCAAACCATATTATATTTTACAGCAATGGTTACACCAAACTATCTATACTTGCTTGAGAAGGACTACATATTTCAATGTGAACGAGTAAATCTTTTTTTTTTTGCGTTACACAATTCACAAAAATATTTGTCAAATGGTTTCAATAATTGTAAACAAAACCTTAAATTCCAATCCCCAAAATTGATTAAAAAAGTGTTACTAATTTTTTTGTTTCATATAATCCTTAAATATGAGTAAAGAATTCTGCAGTGCGTACAACGGTTACAGTTTATAGAAGGGAATAAAGAATGAGAGAGAAGAAAAGAAAACGAACAGATATAAGAAGCAGAGCTCTATGTCCTAAACCCGGTTAACAGGTTGCTCCTAGTAGTTTTTGTAACCCAGCCAGAACTAACCGTCTCAGGTGGCAAAGCCCGATTCTTGACGGAAAACTAGGGAACTAACCGGTTGGTTAGCTCAACCACTAATACAGGTCTTCTCGTTTCCAACCTGCAAATCCAGAAACATCTCGAGTTGCATAGTCAGTAATAAAAGGCAGAAAAAGGGTTGAGCATAGTTTAGGGTTTCTAAGTACGTAATTGCATTTTATGTCATAATGCACGGAGTAGCGCCCCAGGCGTTACTGTGGGGCCGAAAATCGTCGTAGTGCCTAAGGCATTGCGAGGCGCTACGGTCGAGCTGTCGAGCTAGTAGCGCCCTGGTAATGCCTTTGTGCATTATTGTGGGGCCAAAAATTGTCGTAGCGCCCAAGGCATTACTAAGGGCGCTACCGGTCAGAGCTTGTCAGAGCTAGTAGCGCCCTGGTAATGCCTTTGTGCGTTACGGCCGTTACATTATAAACGTACCCCCTTCCCTTTCCCCTTCATTTGCAGACGTCTTCGGTCGACGGAGTTCGTTTTTTTCCTCCGGCGTCTTAGCCCTTTCCTCTATTTTCTTGAAGGATTTGTGCTTCTCAACTTTTCGGTAGATCTCCGGTGTGTTAGAAGCAGTATATTGAGCTAAGGTAAAATGTTTTGCTGTTTATTTTCAAGTTTTTTTTATAGTTTATCATTTTTTTAAGTGTAGTTATTTTAGTAAATGTTGAAAAGTGCATATATTTTATGGTATAGATTTAATTTGAGCTATAGTTCCTGTCTGTGGATATTACGTAGAACATAATATGCATAACGTTATTTTAAAGTTTGGAAATAATGATGTAAGATATAATAATATATTGAATATTCATGGATTGTCCAGTTTGTGATTTGTAAAAGTGTAATCGGTATGTTGATCTTTTCTTATAGTTGTATATGCAAAATCGGTAAATCAACATTAATTTTCGCTCGTTTGGTCTCGTTCCTTGTTATACCAAACTCAGAATTTAATACCTGAAAAATGGTATAATGAGGAACCGAGGCGAAATCTTTGCCAAAATTTATGTAAGATGTACAAGTTATGCATATGCGACAGAGAAGTTTGATTTACTAATTGTACTCTTATGAATAGGATAGGACCCATGCACCCTTAATTAGGACAAATTAATTTAAAGAATATATACGTTTGTGATGAAAATGAATTTTGTAGTTTGTTAATTTTTATGTGTTTCTATTCATTTATATGCATATATTTACATTCTCATGTAGGAGTGGTTAAAATGAATGAAGGACGCGAGTGGATGTATCAGCGGTTTCAGAAAGGTAGTTGTGAATTGAATCCGCGATTTGGGGGAGGGACTTAAGATGTTTTTCGAGTTTGCTTTTAGAGATCTGAATCGAAAGGATGGGACATGATGAAATGTCCGTGTAAAAATGCAAAAACAGATCCTTTTATGATAAATTTACGGTTGGATCTCATTTATGTGAACATGGTTTTAAGCCTGATTACTATGTTTGGGATTGTCATGGTGAGGCGATACCGATCAATCCGTTGGTCTATCGAGGTTTTAATCAAGTGAATTACGAAGCTTCATCATCTATTAATGCACGTGCGAGTACTGAAACAGAATTGAATAATAACTATCAAGGATGGGACGTCGTACAAATGGTTCATGAAGGTTTAGGATTGCGTACAACAATTTTGAACATAAAAATGTTGAAAATGATGACAATAATGACAATGATGAAAATGATCATGATTATGTTGAAAATGATGACTATGATAACAGTAATGGAAATGATCATGAGATTGAAGATGAAATGGAAGTCGAAACTCCTAATGAAGAGGCGCAAAAATTTTATAACTTGATGCAAGCTGTCTCACAACCTTTATATGAAGGGTGTCGTGCTGAGCATAAGAAGTTATCTCTGTTGGCAAAGTTTTTGAGTGCAAAAGTCGAGCAACATATCAAATGCCGGGTGGTCGCGAATGATGAAAGTTGTGGACGAAATATTGCCTGGAGAGAAAACCTTGCCACGAGCACGACAGAGGCGAAGAAGCGATCGAGACTTAGGCTTACCGTATGTAAAAATTCATGCATGCGAGAATAATTGTATGTTGTTTCACGACAGATTCGAGCATTTGGTTCATTGGAGTGTGCGTTGCGAATGCTATACTCGGTCACGAAATTTAAGGCAAATAAGATTCTACGTTATCTTCCAATCACTGACCGCCTCAAACGGCTTTATCATTCATCGAAAACAGCTGAATTTATGAGTTATCATGTCAGGGAAAACGGAAATACAAATGGTATTATTGGACACCTAGCCAATCGCGGCGTGGAAACACATCGATGAGCTGTATCCTGATTTTCTTTGGAGAGCTCGGAAAGCGTTCGATTAGGGCTATGCACGATGGATTTAACCCCTTGTCCGACACTGGTAGCACTTACTGTTTTCATCACGATTTATAATTTGCCTCCGATTTATGCATGAAACAACCATACATTTACATGGCACTGCTAATCCCGGGACCTCGATCACCGGGACGTAACATTGATGTCTTTTTGCGTCCGTTAGTTGATGAGTTAAATTATCTGTGGACGACGGGTGTTCAAACTTGGGATGCGCATCGTAGAAAGAACTTTACAATGCGAGCTTGTCTGCTTTGGACTATCAGTGACTTCCCGGCATACGGTATGCTATCTAGTTGGAGTACGCATGAAAAACTTGCATGTCCATATTGTATGGATGATGTGTCTAGTTTCCAGTTAACACATAGGCGTAAAGCTTGTTGGTGGGGTTGTCATCGAAGACTTTTACCTCGTCAGCATAGATATCGTAATGATAGTATCACATGGGATTTTTGTAGGTGTATGTAGTGCCCAAAAGCCATCCAACCTATATTGGTGTGTATTGGTTTGGAACGCTAACATGATTATTTAATTAAGAGGCATTGTTCAGATTATTATTGTTGTCTTTTGTTTTTACGTTAATAAAGAACAATAATAATAATAAAATCTTGAGCATGAGATGTTCCTAAATGGCCCTAGTCGAGTGTTATAAAGAACAAAGGTTGATATAACACATGCGAGACTAGCATAAGGGTAGATTCACGTGGGACGCAGAATCTAGCTTATGATTACATAAGTAGTTGTAATGGTCCGACCCACTTGGTAGAACTTAAGTAATCGTAACATGATTATTATAAGCTCTACACATAAACCATAGTGCGTGTAGTCTTCGACCGGAGAGTATGAAGATCTTCTCGTAGTGAGCTGCATACTTTGATTGTGTTATCCCTTCTTGACCGAAGGAGTGTGCTAGTTTTGGGTGTGTAGTAAATTACGGAGTAAGACTGTCATACGTCAAGACGAGATTCGCTACTCCCATGTCATGGGAGTTTATTCTCCACTGGCCAGGTTGAACACGGTTCAATTAGAGAATATGATGAAAAGACATAACATGTGCACTAATGTGGTTTGGTTGATAGGTGAAGTTTTCGTCGCGTTTTTAAACGGATTCTATATTACTTGGGTAACGGTGATGTGTTGCTAGATACCGCTCACTGTCAATAATTATGAGTGAGACATCATAATTATTGCCAACGTAATAAGAACCTACAGGATCGCACACTCAGTGAGTTAATTATAGAGTGTTTTCAGCAAGAGATAAAAGTTTGGTGACTTAAGTGTCAACTTTTGAAAAGTTAAACACTTAAGTAATATAGAGGAATGAGGCTAGGGACTAGTTATGTAATTAACCCAAAAGCTAGGTTAATTAAATAACTTGTCGCCGCTAGCCCGCTGGTTCGGGTGAACCAGTGGGCGGTCGGTTTCTTTGGCCCGACCCGCTGGTTCGCGGAAGCCGCGACTGCGCCCGCCTCGCAAGCTTTTATAATTGTGCAGATTAGCCAATTTTGTTTTAAGCTTCAAATTAATTAGGGACCCTATTTGATATATTTTAGCCGAAATTAATTCTGAAACTTAAGAAAAATTCATAAAATTTAAAATAGTCCTGAGCTGTTTTAAAATATTTTCACGAGATAAATTTTAAAAATTACGAAGGTCCTTAAAAATTTATTTTTACTCAAATTTGACCAGAACTTTATGAATACATTAATTGAATATCAAACTTGTTGAATGGGTGTTTTAGCATGTTTGGATGATTCTTTGATACATGGTACACGGTTATAGCCACAGGAATGAATGGATGTATTTTTGGTAAATACGGTCTGCGCGCCGTGCCTCTCCTTATATATTCTCGTTGTATAATTCTCTTCTCATCCACTCCCCTCAATGTAAAAGAGGTTTCTTAAATGTAATTTAAATGTAATCACAAACGCTTGGACAAGAAGATTGGATCGAGAAGACTAAGGAAGAAAGGCGCTGACCCAAGAGACGCTAGCAAGGAAGAGACTAGTATAAATCTTTTTCTTTCTAGGTTTTATGGATCCCTTTGCTCGGGATACATCTAGATTGGGCTAAAACCGTGGTACAATCTATTTTCAGTAATAGATGACATCTTTAGGTTGATTGATGCATGTTTAATCAACCGGAGAAATTTAAAACTGGTGAGACCAATAAAATCCCTCAACGCATATTAAGCTCATGGTCTTCCATCGCGAGACACGTCATATAGCTCATTCATCGTGTGGTAGGTTTCGCCATAGCGAGGTGCCACACTTTAATCTTGATTAAAGGCGAGTTCTAGGTGATGGGTCGGGCTTGACCATTCCACCAACACGGTTGGCGGTTTGGAGACCGATTGAGTGGGAGTTAAGTGAGTAGGTTTCTCCATAGCAAGAACTCCACTCAATGATACAAGAACTGCACACGGTGCAATTGGCAAGGTAGCCTACCTAAAGTTCTGTTATTCAAGCACTAGCCATAGCAGTTTGAGTTGAACGGTGAACTTATGGATCTTGTCCCGCTAAGAATGTCTATACGCTCCGACATTCCGAGGTGATAGTGAGGGCTATTATCTTGAAGAAAATAGGAGCCCTTTTAATCAAAAGCCCTTATTAAAAGAGGAATTAAATAATTCTGTTCTTACTTCTTCGTATGTTTACTTGTTGTAGATAACCATGACGCAAACTACACACACTTTGTCGTTACCATCTACCCTCGAGAAGGAGAAGCTCAATGAGACTAACTTTCTTTCTTGGTTTCGTAATCGAGGATTATCTTAATGCGAGAGAAGAAAGGTTATGTGCTCGAAGAGCCTCTGCTGATGAGCCGGTGGCTAATACTCCCAAAGCGGGCGTGATGCTATTCAAGCATCATGCTGATTCTATTGAGGTCTCATGTCTCATGCTTTTGGGCATGGAGCCAATGCTTTGCGAAGCAACATGAGGGAATGAGTGCTTATGATATGATTGAGCATCTCAAGACTCGTTTGGCAAAATGGCAAGGCATGAGAGGTTTGAGATCTCTAGGCGTTGTTTCGGTGTAAGTTGGCGAAGGATCTCTGTTGTTCCACATGTGCTCAAGATGATTGGGTATATAGAGGGACTCCGGAAGTTGGATGCCGGTCTGCCGGTGATCGCTGATCCGCTACCGATTTGATAATCAGTTTGTTATGAACTTTAACATGCATGATCTTCAAAAGTCTCTTCATGAGTTGCTCAACATGTTGCGAACATTTGAGCACAATCTTCGTAGTGAGAAGGTTGTTATGGTTGTCCAGAACAACGGAAGGAAGATAGGGTCCAGAAAGAACAGGAAGGGAAAGGGTAAGGCTAGGGTAGCCAAAACCGCTATCCCAACTCCTGTTCAAACACTGAAACCATCTGGGGGAGTTGGCAAGAAGGTGTAGAATTGCTTCCATTGTGGGAGACCAGGACATTGGAAGCGAGACCGCAAGCTCTGGATTGAGGAGACTGAGAAGGGTGCCGCGGGCAACGCTTCAGGTATCATTGTTATAGAGTTACATGTTTCTACTTCTACATCTTGGGTGTTGGAGACTGGATGTGGATCTCACATTTGTTCAAATGTGTAGGATCTAAGGAAAAGTAGAGCATTGGTAAAGGGAGAAGTGGATCTTCGAGTTGGCAACGAGCACGGGTTGCTCTTTGTGCTGTCGGATCTTGCTTCATTACTTTACCTCTGGATTTATTTTAGAACTCGAAAACTGTTATTATGTGCTGTTATTTCCAGAAATTTGATTTATGTTTCTTGTTTGGACAAGAAAGGTTTTTCATTCATTATAAAGGACAATGTTTGTTCCGTTTATTTGAATGAGATACTATATGCTAGCGCACATTTGAATAATGGTTTATATGTTCTAGATCTAAATAATCCAATCTATAACATCCAAGCTAAGAAGATCAAAACTAATGATTCAAACGAAACATATCTTTGGCATTGTCGATTAGGCCACATAAACGAGAGACGCATAACCAAACTCCATAAAAGTGGAATGTTGGACTCATTTGATCTCGGATCATATGAGACTTGTGAAGCTTGTTTACTTGGCAAGATGGCAAAGGCGCCATTCACTGGAAACAGTGAAAGGGCCACTGAGGTTCTGGAGCTTATTCACAGTGATGTGTGTGGGCGCTGAGCACTCAGGCTAGAGGAGGATTTCGGTGCCGTTACCTTTACCGATGATTTCAGTAGGTATGGTTATGTGTACCGATGGCTCACAAATCTGAGACTTTTGAAAAGTTCAAAGAGTTTCGAATGAAGTACAAAATCAACTTGGAAAGAGTATCAAGAAACTTCAATCGAATCGAGGTGGTGAGTACTTAACCCAAGAGTTTCTTAACCATCGAGAGATTGTGGCATAGTGTCACAACTCACTCCACCTAGAACACCTCGGTTAAATGGTGTGTCCAGGAGGAGGAATCGGACCTTGATGGACATGGTTCGATCTATGATGGGTCATGCTGATCTTCCAACATCCTTCTGGGGCTATGCTCTTGAAACGGCAGCGTTTACACTTAACCGAGTTCCATCCAAGACAGTACAAACGACACCATATGAGTTATGGCATGGGAAGAGGCCCAGTTTGTCGTTTATGAGAATCTGGGGCTGCGAGGCTTATGTGAAGAAGTTGATCACAGATAAGCTCGAGTCCAGATCTCTTTAGTGTTTTTTGGTTGGGTAGCCTAGTAGGACTTTGTGATACTACTTCTATGCTCCCGTCAACGAGAAAGTGTTTGTGGCACGTATTGGTGCTTTCCTTGAGAGAAATTTTATTTCCAAAGGAAACAGTGGGAGAGGCATAGAACTCGAAGAAATTCGAGAACAAGAGAATACTTCAGCTCTTGAGAGGGAACATGAACAGGAATCACATAATGATGTGGTAGTACAACCTGTTCAAGTAACACAAGACCTACGTAGAAGCGGTAGAGCACGAAATCAGCCAGAGAGATACTACGGTTTCCTCGTGACTGATTCCGGTGATGTGACTGTCATTGATAACGAGCCGACATCCTACCAGGAAGCTATGTCGGGACCAGTTCGAGAAGTGGCTAGTAGGCTTGAGATCTGAGATGGAATCCATGTCACAAAACCAAGTCTGGGACTTTGTCCTTGCACCTAATGGGAAAAGCCCATAGGTTGCAAGTGGGTCTTTAAAAGGAAGATCGACATGAATGGTAATGTAATTACCTATAAAGGGCGACTCGTTGCAAAGGGTTTCGAGCAAGTTCATGGTATTGACTATGACGAAACCTTTCGCCTGTTTCCATGCTTAAATCCATACGGATCCTTTTGGCTATAGCCGCATACCATGACTATGAGGTTTGGCAGATGGATGTCAAGACCGCTTTCTTGAATGGAAAGCTACTTGAGGATGTGTTTATAACACAACTCGAGGGTTTTGTTGATCCTAAGAATGCTCATAAGGTATGCAAGCTGCAGAGATCCATTTATGGATTAAAGCAGGCTTTCAGAAGCTGGAATCTACATTTTGATGAAGCAATAAAAGAGTTTGGCTTTATCAAGAACGAAGATGAACCTTGTGTGTACAAGAAGGTTAGTGGGAGCGCTATTGTCATTCTGGTGTTGTATGTCGATGACATACTTCTGATTGGAAATGATATCCCTGTACTTCAGTCTGTGAAGACTTGGTTAGGGAAATGCTTCTCGATGAAGGACTTAGGTGAAACATCCTATGTGCTCGGCATAAAGATCTATAGAGATAGATCAAACAGGTTGCTTGGACTAAGTCAGAGTACATACCAAGATAAGATTCTGAGGAGGTTTAATATGCATGAGTCCAAGAGGGGATTCTTGCCTATGACCCATGGGACGCCTCTTTCCAAGACGCAGTATCCATAGACACGTGAGGAAAGGAAGCGAATGGATGAGATTCCATATGCATCAGCAATCGGATCTATCATGTATGCCATGTTATGTACTCGACCAGATGTATTGTATGCTTTGAGCATGACGAGCAGATTCACTCGGACCCGGTGAGAAACACTGGGTGGCCGTTAAGAACATTCTTAAGTTCTTGAGAAGGACTAAGGATGTCTTCTTGGTCTATGGAGGCGAAGAAGAGCTTTGTGTAAAGGGTTACACAGATGCTAGCTTCTAGACTGACGTGGACGATTTCAGATCGCAATCTGGGTATGTGTTTTGCTTAAATGGTGGTGCTGTGAGTTGGAAGAGCTCAAAGCAGCAGACAGTCGCGGACTCTACAACAGAAGCAGAATATATTGCCGCCTCTGACGCTGCGAAGGAGGCTGTTTGGATCAGAAAGTTCATTTCAGAACTTGATGTGGTCCCTAGTGCTCAGGATCCGATTCAGCTCTATTGTGACAACAATGGAGCGATCGCTCAAGCAAAGGAACCACGATCTCACCAGAGATCCAAACATATCCTTCGGCGTTATCACCTGATTAGAGAAATCTTGGAGCGAGGCGACGTATCCATACAGAGAGTAGACACGGATCGCAATGTGGCGGATCCGCTTACAAAGACTCTAGCGCAACAGAAGAATGAGGGCCACTCTAGGTCTATCGGTCTCAAACAGATCTTTGGATTGGCTTTAGTGCAAGTGGGAGTGTGTAGGTGTATGTAGTGCCCAAAAGCCATCCAATCTATATTGGTGTGTATTGGCTTTGGAACACTAACATGATTATTTAATTAAGAGGCATTGTTCAGATTATTATTGTTGTCTTTTTTTTTTGCGTTAATAAAGAACAATAATAATAATAAAACCTTGGAGCATGAGATGTTCCTAAATGGCCCTAGTCGAGTGTTATAAAGAACAAAGGTTGATATAACACATGCGAGACTAGCATAAGGGTAGATTCACGTGGGACGTGGAATCTAGCTTATGATTACATAAGTAGTTGTAATGGTCCACCCACTTGGTAGAACTTAAGTAATCGTGACATGATTATTATAAGCTCTACACATAAACCATAGTGCGTGTAGTCTTCGACCGGAGAGTATGAAGATCTTCTCGTAGTGATGTGGACATCCACCCCACTTCCACACAAGAGATGCCAAGCCCCTTCCAAGGCCTCAATGGACCCATGACACGGTCTAGGTCAAAGAAGGTGCAAGAGAAGCTCCAAGCGTTTATAAGGATCATGGCACAAACCGAGGAGCGGAATGAAGATCGAGACCAAGACCTCAAGCTCCAACTCATGGGAATTCAAGTGGAGAAGACCCCAAACCATTTGGGAAGCATCACCTACACTTCCCTTGAAGACGAGGAGGGCGCCACGCGCTTCACGCGCCACCACCCCTCACCCACGCGCTCCACGCGCTCACCCCCGCCCCGGACCGATGTGCCACCACCCATGGACAGCTGCCTAGCCTTCCCAGCCTTGGAGATGCCCGGAAGTAGCCTCACTCGCCGAAGCGCGCAACGCGCCACTTAAGGCCCGCGCGTGTGGGCCACGCGCCACCATGATTGGGCCGGCCCAAATTCTTCCAATTTCGGCCCAATGTCCATTTATATCAGATTTTTATCTTAGTTGACTTATATTTGAACAATATTTATGTTATTGGAAGATGGGAGGAAAAGTAGGTTAAAGTGGAGGTCTTTACTCACTAGTTTGTAGTAATGGTTGGTCCTTGCCCTCCATTACCACAAATGGTGGTTACCTTTTACTTTTCTCTCACCATTTTTAGTAGTATCATTATGATTTCTTTTGTATCATGGAAATGGTAAGTAACCCTAGGGTGTTTGTCAAAAGTGTTACTACACTTTGGACAATAACCTCCACTTACCTTTCCTATTTAAACTAGCAACTAGACATTGTAAAGGTAGAACTTATTTTGAAGCATTTCAGCCGAAATTCTCTTCTTCTACAAGAGATCATTTTGGTTTTGGTTCTCATTTCTACAATCCATTCCCTTGTTCCATAATTTTGGTTCAAGAATTATATCTAGTATTGCTTGATCAAGTAGTTAAGAGGTGCTAGATCCATCTCCTCCTCTAGGCATTCCAAGCATTGCTTCATCTTGTAGTGAAGAGGTTCTTGGAGAAGCCGAAAGTATCATCTTGTTCTTGTTCATCTCCCAAGCTAGATCCTTCCAAGAGTTGATCATTTTGGTGATCACATCACGTAGTGAGCTGCATACTTTGATTCTATGTGCTATCCCTTCTTGACCGAAGGAGTGTGCTAGTTTTGGGTGTGTAGTGAATTACGGAGTAAGACTGTCATACGTCAAGACGAGATTCGTCACTCCCATGTCACGGGAGTTTATTCTCCACTGGCCAGGTTGAACACGGTTCAATTAGAGAATATGATGAAAAGACATAACATGTGCACTAATGTGGTTTGGTTGATAGGTGAAGTTTCCGTCGCGTTTTTAAACGGATTCTATATTACTTGGGTAATGGTGATGTGTTGCTAGATACCGCTCACTGTCAGTAATTATGAGTGAGACATCATAATTATTGCCAACGTAATAAGAACCTACAGGGTCGCACGCTCAGTGAGTTAATTATAGTGTTTTCAGCAAGAGATAAAAGTTTGGTGACTTAAGTGTCAACTTTTGGAAAGTTAAACACTTAAGTAATATAGAGGAATGAGGCTAGGGACTAGTTATGTAATTAACCCAAAAAGCTAGGTTAATTATATAACTTGTCGCCGCCCCTGGATGCATATACGGTTTCTGCTGTTTGCTCAGTCTGTGTTTTTTTTTACACAGTTTCACCAAATACTTTTTCTGGTTTGGAATCGGAAAAATTATTAGAAAATACAGAAACGTTCTCTGTAATTTTCTGATTGATCTCGTGTGCTCCGTTCTCCGAGGAACTGTCGCTAGCACGGCAAAAAGGAGGAACGTGGACTCAGTAATTGCTCGCGCGTGGATACCGTAGAGGGTCTGTACGTTCAGATCTACCAAGAACGCATTTGAAGTAATTTTCTAGTAATTTCTTCAACCATAATTGTACCGTTTTCGATTGTACATGGATCCTGTCCGGGGTTTTATTTTTCCGCTGCGTTATTTGATGATACAAAACCCCAACAGCTTTTAGAGAACGACGTGATGAAATCAGGTATAAATCTGGTGAGGAAATTCTATCAAAGATTAACGAGATTCAGATTCCCGTCTTTTGGTTCACATTGGGACAGACAACGACCGGATGGATTTGGTGTGGCACACAATTGGATAAAGAAATCGATCTTCTGGGAGTTGTCGTACTGGCCTCATTTTTTGGTCAGACATACCCTTGATGTTATGCATATAGAGAAAAGTTGCTTCGACAATAGTTTCTACACATTTATGAATCAAACTGGGAAGAGTAAAGACAACGAAAACTCACGATTTGACCTTGGGCGATGAAAATCCAAGTGAGTTGCATTTGTTTCCCGGTCGTAACGGAAGACCATGTAAACCTAAAGCAGTTTACAGGTTGAATCAAGAACAGATTGGGAATGTTTGCACTTGGTTGAAGAACACTCTGAAACTTCCTGATAGATATGCGCCTCACATTGGAAGTTATGTAAACATGTCCAATAATTCTTTTTACGGCATGAAGACGCATGATTGTCATGTTTTTATGCAAAAATTACTTCCAATTGTTTTACGTGGCAACGTTCCTGATGATATTTGGGTTCCAATAGCGGAATTCAGCAAATTCTTCAGAATAATTTGTGCCAAGGAATTCTGGTTGGAGGACATCGAGAAGCTGGGTGAATTCATTGTTGTGACGTTGTGCAAGCTTGAGAAGATCTTTCCTCCATCATTATTCGACTCCATGGAACATCTACCTGTGCATCTACCATGGCAGCTTCAAACTTGTGGGCCTGTGCAATTTTGGTGGATGTATGGGTTTGAGAGGTGCATGAAGACACTAAAACAAAAATGTACTAACAAACAATTTAAAGAAGGCTCAATTATTGAGAAGTATTTGGTAAGAGATAGTGCTCTTTTCCGAGCACTACATGGATGACAATCTCGGTACACGTGTCAATCCTCGATACGCAATGAAGTGTACAACGCAATGGATATTGAAAACAGTCTATCAATCTTTAACCATCCAACCAAGAACTTCGAGGAACTAAGGAATAGAGAACTGACAGACAAGGAAATGCATCATGTGCAAACATATATTCTCATGAACTGTCCGGAGATTGAACCATATATAAGGTAATTATCCTTTTCTTCCAATTTGTCATTCATACTGACCATTATTCATTAAAGTATTTGCAAGGTCAAGGTAAACTTTCAAAAAGACATGCAAAATGGATGGAATTTATTGAATCTTTTGCTTACTTAATTAAGTTTAAGAAAGGTAAAGAAAATGTAGTGGCAGATGCATTGTCTAGAAGGTGTGCTTTATTCAACATGTTGAACAGTAAGGTTTTGGGATTTGAAAAGATGAAGAACTTGTATGGTGAAGATATTGACTTCGGATGTGTTTACAAAGCATGTTTGTCTCAACCTGTTGACACTTATTGCATATTTGATGGATATCTCTTTAAATCTAACAAGCTTTGTGTTCCTAGGGTTTCCATCTGAGAGCTACTTGTAAGGGAAGCCCATGGAGGAGGACTTATGTGACATTTTGGTCACCTCAAGACCTTGGAAGCTCTCAAAGAGCATTTCTTTTGGCCGAACATGAAGAAGGACGTGAACAAATTTTGTGCTCAATGTGTTACATGCAAAAAGGCTAAGTCTAAACTTGAGCCTCACGGGTTGTATACTCCACTCCCTACTCCTTCTTTACCTTGGGTTGACATATCAATGGATTTTGTTACTGGTCTTCCTAGGACTCAAAATGGGCATGATGCAATTTTTGTAGTTGTTGACCGTTTTTCTAAAATGGCTCACTTTATTCCTTGCCATTAATTGGATGATGATACAATTGTTTCAATTTTATTCTTTAAGTATGTTGTTAAATATCATTGATTGCCTAGGACAATAGTAAGTGATAGTGACACCAAATTCCTAAGTCACTTTTGGAAGACATTATGGGCTAAACTTGGTACTAAGCTATTGTTTTCAACATCTAGTCAACCACAAACTGATGGGCAGACAAAGGTAGTTAATAAAACAATGTTACAATTACTTAAAACACTTCTTAGAAAGAATTTGAAGCAGGGGGAAGAGTTTATTCCACATGTTGAATTCGCTTACAATTGGGCTTTTCATACTTCAAGAAATCATAGCCTTTTGAAATTGTTTACAGTTTCAACCCATTGACTCCAGTGGACTTATTGCCTTTACCTCTTAATGATGCAGCTTATAAAGATGGAGCATTGAAAGCAAAACAAATGAAGGAGTTACATGAGAAGGTGAAAGAAATGATCTCCAAACAGAATGAAGCATATGCAAGGAGGGCAAATAAAGGTCGAAAACAAGTCACCTTTGACGTTGGTGATTGGGTATGGTTACACTTGAGAAAGGAGAGATTCCCTCAAGAAAGGAAGAACAAACTCGCCCCAAGAGGAGATGGTCCCTTCCAAGTGGCTGCAAAAGGGGAGATAATGCCTACACTTTAGATCTTCCTAGTGGTAAATATGGAGTACATGCAACGTTTAATGTTATGGATCTTTCCCCTTTTGAAGGTCCCATGGAAGATGAGATTTCGAGGTCGAATCTTTTGAAGAAGGGGGAGTGACGTGGAACAGACCCAAGCCAAGCCCAAACATCAAGATCCGCTTGTTGGCCTTGGTGGACGTATAACAAGGAGCCGGACCAAGAAGGCTAAGGAAGCTCTCAACCTATTGATGCACAGTTTTGCAAAGTGTGAGGAGCAAAGTGAAGATATCCACAAAGATGAAGGAAAAGTGCAAGCACTCCTCAATTTGGAGCAACCCAATTCTCAAATTGTGCAAACAATTTTCAACATTTCGGTATGGGCTCAACCAAATGAAAATTTGGCTCAAGTGCATGGTTCACGAATTTCTCCACCTGTTGAGTTTCCAGCTGGCGCATTCAATGCACTTCAAAGGCTTACAACTTTTCACTTCTCATCAAGGATGAACTTCAGCAGCCTTGAGGACTCAAGAGTCATTTACAAGCCTTGAAGCCCCTCCATCAAGAGCACTTAAATGAGGATCATTTACTCCTCATTTATTTGGCCAAAACTCATCTCTCATCTTCCAACTTGAATTTCCATCATTTTTTTTTTCAGTTTTTAGATATATTTTGGCTAGTTCTACCCCTTAGCTAGCCTAGAGTAAATTTAGAAATAATTGTTTTAAATTCTCATATTTACATTTCCTTTTAATTTCCATCATTAAGAGTGGAGATGAAGGGACTTGTAAATTGATTTGGATGTCTAGCTTCCTTGTCCTATAAAAGGAGGTCTAGGTGAGTTTGCAAGACACAATTCAATCATCAAATATATTTCACCTTTTTCCCTTGAAATTGAGAGTGATTCTCTTTTCAACCTATCTACCTTTTTCCACTCAATTCTTGTTGAGTTTTCTTGACAAGTCTACTAAGACAAATATTGTCTTCTTATTGGAAGAAGGAGGTGTTGGCCCCATCATCATTCCCCCTCAATTTTGGCAATGAAAGCTTTCTTTGTCTTGGTTTGGTATCAAGAAGGAGGAGTCGCCAAAGGCATAACACCATCTTTGCCTGGCAAGGATCTAGGAGGAGTTGGCGGCCATATCCGTTCGTTTCACAAGCTTCTACAAAGTTTTGTTTTGGTGCATTCGGATCTGTCAACCTGTTGACATTTCCGCCTCATCAATCTTACCTACCCCGTGTTACTCCTTTGTTGGCTAGATCTGCTCCTCGTGTTCCAGGATACCCTCCCGGAATCACATCAAGTGGTATCAGAGCCAGGTTGCTCAACAAGGAGAAGTTTTTCTACCATTTTCTTTCTATTCCGCAACATATATCATTTTTGTTATCATTGTATTTTTCTATGTTGTTCTTGCAATTTTTAATTTCTTGTTCAAATGTTGTGCAATCTGTATAGAAAAAAAAAAAGAAAAAAATCGCATCTTATTTGCATTGAAAAACAAATCGACATTTGTTCAACCTGTTGACAGATTGCAGAAAAGACAAATTGAAGAATTCTTGGAACAATTTCAAACAAAGGAAAATAAAAAGAACAACATTATAGACTTTTCAAACATGTTCTTTCAAAATTTTCGGAATATCATTTTCAAAAACCCACAAAAGAACCGTTATGCAAAAAGTAACAACACTTCTCTCAACTCGTTGAGGTTTTATTTTATTGCGTCTTTTGTGTCTTGTTTTGAATCACTTTTTCAAGAATTTGGAGCTAGAAAAAGTTACTAGGTTTATAAAGAGAATCTGTGAGTTTTTTGAGAGAAAACAAAAATGACTGATGAAACATTGCTAGAACAATTTCAAAGAATGTTGCAGAACAAATGGCTCCACTAAATGCAAGGTTTGCCCGTCTTGAGGCTGGCCAAGAGAGGAGGAAGAGCGGGAACCTTGAAATGAGGAAGATGATCGTCAATCAAATATTGATCAAGAAGATGATGTTCCACCTCACCAAAATCAAAGGCAAAGGGATATGGCTCAACAAGGTTTATCAAACTTCAAATTGCAAATTCCACCTTTCTATGGAAAAAGCAACGCGGATGAGTACCTTGATTGGGTAAAGAAATGTGAATTGGTATTTAATTGCTTTGATTATACCACTAACCTCAAGGTTAAATTGGCCGTTGTTAAGTTTCATGGTTATGCCCTCACATGGTGGAATCAAGAAAATCGGCTTGGATTAGGTCCTCAAACTTGGGAAGAATTGAAGATCCAAATGTAAGAGAGATTTGTGCCATCATACTACACTCGATAATGTTTCCAACGCCTTCAAACACTTGTCCAAGGCACTAAATGTGTTGAGGACTACCACAAAGAGCCGATGTTATTGAAAGAAGTGAAGCAAAAATGTCTAGGTTCATTCAAGGACTTAGACCTGAGATTGTGAAGACCTTGGAATTATGTGAGTACAACAATTTTCAAGAGTTGTTACATAAAGGCATCCGAATTGAAAGACAACTTAAGAAAGGGAGCACTTCCACCATGGCTCCAAGATCCAACTAGTGGCCGAAAGCTCCACAAAGGACGCCCCCACCTCCACAAAAAGGTACCCCTTCCAAATCTCCTTCCACTTCCCAAAACTGTCCCCCTTCCAAACCCCTTCATGAAGTTCAATGCTATAAATGCAAAGGTATGGGTCATTATGCTCATCAATGTCCAAATCCGAAAGTTATACTCATGAGAGATGGAGAATGGTGCAGTGAGGATGAAGAAATGATGAGACCGAATCTGCTCAACCTGTTGAGGACAAGTATGCTCTACCTGTTGTGGAAGAGTTTGGTCTTCCGGTTGAAGGTACTCTCCTCGTAGCAAGATGAGTACTACAGGTGCAACCAACCCCTCAATCATGTCAAAGGGAGAATCTCTTCCATTCAAGAGCACTTGTGAATGGTAAAGTATGTTCACTCATTATTGATTCCGGTTCTTGCACTAATGTTGCTAGTTCTCATATGGTGAATAAGTTAGGACTTGCTACTCACAAGCATCCTCAACCCTACCTTCTTCAATGGATGGATGACACCGCTCATGCCAAGGTGAATTGTCAAGTTGAAGTACCCCTCAAAATTGGCAATTATGAAGACAAAGTACTTTGTGATGTTGTACCTAAGATGATTGCTGCCCATATTCTACTTGGGAGGCCTTGGCAGTATGATAAGCAAGCTGCGCATGATGGTATGACCAACCGATACACCATTCAACATGTTGACCGAAAGATTACCTTGGTGCCTTTAAAACCCCAACAAGCCCTTTCCTATC
Source organism: Stellera chamaejasme (assembly GCA_024586325.1). Lineage (NCBI taxonomy): Eukaryota > Viridiplantae > Streptophyta > Magnoliopsida > Malvales > Thymelaeaceae > Stellera > Stellera chamaejasme. The sequence continues at coordinate 23,035,626 of CM044979.1, forward strand.
AGTTCCAACTACAATGTGAGTCCGAGGGTTAGGATGTTAAACTTATGGTTAAAGTTGAAACTAAAAAGAAATCCTGAGTGGATTTGCAAGAGTCAAAAGTCTTTTGGGATGGTGAAGGAATAAATAGCGAAAAGAGTGGTAAAAGAGAGAATTAGAGAAGACAAGAGTGTTTATTTTCCACAGCCAAAGAAAAACACATCAAGAAAGCTTTTTTGAATCAAAAATATTGTTTTCTCTTTTTACCTAACACTTGTCTTCTAACAATGGATCAAGAGGAAGAAATTCCTTCTTTTCTTTCTTTGTTGTTCCAGGAGTATAAAGATCTCTTTGAAGATCCAGTTGGTTTACCTCCATACTGAGGTATTGAGCATCAAATCGATCTTGTCTCGGGAGAACCATTACCAAATCGGCCCCATTATCGAACCAACCCCGAGGAAGCCAAAGAGATATAGAGGCAAGTCCAAGAGCTTCTTGGAAAAGGGTACATCCGAGAAAGCTTGTCCCCTTATGCCATACCCATGCTTCGGTACATAAAAGTGATAGTTCATGGCGGATGTGTATGGATTGCCACCCCATCAATAAGATCACCATCAAGTACCAACATCCCATTCCACGCCTTGATGACATGCATGATGAACTTTCAGGTGCAAAGAAATTTTCTAAGGTTGATCTTAAGAGTGCTTATCACCAAATTCGCATGAAAAAGGGTGATGAGTGGAAAACTGCCTTTAAGACCAACATTGGTTTATATGAGTGGCTAGTCATGCCATTTGGATTAACCAATGCCCCTTCTACTTTTATGAGACTCATGAACCATGTTTTAAGGAAATTCATTGGAAAATTCATTTTAGTTTATTTTGATGACATTTTGTTCTATAGTCATAATTTATCTCAAAACGTCGAACATATTCGGTTATAGTTTGAAACTCTTCGAGGAGAAAAGCTTTATGCTAATCTTAAGAAGTGTACCTTTGCGACTAATCAGATTGTGTTTCTTGGTTATGTTGTTAGTGAGAAAGGACTAAGTGTTGACGAATCCAAGGTGCAAGCCATCAAGGATTGGCCAACCCCTACTAGTGTGACCGAAGTTAGATCTTTTCACCGTCTTGCTAGCTTTTACAGACATTTTATGAAGGATTTTTCTACCATAGCCACCCCACTTAACGAGCTTGTCAAGAAAGAAGTACCATTTATTTGGGGTGACAAGCAAGAGAAAGCATTCAACCTGTTGAAAGAAAAGTTGACACAAGCTCCGGTCCTTTCACTACCTGATTTCGGTAAGATCTTTGAAGTTGAGTGCGATGCGAGTGGTATAGGTATTGGTGCAGTTCTCACTCAAGAAGGTAAATCTATTGCATACTTTAGTGAAAAATTGAGTGGTGGTCCTTTGAATTATTCAACATGTGACAAAGAATTATATTCTCTTGTGAGAAGTCTTGAGGTATGGTCTCATTATCTCTTGCCTAAGGAATTTGTCATTCATATGACCATTATTCATTAAAGTATTTGCAAGGTCAAGGTAAAGTTTCAAAAAGACATCCAAAATGGATGGAATTTGTTGAATCTTTTCCTTACTTAATTAAGTTTAAAAAAGGTAAAGAAAATGTAGTGGCAGATGCATTGTCTAGAAGGTATGCTTTATTTAGCATGTCGAACAGTAAGGTTTTGGGATTTGAACAGATGAAGAACTTGTATGGTGAAGATAATGACTTTGGATCTGTTTACAAAGAATGTTTGTCTTAACCTGTTGACACTTATTGCATATTTGATGGATATCTCTTTAAAGCTAACAAGCTTTGTGTTCCTAGGGGTTCCATCCGAGAGCTACTTGTAAGGGAAGCACATGGAGGATGACTTATGGGACATTTTGGTCAGCTCAAGACCTTGGAGGCTCTCAAAGAGCATTTCTTTTGACCGAACATGAAGAAGGACGTGAACAAATTTTGTGCTCAATGTGTTACATGCAAATAGGCTAAGTCTAAACTTGAGCCTCACGGGTTGTATACTCCACTCCCTACTCCTTCTTTACCTTGGGTTGACATATCAATGGATTTTGTTACTGGTCTTCCTAGGACTCAAAATGGGCATGATGCAATTTTTGTAGTTGTTGACCGTTTTTCTAAAATGGCTGACTTTATTCTTTGTCATAAACGGATGATGCTACAAATGTTGCAAATATATTCTTTAAGGAGGTTGTTAAATATCATGGATTTCCTAGGACAATAGTAAGTTATATGGACACCAAATACCTAAGTCACTTATGGAAGACAAAATGGGATAAACTTGGTACTAAGCTATTGATTACAACAACTAGACAACCACAAACTTATGGGCAGACCTAGGTAGTTAATAGAACAATGATACAATTGCTTAGAACACTCCTTAGGAAGAATATGAAGCAGGGGGAAGAGTTTATTCCACATGTTGAATTTGCTTACAATAGGGCTTTTCATACTTCAACAACTCATAGCCCTTTTGAAATTGTTTACGGTTTCAACCCGTTGACTCAATGGACTTATTGCCTTCACCTCTTAATGATGCAGCTCATAAAGATGGAGCATTGAAAGCAAAACGAATGAAGGAGTTACATGAGAAGGTGAAAGAAAGGATCTCCAAACAGAATGAAGCATATGCAAGGATGGCAAATAAAGGTCGAAAACAAGTCACCTTCCTAGTGGTAAATATGGAGTACATGCAACGTTTAATGTTATGGATCTTTCCCTTTTGAAGGTACTATGGAAGATGAGATATCGAGGTCAGAATCTTTTGAAGAAGAGGGAGTGACGTGGAACAGGCCCAAGCCAAGCCCAAACATCAAGATGCGCTCATTGGCATTGGTGGACCTATGACAAGGAGCCGGACCAAGAAGGCTAAGGAAGCTCTCAACCTATTGATGCATAGTTTTGCAAAGTGTGAGGAGCAAAGTGAAGATATCCACAACGATGAAGGAAAAGTGCAAGCACTCCTCAATTTGGGCCAACCCAATTCTCAAATTGTGCAAACAATTTTCAACATTTCGGATTTGGCTCAACCAAAGGACAATTTGGCCCAAGTGCATGGTTCACGAATTTCTCAACTTTGTTGAGTTTCCAGTGACGCATTCAATGCACTTCAAAGGCTTCCAACCGTTCACTTCTCATCAAGGACGAACTTCAGCGGCCTTGAGGACTCAAGAGTCATGCGAATCATCCAGAAACCATTGGTGAAGAAGGAGTTACAAGCCTTGAAGCCCCTCCATCAAGAGCACTTAAATGAGGATCATTTACTCCTCATTTATTTGGCCAAAACTCATCTCTCATCTTCCAACTCGAATTTCCATCATTTTAATTCAGTTTTTAGATATATTTTGGCTAGATCTACCCCCTTAGCTAGCCTAGAATAAATTTAGAAATAATTGTTTTAAATTCTCAAATTTACATTTCCTTTTAATATCCATCATTAAGATTGGAGATGAAGGGACTTGTAAATTGATTTGGATGTCTATCTTCCTTGTCCTATAAAAGGAGGTCGAGGTGAGTTTGCAAGACACAATTCAATCATCAAATATATTTCACCTTTTTTCCTTGAAATTGAGAGTGATTCTCTTTTCAACCTATCTACCTTTTTCCACTCAATTCTTGTTGAGTTTTCTTGACAAGTCTACTAAGACCAATATTGTCTTCTCATTGGAAGAAGGAGGTGTTGGCCCCATCATCATTCCCCCTCAATTTTGGCAATGAAGGCTTTCTTTGTCTTGGACCATTTTTGGTATCAAGAAGCGGAGTCGCCAAAGGCATAACACCATCTTTGCATGGGCTAGGATCCGGGAGGAGTTGGCGGCCATATCCATTCGTTTCACAAGCTTCTACAAAGTTTTGTTTTTGTGCATTTCGGATCTGTCAATCTGTTGACATTTTAGCCTCATCAATCATACCTACCCCGTGTTGCTCCTTTGTTGGCTAGATATGCTCCTCGTGTTCCAGGATACGCTCCCGAAATCACATCAGTTTCAGGTTTCATACAAAGATAACGGGCGGAAACGAACAAGCTGCTAATCGGGGTGTTTGTGTTTTTGGGGATACGAATGAGTAAGATTATGTTGATTTTTATGGCTGGATCGATGAAATTCTCGTGCTTCGCTACAACAAATCAAAGCTGACCGTGTTCCGAGGAACGTGGTTTAACCCATATACCACGGTAACTACGGATAAGCACTCTGGGATTACAGATATAGAATACGCAGTCCGATGGAAGGTGTACGACCCTTTCATACTTGCAAGTCAGGCACAACAAGTTGTGTATATCGAGTACCCTTCGAAGCATCGAAATCTGAAAAAGCGATGGAACGTTTTCAAGATGAAGCCCCGACATTTCAAAGGTGATGTTGGACGACGAGATCTGAAAGATGTCGACCCTCTGCAGGAGCAACGAATTGAGGAAACAATAGGCGTGGTAGACGATGATGTGAGTATTTCATTGGTTGATCACGAGGCGGAGCCGGAACGGGTAATACTTGATAACATTATGATGGATGAGGATAATTAAACTTGTAGACTCCCTAAGTTTATAATAATTTTCCAGCCCAGTAGACATTTCTATGGACTTGTAACACTACGTATTTAATGCGAGCTGGGTAGGGGGCGATCCGCTACCCAGCCCGCTACTAAAGTATTGACGTTGATCTACCAAGGTACTAACGCTGATGTAACGAGGTATTGAAGTGACATATTGAAAATGTTGAAAATACTAAAGTAATACTAAAATACATTCCAAAATACTAAAATAAATTTCAAAATACAAAAATAGTTTTTCGAATATTTAAAAATTATGATAATTTGCAAATATTAACAAATTAAGATAATTTAAAAATATTAACAAAATATTTTTGCAAAGCTAATTTGCAAATATTTTTATGAATACCAACAAAAATAAATTAATTGGGTGCACATAAATATTAACAAAAATATTTGGTTCAAATACAACTATATATATTAACGAAAATAGCTGGTAACGCCCTCGTAACGCCTTATGGCGTTACCAGCCGTCACCATTTTGATTCTCGGGCATTAATCTGGTTCAAATTAAAACTGAATAAAGTAATGCCTTAGTAACGCCCTAGGGCGTTACCAGCTACCTAAAAGTAAAAACGCGTGTTCTCTTCCAGAACGCGAACCCGAAAGCCTCCCTGCCTCCCTCTCTCAACCTCCTATCTCTCGCCTCGCACCGCTGCCGCATCCGTCACGCCGGCTCCAGGTAAGCTCATTCCCTCCTGTTTTTTTTCATTTTCGGTTTCCATTTCAAGAGAAATGACGGGTTCTTCGGTTTTCCTTTCCAGAGTCACTCACCACCGCGCCCACAACCGTGCCGGCCGCCATACACCCTCTATTTCACGGAGCCTCTTATTGCAGGTAATGAATTAAGCGATTATTAGATAATTTCAGTGATTATTAGATAATTTCAATGATTATTAGATAATTTTAGTGATTATTAGATAATTATTAGATAATTTCAGTTATTACTTTATAATTTCAGTGATTATTAGATAATTATTAGATAATTTCAGTTATTACTTTGTAATTTCAGTGATTATTTTATGGATTGAAGTATGTATGAAATTTTTATAATTTCAGTGATTAATTAAAATATTTCAGTGACTACTTTTTAATTACAGTGATTATAATTTCATTGATTATTTAAATGAAATATGTATGAAATTTTTATGGAATTTCTAATAAATTAGGTGTATGAGAAATTTTATGAAACTTCTAATAATTTAGGTGTATGAGAAATTTTGTATGAATTGTTATGATTTTAGTAATTTTGTTGTTATGAAATTTATTTTGTTATGAAGTATTTACTAAATTGTTATGTCTTTTTTTGCTGTATGTCTGAAATTGTTATGAAATTTTGATGAATACAGCAGAAATTTTTGAAGAAGTATGTATTCAATTTTTAGTAATTTATGTCATTTATGGTGATTTTATGGTGATTTATGGTGATTTTTAGTAATTTTGAAGAACTTTTGAAATTATTGAATGAAATTGTAAACTTTTAAAACTTTCGGATGAAACTGTAAACTTTAAAAAGTTTTGGATGAAATTTCATACTTGTATTGACAAAACTTGTCGCAAGGATATGGCGGGTCCGAATGATAGTCACGGGTCCGGATGTGGTTCCACCGACGTAGTTTCGGATCCGGACGCTCCAGGGACGTGGTTACGGGGTCACGGTTATGGAGTCGGTGGTCACACAGCCGTGTTCAGGCGAGCATCACCTGCATCAGCCTTCTTCCTCACACCTATCGACTCGTAGGACACGGTCCAGGTCAGCATGACCGCGTGGAGATTGATAGGCCCATCGATGATGAGATGGCGCGACTGCTCCCGCCTCCACAGACGCTTGCTGATGGGAGGAGGATGATTCTTGCAGGCCAGTAAGTTGTTCATTTTATACGTTCAATTTCGGTCTTCCACATATCTATTTCTAATCGAATGAATATATGTAGCCTTGGCTCCAAGCTTCACGGGTCTACCAAGATGTGTAACGCGCTTTCCGAGACCGTTACTGCGGTGTCCCGGACAAGTACTCGACATTCACCGAAGCTGAGAAGAACGCGTGGCTCGCAAAATTTGCGGTAAAATATACAATTTTAACATATAGTTTTCTTTTAATTATTTATATACATTACTCACCTAAACTTTTCTTGTCACGGGAAAAATATGTTTGGTACCCGCCGTCAACCGTTACAGGTGACGTCAAGAGGACGTTGCACAACTTTTGGGCCAAGATGTACAGGGACGGAAGGGGAAGATCGTCCAGACTTACAAAGAAAAGTACCCTCTCAATGACGAAAATCCAGACTTCGATCACTGGCGGGAGCACAAACACCCTACCTTCCTCAAGCAAACTGGGATAAGTTCATCGACTCGCTCAACACTCCAGAGTTTATTGCGCAATGAGACGTAATGAAAAGAATGCGACAACATAGGCAGCTCGGAGGCCGCGGAGGAGGCACGGCTCGACGACGGTGCGTAACTTATACGAGGAGATGATCATCAAAGAGCGTTGAGAAGTCACCATCACTGACTTTCGGCATCGTTGGGACGGTCCGGACGCAACTACATTCGAGGTAACTATTTCAAAGTACTCGTCTCCTATTTTTTAGGGTTTATACACATTTTCTACTAATCGATGCGTTATTTGTTCATTAGGCCGAGTATATGAGGCGGGTTATGGAGAAGTACCCGAACATAAACGACGCGCCTCCTTTCGATGAGGATATCTTCAAGGTGGTTACGGGAGGGCCCAGAAAAGGCCGTTATGTTGGTGCTCCCCGCAGCTTGTCCACCAAGAGCATTTCCGCCCACTTCAGCCATCTCCGGTAATTAATTATATACTAAATCGAAACATTATAAAACCTTAATGTTACATTATAAAGTAATATACTTTTTCTCATATACTTTCAGCGAGAGCTTGCCGCTGAGGAGGAGCGCCGGGCGACTGCGGAGGCCCGACGCACTCGAGTAAGACGTCCTTGTGATCATGGAGCGTCGGGCCGAGTTCAAGATTTACGCCAACAACCTCCAGCGACATTATGAGTCAGCATTCAGCGTTCTCGGCCGACGCTTACGGGGCATCATGCGGCGGGACCAGTGCCTCGTGGTCTGATTCCGGGGATCATCATCATCCCCGCAAACCCGGGACTACAAGAGGCCTGTCAACTTCCTCAACTCAGTCCGATTTCCACAAAGAAGAACCGCCGCCGCACTGAGCCCTTTCGCCAATACAAGTCTCATCCGCGGTAATGATTACTACGAGCCTCGGATGCAACGTATCAAGACAATTTGGAGACAAACACGTACTTGAGAGAGAGTATCGAGCATTTTGACCCGTTGAACAATGGGTTTAACCAGAACAACCGAATCCGTCGAGCAACGACCGTCGAGAGTCGAATCCCTACGGGATAATTGGAATTTCCCGCCTCCGTAGGATCATGAATGTATTACTACTCTTTTTTGGATGTTTTTAAATGTTTTAATTGTGTTTCAAACATTTAATTAAAATATATTTATATTCAATTATCTTTTATTCCAAAATATCAATACAAATATTAATTAATGATTATTTATATTTACTTTATAATAAACATTTAACATTTAATAGATTAAATGTTAAAACATAAAAAAGGATATGGGATGGTAACGCCAAGTAGGGGGTGGGGCGCTACTGTGCTTGTCGGTAAGGCACTGCCGATATGGGATAGTAACGCCAAGTAGGGGGTGGGGCGCTACCAGGCCTGTCAGCTTGGCAGACCTGCTGTCAGGCCTGGTAACGCCAAGTAACGCACGGCCGTAAAGTAACGGCTCAAATCGTACCGCCCTAGTAACGTCCTCGTGCGTTACCGTTCGTAATGGGCTGGTAATTCATTTGGCGACCCTTTCCAGATACATAGTGGTTGTTTTTCTTAACAAAGAAGTTAGGACAGGAAGTGGTATTTTAGAATACCAGAGTACTCCCTCACTTGAAGTAGTTTTCTAGATTTATTTTAATGATCAGTGTTTGAATGCAAAATATAAAGGGCAGCCAGCAGAACATGAACCAACCATAAATACAATAAACGTTTTATGAAACAAAAGAACCTAAGACATACGATAAACAGAGAGGAAGTGATAGGTAGTTTCACAAGTTCAGCCGAAGAACACACAAAGTTTCAAAGTTTAGAAGATGTATCATGGAGGTAAAGCATAAGAGTAAGTTACTAAAATTAAAGATTTTAGCAAGAATTACCAAAGAACAACATTTGGCCGAACTAGTAACAACATGCCTCAAACGAGATCTAACCCAAACATGAAAGTATCTCTAACCTTAGAATCAACTATTGATCAAAGAAGGGAAAGTGCAATCATGCCAAGCTTATTTTTTAACAATAGCTTATACTTCAAGAAAAACAACCAATCGAGACTACCATTGTATAATGCTAACAATAAATAAATCACCTAACATAAAATCAAATGGATAACATCCAGTTTATTCATGGTTTCACTAATTACATCAACCAAGGATTTACTAAAGAATAATAAATATCAAGCAAAACAACCGCAAGACTTTTGGATAATGAAAACCAAGAACAAGCACAAAGTGCTTAACCAAGAGCTTAAGTTAAAGGAGTTAGATATGTCAAAAGAGATGGGTAGCGGCATGGGTTTACACAAGTTCAAAACAAGGAAAACGTATCTTTTCAAAATAAATAAATAAGCTTAAAACATAATTAGTGAAAGGAAAGGGCAGCAAGGTGACTCTACTTGTAACCGTGATTACCTAAGGCAGTCCACATGTTTTAACAAGTTCAGTCAATATGCTAACCAAGCTTCCGAGGTAACACAGCACTTTAATGATAAATAAGCAATGAAAATACATAATTAATATAAAAGGAGGAGTATATTTTTGGAATCAAAATAATCTTTCATAGCAACATTGAATTGACATGACTCAAATGTATCGTGATAATGGATTAAATTTATTCTATCAATCGAACCTTAATCCCAACTCGTTGGGGTCGGCTATATGAATCCCGAGTCTCCAATCGGTTTATCCAGAACCTAAGATTTCTCTCAACTAGACTTACCCATATAAGTTAGGTCTTCCCATACCTCATTTAAACTATCCTAAATCAAACCTAATGGTTTTACGACCGGTGAATCTAATTAATGGTCTTCTTCATACATGCTCAAACCATCTAAGTCGACCTTCACTAATTTTATCTTCAATTGATGCGACTCCCACTAAGCATTGAATGTTCTCATTTCGTATTCTATCCCTCAAGGTATGTCGACTCATCCATCGAAGCATTCGCATCTCCGCGACATTCATTTATGTTATATTTTGTGTTTTTGCTGCCCAACACTTCGTGTCATATAATATGGCTGGTCTGATAGCTGTTCTATAAAATATTCCTATCAACTACAGCGGGATATTTTTATCGAGTAACGCCCTAGTAGCACCTCTCCATTTTGCTCACCCTGCCTTTATCTGATGGTTGATATCTTCCTCAATATTTTCCTCCTTTTGGATAATAGAACCTAAGTATTTAAAAGAGTTGGATTTGGGGAGCTCTTGATCCTTTAGTGCAACTCTACCGGCTTCTCCACTCTCATGTCTGCTAAACTTACACTCCATATACTCTGTTTTAGCTAGTCCTTTAAATTCTAAAGCATTTCTCCATTTTTCTAATTTCCGATTCACCCTTTCTTTGGTTTCATTCACCAAGACTATGTCATATGCGAAAAGCATGCACCAAGGAATATCATCTTGGATGGACTTTATAAGTTGACCCATCACCAAAGTGAAGAGGTAAGGGCTTAGAGCCGAACCTTGGTGTAGACCAATGGTAATTGGGAACTCATCTGTAACCTCCCGGAGTTCTAACACAAGAAGTTGTTGTCATACATGTGTTGAATGACATTGATATACCTAATCGAGACATGTTTCTTCTCAAGCACCCATCATAAAACCGCCCTTGGGCCTCTATCATATGTCTTCTCCAAGTCATTGAAAACTATGTAGAGATCCCTATGTTGCCCTCTAAACTTTTCAGTCAACCTCCGTAGAGAGTATATGGTCTCCATAGTAGATCTCCCTACATAAAACCTAATTGATATATATGGGCCAGTCCGTATGGCTGTATTGCCAAACGCAAAAAGCCATATGGGCTACGCCACCGGAGCCAGCCTCATATTTACGGAGACCCCCTCCTACCAATAAGGGCGCCCGTATAAATCCGTTAGCCGCAAACGCTGTCGCCTCCCTCAAAACATCTGTTACACTAATTATGGCATCAAGCCAAAGGAGAGGGAGTAACTCCGCAATAACTCCACTGTTATTGCACCATTAATACACAGCCGTCCCAATTATGGACACATTTATGGAGATTCTCCAGCATTCAAGGCCCCGTAACGGGACCTGGCACCACCCTATAAATTGGGTGGTGCATGCCTCAAATAAGGTGATTACTACACACCCACACCTCTCTTCTCTGTCTGCACCTGAAAGTGTTCTTTGTCTTGCTCTTCTCAGGTACCAGAGCGGCCTTATCACAGCCACCGGAGCATCCCTGACAGCCGGAGATCACCCTTTGGCTATCAATTTGGTGCCGTCTGTGGGAAACAAAAAACATCCGTTTTTCTTTCCTATCAACTTTTTTCTCTCCTTCCTTACCCATTTTCATGGCGAAAACAAGGAGAACACACAACAGTGTGCACGTTGAGGATGCTGCTTCCAGCTCCTCCGATGTACCGCCACCACTCCTGTCGGTGGCGCAATGGGGCACAACAGCCCCACAACTCCTGGGTTGGTGGCAACCCCGCCGCTCCTCGCTGATGGCGCAGCGAGGCACAGCTGCCCCACAGCCGCAAGCGGCTCGCCTAACATACCTCGCCGGGTCTTCCACGACCCCCCAGCAGGTCATCATCGACCCCGCTCAGATAGCGCTCCTCCAGGCAAGCATGCTCAATGACATGAAAGCCTTTATGGTGCAAACCATCAAGGCGGAAATGCAGGCTGTTCGCATCCCGCCTCACAACGACCAGGACGAGCAGTCCCAAAATCAAAACCCATCTACTGGGAACCTTGACATCGACGACCTCCTCCGGTGAATCAACGTGGTTGAGGAGCAGGTCAAGACACCAAACCTGGTCCTCGATGACATCGAGGTCCTCCTGACGTAGCCCTTCACAAAAGACATCATCGCCGCCCAAGCGCCGGCTAGCTTTGAATGCCGGTCATCGAAAGCTACGATGCAACAACAGACCCGCCGACCATCTATGACGTTACATCTCCCAAATGGAGATGGCTCGCGCCTCCGACCCCATACTCTGCAAAGCTTTTAGCTCCACCCTAAAAGGGGCTGCATCAACGTGGTTTGGAACGTTACGAGGTCAGCATTTCAAACGCTTCAAGGACCTCGCCTCATCTTTCCTACGCCACTTCATGGGAGCTCGACCTCCCCAAGACTGTCCAAAGACTTGCTAAGAGTGAAACAAAGAAAGGGAGGAACCACTCCGTGACTACATCCGACGGTTTCAAAGGCGGAAGCAGTCCAAGTCCAGTGGTCTCTCCTCGGACATGCAGCTCCCGGCCATAACTCAAGGCCTTCGGCGTGAGTCAAGGCTCGCGTACAACATCAATGAAAACCTCACACAACGATGGGTGAGTTCATCGATCGGGCCACTCGATTCATGAACTCCGAGGAGATGAACAAGCCCTACAACAGGCCCCCACAAGCGACCGCAGCAAAAAGTTCGACAAGGGGCCTGTCTCATCGAGGTACCAACCCTCGAACATCTGTTCGAGGCCCTCCGATCACCACCCCGCACTTCGTGACACCCGCACGAACATCCCGCTAATGCCGGAGAAGCGTAACAAGGTTCCCAAGTGGCCTCAACCCATCTAGCATAAGAACACGAGGGGTTTGACAAGTCGCTCTACCACAAGGATCGTGGGCACGACACGGAGGCGTGCTTCCAACTCAGAAACCTCATTTCTGAGATGATTGAGCAGGGCAAGCTCAAGGAATTCTTGTCCGACTCCACCTCCCCTTGCAAGGATTTCCCCAAAACCCGCAAGAGGGACGACGACAATGACGCATCGAGAAAACGCGTCGCCGACACAACAGCCCTCGAAGGCAAAACTTGCCGCTACCACCACCGGCGGGCATCATTCACGTGCTCACTAAGTCGGAAGGCGCCTCCTCCAGAAAGCGCTATGCAAGGGAAATCTTGCAGATCGACCACCTCGAGGAGAACGTCATCTACCACCTAAACGGGACAAAGGTTGTAGTTCTACACTCCGACTCACTGCTTATCACAGCAAGGATCGCGGGTTACGACACCAACAGGGTCTACATCGACACTGGTGCAAACACCAGTGTCATTTTCAAGGACATGCTCGATAAACTCGGGATACACATGTCCGCTATATGAAGAAGCTCCAGCCCTACCTTTGGCATCGGCGGGGACATTGTCCCAACAATAGGGTCGTCAATCTACCCTCATGTTAATCGGGACACACAATTCGCACGGTTGATTGCCACTCCATTATGACGGAGTTCTTGGTGCTCAAGTCCCCTCCACGCATAACGCCATCGTTGGTCGACCAAGCCAGTCGAATTCCACATGAGGTGCGACATCCGCTCTCTCACGCCACATTCGCAACACCTCGTGGGGACGCCAACATCTACATCGACCAGCGAACTGCAAGGACAAACTACGTGGCCTCTTTGAGCTCAACGGTTGATCCACAAACCTCGAAGGAGGTCGAGGATCCCATGGACCCCAACGACAAACCACACCTCGATGACGCCACGTAAGAAATCGACGCTATCCCGGGCAAGAAGTTTAAGGTAGGAAAAACCTTAAACAAAAGGAGAAGATGGCCCTCATCCACCTCCTCGAGGCCAACCTCGACGTTTCGCCTGGAGCTTGAAGGACTGCCGGGCGCCGACCCCAGCGTCATCACACACAAACTTAATGTATTCCCGAATTCAAAACCGATTAAACAAAAGAAGAGGGGTATGGCTCCTCGAAAAGCAATTTGTAAAAGAGGAAGTTTCTAAACTCCTCGACGCTTAATAATAAAAGAAATTCAAGTACTCCGAGTGGCTTGCTAACATAGTTTTAGCCGACAAAACTAATGGTGACCTTCGTATGTGCGTCGATTTCACGGGCGTCAATAGGCACTGTCCAAAGGACCCCTATCCGTTACCGGTCATCGACCAACTCATGGATGCCACTTCCAAGTATAAATACCTATCGTTCATGGACGCTAAGAGTGGTTACCACCAAATCTACATGGATCCCGAGGACGCTTTCAAAATGGCATTCACAACGGGCGATGACGTATACTACTACGCTCAATGCCATTTGGGCTCAAAAACGCCGGAGCTACCTATCAGCGTTTAATGAATAAAGTTTTCGCCCACCAAATGGGCCGCAACTTGGAGGCATACGTCGACGATGTCATTGTGAGAAGCATGACATTCGATGACCACCTTCAAGACCTTGACGAGACTTTCAAGTCGTTCCGGCGATACAACATGAGGCTCAACCCAGCCAAGTGTTCCTTCTTCATTGGAGCCGGGAAATTCCTGGGCTACATGATCTCCGAAAGGGGAATCGACGCCAACCTTAAGAAAATATCAGCCATCACGGATATGGCGCCACCAAGGAACATTAAGGAAATCCAACAACTTACAGGAAGAATTGTTTCCTTGGGCGATTCATTTCCAAACTGGGAGACAAGTGCAAGCCGTTCTTTGAACAGCCTTCGCATGAAAAAGGCATTCACCTAGACGCCGGAATGCTTAGAAGCATTCGACCAAATAAAGAAGCACCACTTTGATTTGCCAACACAGAAGTGCCCGAAACAAGGGTACGAACACGTCATCTACCTATCCACTTCGAACAGCACTGCCTCTTTCTGCTCAGAAGGAGGAGGGCCCGCAAAGTGGCCCGCTTATTACACAAGTCACACGCTACGAGGGACCGAGGTTAACTACCCTCCCCTTCAAAAAACGATCTACGCTTTGATCGTGGCTGCCAGGAAATTACGAGCATATTTCCAAGCCCACACGATCATCGTCAGAACGGATCTACCAATCAGGGACATCCTAAACAGACCAGAACATAGTGGTCATTTAGCCCGTTGGTGCATCGAGCTCGGGGAATACGACATCAAGTTCGAGCCTCGACGAGCCATAAAGGCACAAGCTTTGGCAGACTTCATGGCCGAGCTCTCCATCTATCCCCTCGAACATGGTCCTTCGAGGGAACCACCAGCAGAGTTGGAGCCTCCCGAGTGGGACATGTTCGTGGATGGTTCATCCAAAGGCCGATCGTCTGTGAGGGGGCGTTCATATAAAGGGCCCACACGGTATGAAAGCCAACTTACGAGTGGCTATCCAGCTTTCTGTCACAAACAACGTGGCGTAATACGAGGCCCTCGTATCGGGTCTCAAACCGCCCGAAAGCTGGCTTGCGGCTCGATCGTCCACGGTGATTCACAGCTCGTAGTAAGCCAGGTTACGGGGACAAACGAGTGCAAGGACCCCACTCTATCGAGGTACCTGAGGCTCGTCAAAAGCCTACAGGGGCAATTCGAACAGCTGAATATCAATAAGATCCCAAGGGATCAAAACACTATGGCTGACAAGTTGTCTAAGGGAAGGACGGATGCAATCCTCGAAACCTTAGCACAGCCTTCGATAAATACAATTCATGCGATCGATGCCAATGCAGCAGCTTGACTGAGGCACCCAATCCTTCAAGATCTCCAAACCGGCGCAATCGAGGGCCCACCAACGTTACAAAAGAAAATAAAGATGCAGTCATCCCGCCATATCATCATAGATGGTACATTATGGCGTAAAGGGTATTCTGCTCCTTCGCAACGGTGTATCGGCTCCGATGACTCCAAGTTCATCCCGAACGAAGTTCACTCCGGAGTTTGCGGAGCACACATTAGCTTCGATGCGCTTGCGCACAAATGCTTGCGCCTCGGTTATTATTGGCCAACATTGAGGAAAGACGTGCATGATTTGGTGCGTACGTGCCATAAATGCCAGCTCAACTCCCGCGTCCAGCGGCAGCCTCCAAACGAAGCGGTTACGGAGACGTATCCTATACCCTTCGCGCTGTGGGGCCTCGATCTCATAGGGCCAATGCCTAAGGCCAAGGGGCAGTTCAAATTCTGTATAGTGGCTGTCGACTACTTCACTAAGTGGGTCGAGGTCCGGCCACTCAAGAAAATAACGACTGCCAAAGTCATACACTTCCTCTGACATGACCTCGTGACGCGATACGGCACACCAAAGGCCATAGTCACAAACAATGAGACTCAATTCTCGAGCAAAAAGCTTAAGGATTGGGCCATTATGATGAATATACAAATGCTCTACGCCCCTGTGGCACACCCACACCAAATGGCCAGGTAGAAGTCACAAATCGCACAATCAAAGAAGGCCTGAAAAAGCGCCTCGATGACGCCAAAGGGAAATGGGTCGAGGAGCTACCCAAAGGTCCTCTAGGACTACCGAACAACTACGCGAGGACCTACAGGGAAACTCCTTTCTCCCCGGTCTACGGCGTCGACGCCTTGCTCCCAATCAAGTCTCTATACCAACAATCAGAACACTATATTACGACGCCCTCATAATGAGAGCGGGCTTCGGGCACGTCTGGACCTCGTAGAAGAACTACGCGAGGGTGCCAGACTTAGGCTTATGGCCTTACGACAAAGAGCAAACCTCGACCACAACGCTAAAGTTCGGGCAAAACAGATCTACGTGGGTGGTATGGTCTTGCTAAGAGCAGAGTTGTCAGGCCGTAACCCTGGCCATGGAGCCCTTCGTTCCAGATGGGCAGGACCCTACATTGTACATAGTAAAGAAAGAGGCGGTGTCTACAAACTAAAAGACCACCAGGCAAAAGGCTAAAAATGACTACCACGTCGACAACTTGAGGCCTTATTATGTCTAAGTTGTACACTTTCCTTTAAATCAATTGGAAAAGATATTCAAACTCTTTGCGTTGTACAATCAATATTGGTACATCGAATAAAAGGTAATATTCAAAGTCTTCGCATTATGCAAGCAATATTGACACACAGTCAACTATACGAAGAAGGTCCACTACTTTATAAAGTAAGGACAAAAATTAATTACAAGGTATAACCCCAAGGAATTGAACATTTAAAGTTCTTCAGGACTTCAATATTCGAGCAATACACATCGAGTAAAGGCAGTCAATTCTACGAAGAATTACACGTTTTGTCTTAAAGAAGTTTGCCTCCAAACAAATACGAAGTCTACGCGTTGTGCAAACAGATTCATACGACAACTAAAAAGGCAATAAATGCTACAAAGTTGTTCACTGCTTTATAAAATAAGAGCAAAAATTAATTACAAGTCAAAACCCCAAAATTACTTGGGGCATCATCATTTGGGGGTACAACAGGGGCATCTTCTACATGCCCTGGCAGAATATCATAAGGATATTCCACCCCTAACTTCTTCCCCGTCCTACCCCACTCGAACAATGCCGCCTCGGTTGGCTCATGAACCTTGGTCGCATCGAGGGATCCACTGTGCCTTCTCAAGCATGGCCTCCACTTGGTGGCGGCAGCGTAGAAACCCTTCAGCGTAGCGGACCCTCCATGGCCTGCACATCGACCAGTTTTTCGGTCGAAGCTCAAGACCTTACCCATTCGAGCAGCCCTCTCGTAATAGGCTTCACAAAAACAGGTGGCTGAACACTTTCACCCCGTACAGCTTAAGACCAATTTGGTCTTCCAGCTGTACGAAGGCTCTAAGGTCAGCCACACTAGAGCCCACCACCTCATTAAGGGTTGTGGTGCATTCTTCAACCTGGGCCGCCGCCTTTGAGGCCTGCTCTTCGGCCTTCGCAATCTTCAGGGACAGCTCTTCGATGAGCTTGTCTTTCTCCTCCACCTTCTCCTCCATCCCTCGGTACGCCTCGAGCACCTGCTCCATCTCCACTGAGAGGCTTCTGTTAGCATGGTAATCGGAGAGGAAGAGGGCCTCAAACTTCTTCCCATCAGCGTTGGCTGCTTTCAGCCTTTGCCCCAAGGCACTCATGGCCGAATGAAGGGCGGCCTCCTCCATCTTCGAGGACGACACCTCGGTCCTCAGAGAGGACACCTCAGCCTCCCTCTCAGCCAAGGCCTTCTTTAGGCTCTCCACTCCCTTGGAGTCTTTGGCCTTGGCTTCGAGGCTTCGCACGTGGGCCTGGAGCTCCTCGATTTTGGCCACTGTGCCGTGAGCCGATACAACCTCCTGCAAGTTAAAAACGCAAAACGTATAAACAGGAGTACACTGACAAGGACAATAAATAATACAAAGGGTGTCGACGATTCTGACTTACTCGAGTAATGCCCTGGCAGATGTCCTTCGCAATGTCCAGGGGCTCCGAGGAAGTGTGCTTCAGAAAGTGCCTGTCGCGGGGAAGTAAAAGTCACTCAGCAACTTTCAGTCTCACCTCCCGATCCCCGAGGAGCACTGACTCGTCATGAGTCACCCTCATCACGGGGTCCCAGGCCTCCCTCAGGGCCAGACCCTTGCGCTCAAAGAACTTCGCCCGCAGCTCCCGCTGGTAGTCCTCGAGCAGCTGGGGCTCGTAAACAGGGTCTAACCCCCTAAGGCTCTTCGGAACCCTCGAAGGCCTCTTCACAGCCGCTCGAGGAGCCACAACAGCCCTTCGAGCATCTGCCAAGAGCCCCACAGGCTCCCTAAGGCCTCGGACAGGGCTAGAGGACTGCTCCTCAAGGGCCGGTGCCTTCCCTTTGTCCATCGCGGGGCTAGGACTGCTGTCCGAGGACACCTCCAAGCCCTCTGTCACTGCAAAATAAAAAGGGAGGATAAGAGTGCAAATTTATAAGAAAAAACCTAGAGGGGAATTGAGAAATACCTTCCACTCGGGGTCGTTTCCTACGGAGGTTGAGGTCCTCGGACTCCTCGGAGCTCTCCTCAATGATCAGGGGAGCAACCACATTAACAGGTTGCGCCTTTGTCACCAAGGCCTCCTGGCCTCGGGCCTCTCCACCCTTCGAGGACTCTACAGATGGCCCCTCGATCGCCCCTTGAACGGGCTCTACAGGGAGCTCCTCGTCCATCTTCTTCTTGAGGGCTTCCCTCAAGTCTTGCTTCTTGGCAAAGAGGGCGCTGGGGTGCGACATCTTAGCTGTAACAAAGCATGAGATCAAGTTAAAACAGCATTCAAAATGCGCAATCACAGAAACACAAAAACGAAAAGGAGTAAAAAACAGACAATGGGGGTTGCTGAAAGCGCCTTCGAAGCGTTCAATAAGGTCCCCGTCCAGGCCCTCAACCCAGTTTTGCAGGTTGTCCACGTGGCTTGGAAGACGGTGGGCCCTGCTAATCTCTACTCTCCGCAGGACCACGCCCGTCAGGCTGGAGATAGTGAACGGAAACCCACCGTTACACTCCTCGATCCTCTCCACCGACCGGACCCATTCACACAGTGGCATCGAGGGCCTTCTTCCCTCGCTCCCGCCCACAAAGGGGCTTCATAGACACCCTTGCGTCCTTCTCCTTTATGAAGTACGCAGGGAACCCCAGCCTATCCTCCTTCAGGATGAAGAAGAAATTGCTTTTCCAGCTCCCCACGAGCCGGTGGTCTCAGCCAAGACTCCGATCTTCACCATTTTGTTGCCCACCTTCACCTCCTCGGGGGTCAGTTGGTAGAAGGGGTGCCCCACCGGCCTCTTTAGGGTGTAAAACTGCAGAAACGTCTCCAGCAGCACCATCGTCTTTACCAGATGACAGGCCACCACGAACGCGTTTACGGTGGTAAACACATTCGGGGCCAGTTGCCCAGGGCAAACACCCCACCCCTCGCATAATTGCAGCAACAGGGAGCAAAGGGGGAGCCTCAGTCCAGCTTTCAGCTGGGCCTCGTAGACCACCATGGTCTGTTCCCTCAAGGCACCATCGTTTAGCTCCATCCCCGCCTTTCTCAGTACGTCCGCCGGCGAAAGCCCGCAAACTACTCTGGAGTAAACGTGGTGGTTCCGGCAAATGTCGGCCATTTTCTTCTCCGAAAGTGCCGTTCGGGGCCACAACTCCCCGACGTCAGGGCCCACGCCAGCTTTGCTTGGATTCTTGGGAGCCATCTACAGAAAGCAGCCACGAATTGAAAAAATTAAACCCTAGACCCAAGAACCCAGGCGGTGGCGCGGCGAACACACACTCGCGACACGGTCGCGATTTAAAAGAAGAAATAGAAGGGTGGTACTTACAGATTTGTATGCCGGTGTTGAAAACGGAACACCCAACGGTTGGATTCTTCGATTCGCCAAAAATTTCTTCGTAATCGCCGAAAATGGAAGCTAGAGCGAAAGAGGAAACTGAATCGAAAAAGCAAACAAAGCGAGAATTCGGGAAAACTGACTCCTCAAATGGGTTGGCGTATAAGTAGAGGCCGATGGGAGTTGAAACGACTTCCCCCATAATTACAAACGACACAAAAAACGCAATTTCAAAAAGTGCTGCGCAACCGCCATAAACGATATTGGGCCAAACTCCTGGGCCCTTCCACATCTACAGCCCAAAACGGCACAATGCCATGGGCCAGGCCTGGACAGCTGAAAACAAGCTTGTTCTTCAAAGATTTAATGCCTTCTATTCGAAAAGAAGGGGAAATCTCAAAAATCACTCTCGACCACGGTACTTCCATCCAAGGCGGAGCACAGGGGCCCAGCCCATCCTCCGCTGTGGGGGGAGGACATACTGATATATATGGGCCAGTCCGTATGGCTGTATTGCCAAACGCAAACACCATATGGGCTACGCCCACCGGAGCCAGCCTCGTATTTACGGAGACCCCCTCCTACCAATAAGGGCGCTCCATATAAATCCGTT
Source organism: Stellera chamaejasme (assembly GCA_024586325.1). NCBI lineage: Eukaryota > Viridiplantae > Streptophyta > Magnoliopsida > Malvales > Thymelaeaceae > Stellera > Stellera chamaejasme. The sequence goes on from CM044979.1 coordinate 23,056,054, forward strand.
AGCCGCAAACGCTTGCTGCCTCCCTCAAAACAACTGTTACACTAATTATGGCATCAAGCCAAAGGAGAGGGAGTAACTCCGCAATAACTCCACTGTTATTACACCATTAATACACAGCTGTCCCAATTATGGACACATTTATGGAGATTCTCCAGCATTCAAGGCCCCATAACGGGACCTGGCACCACCCTATAAATTGGGTGGTGCCTGCCTCAAATAAGGTGATTACTACACACCCACACCTCTCTTCTCTGTCTGCACCTGAAAGTGTCATTTGTCTTACTCTTCTCAGGTACCGGAGCTACCTTGTCACGATCACGAGCATCCTTGACAGTAGGAGATCACCCTTTGGCTATCACTAATTGATTCTCTGTAACCTCTCGTATCACATCTCAATATGTACTCAACCACCTCTCTCATAGCTTCAAAGTGTGACTCATCAGTTTGATACCCTATGACATAAAATTTTAATTCAACTTTAAAGATTTCCACTCCGGCATGGGTTGGTGAAAAACATAGTAAAAATTACAATGCTTTCCATTCAACTAAAAATACATTATTATCGATCATTATAAATATTGCTTTATGGATAAATTTTCTATGCAACGGCGGTGTAAGAGTTTTTTCCACCATCACCAATGGTGGATCCAGGATTTTTATAAAGGAAGGTCCATTTTTAAAATATTTTAAGTTGAAGCGGTCGTTAAAGTTAGAATTTTGGCTTTTAGTTTCCTTATTTTACCCTTTCTTTATAGTGTACAAATGCCAAAATAAATTGAGAAACATAAATTGAGAAACAAATGCCAAAATAAATTAACTATAAGAATGAATTGTTCAAGAAAACAAAAATCAAATAGTTAGAAATTTAAAGAGAAAAACATAATTGGAAAATAAATACCAACCTAGCTAGACGATTCAAGTTTTTCTTCTAATCCATAGAAATATGTGTCATGCATTTTCACATTTAAGGTATTACAACCATTTCTCAAATCAATCAATTGACATGCAGACGCATTTATAAAGTTCTTAGAAAGAGACCGTTTTGCATAAGTCTTTTCTCATTTATTGTTGGTATACAAAACATGGCATATGGGTCAAGATATGCATCATCTATAATAATAAACTCTTCTAAGTCTAAGCTATCTTGGCAAAGCACATCAAGTGTAGGAAGGGATTCATGCATAAGTGAAAGCTCATCATCAAAAATTGTATCATCATCAGCATTTAAAGCCTCACTCACATCAACAATTAAAACATCACTCCTCATCAAGTCATCGGATTTAATCAAACAATTAGACTGGGAAAAAAATTACCATCCCTCAAAAGTGCAATTGAGGGTTCCGACGCTTCTTCTTTCATGGCTCTGATTCATTTTCAATGCATGTCACCTCTTTCCCGAATCCGTTATGTCATATTTACCAAGATTATCCAACCTCTCACAATTTTCAATTATCCGGTCATATATTTCTTGAAACTTTGCAGCTATTCGTCTCCAATTTTACTTGATTCCCTCACTTAACTCAATCAATGTACTTTTGTCAAACAATTCTTTCAATTGAATGATGTTTTCTTTGAACAACTACTTTACGGATCGATTTTCCGACTTCCAAAGAAACTACCGTCGGACAATTGATAATCTTTGACCCAAGACTTCATTATGATCTGTTTGCTTCAACAAACGTTGGATCTCATCTTCCACTTAGTCTTCCATTTTTTCCTGTTTTTCCAAAAAAATCACTAATAAAAATTAGTATATACAATATAAATCAAACACAAATAGCAAGAAAAGTAACAAGTCTTCGGCAACGGCGCCGAAAACTTGATTGAGACACCGCAAGTGTACGGTTGTCAAACAAGTAGTAATGTGGTGAGTACCGGTCTAATCCATTGGGACTTGTGATTCTAGAAATTTGTGATGAATTACTAACTAAAGAAGGTAAAATGATTTATTTTGAGAGAATTACTTAACTAAGTAGAACTGTAAGAGATAACAATTAAGTACTAAATCTACCTACTAGGATTATTGATTCACTTAAACTTCAGGTTTGACAATTTAAAATTATCCACAATTATTTTTCTCAACTTGTAATTCGATGTATCAATTCTAGATGTCCTCTATCGAGCGTTCAATCTAGCTAGGTGATTAAAGCACAACCATCACTCTACTCTAATTGTTTAAGGATCTATCTCTTTTCTAAACCCGTGACAAGTCATCGCTCTATAACGGTATCTAGCTTAATTACCCCGTGAACTAGTAATATTTTTCTCTATCGAACAAAAGTATACCATAAATATTCTAAGGTCAAAAGAATTATGCGTAAACTATCCAAGTAATTAAACAAGTATTACGGAATAATAATATGTAGAACTAAAATATAAAAATCTAGGTTGAAGTTTCACAATAAATGCTAAGAGATAATAAACTAGCTACTAAATATAATTAAAAGATGAGTAGAAGAAAACTAATATTGCCGTCGATGCGGCCTTGCTCCGTGCGTTGTCCTCCTCGGCGGAATGCTTCATGTGCGAATCCCTCTCAATTGTGCGAGACTGCCAATTGTCAAGCCATTTAATTGGCTTTTATAGATCCAAGACTATTTCGGACTACAGAGGTCAGAGGCCTTCACGTTTTTCAGCCTAAACCTTTCCTTCGCTTCATTAATATGTGGTGGGCCCCACCACAATTAACTACATCAGTGGCCTTTTTGCAGAGTGATGTTATTTATCAATTAGTTGGAAAAACCACTAACTAATTTTAATACTATCTAACTAATTTAACTAACTAACTAACAATTTTAAAGACTAAAATACTCTTCTAATTAGGTATTTACACACATAACACAGCTAGTGGTTTTTCCAATTAGTTGGTAAATAACATCTCTCTTTTTGCATCCTTGCATCCTTACTCCTCCATGTTTTTTAGCATCTGTCACTCTAGCCGTCAACTGTTGTTACTCTTTGAAAATTGGTCCTTTTTATCTCGTTCTCATCCTCCAAGTATCTCCGGAACATATTCCTACAAAAATCCTTGCGCAACTAATAAGAACATAGCAATTTACCTCAATTAAAGCATATATTTAGGGTCATAATATATAACATTATTTGCACTTATCAAATACCCTCAAACTCAAACAATTGCTAGTCCCTAGTAATTCTACCTATATGCAATCCTAGAACTAAGTAAAAAAGCAAGCAAACTATCAATGCCCGCTCAAGTCAAAACATCATTCGAACCACACATCTCTAAACATATAAATGATAATACAGGTTTTAAGAAGTTTTTGCTCAAATCAATAAACAAAGGGTTACTCCCTAAGTGTTTACTTTCTCTGAAGTGGGTATGCACATGTGTATAATGATCTTACCAACCATCTTCAATCCATAGGCTTGCAAGGGAACCAAAACTTCTATACTCATTGTTCACAAAGGAAAAGGTTGTATGTCTTACCAGTAGGAGGGTCTTTCATTTTGGTTGTAATGAGGCCTGGCTTTGTGAGGGAGGATGTCGGTTGCAAGTTTTATTTAGGTGAAGCATAAATGAAACTACTTGAGTTTACAAGTTATTGGGCACTAAAGATATACTCCCTCCGTCCGCAAAAAAAAAAAAACAACCATTTGTTTTGATTTCACAATATTTAATCTACGATTTTTTTCAGAATGTTTAGACACTAAAAATTAAATATTTCATTTGTATCATAATCTGAAATATAAATTTTCTAAATATATTTTTCTGAATTTTCTAAAACTATTTGTCTTTGTTAAAATTTGAGTCAAATAGTAAACTTTGAAACACTAAAGTCAAATGGTTGAATTTTTTTGCAGACGGAGGGAGTACAATAAACACATATGATCCACACCAATATTTGCCTCGTTTGCAAGCTTCACATTTTTTTCACATAATTGAACTTTTTCAACCCTTGAGACAATTATGTCATAAACAATAACAAGTGCCTCTTTGTCTTGATTCCATACTTTTTTCCTTTTTTCACAACTTTGGCACATACTTTTCTTTTTCATAATTTTCACTTTACCACTCACATAGCACAACAATGCATAACACCCTCAAACTTAGAGTTTGAACACACCAAAAATATTTCATACCTATGCCCAGAATAAAATACTCAAGAAGTTTCATGTACGGAAAGATAATATAAGAGAACAGATATGGTTCAAAACGTGGGTTATCAATGAATTCAGCTTTAAGTTTCAAAGGGGTTTTCTATTGGAAATTACATACAGATCGGCTATTTAGATAGAATGCTCGTCCTAATTTGCCACCATCTTCCCGATTCAACACACAACATATGTAGATTTATAACAGCTTTCAAGCAAGCAAGTTCTAACTCGATACTTAGTAAGATACGGTTATGAAGAATAATTCACACAATTCATGCATAACCAAGCTCAAATTTTCATAGGTGGAATCTCCATTTAAAGCTTTGAACACAATTTCCTACCACCTATATGATCATAAACATGTAAATCAACGGAGGTTCCAAATTATCACCCGACTTACTGGAGCATTGGGGTCCCTAAAATGCAACCTATTCACTATATGCAACTAGATTTTTTTCTCTTTTGTTTTCAAGTTTTTTTAGTTTTTTCATGAAAATATGCAAGGAAAGCTAAACTAAATCCAAAAGAAAACTCAGGCAATCATCCCACCGCAATGAACCAACAATCTCCATGTAATCATGCGATATACAATCCCCCAAAACCCAAAGTCAACCATGTCCTCATGGGAAGTGAGACAAAAAAATTATAGGAAGGAATCGAACAGTAGTCATACCCGAGGGAGCAAGTTAGGTCTTCGTCATCCACTTTGGGGTCGGGAAGTGGAAGATCCGACATCAGTATAAGAATCCTTGCGCATCACTACTAGGTAGTAAAGGTACAAGTCGGTTGACATTGAAATTGGAGGGACCAACTTGGACCACCAAACACTATGTCTTTGGAGAAATTTGGGAAGTCGGTCGACATCATTCGGGATGAACCAACATTGGACCGCCAAACGCACTCTCTTTAGAGGAATATGGGAAGTCATCGACATCACTGGGATGAGCCAACATTGGACCGCTATCAATTTTCAAAATTAACAACATCGAATGTCGATCGATATGATGGACCACCATGATAATACTAAAAAAATTAAATATCTATTACTAATTAGCTTGGTTTAACTTCGTTAGCTCGACAGTTCCATCAAGAGGACTCAACCGAGTCCCGAAAGATGTTTCCATGTAAAATCGCACCACCGACCATTGAAATGCTCCAACATCAACTTTTTCATATGATCAAACTTTAATACTCTATACCTGAAAAACTCATGAGGCCTTTTCTCTATAGCCATTTTAGTAATCTTCAGGATAAGGCTACCATAATTAAAGATTTTATAAAACAAAACCAATAAATGGATTCCTTCCAACTCAAACAACCAACCTCTAAACCTAGAACAACGAAGCAATGGAACATGCTTCAAGTTTGTTTGATACCTTAAATTCTTGACATGCATCAAATATGGATCACACAAGTCATGAGTAGCAAGTTTCCTATCATGCATATTTTTCCCGGGATGTAAAATCAAAGAGTTATTGTAAGAACGAGGATCAAATTCCAACCTAGATCATTCAAGTTTTTCTTCTAATCCATAGAAATATGTGTCATGCATTTTCACATTTAAGGTATTACAACCATTTCTCAAATCAATCAATTGACATGCAGACGCATTCATCAAGTTCTTAGAAAGCCTCATCACACATGATTAAAAAGAGCATTTTGCGAAGACTTTTCGATTTCTTGTTGGCATACAAAACATGGCATAGGGGTCAAGATATGCATAATGAGTGATAATAGACTCTTCTAACTCTAAGCTATTTTGCCAAAGTACATCAAGTGTAGGAAGGGGTTCAAGCAAGGAAGGGGTTCAAGCATCGGTGCAGTGTTGACACCCAATTTTGTCCGGACTAGTAATTTAGGTTTTTTGGTATTATTTAGTATTTTTATTTCATGTGATTTATGTCGTTATTTTATGTAATCTTTGTCATTCTTGTGTATTTTCGGTGATCTTCGTCATTCTCATTATTTTATCTACTTTTTGTCCACTTATGTTATTTTATGTGATTTGTTTTGTCATTTCCTTTTTTCATGTGTTTTTGTCATTTTCATTATTTATCCTCGTCTTTTTTGTTATTTTATGTGATTTTTGTCATTTTCACTATTTTACGTAGTTTTTGTCATTTCCTTGTAGGTTTTTTTCTATTTCTTTTGTCTTTTATTATTTTTTGTGTTTTTGTCATTTTCATGATTTTTATGTGCTTTATCATTTTATTTGGTTTAATTTAGAATTAAAATGTGTTTATTTTATTTTTTAATTAATAAAAAAAAGAGAGAGAAAACTAAAAAAACAAGAAAAGAAAAAGAATGAAACTTACAAAGAAGACGAGCTTGGTCTTTCCTCCTCCGCCGCAACCTCGCAACCTTTGCCCCTCACCCGTCCATCAAGCTTCAATTCAGACTCCATCATCATGAATCAAAGCTCTTGTCAATCAAAGATTTTGAATATAAATTGAGCAATTTTCGTGAAGAAAAGAGGAGATCGAAAAGAAAACACGCATGAAATCGTTCATCGCCGAATTCGTCCTCCACCCTCCACTTGGCGCTCCGGTAACTTTCGCCATCCACCACCACATCCATCATCACCACCAGCCTCCCAGCAACACGTAGCCACCCTATGTACCGCCGGAGAGCGCCAGAGGCAGGAGAATCGAAGGAAAGGAGCTCGCCGACCTCCACCTCCCACTTCCCTCTCCAGCCACTTTTGCTTCAAACAACCACCACCAGTAGCTTTGTCACGACGAGAGGAAGCCAGAACACCATCCCACGTTGCCGGAAATGCTCGATGAGGAGCAATCGATGAAAAACCGTCCCAACAGCTTTCATGTTTAACAGCCTCGATCCGACGCTCCGGCCATCTCGCCGCCGAAAACTGCCGAAACCACCCTCCGGTCGCCGACGCATCTCCCGACCGGGTCCGCCGCCGGAAGTCAAGCGCGGCCGCCACCCACTCCACCGCTGGTTCGTGCGAAGGTTGAAGAAGCAGGAGAGTCTCGACTTCAGTTTTTTTGGGAAAATTACAACCCCAGTCCCTGCCCCTTTACTTTCTCCATACTTTTACTTAAACCCCTTTATTTATCAATAGTTTCACCTAAGTCACTGTTTCAAGTCAAAACCCAACTTTGGGCACTAGGCCTAAACCCTTTGTGTTTTAGTTAATATTTTTTGTTATTATGTTAATCTAAATTATTTTATTGTTATTTTCAAGATATTTTGAGTTTTATTAACCATGAAAATTACTAAGAATCATTTTCTTTTATTTTTTTAGTGTGGTTATTTGTCTTTTTTCTTTATATCTTAAAATCAAGCAAATTTCTAAAAACACCCGTGGTACCAATTTTGGGCGTACGAAAATTAACCATTTTTGTACGTAACTGACAAACGATTCCAGATCTCTCGTAGACCATTTTCAGGTTTCCAATCGACCTAGGAAAAAGATTGGTGGCGACTCCATGACGAAAACCACGTCGCTACGGATGGCGACTCCATTTGGGAATTGTCTAGCCATATAAAGGGTTTGTGTATAATTATTTGTTTGATTGTACTTTTCTGTGATGTGTTTCCATTGTACATATTGTAACACACACACACAACATACATGTTACATTCATGTCATTGAGCTTCCTACCCGAGCTCTAAACAAAACAAGATCTTTCTAAGCGGAATACGGTGTTGTTGTACTTGTGAGACGTTATTCTCCAAGCCTTCACCGTTTCCTAGTAGGGAAGTTGTTCTAGTCCCGTGGGATTAATATTCCCCACATGCACTCACGAAAACCTACGAACCAGTTAATCCATTCCTTGCATGTCCCTCGTGGGTAAGGATTGGGCCGTCGTTATTCAACGATGGGTTCGGGAACCACCCGAACCTCTTTGAAAAACCGTTCCTTGCATATAGTTGACCTTATATCGAAGCCATTAGAACAAACCTTAGGCTTCCCCGGTACGATCACGGGTACGCTTGACGCGAATCCACGCGATCGTCGGAAGCGCCGGATCTAGCTTGGAGGAGTCGAAGAATAGGGAAGGGAAAAATTCGGCCACAGACACCTCCCAACTACGAGGTTGGGCAATATTTGTGAAAATGCCTAGGGAGTATGGAAGATCTAGCACCTCTCAACTACGAGATTGAGCAATACTAGATATTAAACTTGATGATAAACAATCAAGGGGGATGGCGGAATATAGCAAGGGGGTGAGAACCGAAGCCTAAGGAATTGTCCTTCTTAAGCTTTAAACATGTTCTGCCTTATTCTAGGAGTCTGTTGTTCCTTTTATGAGGAAGGAGGAAACAGACTCTTACATGTGTGCATGCATGCCATAAAGCGTACAGTGCTTTTGCATGCATGCCATCTAAAAAGGTAAAAGCTAAAGTAGATAATTGTGCTCCCGAGTGTCAGCGTGAAAGGAGGGAGTGTTCCAGATGGGATGGGAGTGGTTGGAAGTGGTCGGCCGAATTATTGAGCACAGGTGGCTTCGCTTCTGGGCTTCGCCCGAACTGGAAGGCCTCCTCGCCTTCGCTTGGAAGCTTCGCGGAGATGGCTTCGCCAAAAGGCCTCGCCTTCTCCTGGAGGCTTCGCGAAGAAGGCTTCGCCTTCGCTTGGAGACTTCGCATGAAGGAAGCCCAGCCTTAGCGCCTAAACTGGAAGTCCTCGTGCTGAAGGCTTTGCCCTCGCCGGGAGGCTTCGCAGAGATGGCTTCGCCCAGGGGCTTCGCCTTTGCCAGGAAGCTTCGCCTGGAGGTCTTGCCTTCACCTTGAAGACTTCTCGTTGGAGATTCTTACTTGAGGGCTTCGCCTTGAGGCTTCTCAGAAATGGCTTCGCTTGGGGGCTTCGCCATCACCGAGATGCCTTTGTATAAGAAGCCTAGCCCTCGCCTTGAGGCTACGCTGGGACGGCTTCGCCAAAGGGCCTCGCCATCGCCTGGGTGCCTTCGCATGATGAAGTCCAGCCTTTGCCTTGAGGCTCCGCAGGAATGGCTTCGCCTGGGGCTTCGCCATTGCTCGGATGCCTTCGCTTGAAGAAGCCTTGCCTTCGCCTTGAGGCCTCTTGTGGAGTCCTCGCGTAGAGGCGTTGCCTTCTCCTGGTCAGGTGATCGCCTGAATCATGGATTAGGCCGCCGAGGCCTCTGAACCTCCTCGCCACGGAGTTGCTCCGAGCTTCATTTGCCTTCCTCTTCGCTCTGAGACACTTTGTTGTTGCTTGAGGGTTCCATGATCACATCATTCCCAAACCATTTTTTTCACCCTTAGGCATGTGTTTCGTGATTCACATGGTGGTCACATGTGGTGCTTTATATGGCATTATTTTCTCCATTTCAAGACTCTTTCACCAAGCCACGACATAAACAATGTCATTGATGAGCTAAAAAGAGGACTTGATAGTGGCTATCTCGAAGACATTGCCAAATCTTGTGAGAGCAATTTCGATGTGGCCCTTCGACTGTGAGATTATTTCAGAGAAATGTCGCCTCAACCGTTGGCCGAATAAACATTAGAAGGTTATTTCTCGGCATCAAAAGGCTAGTCATCTCAAATATTCTTTCCAAAAGGAGAGAACCTCATTCATCAAAAATAGAGGCATGGAAATGATAGCACATTTCAGATCATCATTACATTACGAAGGTCGAGATCAAGTCAAGCCTTCTTCAATTCATCAGTCTACATGGTTTGATCAGAAGTCAAGAGGCCTTAAACACATCAATACCCATGACTCTAAAAAAGGGAAAAAAAGAAAAAGGGTCCAAAACAATCTACTCCGCTGTCTTTAGTTCGAAAAATCTAAAGTTATGAGTAGTGCTAGTAGTCATTTGTCTTTGCATTTTAGTCAAAAGTAATCGGACGTAGGTAGCAACCACTATTTACGCTCGCATGAAAATGACTAAAAAATGCAAGTCAAACAAGGTATGACCCAAAAAAAGAGAAGAAAAAGAAAAAAAGAATGAAAAAGAGTCATGAAGTCTAAACTGAAAACCTACAAATGCGGTTTAGAATGAAGGTATTCTCATCACCGAGCGGGTTGCGACCGGGTGACCCGGGGCTCCGGTTTTGGCCTGCGGGTCACGTCTTTCGGCGTTCAGACGGCTCCCGAGCCCTATCCGAGTATCATTTTGGCGAACCCTTCCGTATTTGAGGTCGTGTGGGTCCCCCGGACGTTTCCGCCGAAAATATTTTTCTGGCGCCGGGGGGGTTGTCGGGGTCGCCTCGGGACGTACAGCGGGCTCGGTAGCGCTCTCGAGATCTCAGATTGAGAAGCCGTTTGTAGTTTTGGAGTCGTGGAAACGTCCCGGTGGTGGTTGTGGAGTTTAATATTTGGGGCGGGACGTTCGGTTCCGGGCGACTCCCGGGGCTCGGGATGGAAATTTTCTGACGGCTTTGGGGTAAGTTGTGTTTGAATTTAAGATGGAATTTATGGGTATTTTTATAGAATTTTGGAGTGACGGAATTTCGGTTCAGGTTGTCACGCCGCACGTCGGGTTTTGGTTTGGGTTCAGCGAGCTCGGTAGGACACTGGAGTGGTAAACGAACTTTTGAAAAATGTTTTGTGAATGTTATAATATTCTGAAGATTTTGTCCAAGTTTCGTTAATTTTGGAATTCGGTAATTATTTTTGGGCAAAAAGAATTGGAACTTTCGGAAAAATTGGGAGTTGATTTGCAAGTGGGTGCAAAATTAAAAAAATCAGCATGGGCAGCATTTGTATTTTCGGCAGAATGGGGAGTGAGAAAAGGGAATGGACATGTGTCCTCTTTTGGTGGAAGAAGAAAAGGAAATAAAAGGAAATATGTGATATATATATATATATGTGTTTATGTTAATAATGCATATATATATATGTATAAGTAATATAAAATGGTAATTTTGGAAGAAAAGAAGGGAATGGGCGGATGGGAGAGAGAGAAAAGAAGGGACATGTGTCCCTTCTTGGTTAGAGAAGAAAAAGAAAGAAGATATAAAAGAAGGGAAAGAAATGAAATGAAAAAAAAAAACAAACATAAACTTCATCTTCTTCCTCTCTCACCTTCTCTGCCGCCATTCTTAAGGCTTCAAGCTCCAACAACTGAACTTTGCCATCTCTCGAGGAATCTTTGAGGTAAGCATGCTAAAACGATCATTGTGTTGTGTAAGTGAATAATCTGAGGTCGGTTTGTGAAGGTTCTGCCCGGTTTGTAAACCGTGAGCTGCTGAAATTTGGAAGTGATTATGGAATCACAAGGTTTGTTTGATTTCTTGGTTTCTAAACGTTCCCGGCATCTTCTTGTGCATGTTTGATAACAGGAGCGTAGGAAGAAACGCGCCTGAGGTGGTGCCGAAGTGCGTCTGAAAAATTTGGTGTAAAATCCAACGGTGGATTCAGCGAAAGGTAAGGATATATTTGTGATCAGAGCGAAGTTCTGATTCTGGTGTAATTGGTTTTGTCAGAAAAGGCTCGGTGTGAAAGCCGTTTTCCCGGCTCGAGCCTCGGTTTTGGCGCCAATGATATTGGTTGATTCTGTGAATTTCAATGCGTTTTCTGTATCTGGAATTGATTGTGAACAGGGAGTTGCTTTGAAATTGGACCGAAACTCTGCCGAAATTTGTACCGGGACAGCTGAACGAGAATTTCGGTTCGGACTTGTGTGAACGATTTGGGAAGAAGCTTGATTCTGCGTTGGTGGAGTAGCGCGGACCCGTAGGAGCCAAGTTGTGCATTTCGGGTCGGGAGTCGGGATCTTCCGAGTGTTGGGCTGCGGGGCAGCGTTTCTGAGGTAAGGGCTTAATTTGGTAAAATGTACGTTTGTTCTGTTTCAAGGCCCGGATGACCTTAGAGGCCCGTGTTCCTATTACATTACGTATATGGTTATCGGGTAATGTTACTTCGTTTATGTTTATGTATTCTTACTATTATTATTTGTTACGTTGCGTGACGAGACCCGAATGGTCGAAGAGGCCACGGGTGCTCCTTGATTACATTACTGCGTATCCGCACCGGGAGTGCCGATATACATTACGTGTCCGCACGAAAGGTGCCGACATTTCTGCGTGTATCCGCACCGGAGTGCCGATATACTTGTTTCGTGACCCTACGGCAGTTTGGGGCTCGCGACCCCGGCCCGGTACCGTGCTATACATTGCATTACGATCAGTATATTCGACCTCTGTTGAGGGTCGTTCATGGTCGCTCGGCGGTTGGACCGCATATGTGTTGGATTCGATTTACGTTATACTTGATGTTTATATGTACATGCATATTATGTTATATTCTTTTTTGCAGGTTCAGATTGTTGCAATGTGGGCAAACTGCACTTTTACCTTAAGCCCTTACTGGGTCCTTTCGAGGACTCACCCTTTTATTTGTTTACCATCTTTCAGGCAGTCTGACAAGCAACCAGCGGAATAGAGATCCGCGGTGCTTCCTGACATTTTGGGTTCTGTAGCAGCAGCAGTACCACGTGCGGGAATTCTTGAGCGAGAGGCTTCTGATTCCGCACTTAGGTATATATTTATAGGATTTTGTTTAATGGCTCAGAGTGTAGCCGCATGCATGTAGGTCGATCATGAATTTGTATATGCCATATGATCGGAAATATATTCTGCCTTTGATGCCTTCTGAGTCGAGGGCGGAGCCCCGACTTGCCTATATTGGATTTGTTATGATATGAATTCAGTGTTTCTGTGGTTGTTGCGATGAGCAATGTTTGGTATACCATGAACTGCTTGGTTGGTATTTTGTCGAGTTATCATGTATACTTGCCATGTATGGATGCTGTAGGTTGCTAGTCGATACTCGTTTGTTCTGTATTTGAGCTCGATGCTCCGCTGCCGCGTTTTCCGCCGTAATTCCTGTTTCCGACGTCGCGGCCGGCTCCGCCTCCGCAACCGGGCGGGGTGGCTGTGACAAGTTGGTATCAGAGCAGGTTGGGTCGGATTGACCAAAAGGTAAAGTATGTTTGGTTTTGATATGAAATGTGGAAGGCAAGTATACAAGTCCGAGGTTGGACTTTTGGAGTAAGATAAGTCTGTTCATGGTTAAGTAAATGCGGAAGATGACTTAGAAGGGCAAGCTCTCGGTTTACACCTCATTCAAGTGGTTCGCACGGAGCCTGATCAACTCCTTATTTGAACCATTTCGAATGCGTGTGGAGCGGTGGCGGTTCTTTGGAGCATTATGGAAGGTGTGGGTGTTATATGAAGTGATTCCGTGATTATAAGCATGATCGATTCTATGTTAAGGTTTATTATTTAGTTTCGGGATTACGAAAAGAATCCTTGCATCATGCATTGCATTACACTCTGAGCCTTAGAATCTGCTGCTGGCTTTTGGATAGATGGGGAAAAGTTAGTTGATTTGGACTTTTGGATATGGGATAAGTTGGTTTTGGTTGGACTGGGTTTAAGGGAATGTTTACTACACGCGAGTAGCGTGATTTGATACCGGAGGCGGGATCGGGATCCCACACCTCCGTGGAATAGGATACGGGTTCAGCGTAACCCGAGTCTGAACAACCACACTCACCGCCCCGAGGCTTAGCCGTCGTAGGGACCCCTCTCGATTTGGTATTACCGCCAGCCTAGCCGGTTCAGGGCGGCGATGGCGGGGAAAATCTGTTTATGCCACGGTAAGGGCATTTTGATCAGTGGTGATAGCGAGACTTTAGCCACCGCTCGCTCTGACTTTGGAATTGGTAAGTGAGTGACTCAGGAGCGTGGTCGCTACGACACCTAGACTTCTCGTCGGTCCTATCAACGACGGGAGATCTCGAGACACCACCGACGAGGTTGGACTTTTGGAGAGGTTTTGAGTTTGAATTCCCCCGAGGTTCGGCGGCCGAGGAGGGCCTGAGGTATTAGAGACTTGGTTTGCAGGAATTGACAAACTCCCGGAGAGAGGCTATTCGAGCGGTTGGCCGCCGGGCCAACGGCTACTCGGCCGATTGCTTCCAGTTCAACCGAGTTCGGATTGACTGATATCGATTTCTAGTGTCTGGCAGTGTATAGGACATTTCCGCGAAAATATTTTTCGGGCCGGGGTTGCCGTCGGACGATTTTCGGGATTCTGGCGGAGAAACGGCTCGGGAGTGACCCGGGACTCAGATTTGCGGTTTTGAGGAAGATCTGGAGTCGGGATATAATTTACATTTTACGTGAAGAAAAATGTTCGGGTCGAAATTACGGTTTCGGGCAGTTTTCGGGCTCGGGGCGAGCCAAGCTGTGACACTTGGCGAAATGTGATTAGTGGAAAGTATTGGACTTGGTCTCTTGTTACTTCTAGTGATTATGATTCACTATGATGTCAAAAAGGATGTCATGTGCAAAGCACATGACTTATTATTACAAGACTTAAGTTTTGGCAAGTCTTGCAAAAATGCAAACGTATTCTTCTTCCTTCTTCACTGCCGAATTCTTCCACTCTCTAAAGCCACCATTGTTGTGTTTTACAAGCTTCCAAAGCTTGCTCTAGATTGCTTCTTGGTCCAAGAGTTCAACTGTGAAGTTGTTCTACAACTCGAGTACTACGTCTTTCTGAGGTATGGTTCGATTCTGTTGAGTATTTGGCAATATTGGAAAGTTGATGTTATTGGCTTAGATCTGAGTTTTGATGGAATTGAACCGTTTGATCGTTGTGTGGTTCATATATGTTGATGTTGGGTAGGTAAGGATTAGGAAAATAACGTAGTAACTATGTAAACACAACACGGGTGAGAACTCACCTTTTGGCCGAATTTTTGATGATTATGTTGGGAATTTCGTTGAATTTGATGTGTTCGTGGATTGCTTTGTGATTATTGAAGTGAATTCTTGCATGTTCGAATCGGTTCTGAATTCTGATGTTTCTGCGGAAAATTGGAATTTTACCAAATTCACGGATTTTCGATTTTAGGTCGGGGTGTAGTTTGGTAGTATGGTTGGTAAAGTTGCTGATTCAGCTTGAATTGACAGATTTCGAGGTCGAGAAGGTTGAAAAAGAAAGGTTCGGGTTTCGGTCGCGGGAAATTGTGTTTGAGATCCACCTGCAGTCGGGTACTGCTCCGATATCTATTCCTCCTTATCGGATGCCTATTTCTGAGATGCAGGAGTAGAAGAAGTAACTGGAGGAATTACAGCAAAAGAGTTTCGTCCGACCGAGCACTTCAGCGTGGGGTGCTCTGGTATTGTTTGTTAAGAAGAATGATGGGACACTCTGACTTTGTATTGATTACGAGACGGTTGAATGCTCTTATTGGGAGGAATAAGTATCCGTTACCGAGGATTAACGATCTTTTTGATCAACTTCGGGGTTTGAGGGTTTTCTCAAAGATTGATCTCTGATCTGGGTATTTTCAGCTTAGGGTGAAGGTAGAGGACATACCTAAGACTGCTTTTCGCACCCGGTTTGGATACTTTGAGTTTACGGTCATGCCATTCGGGCTGACCAATGTTCCGGTGGCATTCATGGATCGATGCATCGGGTGTTCCGACTGCATACTTGGACTCATTTCTGGTGGTTTATTTGATGATATTCCGATATATTCTCGGGGTGAGGACTCGCATCGGGAGCATCTGAGGGTAGATCTGCAGACACTTTGGGAACATCGGCTTTATGCTAAATTCTCAAAGTGTGAGTTCTGGATTCGGGAAGTCACCTTTCTGGGACACATTATATCTGAGCATGGGCTGTCTGTGGATCCAGAGAAGGTGAGGGCGGTTCGGGATTGGAAACAACTTACCACGGCACGGGAGATCAAGAGCTCCCTGGGGTTAGTAGGATATTATCTGAGGTTTGTACTGGGATTTTCTATTCTGGCATCTCCGCTTACGCAGTTGACCAAGAAGGGTCAACCTTATATCTGGTCTGATAAGTGTGAGCAGGATTTTCAGAAGTTGAGGCGGTAGTTGACTAACGCTCCGATTCTGACTTTTCAGATCCGATTTTACCGTATGTGAATTATACGGATGCTTCCACATCTGGTTTGGGATGTGTGTTGGCGCAGGAGTGTTTTGTGGTAGCTTATGGGTCGAGGCAGGCTGCGACCGCATGAGCTGAACCGATCGATACATGATCTCGGAGTTGGCTATAATAGTTTATGCTGAAACATTGGAAGCAATATCTGTTTGGTAATAAATTTCAGATTCTTACCGACCATAAGAGTCTGAAATATCTGTTTACGAAAAAGGAATTAATTTGAGGCAGCATAGATGGCTCGAATACATTAAGGACTATGATTGTTGTATCAGGTACATCTCTGGCAAGGGCAACACGGTTGCCGATGCCGTAATGGCAGGTGAAGTATACCGGCTTAATTAAGGGAGGAAATGTTGGTGACCGATCTGAGGAGAGTGATCTGACGTGCCTTTGGCACAGGTGGCAGCTCTGGGAGCGTGCTCAGGTTATTACACTTATTATACATTCTGAGTGGCTTGATAGGATGCGCGAAGCGCAAGGTAGAGATTTGATATTGAAGAAGTTATCTGGGGAAGATAAGGGTTTATGTGTTACCGACGTTTCAGTATAGGCAAGGATTGCCATACTTCTGAGACCGCCTCTGTGTACCAGAGGATCAGGAGTTCTGGAATGATATTTTAGAGGGCACACTCGAGCAGTGTGAGCATCAGAACCGGCGGGGACACTGCAGACTTTGCCCATTCCGATGCGGAAGTGGGGTAATGTTATGATGGACTTTCTGACTGCACTGCCCTGACACGGTTTCATCATGATGCTATCTGGGTTTTTGTGGATCGGCTGACAAAGTGCGTACACTTTCTGCCTATTCGGATCACGGACCCTCTGGAGAAGCTTGCCCGGCTTTACATCAGGGAGATTGTACGATTACATGGAGCACCAGACTCCATTGTATCTGACCGTGATCCGCGTTTCACGGCACGGTTCTGGAGGGCTTTTCATGAAGCGCTGGGCACGCGACTCCATCTGAGTACGGCTTATCACCCACAGACGGACGGGCAGTCGGAGTGGGTGATTCTGATATTGGAGGATATGTTGCGAAACTGTATTTTGGACTTTGGAGGAGTTTGGGACTAGCAGTTGCGTTGATAGAGTTCTCGCACAACAACGGCTTTCGACTACGATTGGCATGATACCATTTGAGGCGTTATGCGGAGGAGGTGTATGACACCATATGTTGGATGACGCGTCGATGGGGTTAAGCTGGAACCCGGCTTCTTGAGGAGTCTACGGCAAATATCAGTTATTACAGCGCGGATTAAAACCGCGAATGACTACACCATTGTTTGTACGAACCGTCGCCGTAGTGCTCTGGAATATTAGTTTGGTGACAGAATTAGACTGGAGGTAGCGCCGATCAGAGGGACAGTAAGATTTGATAGGCGGGGCGAGTTACACCGAATTTTATCGGTTATCATGAGTTTCCAGAGTAAATTGTTAGGTTGGGTTTCCCCCATTGTTTACATTTATGTGGTACCTTCTGTGATAGCCTGTTGTGGATCGGTTAGATTTAGGTTCGATCTGTCTGGGGTTGTCGGTAGAAATACCGGCAACCGACTGGGTGCAATAAGGTGCACCCGGAGGGTGGGACGCCGTGAGGCTCAGTATGGTAGTCTAAACTACCACTCCCGCCGCACCGAGACGGTGGTCCGATTGTTCTTAGTAAGGGGAATGTTTATATTTTACGGTTGGTAGCGACACTGTCCGGTTGGTTCGAGCTACTCTTGGAGGACCAAGAGTTCTAAGGGGGGGAGAATGTTACGGTCACCCCGAGCGGGTTGCGACCGGGTGACCCGGGGCTCCGGTTTTGGCCTGCGGGTCACGTTTTTCGGCGTTCAGACGGCTCCCGAGCCCTATCCGAGTATCAGTTTGGCGAACCCGTCGGTCGTTGAGGTCGTGTGGGTCCCCCGGACGTTTCCGCCGAAAATATTTTTCTGGCGCCGGGGGGGTTGTCGGGGTCGCCTCGGGACGTACAGCGGGCTCGGTAGCGCTCTCGAGATCTCAGATTGAGAAGCCGTTTGTAGTTTTGGAGTCGTGGAAACGTCCCGGTGGTGGTTGTGGAGTTTAATATTTGGGGCGGGACGTTCGGTTCCGGGCGACTCCCGGGGCTCGGGACGGGAATCCCGGGGCTCGGGATGGAAATTTTCTGACGGCTTTGGGGTAAGTTGTGTTTGAATGTAAGATGGAATTTATGGGTATTTTTATAGAATTTTGGAGTGACGGAATTTCGGTTCAGGTGGTCACGCCGCACGTCGGGTTTTGGTTTGGGTTCAGCGAGCTCGGTAGGACACTCTGGAGTGGTAAACGAACTTTTGAAAAATGTTTTGTGAATGTTATAATATTCTGAAGATTGTGTCCAAGTTTCGTTAATTTTGGAATTCGGTAATTATTTTTGGGCAAAAAGAATTGGAACTTTCGGAAAAATTGGGAGTTAATTTGCAAGTGGGTGCAAAATTAAAAAAAATCAGCATGGGCAGCATTTGTATTTTCGGCAGAATGGGGAGTGAGAAAAGGGAATGGACATGTGTCCTCTTTTGGTGGAAGAAGAAAAGGAAATAAAAGGAAATATGTGATATATATATATATGTGTTTATGTTAATAATGCATATATATATATATGTATAAGTAATATAAAATGGTAATTTTGGAAGAAAAGAAGGTAATGGGCGGATGGGAGAGAGAGAAAAGAAGGGACATGTGTCCCTTCTTGGTTAGAGAAGAAAAAGAAAGAAGATATAAAAGAAGGGAAAGAAATGAAATGAAAAAAAAAAACAAACATAAACTTCATCTTCTTCCTCTCTCACCTTCTCTGCCGCCATTCTTAAGGCTTCAAGCTCCAACAACTGAACTTTGCCATCTCTCGAGGAATCTTTGAGGTAAGCATGCTAAAACGATCATTGTGTTGTGTAAGTGAATAATCGAGGTCGGTTTGTGAAGATTACGCCGGTTTGTAAACCGTGAGTCGCTGAAATTTGGAAGTGATTATGGAATCACAAGGTTTGTTTGATTTCTTGGTTTCTAAACGTTCCCGGCATCTTCTTGTGCATGTTTGATAACAGAGCGTAGGAAGAAACGCTACCGAGGTGGTGCCAAGTGCGTCGAAAAATTTGGTGTAAAATCCAACGGTGGATTCAAATGAAAGGTAAGGATATATTTGTGATCGAGCGAAGTTCTGATTCGTTGGTGTAATTGGTTTTGTCGAGAAAAGGCTCGGTGTGAAAGCCGTTTTCCCGGCTCGAGCCTCGGTTTTGGCGCCAATGATATTGGTTGATTCTGTGAATTCAATGCGTCAGATCTGGAATTGATTGTGAACAGGAGTTGCTTTGAAATTGGACCGAAGCTCACGAAATTTGTACGGACAAATTGAACGAGAATTTCGGTTCGGACTTGTGTGAACGATTTGGGAAGAAGCTTGATTCTACGTTGGTGGAGTAGCGGACCCGTAGGAGCCAAGTTGTGCATTCCGGTCGGGAGTCGGGATCTTCCGAGTGTTCAGGCTGCGCGCGTTTCGAGGTAAGGGCTTAATTTGGTAAAATGTACGTTTGTTCTGCTTTCAAGGCCCGGATGACCTTAGAGGCCCGTGTTCCTATTCTGTTTATGTATCATAACAATTAAAACATCACTGCTCATCAAGTCATCGTATTTAATCAAACAATGAGACTAGGAAAAATTACAATCCCTCAAAAGTGCATTTGAGGGTTCCGACGCTTCTTCTTTCATGTCTCTTGATTCATTTTTGATAGCGATTAGTTATCATGGTTCGGGAGCTAGCCCGACAATGGAGGAGATTGTAGAGGAATATTGAGTGTGTAGAAGATGTCCGGATGATGACTATCCTTGCGTTTATATAGTAGAGTCATGAGTGGAGATAGGAAGGAATTAATGGTGGATTAATGGTGGGTTAATGGGAGTTAATCCCTTTCCATTTTGAGGGATGCCATATTTAAGTGGTAGTTGACTTGTTATTTTTGAGTCGGGCTCTTCCCGGGCTTGGGCTTGGTGGGCCGGAGCCCTGTTGAGTTAGGCACATATATACCAATTTGTCCCTCCCAGAGAGTGGAGCATGGGTAACGGTCCCTGTGCTCCATTTGGGTTTTTGCTTGGTCCGTTTGTATAGCAGGGTTTAATAAAGTTTGGGGTTTGGGGCTTTAACCCCCTTTTCTCAATTGTATGTATATGTGGTATATAATTTATAGATAAAATTTCATAAAATTGTATTGGAATATTTAGTGATATTATTTCTATATTTTATATTTTGTTTGTTCAAAAAGTTTTAGAACACTAAGTGATGTCTCAAAAATACATAAATACATAAATATAGTCAATATTGATCTATTTATATTCCAAATATGATTTTCTTCTTCAAATTTCTAATTGTTTGATCTTCTTTCCTTACATGATTTGAACTTATAGTTGATTTTGGTATTCTTTTAAGCGATTTATGTCCGTGATAACATCGTATAACATAAAAATGGTAAAACAGGAAAGTCAAAAGCCAAAATTTGCTCACTTTTCCCCATTCCAAGTCAAATTTGTGCAAAACATTTTGGACGGAAAAAGTAATATATATTGGAAGATATAAATGGACTCTCATTTTCAAAAATCCTGGATCCGCCACTGGCGGTCAGAGGAGGCTAGAGGGTTAGAGCGTAGCAATGCTCGGGCGAGATCAACGGCTTGAAGGTCCATGACTCCTGGTCTGGTGCGGATCCGAGGCAAATAGCGAGTCTAGGTATCACGGGGTTGCTTTGATGGAGGCAGATGCTTCAATTTGAAATTGTGGTTGATTTGGTAGGGAGGCCTCATGAAGTCTGGTTGACAAATGAGCGATTTGAATCTCTTTGTAGTTAAACGAGGTTGGCTTGCTCATGTCCAGACCTCAAGGGACAGAGAGGTGTTGAGCCTTAAGTTCGAATCGTGATTGTTTAGTGGAGAGCCTTTGAATAAGGAAATTGAGTCTGTAATTTTCTTATTTTTATAATGATTTGGGGATGTAGAAGTGCTATTGCAGTGTAGAGTTCTTTAGAGCCCTTGATTTGAAGGTGGTGTCGGAATGCGGCCATTCTCCGGTGAGAATGAGGGCTCGAGGGTCCTTGAATTGTTTGTTGTTTGTGGATTCATAGACACTCCTTTCGAGCTCCATTGTGGTGTGTAATCTGCAGTACGAGGATGAGTTGAGGAATGAGTCTGGGCCACGCGTATCAGACCCTTATTGCCGAAGAGGCTTCAATTTTGAATCGTAGTTCTTCGTATTGGCATGGGCGGAGATGCCTGTGTGCTATTTTCTCATTGAAAAATCTGTAATTGTTCATCTACCAACAAAACATAAATCCACTTAGCCCTTAAAGAATATGAACAAAAGGGGCAGAGTCAACAGAACCAAGTCAAGTAATTTTTGGTGATTTATATTTGATAAGTTTTCTTGGCAGTGGAGACGTGCGTCTGTGATTTACAGGTTCACACCTTGACATCCTCAAATATAGTGTCATTGTATGCCAGTAAAATTCGAGTCCTCAAATATCTCAATTAATTAGTCAAAGGTCCTCTTTTGGGAATTTACCAGAAAGGAAAAATACTCATCTCTTTATTGGAATCCGATTATGATTTGTGAGTGGATTTTCCTGAAATTCTAACATCAAGGAAAACATATGTAGATGTACAGATCCAACATCAACAGCCTTGAAAGGCATGAACAATAGATAAAATCAAACAACTACGTTGAGAGTCTTGGTCGTAGAGAAACAGAGTCACTGAATCAATAAATCAAAAATAGGATTAACTTATCTTTTCTAGTTTCAAACTGGTTGGAAGAGGCTGAGTGAAGAGCAACTTTTGCATAGGGCAGGCGGCGATGCCAGTGTTTTAGGCATCTGTCACTCTAGTCCTCAACTGTTGTTCCTCATTGAATATTTGTCCTTTTTATCTCGTTCTCACCTAAATATCTCCCAAACATATTCTTGCGCATATAATAAGAACATGTCAATTTACCTCAGTTAAAGCATATATTTAGGGCCATAATATATAACATTATTTGTACTTATCATTATCCATAAACTATACACCATATATACATACTATTGCAAAAAGGGGGTTAGTGATTACACGTAGTTCGGCATTTGACCATCACCCATGAATAGAAACAATTCTCGAACTCTATCATATTAAATAAATCTGTGGGCTCTTCTACCATAAAAGGTGATAATGGAAAACAATACTTACACCACCGGTGCATAGAAAATTTATCTTTGTTATATTTGATGGGGAAGGGAGGTAATAGTGTAGTGCCCTAAAGAGCCTCTCAATGTTACAAGTATCTAGCCTAAAGACTAACCTAGGTTTGGCTTGCTTAGAAATACAACGACGAAAAGAACTAGGAAGAAAGACCTTAGAGGCCATAGAAAAGGAAAAATATAGCAAAGAGAAGCGTTAGGTACGACATACATCCAAGGCAGTAAAATCCCTAAAGAAATAAGGCATGGATTCACCCCATGTAGAGCAGTTCGTCCTTAGGAGAGCACGTCTTCTAAAGATCTGATGGAGTTTCCACCAATTTAGGTACTGAAGGCATTGTTGGATGTCTCGAATGATAGATGCTTCCTATTCACCATGGCCTAGCGCAAGGATGGTGTTGACACTTCAGAATAAATTTTACCTATTGACTACTGTTAAGCAAATGCAAGCTCTCCATGATGGCAATGGCTTCACCCTGAAAATCATTCATAAGTCCTCAAAATTTGGCCATTAACCACTCAACCCCCATCATCCTGTATCACAACCCCAATACCAACCCAACAATCAGGACAACAGCAACATCCAAATTGGCCTTGATCCAGCCTACTAGCAGTAGCGTCCAACAAGCACTCTGTTGGAGAGATGGGAAAATTTTCGGCAAGCACTTCAGCATCATAATCTCATGAGAAAAGAAGCCACAAAAACTTGAATTTGACCAGCTCTCCATCCCATGTGTTACATTGTTCATGTTTCTCCAAACCTGTGAGGCTGTTAGAATGAATTTGCCCCATTCTCCATTAGAACTAGCATCGTGAATATTGTTGGCACATTCTTTCATCGAACTCTCCCCACTTTGTACCATCCTAGCTTGCTTTCTAGCCATCCAAACCGCCCTTGCAAAGTCGCAATTCTAGAGAATATTCAGGGTTGTCTCTGCCTCTTGCTCACAAAGCGGACATGTATCATAATTGATAACATTTCTTTTGTACACTTTGATGATCATTAGTTGCTACTCCTATTTGATAATCTTTGTTGTTATTTTGATAATTATTTTAGAAAACTAGAGGGGTATACCTGGGTCGCCACCTCCTCTATCCTTGAAGGTTGCTCGAACTGGCCTGGGTTTGACCGCACCCCAATTTTGGAGGATCACACCTTTTCTATACTCCAAGTATTCTAGATCTAGGGAAGAGTTGGGTCACCCCCAAATTGACATGGAGCAACCCAGACCCAAGCCCATAGGTGGTATAGAGCAGGCTAATGCCAATTCCAAACAAAAAGAACCACTCACTGGTCTTGGTGGACTTATGACTAGAAGTGGAATCAAGAATGCCAAAGATGAACACAATATGTTAGTGCACAATCTTGCACAGTCTGAGGAGTAGAATGAAGATCTATTGATAATAAGGGAAAGATGAGGCACTTTTCAATTTAGGCCAACCAAATATTCAAAAACATCAAACTATTTATTCAATTTGGTTTAGATTTGAAATCAAGTCTCGACTCAAGTGCATTTTCGAGCTCAACTTATGATTGGGTCCACAATTCTTGGAATAAGGCACCTCCCAATGCTTTGGTTTAATATGCTCAAGCCCATATTTATTTGGTCATACCTATCACCAAAGAAAATCATGATCTAGGAGCTGCTCCATATGTTGAGTTTACAGCAACTGCAATAAATGCACTTGAAGGATGTCCAATCTTCCACTCTCCATCAATGGCAGAATTCTAGTGTCTCCAGGATTCAAAAGTTATCTGTCTTTAGGATTCAAAATCAGCTACAATTATCTATGAACTATTGGTGAAGGAAGAGTTATAATCTTTGAAGCCCCTCAATTTAATTAACCAATGCAATAAGTGAGGGAGCACTTATTCCTCATTTATTGGGCCAAAGCTCAACTATCACCCTTCAACTCGAATTCCCTTCATTTTATTTCAGCTTTTTGGAAGATATTTAGGCGGTTCTATCCCTTAGCTAGACTAGGATAATTTTTAACAATAATTGGCTTGATTACTATCTTTACAATTCCTTTTAATTTTCATCATTAAGTGTGGAGATGAAGGAACTTGTGACTTGATTTAGATTGCTAGCTTCCTTGTCCTATACAAGGATGTCTAGTCAAATTAGTATCAACAACATTATTAAAATATAACAACTTTTACCTTGAAATTGAGAGTGATTCTCTTTTCATTCTCACTTTTTCCACTCAATCCTTGTTAAGTTATTTAACAAGTCTACTAAATTGTCTTCTCATTGAAAGAATGAGGTGTTGGCACCATTTCCATCCCCAAATTTGGCAACAAAGGGTTTCTTTGTCTTGGACCTATTTTCAGTATCGTGAAGGTGGACTTAGCCAAGGTGAAACACCATCTTTGCTGTACATGGATACTGGAGAAGTTGCTGGCCATATCTATATGATTTACAAGTTTGCACATTTGTTAATCTGTTTTCGAACCAATCAACGTGTTGACTCATCCGTATCATATTCCTGCCTACCTAGTGTTGCTCCTTTGTCAATCTAGATATGATCTTATGTGCAATACATTCAATCAAGCACACATCACAAATGTGTCTAGGTCGCTCCCAAGCTACTCGCCTAACAGTGTCCTCCTTCTTGAACCATGCCGAAAGTGTATGTTTTGGACTGAGGGCTCTTCTCTTCTCCAACCTTCACTCCAAGGATTTTAAAGTTAAATTCTATAAATTGAGACTCTTCCAAATGCTTTTCATTGTTGTCCATGGACCTCATCACACTTGAAGGAGCTTGGTGTCAATTTGTAATGCATGTATGAGGCTTGATCCTCATAAAAATGACATACACTTAGAACATTTTTGAATGACTTGGTCATCAAGCTTCAAAAGAGTGGTCACTCATAGACTTAGTGTTATCGTTCCCACAAGCTTGAGGTGCGAGTTCTATTCTCTACCTTAACCGTTGTTAGGGGATGGTCGCTATTGCTAAATGTTGTGTGTCAAAATACATATTTTTCATAATTTTGATGTAAATCGACATTGATGTAAATCCTCATTGTTTTGAGCTTCAATGGATATCATCTAGTATAAATTACTTGTTGTAGATGCTTTTGGTGGTGCAGGTAATTAGAAGAAAAAGACGGTTGAAGTGGAGCTCAAAGAAGTGAGAAGTTTAGAAGAGAAGAATTAGGGAGAACATTGGGGCTTCATGTGGTTGTTGATGCTATGCACTCTAAACACTATGCATTGGGCAACCATTAGGGTAAGCGCGGGGCACCAAACTAAAGGCTGGCCCAACTTCTAGCAACAATGTGTCGACCGGGTTAGCCTGGGTGAGCATGGAGCATGAAGGTAAAGAATTACCCATGTTCATACCGGTTGGGCCACGATTGGGTAAAGAGTGCACAAGACAACTATATTTTTGCATGCAAGCCGGATGCTTTATTTATATTTTTCTAGTACTTAGTATGGGTTTAAGCGAGGTTTTGTAGGCTTTCCATGTCAAGGAACAATGGATGAAAAAAGCACTTTTGACAAGAAAAACTAGGTAGGTCCATCTTGCAAGTTTAATTTGAAGCCCTTACTCAAGTTTTCTGGGCTTAGTCCACGAAGTAGTCCCATCTCTTAGCTACAAATGGACACTTGAATAACCTCACTTAGACATCGAGTAAACATTATGGATAAAATCAGATGGGAGTGACCGGGAGCAATCTGTTCAAAAAGATGGAGCGATCGCCTCCAAAAACTCATCTATAAAAGTTGACAGTGTCTAGAGTGACCGAGGAGCGGATCACCAAAGGTTGAGGTCCGATCACTCCCATTGAGGACGAGTGAGGGTGAGGGATGCAAAAGCTGGGTGCAATTGCCCTATACCAGCTTGCAATGGTCCCCTCTACTTTTATCCGATAAAGACATAAGAAAAGTGGCTTTTAAGCCTTGGAGGCGAGATTCTCTACCTCCAAGCCTCCCATTGGTTCTTCAACTCCCTAGACCACCTACTCCTTTCCTAGTCAACTCTCTCACCGAAACACTCCTAGCTAGGGTTTTCTACCTATATATGAATACACCCTCTACACTTGAAACCCACCACCATTGATGTGGGCAAATGAGCATCAAGGGATGGCCTCGAGAGCAAGCGACTAAAGAAGCCGATTCAAAATCAACAAGGTAGCAAGTTCCAACATTTAATCAATTTTTAGGCTCTTTGGAAGTCTAAAAGTTTAAGTCCTTCAAATGAGCCAATTTAAAAGTTGTAGACTTGATTTAGTTCATTTGAATTTTAAGTTTATCTAGCTTATCTTTGGGTTGTAATAAGGCCCTTTCGTGCTCAAAGGTTGTAATAGTTAGCTTGTAGATGGGCTTAAGGGCTCTGGCCCATTTGGATGCTTGAGGAGCTCCTTCTTGGTCACGATCACCAACAGCCATAGAAAAAAAGACCTGAGTTTTAATTGTTTTGGCTCGTAACGAAATTGAATGAAAAGAGTGGTATTCATCCCTTCTTTCACGTTCTTAATGTTTACTTCTCTATTCCAGCCACAGGTTCATTCGATCGAACTTGGATTGAAACCTAAGATAGTCTTAGCTTGAAGAAGGTGTTAGGTCTGCCCTCGTCCCGGCCATCGAATCTTTATTGCCTTGGCGTCGATCAAGGAGGTGGAGCTTGGCCAAAACTATCCTGTTACTTGTACCCGCATCAATGAAACTAGTGATGCTCCCAAGTGATGGTAACTTCCACCCGAGAACCCTCCCACCCTCCGTTCGTTCTTTGGCGAGCAATGATCCACTCCTCGACGCAAGTCCGACCTACGTTGATTGGTATCGACCCTACTTAGCTCCCCGAGGACGCATCAATAAAGCGTATTGGTTCATGCTTAATCCTCTACAATAACCCCTTACTTTTGTTTTAATCTGTTCATGGACCCAAAACACACATTTTTGTGTTTTATCTTGGAAATACATTTGGTTTTCCTAGATTACTTTCTCTAGTCGGTGGTGTGCCTTGATGTCACCACCTCCCCGTTAGACACCTTCCGGACCCGGCGGGAAGCGGTCTCCCGGCCGGTTGGGCGGTGGTGAGCAAGGTGGGACCAGGATCGCGCAGCTAATGTGAGATTATTTCGCGGGCCTTTAACTAACCCAAAGAGGTCCCTTTCTAACAACAGATCAAGTATAACAATTCATGCACGAAGCAGTTACGACAACGAAACAATGGGCTCCGCCCACAAACAATACCGTAAGCGAGAACATCAAAATCAGATTATCGAAAGGAAGTCTGTTCTTTCACTACGAGCAGAGGCTTCCGCGCAGATCAGCATACTCATTCAATCGATTCAGAGCGTAACGCATATATATACATAACCACAATCAATCTCGGAAGAACAGACATGACCTACGATAACATGCTATCGAAACACTACATGCCAACAGAGTTTCATGCTACAGAGCTAACTACAGTGCGAAGGTGCAACCGCACAAAAGTCGGGCGTCGGATAAAGAAACCGACGAGGGACCCGAAGTCTAAGTCCAGATGCTGCTAAACCCTCAAAATAGCAAACCAGACAGCCTTGCGGGAATCCTACTCCGCTGGCCCAGAATCCTTATCTCCTGAAAAATGTTAAGTAAGGCGCGAGTTTTTCTTAAAGAAAAACCCAAGAAGAGCTTAGGCAGCAAGAACGATGTTCTTCCGACAAACTGCAAAGACAGATCGAGCGAGATATACATACAGATAGCAATATACAGATCGAACATATACAGAAATAAATGATGTGTGCACAACATCCGAATGTAACGGATCATGGCTAGATCTTCCCCGACCATGGCTAGATCTTCCCCGGTTCAACCGGCATTCGCCATGCGTCGGCATTCGCCATGCACCCAGCAAACCCATATGTCACGGACCATGGCTAGGTCTTCCCGACCATGGCTAGATCTTCCCCGGTCCAACCGGCATTCGCCATGCGTCGGCATTCGCCATGCATCCAACAAACACCATAAGTCACGGACCATGGCTAGAGCTTCCCCGACCATGGCTAGATCTTCCCCGGTCCAACCGGCATTCGCCATGCGTCGGCATTCGCCATGCATCCAACAAACACCATAAGTCACGGACCATGGCTAGATCTTCCCCGACCATGGCTAGATCTTCCCCGGTCCAACCGGCATTCGCCATGCGTCGGCATTCGCCATGCATCCAACAAACACCATAAGTCACGGACCATGGCTAGATCTTCCCCGACCATGGCTAGATCTTCCCCGGTCCAACCGGCATTCGCCATGCGTCGGCATTCGCCATGCATCCACTCACAGAACAGAACCTACGCACCGTTACTCCTACCATGGGACTAGCCTTGGGGCTCCACTATCCCGATCTAAGACCGAAGTCAGAGACCGAGGCCCAAGACTTGCCTCAACCATCCTACATTATACTAATATAGGTAGGTCGAACCCTTACCTCGAAACAAAAGCGACGCAACCGTAGAGGGTAGCAGCCAAGCACCAACACACCAATCTTCTTCCTTATCCAACTTCAATCCTTGCTTCACATATCACCTAAACATTTCACACACTTTCCACATTACACTTTTATTGAACACAACAATATCCATTGACAATTGGACCTCACCCCAAGACTTAAAGTTGCTCAAAATCATTGTCTAAACATGCTTGAAACCTTAAACCACACAAAACACATGCTTCCACAATCCACCAAAAATCCGGAAGAACATAGACTTAGGTATATAATCTGATCAAAATTGGACAATGTTCCAATTAACAATATAGCTCTAAACATACCCAATAACAACAATTTGGATTGAATTCAACAATACAACACACTTCAATTCTCCACCATAAAATCTATGAGTTTTCTCTTAGCTCATAGATTAAACCATTGTTGGACCTTTCACCAAGTATTAATGTTGTTCCAAAACTACCCAACAACACTAATTTGAGGTCAATTTAACAAACCCCAAAATTCGTTCATCCCGGTCAAGAACCCTAATCTGAATTTCTTCGATTCATGCTCAATTCGTGTTATAAAGTGTGTTTCTATCTCTAATCCAACATAGAAACACTACAACTAACTCAATTGAATCAAGAAATCACGAAAATTCGAACCTCACAATTTGGGCAATTTCCCAAATTCATCCACAAAGTGTTGTTGAAGTGAAACCTTTGTTGATTCGTTGTTCTTGTAGTGATTCCCGCACGAATCCTCCGTTTCCACGCACCAAAGAGTCCAAAATCACTTGGATAGGAGCAAAACCGAGTTGGGAGAGAGTTGGGAGTATTTTCGGAGTTGAAGTCGCGAAACTGAGGTTGAAGACGCGTTGCTCGACTTAAATAGCCGGCCCAGGCGACGGTCAGGCGACCCGATTCCCCAATCAGGCGATCGCGACTTCAAGAACACCAAGACAGCGCCCAGGCGGAAACCAGGCGACCCGTTTGCTCAAGCGGGCGATCGGCTGGTCCAGAAATATTCAAAACAGGCGTCGGGCGAAATCCAGGCGACCCGATGCCTTAATCAGCGATCGCCTGACACAGCAGACTCTCCTTCACTAAAACAATTATTAAAAATTGTACAGAAGTCCAAACGAAGATCCGAAAATTCTGGTTAAACTAGATACTCGGGGCTACACTCACAAAATATATTCATGCGCAAACTGATTTCCAATTGCAAGCCGTATTTAATACAAAATGACCTAAAATTACTGTCTTCTCCAATACACTCCTTTTACTTCTGTTCTTGATCAACCTTGCAGCGAACCTTTACCAAATTACGTTATACCACTCCCACACTACAATATGAATTTGAAATGAACAATTAAACTCATACTTAGTAATTAAACATATCTTGAACTCTATACACCGGAGAATGTTGCCGGAAAAGGTTGGGTGTAACATCCCCCCCTTAAGACTCTTGGTCCTCCAAGAGTTCCTTAAGGCGTTGGTACTCTTGAGGGTAGCGTTCAATCATATCCTTCTCCGTCTCCCAGGTTGCCTCTTTGTCAGAATGGTGCGACCATTGCACTTTCACCATGGGTATTAATTTGCTTCTCAATTTGCGAGTATCCCTCGCTAACAGAGAAATTGGCACTTCTTTATAAGACAAGTCGTTCCAATTGCACTTCCTCAATCTGGAATCGTTTGCGTCGGATCCATGATACACTTTTTGAGCATGCTTACATGAAACACATTATGCACTGGTGATAAGCTCTCCAGTAGTGCCAAACGATAAGCTACCTTTCCAATTCTTTCTAAAATATCGAATGGGCCAATATACCTCGGAGCTAGCTTCCCTTTCGACCAAATCTCATTATTCCCTTCATTGGTGCCACCTTCAACCATACTTTGTCGCCGACTTCAAACTCTAAGTCGCGGCGCCTTCTGTTCACATAAGCTGTGGTTCTATCATTTGCCGCTTTCAATCTTGCCTGAATTGTTTTAATCTTCTCTGTGGTCTCCTCAATCAACTCCGGACCAAGTTCAATCTTATCTGACGGTTCGGACCAACGGTGAGGTGTCATACATCTCCGTCCATAAAGGGCCTCGTAAGGTGCCATCTTGATTGTACTCTGTAGCTATTGTTATACGAGAACTCTATGAGCGGTAGATGTTGATCTCAATCGCCTCTGAAATCAATCGCGCAACTCCTTAGCATGTCCTCAAGTACCTGTATCACCCTCTCGGATTGCCCATCAGTTTGTGGGTGATACGCGGTACTAAGGTGCAACCGGGTACCAAAAGCTCGATGGAAAGCGTTCCAGAAATGGGCTGTAAACCTTGGATCCCGATCTGAAACTATAGAATCCGGTACACCGTGCAACCGCACGATCTCTTTAATGTAGAGTCGTGCTAACTTGTCCAACGGGTCGGTGACTTTAATGGGCAAGAAATGTGCACACTTAGTCAAACGATCCACAATCACCCAAATGGCATCGTGACGTGCTCTCGTAGTGGGTAATCCGGTAAGAAAATCCATAGTCACGTTTCCCCACTTACGAACAGGGATAGGTAACGTCTGAAGTGTGCCGCGGGTTTCGATGTTCAACCTTTACCTGTTGGCAAGTGGTACACTTTGCCACACGCCAAAGCAATATGCCTCCTCATACTTGGCCACCAAGTGTGACCTCAAATCATGATACATCTTTTCACCGCCCGGATGAAAACTTAAAGCTGTTATTATGAGCTTGATCCAAAATCTCATCTCTAAGAGCCACATCATTCTAAGACGTACAAACGTCCTTTGAAGTATAGCAATCCTTGCCTATACTCAAAGAATGGACGCAATGCTCCTTTAGCTTCTCCAGAAACCTGTTTCAAACTCTGATCTCTCATCTGAAATTCTCGGATCCTGTCGATCCAAGAAGACTGAACTCTCAACTCAAATACCGCTCTTGCTCCCGTAGCCGCCAACGGTGCCACAAGGCATTCAGTCCGTATGCCTGTTCAGTTTCCAGGTTCTCCACCTCTAACTATCCCGGTGTATGCCCTACTCAAGGCATCTGCCACCGTATTCCCTTTGCCGGCGGTGTACTCGATACAACAGTCGTAGTCTTTCATGTACTCGAGCCACCTTCTTTGGCGCATATTCAGATCTTTCTGCGTGAACAAGTACTTCAAGCTCTTATGATCAGTAAAGATTTGAAATTTTTTTCCCAACAAATAATGCCGCCACTGCTTGAGTGCATACATAACCGCAACAAGCTCCAAATCATGAGTGGGATAGTTTCCCTCATGTGGTCGCAATCGCCGCGACCCATAAGCAATTACTGCTGGTTTTGCATAAGCACACACCCTGCACTGCTCGTGAGGCATCGTATAAATGACATAAGGTTGAGACGGGTCGTATAACCAGAATCGGTGCCTGTGTCAATCTACACTTGAGCTCTTGAAAGCTCTTCTCACATTCATCCGACCACACAAACGCCTTACCCTTCCTGGTCAGTTGCGTGAGTGGAGAGGCAAGAACTGAGAAGGCTGGTACGAACTTACGATAGTAGCCAGCTAACCCGAGAAAACTACGGATATCCTTTATCGATCGGGGTTGCCTCCACTCCTGTACAGCCTTGACCTTCTCCGGGTCGACAGAAATTCCGTTCTCATTAACGATATGCCCGAGAAATGCTACCTCGCGCAACCAGAAATCACACTTCAAAAACTTTGCATACAGTTGGTTGTTAGACAAAGTTTCCAAGGCAATTCTCAAGTGCTCTTGGTGTGCATCCTCATCCAGAGAATAGATGAGTATATCATCAATGAAGACAACAATAAAATTGTCCAAGTAGGGACGAAAAACCTCATTCATCAAATTCATGAAAGCTGCCGGGCATTTGTCAGCCCAAAAGGCATGACAGTTGTACTCATAGTGACCATAACGCGTGCGAAAAGCAGTTTTCGGGATGTCCTCTTCCTTCACACGCATTTGGAAATAACCTGATCGGAGATCAATCTTTGAGAACACTTTAGCTCCTCGGAGTTGGTCGAACAAATCGTCAATCCGTGGTAACGAATATTTGTTCTTAACTGTCACCGCATTCAACCTTCTATAATCTATACAGAGTCTGAGGGTTCCATCCTTCTTCTTAACAAATAACACCGGGCTCCCACGGTGATCCGCTCGGTCGGATAAACCCCTTATCCAACAACTCATCCAATCGCTTCTTCAATTCCTTCATCTCAACTATCGGCATGCGATACGGAGGAATGGAGATAGGTGTAGCTCCGGTCTGTAACACTATCTCAAAAACCACCTCCCGCTCGGGTGGCATACCTGGCAACTCTTCAGGAAACACCTGCGGAAAGTATCTAACAATCGGAATTTTATCAAGTTCCATCCGCGTACCTGCATCATTGAGTCCAAAGTACTCGCCTTCTTGATCACTGTAATTTCTCCATTACGAAGCTCCATGCTATTCTGCACAATCTCTACATCTGAGGGGGGAACAAGTGGTAGTACTTGATCCGACACCACTAACTGTCGCTGCGCACAATCTATCCGTATGGAATGCTCCGAGAGCCAATCCATGCCCAGAATCACATCATAATGTGACGTATCCAACACCAACAAATCTGAAGAAATCTGTCGCTCACCAACAGTTAACACGCAACCCTTGATAAGCTCATTGCTGAACAGATACTGACTCCCGGCGGTTCGTACCAGGAATACTTGAGACAGATGAGTCACAGGAAGTTGCAAAGACTTTGCACACTTCTGTGACACTATAGAAATCAAGCACTGTGTCAAAAAGAGCACAAACGGAAATACCATTCGAAACACCATACCTGCTAGTGCTCCTTTCGAGCCGCATCACCACGGTCAATCAAACACTCGTCCTCGCCTTGCTCGCTAGTGCGGCGGCGGCGGGGCCTACTGTAGTGGTGGCCGCATCTGCGGTGGTCGGGGTCGTGGTCCAAACTGAGGAACACCACGCCCACGAGGACCATAACTCTGAAACCCTTGTGGCCTTGCAATTCCCTGAGTCGCCATCAAAGGACAATCTCTGATCATGTGGTCAGTAGACCCACATCGGTAACACATACCCTTCTCCCTATAACAAACCGGGCCGGTGTGGCTCCGGTCACATGTCTGACAGCAGTACCAAGGCTCGCTACCTTTGCCTTCCCCTTGCCCTTATCCTTCGATCCAAGCCACACGAGTTACCGCCGGCTCTGCGGTGTTGTGCAGTCCACCACGTCCGGATCCTCTAACTCCACCAATGACAATCCCCGTCGATCTCGGTGGTGTGTCACCGAAGCCGTATCAAGTCCTCATTCTCAATCTTCGTGCTTTCGCACAGCCTCATGGTACCTATCAATGTTCAACGGTGCCAAGTACTTCCCGATGTCATGCTTCAACCCTCTCATGAATCTCTTTGCCTTGGCCTCCTCATTGGTGTTGTAATGAGGCACATAACGCACTAAGCGCTCAAACTCGTGCCCATACTCCGCATGCCTTGCTTCCCGAGTCAAGGTATCAAACTCCGATTGCCGCCTATCTGCCGTGGCATAACCAATCCACTTATAATTAAACTAGTTATAAATTTCATCCCACGTCATTCCCGGGTCCTTCAACTTCCTACGCACAAAGTCGGCCTTCCGAGTGGCCATAGTGGTCTCCCACCAATCATACGCCCAAATCACGCAAATAAAAGGTAGCCAAAGGCACCATCTCTCACAGCCACCCCGCCCGGTTGCGGAGGCGGAGCCGGCTGCGGCGTCGAGAGCCGGAACCTACGGCGGAAAACGCGGCAGCGGAGTATTGAGCTCAAGTAACACACAGCCAAGTGGCAACTAGCAACCTAGATACTCAATCAAGGCAAGCATACTAGTAAGTCCATCTTCTACCAAACATGCAGTTCATGGTGTCAAACATCAAACATCGCCACAACACAGAAACGCCAAACCCATATTACAACAACAACCCCAATATAAGCAAGTCGGGCTCCGCCCTCGACTCAGAAGACAAACGAGGCGAGTATGTCTCGGATTATACGTCTTATACAAATACATGATCTAAACTACATGCATGCAGCTACATTACAGAGCCATTAAACCAAAACCTATATATACATTGTGCGGGATCGGAAACTTTCTCACTCGGGAGATTTTCCGCCCGTGGTACTGCTGCTTGCTGAAACCCAAGAAATCCGAAAGCACTGCGGATCTCTATTCCGCCAATTGCTTTCCAGAACAACCTGAAAGGTGTAAACAAATGAAAGGGTGAGTCCTCAAAAGGACCCAGTAAGGGCTTAAGGTAAAAGTGCAGTTTGCCCACAGGGCAACAATCCGAACCTGCAAAACAGAATAACACAGCATATACATGTATATACGAACATAAAGCATAACGTAAATCAGAATCCAACATATGCGGTCCAACCGCCAGAACGACCCGTAGCGACAGCCCTCAGCAGAGGTCAGAATATACAGATCAGAACAGAACAGATAGCACGGTACCGGCTGGGGTCGCGAGCCCCAAACTGTCGTAGGGTCACAGAACAGAAGTATCGGCACTCCCGGTGCGGATACGCAGAATGTCGGCACCCCTTGGTGCGGACACGTAAGCAATATCGGCACTCCTGGTGCGGATACGCAGAATGTCGGCACCCCTTCAGTGCGGACACAGAACAGAACATACAATAATAACAATAATACATAAATACAAACAGAAGTACCATTACCTGTTAAACATATACAGAGCAGAATAGGAACCCGGGCCTCTAAGGTCATCCGGGCCTTGAAACGGAACAAACATACATTTTACCAAATTAAGCCCTTACCTCGGATACGCTGCCCCGCAGCCCAACACTCGGAAAACCCCGACTCCCGACCCGAAATGCACAACTTGGCTCCTACGGGTCCGCGCTACTCCACCAACGCAGAATCAAGCTGTACAACCATAGTTGGATCAGAACATATCCAAACAAACCCCAGAAACAATTTCCGCACGAACCCGCACTTTCCCGGAAAATTCCACAGAAAGCTCGGTTTCTCAAACCGAGCTAGAACATTGTTACTTATACATCCATAAACACAACCAAACTTTTAAATCATACCTTCTTCCCAAATCGTTCACACAAGTCCGAATCGAAATTCTCGTTCAGCAGTCCCGGTACGAATTTCGGCAGAGTTTCAGCTGCGTTTCCGACTACCCCCTGTTCACAAATGATCCACAGATCTGAGAATATATGTTCGAATTCATAGAATCAGCCAATATCATTGGCGCCAAAACCGAGGCTCGGGCCGGAAAACGGCTTTCACACCGAGCCTTTTCGACAAAACCAATTACACCAACAGAATCGAACTTCGCTCACGATCACAAATATATCCTTACCTTTATTTGAATCCACCGTTGGATTTTACACCCAAATTTTCAGACGCACTTCGGCACCACCTCAGGCGCGTTTCTTCCTACGCTCCTATTATCAAACATGCACAAGAAGATGCCGGGAACGTTTAGAAACAAAGAAATCAAACAAACCTTGTGATTCCATAATCACTTCAAAAGTTCAGCAGCTCACGGTTTACAAACCGGGCTGAATCTTCACAAACCGACCTCAGATTATTCACTTACACAACACAAGGATCGTTTTGACATACTTACCTCGAAGCTTCTTCAAGTTTCCTTCAAGTTTAGTTTTGGAGCTCAAGGCGTTTCCATGGCTGATATTTTCGGCAGGAAGGAAGAAGAAGAAGAAGAAATTTGGCTTTTTTGCAATTTTGTTTTACTTTTATACCTTTTTTTTTTCTTCTTTTCTTTTTCCTTTCTCATCTTTAATTGAAGAAGGGACAAGTGTCCCTTCTCTTTGCTGCTGCCGACACTATCAGCTGCTGTGCCCATACGTTCTTTTATTAATTTTGCACCCCTTTGCAAATTAATTCCCAATTTTTCCGAAAGTTCCAATTCTTTTTGCCCAAAAATAATTACCGAATTCCAAAATTAATGAAACTCGGACACAATCTTCAGAATATTATAACATGCACAGAACATTTTTCAGAAATTCATTTGCCCTTCCGGAGTGTCCTACCGAGCTCGCTGAACCCGAACCAAAACTCCGAGCGTGCGGCGTGACAACCGAACCGAAATTCCGTCACTCCAAAATTCTATAAAAATTCCCATAAATTCCATCTTAAATTCAAACACAACTTATCCCAAAGCCGTCAGAAAATTTCCATCCCGAGCCCCGGGAGTCGCCCGGAACCGAACGTCCCGCCCCAAATATTAAACTCCACAACCATCACCGGGACGTCTCCACGACTCCAAAACTACAAACGGCTTCTCAAACTGAGATCTCGAGAGCGCTACCGAGCCCGCCAGTACGTCCCGAGGCGACCCGACAACTCCCGGCGCGAAAAATATTTTTCGGCGGAAACGTCCGGGGACCCACACGACCTCAAATACGGAAGGGTTCGCCAAAATGATACTCGGATAGGGCTCGGGAGCCGTCTGAACGCCGAAAAACGTGACCCGCAGGCCAAAACCGGAGCCCCGGGTCACCCGGTCGCAACCCGCTCGGGGTGACCGTAACATCCTCCCCCCCTTAGAACTCTTGGTCCTCCAAGAGTAGCCTGAACCAACCAGACAGGTGTCGCTACCAACCAGAAAATATAGACATTCCTCTAACCCAAAACAATCGGACCACCGTACTGGTGCGGCGGGAGTGGTAGTTTAGACTACCATACAGAGCCTCACGGCGTCCCACCCTCCGGGTGCATCTTATTGCACCCCGAGTCAGTTGCCGGTATTTCTACCAGACAACCCCAGAAGATCGAACCTAAATCTAACCGATCCACAACAGGCTATCCTGGAAGATACCACATAAAACAGAAACAGTAGGGGGGGGGTAAGGCCAACCTAATAACTTACTCTGGAAATTCATGAGAACCGATAAAATTCGGGGTAACTCGCCCCGCCTATCACATCTTACTGTTTCTCTGAACGGTGCTACCTCCAGTCAAATTCTATTACCAAACTCAGATTCAAGAGCCCTACGGCGGCGGTTCGTATAAACAGTGGTGCAGTCGTTCGCGGTTTTAATCCGCGCCTATAACAATCTGATCTTTACCGTAGGCTCCTCAAAAAGCTCGGGTCCCAGCTTAACCCCATCAGACGCATCTGTTCAACAGTATGGTGTCTCACACCTCCCGTACAACACCTCATAGGGTGCCATGTCAAACGTAGTCTGAAAGCAATTGTTGTATGAGAACTCTATCAAAGCAACTACTAGTCCCAAACTCCTCCAAAATCCAAAATACAGATTCGCAACATATCCTCCGATATCAGAATCACCCGCTCCGACTGCCCGTCCGTCTGTGGGTGATAAACTGTATTCATATGGAGTCGCGTGTCCAATGCTTCATGAAAAGCAATCCAGAACCGCGCTGTAAAACGCGGATCACGGTCAGATTCAATGGAATCTGGTACTCCATGCAAATGTACAATCTTCCTGATGTAAAGCCGGCAAGCTTCTCCAGAGGGTCTATGACCCGAATAGGCAGAAAGTGTACGCACTTTGTCAGCCGATCCACAAAAACCCAGATAGCACCATGGCGAGACCGTGTCGGGCGGGCGGTCGAGAAAGTCCAAAGTAACATTACCCCACTTCCAGACTGGAATGGGCAAAGTCTGCAGTGTCCCTGCCGGTTTCTGATGCTCAAACTACTCGAGTGTGCCTCCTCGAAAATCTCATTCCAGAACTCCTGATCCTCTGGTACATAAAGGCGATCTCGGAAGTATAGTAATCCCTGCCTATACTGAAACGTCGGTAACAAATAAACCCTTATCTTCCCCAGATAACTTCTTCAATACCAGATCTCTACTTTGCGCTTCGCGCATCCTGTCAAGCCACTCAGAATATGTAGTAAGTGTATACCCCGGAGTACGCTCCCAGAGTTGCCACCTGTACCAAAGGCAAGTCAAATCTCTCTCCTCAGACCAGTCACCGACATTTCCTCTCTTAATTAAGCCGGTATACTTCCTGCTCAGAGCATCGGCAACCGCGTTGCCCTTGCCAGAGATGTACCCGATACTACAATCATAGTCCTTAATGTATTCGAGATATCTGCAATGCCTCATGTTAAGCTCCTTCTATGTAAACAAATATTTCAGACTCTTATGGTCGGTAAGAATCTGAAATTTACTACCAAACAGATATTGCCTCCAATGATTCAACGCATAAATCACTGCAGCCAACTCCGAGATCATGTGTCGCTTAGCTCGGCTTATGCGGTCGCACTGCCTCGACCCATAAGCTACCACAAAATGCTCTGCGCCAACACACCCCAATTTGGATGTGGAAGCATCCGAATAAATCACATACGGTAAGTTCGGATCTGGAAGAGTCAGAATCGGAGCGTTAGTCAACTGCCGCTTCAACTCCCGAAAATTCTGCTCACACCTATCAGACCAGATAAACGGTTGACCCTTCTTGGTCAACTGCGTGAGCGGAGATGCCAGAATAGAAAACCCTGCATGCGAATCTCCGATAATATCCTACTAACCCTGTGGAGCTCTTGATCTCCGTGCCGTGGTAGGTTGTTTCCAGTCTGAATCGCCCTCACCTTCTCTCGGGTCCATGCACGGACCATGCTCGAAATAATGTGTCCCTTAAAAGTGACTTCCCGAATCAGAACTCACACTTTGAGAATTTAGCATAAAGCTGATGTTCCCAAAGTGTCTGCAGAACTATCCTCGATGATCCCGATGCGAATCCTCACCCCGAGAATATATCGAATATCATCAATAAAACCACCGAAATGAGTCCAAGTACGGTCGAACACCCGATGCATCGATCCAAGAATGCTACCGAGCATTGGTCAGCCCAAATGGCATGACCGTAATCTCTAAGTGTCCAAATCGGGTGCGGAAAGCGGTCTTAGGTATATCCTCTTCCTTCACTCTAAGCTGAAAATACCGGATCGTAGATCAATCTTTGAGAAAACCCTTCAATCCCCAAAGTTGATCAAAAAGATCGTTAATCCTCGGTAACGGATACTTATTCTTCCCAATAAGAGCATTCAACCGTCTGTAATCAATACAAAGTCAGAGTGTCCCATCATTCTTCTTAACAAACAAAACCAGAGCACCCCACGCTGAAGTGCTCGGTCGGATGAAGCCCCTTTTTCTATAATTCCTCCAGTTGCTTCTTCTACTTCTGCATCTCAGAAATGGGCATCCGATAAGGAGGAATAGATATCGGAGCAGTACCCGACTGCAGGTGGATGTCAAACACAATTCCCCGCTCTTATGGTAATCCGGCAACTCCTCCGGAAATACTGCGGAAAATCTCGAACCAAGGCATACTATCTAACTTCAACCTAGTACCCGCCTCATTCAGACCATAACTTTCCCCAACACCAACTATCGACGGATGATCCGAATCTGCAACACTGCATCTGCCGTCGCGCGATAGTCAAACCGATCGAGTCGTGAGAGGTAGTACCTCTCCGTAAAACCATAATGGTACGGGTTGCACAATCAATGTGCACAGAATTCTTGGATAGCCAGTCCATCCCAAGAATAATATCATAGTTCGGCGCGTCTCAAACCAACAAATCCGATTCTATCAGATGTCCGCCTACAGATATCGCACAACTCCGAACCATCTCCTTAGAAAACAGTAACTGTCTCCCATCAGTTTTTACTAATTGCGTTTGAGGCAAGGTACTAACAGACAGATACAGAAATGTAACACATTTCGGTGTTACAATGAGAACAAATGCTCTGTATCAAATAACGCATGAACCGGTATTTCATTCGGAAGTACAAGTACCTTCTGTAACTTCCGCCGACTCGCCCTACGGTAAGAGGGCAATCCCGCACTCCAAAGAGTATCGGACACTGCTACGTAACCATCGGGCCTCCCGCCGATAACAAATTCAACTCGAACGATACCTACTTCAAATCGGATAAGATCGTGCGGTGGTGCTCCCTCTCTACCTCTACTAAACTGCCCGAAACCGTAATTTCCGACCCAGAACATTTTTCTTCACAGAAAAATGTAAATTATATCCCCGACTCCAGATCTTCCTCAAAACTGCAAATCTGAGTCCCGGGTCACTCCCGGGAGCCGTTTCTCCGCCCAGAATCCCCGAAAATCGTCCGACGGCAACCCCCCGGCCCCGAAAAATATTTTCCGCGGAAATGTCCGGTACACTGCCCGGACACTAGAAATCGATATCGGGTCAATCCGAACTCCGGTTCGAGAACTGGAAGCAATCGGCCGAGTAGCCGTTTCCCGGCGGCCAACCGGCTCAGAATAGCCTCCCTCCAGGAGTTTGTCAATTCCTACAAACCAAGTCTCTACTACCTCCGGCCCTCCTCGGCCGCTGATCCTCGGGGGGGGAAATTTAAACTCTGAAACCTCTCCAAAAGTCCAACCTCGTCAGACTGGTGTCTCAGATCTCCCCGTCGTTGATAGGACCGACGAGAAGTCTAGGTGTCGTAGTGACTACCCTTGTCAGAGTCACTCACTTACCGATCCCAAACTATGGCGAGCAGTGGCTTAAGTCTCGCTATCACCACCAAATCAAAATGCCCTTACCGTGGCATCAACAGATTTTCCCCTGCCTACTGCCGCCTCTGAACCAGCTAGGCTAGCGGTAATACCAAATCAGAGAGGGGTCCCTACGACCGCTAAACCTCGGGGCGGTGAGTGTGGTTGTTCAGACCCTGGGTTACGCTGAACCCGTATCCTATTCCACGGAGGTGTGGGATCTCGTCCCGCCTCCGGTACCAAATCACGCTATTCGCGTGTAGTACACAATTCCTCAAACCAAGTCCAACCGGAAAAACAACTTATCCTGCACCAAATTTCCAAACCATATACCAACTCAACCCATAACCAACAGTTCAAACCCTATCTCTCGGAGGCATGGGATTACAATCCTCCCTCCGGTCGCAAAACACACCGCCTACGCGTGTGAATCCAACTCGAGACAGTTCGAGACCAAACAGAGTCCAGGACAAAAATCGGTCACTCCTAATCTCTACGAAGCTAGCAGCAGTTTTCTAAGGCTCAGTAGTGTAATGCAATGCATGATGCAGAGATTCTTTTCAGAATCTCACAACCAAATATTCAACTTTAAACCACAAAACCAAACCATGCTCATAACACGTAAACACCACACAAATCACCCAAGATTCATCAGAGTACCTCATTTTTTTCAAAGTGCTCCAAAGAACCGCCCTCTTCTCCACATCCATTCCTATACGGTTCAAATAAGGAGGTGGCCAGTCTCCGTACAGAACCACCCCAGAATGAAACGTAGAACGTTGGCTTGTACCTCAAGTCACTTCCACAGTTACTTACCCATGAACAGACTTAACTTACTCCAAAAGTCCACC
Organism: Stellera chamaejasme; assembly: GCA_024586325.1. Taxonomy (NCBI): domain Eukaryota; kingdom Viridiplantae; phylum Streptophyta; class Magnoliopsida; order Malvales; family Thymelaeaceae; genus Stellera; species Stellera chamaejasme. Next base: position 23,098,132 of record CM044979.1, read on the forward strand.
CTCGAACTTGTATACTTGCCTTCCACATTCCATACCCAAAACCAACATACTTTACCTTTTGGGTCATTCCGACCCGACCTGCTCTGATACCAACTTGTCACAGCCACCCCGCCCGGTTGCGGAGGCGGAGCCGGCTGCGACGTCGAGAGCCGGAACCTACGGCGGAAAACGCGGCAGCGGAGTATTGAGCTCAAGTAACACACAGCCAAGTGGCAACTAGCAACCTAGATACTCAATCAAGGCAAGCATACTAGTAAGTCCATCTTCTACCAAACATGCAGTTCATGGTGTCAAACATCAAACATCGCCACAACACAGAAACGCCAAACCCATATTACAACAACAACCCCAATATAAGCAAGTCGGGGCTCCGCCCTCGACTCAGAAGACAAACGAGGGCAGAGTATGTCTCAGATTATACGTCTTATACAAATACATGATCTAAACTACATGCATGCAGCTACACACTGAGCCATTAAACCAAAACCTATATATACATTGTGCGGGATCGGAAACTTTCTCACTCGGGAGATTTTCCGCCCGTGGTACTACTGCTTCTTTGAAACCCAAGAAACCCGAAAGCACCGCGGATCTCTATTCCGCCAATTGCTTTCCGTAACAACTGAAAGGTGTAAACAAATGAAAGGGTGAGTCCTCAAAAGGACCCGATAAGGGCTTAAGGTAAAAGTGCGGTTTGCCCACTGTGGCAACAATCCGAACTCGCAAAAGCAGAATAACACAGCATATACATGTATATACGAACATAAAGCATAACGTAAATCAGAATCCAACATATGCGGTCCAACCGCCAGAACGACCCGTAACGACAGCCCTCAACAGAGGTCAGAATATACAGATCAGAACAGAACAGATAGCACGGTACCGGCTGGGGTCGCGAGCCCCAAACTGTCGTAGGGTCACAGAACAGAAGTATCGGCACTCCCGGTGCGGATACGCAGAATGTCGGCACCCCTTCAGTGCGGACACAGAACAGAAGTATCGGCACTCCTGGTGCGGATACGCAGAATGTCGGCACCCCTTCAGTGCGGACACAGAACAGAACATACAATAATAACAATAATACATAAATACAAACAGAAGTACCATTACCTGTTAAACATATACAGAGCAGAATAGGAACCCGGGCCTCTAAGGTCATCCGGGCCTTGAAACGGAACAAACATACATTTTACCAAATTAAGCCCTTACCTCGGATACGCCGCCGCAGACCCAACACTCGGAAAACCCCGACTCCCGACCGAAATGCACAACTTGGCTCCTACGGGTCCGCGCTACTCCACCAACGCAGAATCAAGTCTGTACAACCATAGTTGGATCGAACATATCCAAACAAACCCCGAAACAATTTCCGCACGAACCCGCACTTTCCGGAAAATTCCACGTAAAGCTCGGTTTCTCAAACCGAGCTAGAACATTGTTACTTATACATCCATAAACACAACCAAACTTTTAAATCATACCTTCTTCCCAAATCGTTCACACAAGTCCGAATCGAAATTCTCGTTCAGCAGTCCCGGTACCAATTTCGGCAGAGTTTCAGCTGCGTTTCCGACCACCCCCTGTTCACAAATGATCCACAGATACAGAATATATGTTCAGAATTCATAGAATCAGCCAATATCATTGGCGCCAAAACCGAGGCTCAGCCGGAAAAACGGCTTTCACACCGAGCCTTTTCTCGACAAAACCAATTACACCAACGAGAATCGAACTTCGCTCGATCACAAATATATCCTTACCTTTATTTGAATCCACCGTTGGATTTTACACCCAAATTTTCGACGCACTTGGCACCACCTCGGGCGCGTTTCTTCCTACGCTCCTATTATCAAACATGCACAAGAAGATGCCGAACGTTTAGAAACAAAGAAATCAAACAAACCTTGTGATTCCATAATCACTTCAAAAGTTCAGACTCACGGTTTACAAACCGGGCTGAATCTTCACAAACCGACCTCAGATTATTCACTTACACAACACAAGGATCGTTTTGACATACTTACCTCGAAGCTTCTTCAAGTTTCCTTCAAGTTTAGTTTTGGAGCTCAAGGCGTTTCCATGGCTGATATTTTCGGCAGGAAGGAAGAAGAAGAAGAAGAAATTTGGCTTTTTTGCAATTTTGTTTTACTTTTATACCTTTTTTTTTTCTTCTTTTCTTTTTCCTTTCTCATCTTTAATTGAAGAAGGGACAAGTGTCCCTTCTCTTTGCTGCTGCCGACACTATCAGCTGCTGTGCCCATACGTTCTTTTATTAATTTTGCACCCCTTTGCAAATTAATTCCCAATTTTTCCGAAAGTTCCAATTCTTTTTGCCCAAAAATAATTACCGAATTCCAAAATTAATGAAACTCGGACACAATCTTCAGAATATTATAACATGCACAGAACATTTTTCAGAAATTCATTTGCCCTTCCGGAGTGTCCTACCGAGCTCGCTGAACCCGAACCAAAACCCGACGTGCGAGCGTGACAACCTGAACCGAAATTCCGTCACTCCAAAATTCTATAAAAATTCCCATAAATTCCATCTTAAATTCAAACACAACTTATCCCAAAGCCGTCAGAAAATTTCCATCCCGAGCCCCGGGAGTCGCCCGGAACCGAACGTCCCGCCCCAAATATTAAACTCCACAACCATCACCGGGACGTCTCCACGACTCCAAAACTACAAACGGCTTCTCAAACTGAGATCTCGAGAGCGCTACCGAGCCCGCTGTACGTCCCGAGGCGACCCCGACAACTCCCCGGCGCCAGAAAAATATTTTTCGGCGGAAACGTCCGGGGGACCCACACGACCTCAAATACGGAAGGGTTCGCCAAAATGATACTCGGATAGGGCTCGGGAGCCGTCTGAACGCCGAAAAACGTGACCCGCAGGCCAAAACCGGAGCCCCGGGTCACCCGGCCGCAACCCGCTCGGGGTGACCGTAATAATCTCATTTGCCGGAAAACCCAGTCTCCCAAGCAACCTGTCCATGTCCTTATACCAAGTCTCCGCCGAATCCATTCCACCCTTGCCCGAAAAACGGGTGGTTTGAATCGCTCGAACCGCTCCATCAAAGAAAGCTTATCGAGCCGGTCGCACTGCCGATTTGAGCCTCTCGGGCTCTCGGTACCTCAACAACAGAATCGGGCCTAGCCCGCACTCTCCTCGACGGGGCTGTGGGTCGACTTCCGCACCTAGATTCAGATTCCCCTCTTCGTATCCACATACTCTTCAAATTGCACATCATCCGCCTCAACGTCCTCCTCATGAGCCTGATAGCTAGGATCGGTCGATCCTACCGCAGTAGGCTGAGAACTCATAACATGTGTACTCCCTTGCTCTTCAACTCTTGTTCCTGCCCACATGTTATTGAGCAGTGCAGTCATTTGCCCCAACACTTGGGCCATCTGTTCCGGATCAGGTCTCAAATGCGGCTGAACTGGTGCCGCTCTTCGCTGAGGTCTCCCTCGACCTCTTCCTCTATTCACATCCTGAGCAGGATTTCCTCCTCCTGCTTCATCATTCAACGCTCGAGTCCGTCGAGTGTTGACCATTTACTGAAATTCCAGAACATAAAGGGTTCACTTAACGGTTAGCATTACCTACATCGGTAATCCTATCAGCTCTGTAGCATGAATGCAATGCATGATGCACATCAATTCTCAAAATTACTTATACAAAACAATTCCTTATAACCCGTGGTACTGCCTAGGACTAACACACTTCTCACCCGGCATCCACCGTCTGCTTTTAACGAGAGAGGTAATTTAAATTACCATCATGCACCTTACGGCATCTCATCCCCTGTGCACCTCTTGTAGCACTCCAGAGTCAATTAATCGGTGTCCTACGCAGCAACCACGCATGCATCAAGTCACAAACTACCAAGACCAAAGAAATCATCTCTTGGTTGTTCTCAAGTGTGTTTAGACAAACCGCCACTGCTCCACTTACCATTCCAATATGGTTCTTGTGATGAGGTGGCCACCTCGTCACACAACCATACCGGAATCGATCATCGACCAGGGCTGTCGGTCCTAACACACCTCGACCCAACCAATTAACCACGCTCGATACCAAATTTGTCACCACCTCCCCGCCGACACCTTCCGGACCCGGCGGGAAGCGGTCGCCGGCCGGTTGGGCGGTGGTGAGCAAGGTGGGACCAGGATCGCGCAGCTAATGTGAGATTATTTCGCGGGCCTTTAACTAACCCAAGAGGTCCCTTTCTAACAATGATCAAGTATAACAATTCATGCACGAAGCAGTTACGACAACAAAACAATGGGCTCCGCCACAAACAATACCGTAAGCAGAACATCAAAATCAGATTATCAGAAAGGAAGTCTGTTCTTTCACTACCGAACAGAGGCTTCCGCANAGATCAGCATACTCATTCAATCNGTTCAGAGCAGAACGCATANATATACATAACCACAATCAATCTCAGAAGAACAGACAGACCTACGATAACATGCTATCGAAACACTACATGCCAACAGAGTTTCATGCTACAGAGCTAACTACAGTGTAAGGTGCAACCGCACAAAAGTCGGGCGTCGGATAAAGAAACCGACGAGGGACCCAAGTCTAAGTCCAGATCTTGCTAAACCCTCAAAATAGCAAACCAGACAGCCTTGCGGGAATCCTACTCACGGCCCGTAATCCTTATCTCTGAAAAATGTTAAGTAAGGGCGCGAGTTTTTCTTAAAGAAAAACCCAAGAAGAGCTTAGGCAGCGAGAACGATGTTCTTCCGACAAACTCGCAAAGACAGATCGAGCGAGATATACATACAGATAGCAATATACAGATCATAACATATACAGAAATAAATGATGTGTGCACAACATCCGAATGTAACGGATCATGGCTAGATCTTCCCCGACCATGGCTAGATCTTCCCCGGTTCAACCGGCATTCGCCATGCACCCAGCAAACCCATATGTCACGGACCATGGCTAGGTCTTCCCCGACCATGGCTAGATCTTCCCCGGTCCAACCGGCATTCGCCATGCATCCAACAAACACCATAAGTCACGGACCATGGCTAGATCTTCCCCGACCATGGCTAGATCTTCCCCGGTCCAACCGGCATTCGCCATGCGTCGGCATTCGCCATGCATCCAACAAACACCATAAGTCACGGACCATGGCTAGATCTTCCCCGACCATGGCTAGATCTTCCCCGGTCCAACCGGCATTCGCCATGCGTCGGCATTCGCCATGCATCCACTCACAGAACAGAACCTACGCACCGTTACTCCTACCATGGGACTAGCCTTGGGGCTCCACTATCCCGATCTAAGACCGAAGTCAGAGACCGAGGCCCAAGACTTGCCTCAACCATCCTACATTATACTAATATAGGTAGGTCGAACCCTTACCTCGAAACAAAAGCAGACGCAACCGTAGAGGGTAGCAGCCAAGCACCAACACACCAATCTTCTTCCTTATCCAACTTCAATCCTTGCTTCACATATCACCTAAACATTTCACACACTTTCCACATTACACTTTTATTGAACACAACAATATCCATTGACAATTGGACCTCACCCCAAGACTTAAAGTTGCTCAAAATCATTGTCTAAACATGCTTGAAACCTTAAACCACACAAAACACATGCTTCCACAATCCACCAAAAATCCGGATGAACATTGCCTTAGGTATATAATCGGAGCATTTTTGGACAATGTTCCAAGTATCAACATTGCTCTAAACATACCCAATAACAACAATTTGGATTGAATTCAACAATACAACACACTTCAATTCTCCACCATAAAATCTATGAGTTTTCTCTTAGCTCATAGATTAAACCATTGTTGGACCTTTCACCAAGTATTAATGTTGTTCCAAAACTACCCAACAACACTAATTTGAGGTCAATTTAACAAACCCTCAAAATTCGTTCATCCCGGGTCAAGAACCCTAATTTCGAATTTCTTCGATTCATGCTCAATTCGTGTTATAAAGTGTGTTTCTATCTCTAATCCAACATAGAAACACTACAACTAACTCAATTGAATCAAGAAATCACGAAAATTCGAACCTCACAATTTGGGCAATTTCCCAAATTCATCCACAAAGTGTTGTTGAAGTGAAACCTTTGTTGATTCGTTGTTCTTGTAGTGATTCCCGCACGAATCCTCCGTTTCCACGCACCAAAGAGTCCAAAATCACTTGGATAGGAGCAAAACCGAGTTGGGAGAGAGTTGGGAGTATTTTCGGAGTTGAAGTCGCTAAACCGAGGTTGAAGACGCGTTGCTCGACTTAAATAGCCGGCCCAGCGACGGTCAAAGCGACCCGATTCCCAATCAAAGCGATCGCGACCTCGAAGAACACCAAGACAGTGCCCAGGCGGAAACCAGGCGACCCGTTTGCTCAAGCGGGCGATCGGCTGGTCCAGAAATATTCAAAACAGGCGTCGGGCGAAATCCAAAGGCGACCCGATGCCTTAATCAGGCGATTGCCCGGACACAGCAGACTCTCCTTCACTAAAACAATTATTAAAAATTGTACGAAGTCCAAACGAAGATCCGAAAAATTCTGGTTAAACTAGACACTGGGCTACGCTCACAAAATATATTCATGCGCAAACTGATTTCCAATTGCAAGCCGTATTTAATACAAAATGACCTAAAATTACTGTCTTCTCCAATACACTCCTTTTACTTCTGTTCTTGATCAACCTTGCAGCGAACCTTTACCAAATTACGTTATACCACTCCCACACTACAATATGAATTTGAAATGAACAATTAAACTCATACTTAGTAATTAAACATACCTTCAGAACTCTATACACCGGAGATTGTTGCCGGAAAAGGTGGGGTGTAACACTTGACAAATTTCTATTGACTGAATAAAAAAATAACTACCGAGTTTGAAGGATTTTGAAAATAGTGGATTTGTGAGTTATATCAAAGTACCGAAAAGTTGGGAAGTCTCAAAAGGGGATGTTTTGAGAATATGAGCTGAATGTTTGCATGATTACATCTCGCAGCAGTTCATTAGAGCTATTTTGAATTTAAAAGTTGGAGTTACAGAGGTTCCTTGTTTGTTTTGGTTATAAGAAAGCACAATACACAACAAAAAGGGGAAAAAGTTGTTTGTGAGTTGCAGTTGTAGCTGTTTTAAAAAGGTGGGCACCACTCACCAAGTTTCGTGCCATTATCCAAACTCCCAACCCAATCTTCTTTCGACCCCCAACAAACCTAACAAATTAAACACCTATTTTCCGGTACCTAGCTAACTTCTTGTTCAGGGAAAGATAATTCTAGGAACTGGTCTTGTGTTTCAGTTGAATGTCATCATTTAACTTTAGGGTGAATGGATAGGACTAAACTTCCATTGACAACTTGAAGAGGGATTTGAGAGGAAAAAGGCAAAGAGTGTTTTATTGATATAAAAGCCTAAATTTTAACACTTTTGTCCAAGATTTTTATGCAGATCCAGCTTATGAACCATGGCTGAACCCCTTTTCCCAAACCCTCTATTCGATTCAAACCACGACCAATGGTTTGACCTCCCGCTCAAGATTATTACTCGATTTAGCCCCGAACCTTGGCTGGAACCCTTAGATCTATACCCGGAATCCTACATAAACACCCCTACTACCCCCATGAAACATCAACTCCTTACCTATCACCAAACCCAAAGAAAGAAGCCTTTGTTCATCTCATCTTACCTAGCCTCGCAACCCACAGAGGAGATTTTGTCCTCCACCACACTCTTACTAAACCCCTCCTATATATGTCCCACCTCCTAGCCAAAGGACCCACAAGCACTTACCCCTACATCCCTCCTATTTATTGTCAGTGCTAAGCCAAATAAAGCCATAATGTGCAAGAACTTACCCCTACATTCCTCAAATCTTGGCCCGTAGATCAAACCAACAGCAAAAGCTGCCTTCTACCCTTCAAAAACTCGATTCTCAATCTCCAATACCTACCAAAGAGGCTGAACAAAACTCTTCATCCATTTATGACCAAGCAACACAGCTTTGTGCTGAAATTGGAAGCTTCATTTCACAAAAACATAAGAAGGTTACGACAATTGATGTGAGGCAAAGGGAAAAACAAATGAGAGGAAAGTTGAGTGCATGATTTAAAAGAAAAGTAAGGAGCCCAAAATTCCAAAATAAAATGAAGAAAAAGGCTTGGAAAAGAATTTAGAGCAGAGAGTTCCGAGAGAAAATCCAGAGAGGACTAGAGAGAAAACCAGAGAGTACCTCCACAACCAACATGAGTGAGAGAGTGAACAACTTGCCTCCAACCAGCCTTATCTTTTCAGTAACTCTTGATTTTGCACAACCATGTTTTTCTTCTTTGATTATGCAGCCTACTATGGAGAAAGGAGTAAGAAATTGCCTTGAAGAATTTGGGAGAAAATGGACTTCAACTTTCGGCTAAATGGTGGAATGTAAAAAGAGGGAATAATCATGGGTAACTATGCCTTTAACTCTATGTTAGTTTAAAATCTGAATTGAATGAAGAAGCATGCTTGTGATGTTTGCTTGGTTGAGATGCCTTCTTTGTGCAGGAAAAAGAATGTGAACATGTTTGAGCTTGTTTCCCTTGTTGGACAAGTTGCTGATTGTGTTAGGCAAGATAAGAGCTTGCATGCTTGTTGTGTATACACACACACACACATTTCCAAGGTGTTTAAACCACTTAATTCATCTTTTGTGCTTACTTTTCAAGTTAAATATGCACTTTACTTGTTATTTCTGATCTTTTGTAGTAGGTGCGAAGGTTAATGAGTGCCCAATATGCATTATTTGATGGCTCAAGACCAATTTTGGACATTGGTGGCTCAAAGCACAAAATCTCTAGTCAAATAAAGGAGCTGAAGTCAAATGGGAGCTGATGCATGTTTGTTGCACACTTACATTGGATATCATCTAGGTGTTCGATCAAATGTTCGAGAAGACTTTGATCAACATAGACTATGGGATCGGTTGGCTAGCTCTCTAGCGTTTCCTATGACGCTAGAGAAGCTAGTTGGTGGCGAAGGTTATGCATTGTAATGCCTCTAAAGTTTCATCCCTAGACCGTGAGAGCGACTAGTTTAGGCGACTTTCGTTGAGAGAGGAATCGCTTGTCTGAGAGGAAAGCGAGACAATCTTTGTACCTCACCTCTTGCATGATTGGAGACTTCTGATGTAGACTCTCACTATTTTGATGTGATGATTTCAGTAGAAATTGATAGACTTTCTTGTCTCATTGGAATTTATGTTATTAGAGATTACATGTGATGTTTTCATGTTGAGTGAGTCAAGGTTATGATTCCACGGACTATAGGAGTTGATTGATCGATTCGTGGGTAGTTAGAGATAGTCTCCACAATTGATTGGTGGATTAGAGATAATCCACCTCTAGAAGCACAAGTTAAGATGCACATCTGACCTCTAGTATACATGAGTTACCCTTTGAGAGCCCTACACTTGGGAATCCACATGTGTGGTCCTACATCCCCTCCATGCTTTACTTTATTTTTCTTGCTTGCATCCATTCATTTCAGCATCGTCTACCTCCATGTTCTACTGCCACTTTGCATTTCATGGTAGGTTAGACACACACACACACACACTTAGACTCTAGGTGCTCTAGTTCTCTTGGGTTCGATCCCTTACACAACACCTTATACTACAGTGACAATACAAGGGTTGTAAGGTGTTTTATAAATTTATTTGATCCATTGTGAGTGTTCTTTAGAGAATGAGAGTTCCTAAAGCGCTATCACACTCACAAGGGAGTGAAAATACCCTTGATCAAACTAAGTTGTAAGCTTAAGGAGGTTGGTTGGCCAACACTCAAGATAATTTGAAGGAGTCCAAGAAGAGCAAGAGGTACTTACGGAGCTTTGGAGCGCTGACGATGAGTGCTAGAGCCAATGCACAGGCATTTTAGTGGGCTACCCGACCCTCAAAACGAAAGTTGGGCGCTGAGTTGGTACGTTGAGCTCAGCGCAACCCACTTTGGTGCGCTCCTCCTGGAACTCATCAGTTTGGCGGGCTGACTTTGCGCGCTAAGGTCGGAGCACCGAGGTCTAGAACAGAGCAATTGAAGCTCTTTGTCCCTTCTACTCCTTTGGTGTTTCAAATGCAATCAAGTGCCTTCCAATTTCAAGTTGGTTCAAGCACCAAACTCTCCTACATAACTCATTCCTTGAGCTATCATGCCTAGACTAGAGACTTTATGCTTTGATTTTCATGTCTTGGACCTTGTTATGCTCTTCTTACTGTGAGTGATGATGTGTGTGAAGAGATAAGCATGTGATGCATGAATTTTGTCTATCTTCTTGATCAGATTGATTTGTAGAGATAAGAGAGCATGATTACCTTTGTTGAGCATGAGATGTTCTATGAGCTATGATTGTCTATTTAGTTGCATTGGAGTATCTTACATGACACCTTCATGCTATGATTGATGATCATATAAGGTGTTAGTGTTGAGTTTTGCCACATGTTATCATACACTCCATGCCATGCCTTCATTTTCTTGTGACACATGAGCTTCATCTTTTACTATGCTGACTTTTTAGATCATGCCTCTCGTACATTCTTGAAACATGCTTGTTATGAAAACCATGCCTTTGTTGCAACTTGTACATGTATGCCATTGTGTTTGATTGATGAGTTACAAGTTGAATGACCGTCTAGGTAGAGCTTTTTGTGCTGGAAAGTACATTTGTTTTAGACTACCATTTTGTATTGATTGAAGATTTTTCTAGGTACTTAGGGATGATTTCAAGATGGAAGCACTTCACATTTTGGATGCTCCGGGGCAAGCCTTAGCCTTGCCCCACCTCCATAAGGCATTAGGGGGCCGAACTTGGCCCCTGATGTATGACCTTTTGATTTTCCCTCTTCACTCCCATTCCAATTGCATGAGGACATGCTTTACTTGGGTTTAGGGGGCAAGTTGCTCGTATATCATATGGAGATCAGTTGGTATGCCTCAAGATGATATTATTTGGCTTATTACACCGTGCAGGCATCTAGTTTTCTTTTTTCTAGGATGTACAATTTTTTTCCAAAAAACCCTAAAAATCTAAACAAAAATTCATGAAAATTAAAAAAAAATCAGAAAACTAAAAAGCTTGTAGGCAAGTTCTATATGGAAAATGATGAGTATGTTATGCATTCAATGATAGAATAGGGTGTGTCTGTACTTAGCTTGAGCACTAATATAGACGGATCTCAATATCTTGTATGACTTGTATGAACTTTGTGTGAATATGTACATAGAGATTTGCATGATTCATTCTTTGGCTAAAGTGGGTCTTGAGCATGAAAAACTTCGCCAAGAAAAACCGAAAACCTAGTTTGATAGTATTGTGTGAAACATGATTTAGGTAGCTTGTGAATGGGTTTTGTTAGGTGGTTGAGTAATACTTATACACTAGGTTTGGCAACATTCAGAATGACAATTAGGCCTCGGGTGGCACAACCGTTACTTGCTTTAACCCTACCTTCCAAGTGCAAGCCTAGAGTATAAGTATATGTTCAATCATAGCTTAAGGTGGTACTGCATGGAATGATGCTCTAGACATGAGAACAGAGACACCATTTTTGTGGCATCTTGCCTCTCTTCCAAACACCGATCTTAGGAGCTTAGGCCATCATTCTCACACTAAAAAGAAAAAAGGGTGAAAAAAGAGGTTGAATAAAAGAAGGTGAATAAAAAGTGAAAAAGTTGAAAGGAACAATAAAGAGGAGGTTAAGTGGAATAAAAGTGTGGAGCAATAGGCAATCCACATTCACTTGCTAAATCAAGTAGCAACATTATCGAATGGGAAGTTTTTCTTAGGATGTATAAGTGCTAAAGTAACCCATGTACACCGTTAGTGATTCTTGCAAACTCTTTGTACATTTTTCACAAATTGTTCACTTGTACACTACTTGGGGTCTAGGCCATTCTTTAGAAGTACTCAAGCTTGGTGTTTTGTGGAATTCATAGGTGCTTGATTGCTTTGATTTCATTACTTGCCTACACCAAATATTTTGTAAATATGTAGGTGATTAGAGTAGGTGTCATTGGGTCTTTCTTTTCCTAGATGCTTGCGTTGCTAGGTGATATATATGGGCCAGCCCATACGGCTGTATTGTCAAATGCAAAGCCATATGGGCCGCGCCCACCACAAAGCAGATCTCGTCATTACCGAGAGCTTCTCTTACCAGTAAGGGCACCCGTATAAAGCCGTTGGTCACGAAACGCCATCGCCTCCTCAGACTAACCGTTACACTACTTATGGCATTAAGCCAAAGGAGAGGGAGTAATTCCCTAATAACTCCGCTGTTATTACACCATTAATACGCCGTCATTCCAATTATGGGTACATTTATGGAGATTCTCCAGCGTTTAAGGCCCTGTAACGGGACCTAGCACCACCCTATATATTGGGTGGTGCCTGCCTCAAATAAGGTAACTACTACACACCCACACTTTCCTCCTTTGTCTGCACCTGAAAGTGTCTTTTGTCTTGTCCTTCAGGTACCGGAGCCACCTGTCCTAACCGTCGGAAGATCTTTGGTTGCCGGAGGTCATACTTTGGCTATCAATTTGGCGCCGTCTGTGGGAAAACAAGCAAGCCGTTTTTCCTTTTCTACTCAACTTTTTCCTCCTCTAACCATTCTCATGGCGAAAACAAGAAGAACTCACAACAGTGTACATGTTGAGGATGCTGCTTCCGGCTCCTCCGATGTACCTCCACCACTCCCTACCGGTGGGGCAACGGGACACAACAGCCCCACAACTCCTGGGCTTGGTGGCAACCCCGCCACTCCTGCCGCCGACACCCTGTGGGTGCAAGAGCCCCACAACCACAAGCGGCTACTATGACATACCTCGCTGGGACCTCGACGACACCCCAGCAGGTCATCGTCGATCCCGCTCAGATAGCACTGCTCCAGGCGAGCAAGCTCAATGAAATGAAGGCCTTCATGGTACAAACCATCAAGCCGGAAAAGCAGGCTCCTCGCCTCCCGCCTCCAAACAACCGGGATGAACAAACCCAGAATCAAAACCCGTCGCCGCGAACTCGGATGTTGATGATCTTCTTAGAAGAATCAACGTGGTCGAGGAACAGTTAAGACGCTAAACTGGTCCTCGACGATATCGAGGTTCTCCTCACTCAACCCTTCACAGAGGACGTTATTGCCGCCAAGGCCCCCGCCACTTTGAATGCCGGTCATCAAAAGCTACGATGCAACGACGGACCCGTTGACCATTTGCGACGTTACATCTCCCAAATGGAGATGGCTCGCGCCACGGACCCCATACTGCAAAGCTTTCAGCTACCAGTCCTGTTACGGCCACCCCGAGCGGGTTGCGGCCGGTGACCCGGCTCCGGTTTTGGCTGCGGGTCACGTTTTTCGGCATTCAGGCGGCTCCCGAGCCCTATCCGAGTATCATTTTGGCGAACCCTTCCGTATTTGAGGTCGTGTGGGTCCCCGGACGTTTCCGCCGAAAATATTTTTCTGGCGCCGGGGGGTTGTCGGGGTCGCCTCGGGACGTACAGCGGGCTCGGTAGCACTCTCGAGATCTCAGTTTGGGAAGCCTTTTGCAGTTTTGGAGTCGTGGATACGTCCGGTGATGGTTGTGGAGTTTATTATTTGGGACGGGACGCTCGGTTCGGGCGACTCCGGGGCTCGGGACGGGAATCCCGGGCTCGGGATGGAAATTTTCTGACGGCTTTGGGGTAAGTTGTGTTATAATTTAAGATGGAATTTATGGATATTTTTATAGAATTTTGGAGTAACGGAATTTCGGTTCAGGTTGACACGCTCACACGTCGGGTTTTGGTTCGGGTTCAGCGAGCTCGGTAGGACACTCCGGAATGGTAAATGAACTTCTGAAATATGTTTTGTGAATGTTATAATATTCTGAGGGTTGTGTCCAAGTTTCGTTAATTTTGGAATTCGGTAATTATTTTTGGGCAAAAAGAATTGGAACTTTCGGAAAAATTGGGAGTTAATTTGCAATAGGTTGCAAATTAAATAAAAATCAGTATGGGCAGCTTTGTTTTTTCGGCAGAATTGGGTGAGGTTTGGGACACATGGCTATTTCTTATTTATGGTAGAGAAGTATGGGTTAAAAAGGTGAAGGGAAATATATTTTATGGTGTAATATTTCATAAAATGAGTTTGAACTCATTTCTTTTCTTTTCATCTTCTTCTTCTTCTTCCTTTGCTTGCTGCTGCCGACGCCTCCATTGTTGCTCACCTTAAGCTTGAGTTTCTTCTCCTTGCTTGGAATCAAAGAGAAGTTGGATGCTACTTGTGGTAAGCATCATCCCTTCTCCTCTTTTCTCTTTAGTTTTGAAGTTTAGTGGTGAAAAGAGGAGTTTTGGCAAATGTTGGGTTTGTTCTTAGCTATAAGCTAGGATGATTCTCTTCCTCCCATGTTTTAGTATGTTGTTCTTGGGTAGTAGGAGAGTGTTAATCAAGTGTTGGATTTTGGAAAACACAACTTGGATGGAAACCCTATTATGGCCGAATTTATGGAAGATTTTCCAAAATGGTGTGTGTTTGTTATCTTGTTTCATGCTTCAAGTATGTTAGTCCTAGCATGATTCTAAGCTTATGTATGGATTCAATTTGATGGAAAACAAGTTGAGGTGAAAACCCCTTTTGGCCGACTTGTTTAGGTGTATGTTTGTGTTGGATTTTGTTGTTTGGATGCAATTGGATAGCATGCTTGGTTTAGAAGTGAAATTGGTGGTTAGAAGGATTGTTTTGTAGCTTGAATGGATTGAATTGGAAGTTGGATGAAATGTTGTTTAGGAACCGAAATCTTGGAATGATTCTTTTTCAATGTTGGAGGTTCATTTTGGTTGAATTGGATGTTAATATGGTGTTGGGGTTGAATTTAGGAGTGGATGGAAGTTTGAAACGTTGAATTCGGTTAAGAAATGGAAAAGTTACAATTAAGCGGGATTGTCGGAAAATGGCGGGTAATGAAGGGTTTAAGGTTGGATTTGATCAGTTCGCTTGTTGTATGATGATTGTCAATGAATAATCTTGCATTGTCTAGGTTGGTTCTGAATTCGACGCTTCGTGAAAATCTGGAATTTTACGGAAATTCCGCCGGATTTTCGGTTTTGGGGTCGGGGATGTAGTTTGGTAGTGTGGTTGATAAGGGTTCTAATTCAACTTGGTTTGGCAGATTCTCGAGGTTCGGAGGTTAGGAAAAGAGAAGTTCTAAGTTTCGGGGCTCGGTGTGGTAGTTATCCGTAATCGGTCCAATACTGGATTTGAGAGGTAAGGGTTTGGTTCTGTTATTTTTGGTAAGATAAGTATATGTTTTGGTTTCATTTTCTGCTCGCTAGTATTTCGGAATTTTATGCCTTTGGGCATATTCTCAGTAGTTTGTAGGAGTATGCCTTATGGCATACTGTCTGCATTAATATTACGACAGCTTGTGGGTTCGCTACCCCACTGGTGCACCATGCTTCAGATAGCTTCGGCTTCCGACTCCCTTAGTGGAGGCCGCTGCTCCGATTTGTTATAAGGGTTATGGCGATTTAGAATCGCACGCCCTTCGGGACTCCGATCTATTTTCCGTACATGCATGTCATTCCGTATTCTGTTGCATATATTGCTATCTTTCTGTTTTGCAGGGTTACATATACTTACCTTACCCCATATCCCTTACGGGGTCCTTTTAGGACTCACCCTTCTTTGGGTTTTGTTTTTGGGTTTCAGGTAGACCTGATAAGCGGCCTGCGGAGTAGGTTTCCGTGAGGTTCTACCTCGGTTGTGTTTTGCAGCAGCTTCACCTTGCGGCCCGGGATTGTCTTTTGATCCGAATCCCGCGCGAGGTATTTGACGCTTAGTCCTAGGCTTGGCTCTGTAGCTGCATGTGCATATTTTCTGGTTTGCTGTGATGATTGTATTTCTGTATATATTTATGTATTCTGTTCTGTATATGTTCTGAGCGCTTGGCGCTTGCTAGACATTTTAGGTTCTGTGAATTCTGTATGTATATATGTTTTGGTGCGTAAGCACTCGTCCACGGAGGGCGGGGCTTACTCTGTTATTAGTGCATGAATTGTATGGTTGCATTTTATTTTGGTTATACGCATGAAATTTCCGTTAGTTTGCTTCCACAATCTTTCCGCTGGGTCCGCTACGCGCGGCGGGTCTCGATGGACCTGCCATTCCTTTCCATTCCGGCTTCCGCTCCGGCGCCCCGGCGCCCCGCCTCCGCAACCGGGCTCGGGTGGCGTGCGGTGACAAGTTGGTATCGAGCGGGTAAGTGACCATATTGGTCGTCGGTGGTGATTTGAAGTGACAACTATTGTTCTACATTTTATTTTAGAATGGTTTGGTACGGAGATTGGCCACCTCCTTACTCGAACCACTTCAAAATAAAATTGTGGAGCAAAGTTTGGTCCTTCAAGTTATCCTGGTGGTTACAAAGTATGGAATCCAGAATTTCGGGACTTTGGTAAAAGTGTTACAAGTGAAGGATTGTGGAAAAGTTTCGTACGTAAAATTGTGTGTTAGGAAAAGATTTGGTGAAATAAGCATGAATTGCTTCCGTGATTCTGTGAAATGCATGATTTTATCATTTGCAAAATAACTTCTGAGTTAAGTACTGCATTGCACTACAGAGCCTTAGAAAGCTGCTGCTAGTTTCTGTAGGGGTTAGAGGTAACTGATTGTTTTGGACTCTGTTTGGTCCGAAATGTTTCAGGAATGGTTAACACGCGCCGACAGCGTGATTTACGACCGGAGGGAGGGGACCGTAATCCCACGCCTCCGAGAGGGAGAGAGCAGAGGCAGGGGGATTTCGGGGCCGAGCAGTGTACATACCCCGCCACCGGTTGTGCAGCAGGTCGTGGGTCTACCACTGCTTTGGTTCATGTGCTGGAGCAGGTCCAGCAGTTGTTGAGGACACTAGTACCGGAACAGGTTCCGGTACAGTCACAGGTGCAGGAGGATTCGGTTGTGGCACCGTCTGTGCATTCTGATGGGAGGGTGAGTAGCCACACCCGGACTACCACCCACACTCATGTACGGGCCCGATCTGAGAGTGAGTCTGAGGAGGACGCGGAGCGCAGGAATCCGCGATCACGGAGGATACGACCAGAGCGTAGCTCCGCAGCTCGCTCCGATCGTTCTGACCAGGAGACTTATCAGCCCCCTCGACAGCGACGGAGGGTTATTGAGCTGGATTCTGATACCACCCGCCGGACCCACCGACGACGGGGAGGTTCGGGGCATCACTCTGACTCTGATGATGTCCGTTTGTTGGAGAGGTTCCAGCGGTTGAACCCCAGGAAGTTTGATGGTAAGGGAGGTCCCGAGGCAGCGGAGACCTGGTTTATGGAGATTGACAAGCTCCTTGGGAGGTTACACTTACCTTCCACAGTGATGGTATCCCTTGCCACGTTCAATCTGGGCAGGAGGGAGCAGATCATTGGTGGAGGAGCCTTCAGTGGCAACTGAGGGCGAATGCGGGGCTAGCACCCGATCGGGAGGTGGATGTTACCCGGGAGCAGCTTTACACACTGCTCCATCGGAGGTTCATCGGGGCTGCAGCTAGAGATCTCGCGACAGCACGCTTTGATGAGCTTCAGCAGGGAGACAGGACTGTCGCAGAGTATGAGAGGGAGTTTGACAGCTTATCCACTACGCACTGCAGCAGTACCACGGTATGGAGGAGGAGAAGGCGAAGAGGTTTATCCGTCGATCGCGCCCGAGCATGATGGGCTCGAGGCCGTTGGATATTACTACTTACGGGAGGCAGTTCACAAGGCTCAACTCCTCGAGCAGAGGACGTTGAGAGTCGCCTCACCTCGCAGAGAGGTCAGGGGACTTCGAGGGGTTCCACACAGCAGGACCCCGGCAGAGTTCTCGACGGCAATGCACCCGGCAGCCTAGTGGAGGCAGGGGGAGCACCACCCTCACGACCTTGTCCGACTTGTGGTGGGTATCACCCGGTCGACCTTGTTACCGGCAGAGGGTCGATGTTTGCGATGCGGGTCGGATACTCACTGGTACGGACTGCCCTCGACGGTGGGGCGTGGTTCTCGTAGTTTTCAGCGTCCGCAGCCTCGGCACCGCCCAACGCGCCGCGAGGGCGTGGGTTTCAGCGGGTGGCCCGAGACCTCAGCGACCACGCCTTCAGCCACCCTCCACCGCAGCAGCCTAGGGCAGGACGCGTTTTTCAGATAGAGCAGGGAGGTCCTAGTCAGCGGGGAGGCCCTAGTCATCAGGGAGGACCCAGTCAGTAGGCGGGCCCCAGCCAGCAGGGAGGCTCGACTCAGCAGGGAGTTTTGCAAGGTACTGTATTTCTGAACGATACATCTGTTCATGCGTTATTTGATACAGGAGCGTCTATTTCTATTGTAGCACAGAAATGTGTTACATCTCTGCACCTGCCTGTTAGTACTTTGCCGCAGATGTATTTAGTAAAAACTGCTGGGAGTCAGTTTCTGTTTTCCAATGGGATGGTTCGGGGTTGTACGATATCTGTAGGCTGGCATCGATAGTATCGGACTTGTTGGTTTTGGATACGCCGAACTATGATGTTATTCTTGGGATGGATTGGCTATCCAAGAATTTGTGCACATTGATTGTGCAGCCCGTACCATTATGGTTTCGGAGAGGTACTACCTCTCACGACTCCGATCGATTTGACTATCGCACAAAGCATAGTACAGAGTTGCATTCGGACCACTGTCGGTAGTTGGTGTAGGGGAATGTTTTGATCTCGAATGAGGCGGATACTAGATTGAAGTCGGCTAGTATACCGGTGGTTCGAGATTTTCCGCAGTATTTCCGGAGGAGTTGCCCGGATTGCCACCAGAGCGGAAATTGTGTTTGAGATCTACCTGCAGTCGGGCACTGCTCCAATATCTATTCCTCCTTATCGGATGCCCATTTCTGAGATGCAGGAGTTAAAGAAGCAGTTGGAGGAATTACAGAAGAAGGGCTTCATCCGACCGAGCACTTCGCCGTGGGGTGCTCCGGCTCGCTTTGTAAAGAAGAAAGATGGAACGCTCCGACTTTGCATAGACTACAGACGGTTGAATGCCCTTACCGTGAAGAATAAGTATCCGTTGCCGAGGATTGACGATCTTTTTGATCAACTTCGACTCGAGAGTTTTCGAAGATTGATCTGCGATCCGGATACTTTCAGCTTAGGGTGAAGGAGGAGGATATACCTAAGACCGCTTTCCGCACCCGGTATGGACACTTTGAGTTTACGGTCATGCCATTTGGGCTGACCAATGCTCCGGCAGCATTCATGGATCCGATGCATCGGGTGTTCCGGCCTGCATTTGGACTCATTTGTGGTGGTCTTCATTGATGATATTCGATATATTCTCGGGATGCGGACTCGCATCGGGAGCATCCGAGGGTAGTTACAGACACTTTGGGAACATCAGCTTTATGCTAAGTTCTCAAAGTGTGAGTTCTGATCCGGGAGGTCACCTTCTCGGGACATGTTATTTCGAGCATGGTCTGTCTGTGGACCCAGAGAAGGTGAGGGCAGTTCAGATCGGAAACAACCTACCACGGTACGGGAGATCGTGGAGCTTCCCGGGATTAGCAGGATATTATCTGAGGTTCGCATCGGGTTTTCTATTCTCGCATCTCCGCTCACGCAGCTTGACCAAGAAGGGTCAACCGCTTATCCGGTCCGATAGGTGTGAGCAGAATTTTCAGGAATTGAAGCGGCAGCTGACTAACGCTCCGATTCTCGACTCTTCCGCATCCGAGCTTACCGTATGTGATTTATACGGATGCTTCCACATCCGGTTTGGGGTGTGTGCCGATGCAGATCGGAATGTGATAGCTTATGGGTCGAGGCATGCGACCGCATGAGCTGAACTATCCGACACACGATCCGGAGTTGGCTGCAGTGATCTATGCGCTGAAACAATGGAGGCATTATCTCGCTTGGTAACAAATTTCAGATTCTTACCACCATAAGAGTCTGAAATATCTGTTTACGTGAAGGAGCTTAACATGAGGCAGCGCAGATGGCTCGAATACATTAAGGACTATGATTGTAGTATCGAGTACATCTCTGACAAGGGCAACACGGTTGCCGATGCACTGAGCAGGAAGTATACCGGGTTGGTCAAGGGAGGAGATGTTGGTGACCGATCCGAGGAGAGTGATTTGACGTGCCTTTGGCACAGGTGGCAGCTCTGGGAGCGTGCTCAGGTATACACACTTACTATACATTCTGAGTGGCTTGATAGAGTGCGCGAGGCGCAAGGTAGAGATCCGGGGCTGAAGAAGTTATCTGGGGAGGATAAGGGGTCTTTGTTACCGGCATTTCAAGATAGGCAGGATTGCTATACTTCCGAGACCGCCTTTATGTACCGGAGGATCAAGAGCTCCTGAGTGAGATTTTAGAGGAGGCGCACTCGAGCAGATTGAGTATTCATCCCGGGAGTGAGAAGATGTATCGTGATCTGCGTACTCACTCGGTGGCCTGGGATGAGGAGGCACATTGCCACTCATGTGTCTAGGTGTGCCGCTTGTCGCCAGTGAAGATTGAGCATCGAAACCGGCGGGGACATCGCAGACTTTGCCCATTCCAGTCCGGAAGTGGGGCAATGTTACCATGGATTTTCTCGACCGCACCGCCCGACACGGTCTCGCCATGATGCTATCTCGGGTTATTGTGGATCGGCCGACAAAGTGCGCACACTTTTCGCCTGCTCGGGCCGCTGCACTTCCGGAGAAGCTTGCCCGGCTTTACATCAGTGAGATTGTACGATTACATGGAGTACCAGACTCCATTGTATCTGACCGTGATCCGCGTTTTACGGCACGGTTCTGGAAGGCTTTTCATGAAGCGCTGGGCACGCGACTCCATCTGAGTACAGCTTATCACCCACAGACTGACGGGCAGTCGGAGCGGGTGATTCAGATATTGGAGGACATGCTGCGAAGCTGTACTATAGACTTTGGAGGAGATTGGGACCAGCAGTTGCCTTTGATTGAGTTCTCGTACAACAACAGCTTCCAGACTACGATTGGCATGGCACCATATGAGGCGTTGTACGGGCGGAGGTGTATGACACCACACCGCTGGACTGATTCGTCGATAGGGTTGAGTTGGGACCCGAACTTATTGAGGAGACTACGGCGAAGATCAGATTGATTCAGCGCGGATCAAAGCCGCGAACGACCGCACCACTACTTATGCGAACCGCCGCCGTAGGGCTCGGAGTTTGAGGTTGGGGATAGGGTTTGGCTCAAGGTAGCACCTATCCGCGGGACAGTCAGATTCGGGAAGAAGGGCAAGTTGGCCCCACGGTATATCGGCCCATATGAGATTCTGGAGCGGGTCGGTAGGGTGGCATACCGGTTGGCGTTACCTCCTAGTCTGTCTGCTGTGCACAATGTCTTCCATGTTAGCATGTTGAAGAAGTGCATTCTGGATCCGACTCAGACGATTCCAGTGGAGGAGGTACAGCTGGAACCCGATCTTTCTTATCAGGAGGTACCGGTAGCCTTTCTGGATAGGGATGTCAGGAGACTCGTAGCAAGTTGATTCCCATGGTCAAGGTTCAGTGGTCACATCATACTGACCGGGAAGCGACTTGGGAGACAGAGAAGGACATTCAGACCGATACCCCGAGCAAGATTGGCCGGTTGATACAACTCTGGAGGACCAAGAGTCCTAAGGGAGGGAGAATGTTACTGTCACCCCGAGCGGGTTGCGACCTCGTGACCCTGGGCTACGGTTTTGGCCTGCTGGTCAAGTTATTCTTAGTTCATTCGGCTCACGAGCCCTATCCGAGTATCATTTTGTCGAACCCTTCCGTATTTGAGGTCGTGTGGGTCCTCGACGTTTCCGCCGAAAATATTTTTCTCGGCGCCGGGGTTGTCGGGTCGCCTCGGACGTATAGCGGACTCGGTAGCACTCTCGAGATCTCAGTTTGGGAAGCCGTTTGCAGTTTTGGAGTCGTGGAAACGTCCGGTGATGGTTGTGGAGTTTATTATTTGGGGACGGACGCTCGTTCGCGACTCCGGCTCGGCGACTCCCGGGCTCGGGATTGAAATTTTCTGACTGCTTTGGGTTAATTTGTGTTATAATTTAAGATGGAATTTATGTATATTTTTGTAGAATTTTGGAGTAACGGAATTTCGGTTCAAAGTTGACACGCCGCATGCTCGGGTTTTGGTTCGGGTTCAGCGAGCTCGGTAGGACACTCCGGAATGGTAAATGAACTTCTGAAATATGTTTTGGGAATGTTATAATATTCTGAGGGTTGTGTCTAAGTTTCGTTAATTTTGGAATTCGGTAATTATTTTTGGGCAAAAAGAATTGGAACTTTCGGAAAAATTGGGAGTTAATTTGCAATAGGTTGCAAATTAAATAAAAATCATTATGGGCAGCTTTGTTTTTTCGGCAGAATTGGCTGAGGTTTGGGACACATGGCTATTTCTTATTTATGGTAGAGAAGTATGGGTTAAAAAGGTGAAGGGAAATATATTTTATGGTGTAATATTTCATAAAATGAGTTTGAACTCATTTCTTTTCTTTTCATCTTCTTCTTCTTCTTCCTTTGCTTGCTGCTGCCGACGCCTCCATTGTTGCTCACCTTAAGCTTGAGTTTCTTCTCCTTGCTTGGAATCAAAGAGGAATTGGATGCTACTTGTGGTAAGCATCATCCCTTCTCCTCTTTTCTCTTTAGTTTTGAAGTTTAGTGGTGAAAAGAGGAGTTTTGGCAAATGTTGGGTTTGTTCTTAGCTATAAGCTAGGATGATTCTCTTCCTCCCATGTTTTAGTATGTTGTTCTTGGGTAGTAGGAGAGTGTTAATCAAGTGTTGGATTTTGGAAAACACAACTTGGATGGAAACCCTATTATGGCCGAATTTATGGAAGATTTTCCAAAATGGTGTGTGTTTGTTATCTTGTTTCATGCTTCAAGTATGTTAGTCCTAGCATGATTCTAAGCTTATGTATGGATTCAATTTGATGGAAAACAAGTTGAGGTGAAAACCCCTTTTGGCCGACTTGTTTAGGTGTATGTTTGTGTTGGATTTTGTTGTTTGGATGCAATTGGATAGCATGCTTGGTTTAGAAGTGGAATTGGTGGTTAGAATGATTGTTTGGTAGCTTGAATGGATTGAATTGGAAGTTGGATGAAATGTTGGTTAGGAACCGAAATCTTGAAATGATTCTTTTTCAATGTTGGAGGTTCATTTTGGTTGAATTGGATGTTAATATGGTGTTGGGGTTGAATTTAGGAGTGGATGGAAGTTTGAAACGTTGAATTCGGTTAAGAAATGGAAAAGTTACAATTAAGCGGGATTGTCGGAAAATGGCGGGTAATGAAGGGTTTAAGGTTGGATTTGATCAGTTCTGCTTGTTGTATGATGATTGTCAATGAATAATCTTGCATTGTCTAGGTTGGTTCTGAATTCTGACGTTTCTGTGAAAATCTGGAATTTTACGGAAATTCTGCCGGATTTTCAGTTTTGGGGTCGGGGATGTAGTTTGGTAGTGTGGTTGATAAGGGTTCTAATTCAACTTGGTTTGGCAGATTCGAGGTTCGGAGGTTAGGAAAAGAGAAGTTCTAAGTTTCGGGGCTCGGTGTGGTAGTTATCCAGAATCGGTCCAATACTGGATTTGAGAGGTAAGGGTTTGGTTCTGTTATTTTTGGTAAGATAAGTATATGTTTTGGTTTCATTTTCTGTTCTGCTAGTATTTCGGAATTTTATGCCTTTGGGCATATTCTGTAGTTTGTAGGAGTATGCCTTATGGCATACTCTGTCTGTTAATATTACGACAGTTGTGGGTTCGCTACCCCAGCTGGTGCACCATGCTTCTGTATTAGCTTCGGCTTCCGACTCCCTTAGTGGAGGCCGCTGCTCCGATTTGTTATAAGGGTTATGGCGATTTAGAATCGCACGCCCTTCGGGACTCCGATCTATTTTCCGTACATGCATGTCATTCCGTATTCGTTGCATATATTGCTATCTTTCTGCTTTTGCAGGTTACATATACTTACCTTACCCCATATCCCTTACGGGGTCCTTTTAGGACTCACCCTTCTTTGGGTTTTGTTTTGGGTTTCTGTAGACTGATAAGCGGCTGCGGAGTAGGTTTCCGTGAGGTTCTACCTCGGTTGTGTTTTGCAGCAGCTTCACCTTGCGGCCCGGGATTGTCTTTTGATCTGAATCCCGCGAGGTATTTGACGCTTAGTCCTAGGCTTGGCTCGTAGCCGCATGTGCATGTTTTCTCGGTTTCTTTGTGATGATTGTATTTCGTATATATTTATATATTATGCTCGTATATGTTTCAGCGCTTGGCGCTTGCTAGACATTTTAGGTTCTGTGAATTCGGTATGTATATATGTTTTGGTGCGTAAGCACTCGGCCCACGGAGGGCGGGGCTTACTCGTTATTAGTGCATGAATTGTATGGTTGCATTTTATTTTGGTTATACGCATGAAATTTCCGTTGGTTTGCTTCCACAATCTTTCCGCTGGTCCGCTACGCGCGGCGGGTCTCGATGGACTGCCATTCCTTTCCATTCCGGCTTCCGCTTCGGCGCCCCGGCCCCCGCCTCCGCAACCGGGCTCGGGTGGCGTGCGGTGACAGTCCGACTCCTCTTCCCCTTGCAAGGAATTCCCCAAAAACCGCAAGAGGGATGATGACAGCGACGACCGCGACAAAACGCGGCGTCGACACAACAGCCCTCGGAGGCAAAACTTACCGCCACCACCACCCGCGGGCGTCATTCACATGCTCACGAAGTCGGAAGGCTCCTCCTCCAGGAAACGGTATGCAAGAGAAATTTTACAGATCGACCACCTCGAGGAGAACGTCATTTACCGACCCAATGGGTCAAAGGTCGCCGTTTCACACTCCGATCCATTGCTTATCACAAAGCAAGGATCGCCGGTTACGACACCAACCGGGTCTACATCGACACCGGTGCAAACACCGGTGTCATTTTCAAGGACATGCTCGATAAACTCGGGTACACATGTCCGCTATACGAAGGAGCTCCGGCCCTACCTTTGGCATCGGCAGGACATTGTGCCAACAATAGGGGTCGCCGACCGCCTCATGCTGATTGGGGACACACGCTTGGCACGGTTGATCGCCATTCCATTATGACGGAGTTCTTGGTCCTCGAAGTCCCTTCCACATACAACGCCATCGTTGGTCGACCCAGCCAGGTCGAATTTCACATGAGGTGTGACATCCGTTCTCTCACGGTCACATTTGCGACGCCTCGTGGAGATGCAAGCATCTACATTGACCAGCGGACGGCGAGGACGAACTACGTGGCTTCTTTGAGCTCTGCGGTGGACCCACGTGCCTCGAAGAAGCTCGAGGAGCCCGCGGAACCCGACGATAGGCCACGCCGATGACGTGACAGAGGAGATCGACGCTGCTCTGTGCAAGAAGTTTAAGGTTGGCAAAACCTTGAGCAAAAGGAGAAGATGACACTCATCCACCTCCTCGAGGCAAACCTTGACGCCTTCGCCTCGGAGCTTGAAGGATCTACCGGGCGTCGACCCTAGCGTCATCACCCACAAACTTAATGTATTCCCGGATTCAAAGCCGGTTAAGCAAAAGAAAAGGGGTATGGCCCCTTCCAAAAAGAAGTTTGTAAAAGAGGAGGTTTCTAAACTCCTCGAAGCTGGAATAATAAAAGAAATTCAGTACTCGGAGTGGCTCGCTAACATAGTTTTAGCTGACAAAACAAATGGTGAACTTCGTATGTGCGTTGATTTCACGGGCGTCAATAGGCATTGTCCAAAGGACCCCTACCCGTTACCTGTCATCGACCAACTCGTGGACGCAACTTCCAAATATAAATACTTGTCGCTCATGGACGCTAAGAGTGGTTACCACCAAATCTACATGGATTCCGAGGACGCCTTCAAAACGGGCGTTCACAACGGGTGATGACGCGTCTATTACTACGCTCAATGCCTTTTGGGCTCAAAAACGCAGGAGCCACCTACCAGCGTCTAATGAACAAGGTCTTTGCCCACCGGATGGGCCGTAACCTTGAAGCCTACGTCGGCGATGTCATTGACAAAAGCATGACATTCAAGACCACCTTCAAGATCTGGCCGAGACCTTCAAATCATTCCGGCGGTATAACATGAGGCTTAATCCAGCCAAGTGTTCTTTCTTTGTTGGAGCCGGGAAATTCTTGGGCTATATGATCTCCGAAAGGGGATCGACGCCAATCTTAAGAAAATATCAGCCATCACGAAATGGCACCACCAAGGAACATTAAGGAAATCAAACAGATCACAGGAATAATTGTTGCCCTAGGACGATTCAGTTCCAAGCTGGGCGACAAGTGCAAGACGTTCTTCGAATAGATTCGAATGAAAAAGGCATTCACTTGGACACCAGAATGTCAGAAGCCTTCGAGCAAATCAAGAAACACCTCTCGATTTGCCAACATTGAAATGTCCGCAACCGGGATGAACTCCTCATCTACCTCTCCACTTCGAACAAAGACTGTATCCGCAGTGCTCGTTAAGGAGGAAGGCCCGCAACAGTGGCCCGTCTATTACATAAGCCACACGCTACGAGGGGCTGAGGTTAATTACCCTCCCCTCCAAAAAACGATCTACGCTTTGATCGTGGCTGCCAGGAAATTACGAGCATACTTCCAAGCCCACACAATCATTGTCAGAACGGACCTACCAATCCGGGACATCCTAAACAGACCGGAACATAGTGGTCGTTTAGCCCGTTGATGCATCGAACTCGGGGAGTATGACATCAAGTTTGAGCCTCGACGAGCAATAAAGACACAAGCTTTGGCGGATTTCATGGCTGAGCTTTCCATTTATCCACTCGAACATGGTCCTTCGAGGGAACCACCACCGGAGTTGGAGCCTCCCGAGTGGGACATGTTCGTAGATGGTTCATCCAAAGGCCGATCGCCCGTGAGGAGGCGTTCATATCAGGGGACCGCACGGCATGGAGGCTAGCTTACGAGTAGCTTTCAGTTCCCGTCACAAACAATGTGGCCGAATACGAGGCACTCGTAGCAGTCTCAAGACTGCCCTAAAAGCTGGTTTGCGACGCCTAAGCAGCACACGTGACTCACAGCTCATCGTAAGCCAGTTACGGGGACCAATGACTGCAAGGACCCAGTACTCTCGAGGTACTTGCGCCTTGTCAAAACTTACAAGGGCAGTTCGAGCTAAATATTAATAAGATCCCAAGGGATCAAAACAACGTGGTGACAAAGTTGTCTAAGGAGGGCCGATGCATTCCTTGAAACCTTAGCACAACCTTCGATAAATACAATTCATGCAATCGATGCCAACGCAGGTTGACCGGAGGCACCCAATCCTCCAAAGATCTCCAAACTAGCGCAATCGAGGGCCCACCAAAGCATTGCAAAAGAAAATAAGGACGCAGTCAGCCCGCCATGTCATCATAGATGGCACATTATGGCGTAAAGGATATTCTACTCCTTTGCAGCGATGTATTGGCCCCGACGATTCCAAACTCATCCCGAACGAAGTCCACTCGGGGAGTTTGCGGAGCACACATTGGCTCCGGCGCGCTAGCACACAAATGCTTGCGCCTCGGTTATTATTGGCCAACTTTGAGGAAAGACGCGCATGATTTGGTACGAACGTGCCATAAATGCCAACTCAACACTCGCATCCAACGACAGCCGACAAACGAAGCGGTTACGGAGACATACCCTATACCCTTCACGCTGTGGGGCCTCGATTTAATCGGCCCAATGCCTACGGCCAAGGGGCAGTTCAAATTTTGTATAGTGGCTGTCGATTACTTCACTAAGTGGGTCGAGGTCCAGCCGCTCGAGAACATAACAACCGCCAAGGTCATACACTTCCTCTGGCACGACCTCGTGGCACGGTACGGGGCACCAAGAGCCATAATCACAGACAATGGGACTCAATTCGCGAGCAAAAAGCTTAAGGATTGGGCCACTAAGATGAACATACAAATGCTCTACGCTCCCGTGGCACACCCGCAGTCAAATGGCCAGGTAGAAGTAACAAATCGCACGATCAAAGAGGGCTTAAAAAAGCGCCTCGAGGACAAAAAAGGGAAGTGGGTCGAGGCCCTACCCAGCGTCCTGGGACTATCGAACAACTACACGGGGACCCACGGGAGAAACTCCTTTCTCCTTGGTTTACGGCGTCGATGCCTTACTACCAATAGAAGTCTCAATACCCACAATCCGAACGCTATATTACGACGCCCTCACAATGAGAGCGGTCTTGAGCGCGTTTGGACCTCGTCGAGGAACTCCGCGAGGGTGCTAGACTTAGGCTTATGGCCTTACGACAAAGGGCAAACCTCGATCACAACGCCAAAGTTCGGGCAAAGCAGATCCACGTGGGTGGTATGGTCTTGCTAAAGGCGGAGTTGTCAGGTCGTAATCCACGGCCATGGCGCACTTCGCTCCAGATGGGCGGTGGCCTTTTGTGGTACACAAGAAAGAAAGAGAAGGTGTATACAAGTTAAAGGACCATCAAGGCAAAAGCTCAAAAATGACTACCACGTCAACGACTTGAGGCCTTATTACGTTTAAGTTGTACGCTTTCAAAGTCTTTGCGTTGTACAAAATACTGTTCATACATCAAAGGAAAGGCAATGTTCCAAGTCTTTACATTGTGCAAGCTATGTTCGCATAAAATCGCTCTACGAAGAGTGTTCCCCACTTTATACAGTAAGTTTAAAAATTGATTGCAAGGTCACTGCTCGACCAGTGCACATCGAATAAAATCACTTTACGAAGAGTTACGCAAATTCATTTGCACAAATTTACCCAGCACAAGTACAAAACACTTCGCATTATGCAAATAATACTCGTATAACAACTACAAAGGCAACAAATGCTGAAACGTTGTATATTTTATCAAAAATGAGCAAAAATTTAATTACAAGTCCACAAACTACTTGGGGACATCATCGTTTGGAGGTACAACAGGGGCATCCTCTACATGCCCGGGCAGAATATCATAAGGATATTCTACTCCTAATTTCTTCCCCGCCTACCCCACTCGAACAAAATCGCTCGAGGAGGGTCTTCGACCTTCATAGCGTTAAGGGGTTCCAAATCGGACTTCTCAACGATGGCCTCCACTTGGTGGCGGCATCGTAGGAAGCCCTCAGCATAACGGACACCCTCCATGGCTTGTGCGTTCGCGGTCTTCTCGATCAGCACCTCGACAGCCCTGCGCACTCGACCAGCCCTTTCAGCAATGGGCTTTACAAAAACGGGGGGCTGAACACTTTCACCATCGTACAACTTAAAACCAATTTGGTTTTCTAGTTGTACGAAGGCTAAATGATCAGCCACCGCAGAACCCGTCACCTCATTAAGGATCTTCGTGCAGTCTTCGATCTGGGCTGCAGCCTTCGACGCCTGATCCTCGGCCTGGGCAACCCTTAAGGACAACTCCTCGATGAGTTTGTCCTTCGTCTCAGCTTGGGCCTCCATTCTTTGGCACTCCACGAGCACTTGCTCCATTTCAGCTTCGACCTCCCTCCTAGCATGGTGCTCGGCGAGGAAAAGGGCTTCGTGCTTCTTTCCATCGGCCATGGAAGCTTTCAGCTGCTGGCCCATGACACCCAGGGCTCTAAGAGTGTTAGCTTCCTCTTTCCTCGAGGAAGCCAACTCAGTTTCCTTCTCAGCAAGGACCTTCTTCAGGATCTCCACCTCCTCGGAGTCCTTTGCCTTCGCCTCAAGGCTCCTCACAAGGGCTTGAAGGTCCTCGATTTTTGCCAACAGGCCTTTAGCAAGTACGGTCTCCCGCAAGTTACGAACACAAAGCGTGTAACCAAGAGTACGTTGACAATAACTATAACTAACACAAAGGGCAATCGAGGATGATCACTTACCCGAGTAAGGCCCTGGCAGATGTCCTTCGCGATGTCCAGGGGATCCGAGGACGTATGCTTCAAAAAATGTCGGTCACGGGGAAGTGGGAGCCCCTCCGCAACCTTCAATCTCACTTCCCTCTCCCCGAGAAGCACTGACTCGTCCCGAGTCACCCGCATCACGGGGTCCCAAGCTTCCACCAGGGCCAGGCCCTTGCGCTTGAAGGACTTGGCTCTCAGTTCCCGCCGAAAGTCCTCGAGCAACTGGGGCTCGTACACTGGATCCAGCCCCTTAAGGCTCTTCGGAACCTTCGAGGGCCTCTTACCAGATGCTCGAGGAGCCATAACAGCTCCTCGGGCATCTTCCAAGAGCCCCACGGGCTCCCTCATGCCTCGAACGGGGCTTGGGGACGGCTCCTCGAGGGCCAGTCCTTTTCCTTTGTCCTTCACGGGGACCGGATTGCTGTCCGAAGACACTTCCAAGTCCTCGGCTGCTACAAAAGTACACAGGGGGACGATAATAAAACAAAAAAATAATAAAGCACGATAGCCAAACACCTACAGGAGTCAAAAACAATACCTGTGATCCGGGGCCGTTTCGTGCGGAGATTAAGCTCTTCCGACTCCTCGGAGCTCTCCTCAATGATTACGGGGACCACCGTGCTGACTGGTTGAGCAACCGTCACCAGGGCTTCTCCACCTCGGGCCTCTCCGCCTTTCGAGGTCCCTGCAACTGACCCCTCGATAGCCTTTTGGGCAGGCTCTGCAGGGACCTCCTCCTCCATCTTTGCCTTAAGAGCCTCCAGCAAATCCTGCTTCTTGGCAAAAGGGTGCTTTGGGTGCAACATCTTGGTCTGCAAAGAAACACAAAGTCAGGTTATAATAGCACTTAAAAGGTGCAAGCGCAAAAACACAAAAACAAAAAGGAATGCAAAATGCATAAGACAGTGGGGGTTGCTGAAGGCGCCTTCGAAGCGCTCGATGAGGTCCCCATCCAACCCTTCTACCCAGTTTTTTAAAGCATCCACATGGCTCGGAAGGCGATGGGCCCTGCTAACCCCTACCCTCCTTAGGACCACTTCGTCCAGGCTGGACAGAGTGAAGGGAAACCTACCCTTACACTCCTCGAGCCTCTCAACACCACGGACCCATTCACATAGGGCGTCGAGGGCCCTCTTCCCCTCGCTACCCAGCCACAAGGAGGGCCTCACCGATACCCTTGCGTCTCTCTCCTTGATGAAATACGCAGAAACCCCCAACTATCCTCCTTCAAGATGAAGAAGAAATTGCTCTTCCAACTCCCCACGAGATGGTGGTCTCAGCGAAGACTCCGATCTTCACCATTTTATTCCCCACCTTCACCTCCTCGGGGGTCAGTTGGTAGAAGGGGTGTCCGACCGGCCTCTTCAGCGTATAGAACTGCAGGAAGGTCTCCGGTAGCACCGCCGTCTTCGCCAAGTGGCAGGCCACCACAAATGCGTTTACGGTGTTAAACACATTCGGGGCCAGTTGCCCGTGGCAAACGCCCCATCCTCACATAGCTGCAGCAGAGGAACAAAGGGGGAGCCTCAATCCGGCTTTGAGTTGGGCTTCGTAGACCACCATGGTCTGCTCCTCATGGCCTCGTCGCTCAACTCCATCCCCGCTTCTCAACACATCCGCTGGAGAAAGCCCACAAACCACCCCGGTATACACATGATGGTTCTCGCAGATATCTGCCATTTTCTTCCCGGCTGCACTGCTCGGGCCACACCTTCTCGACATTGGGGCCGACGCCGAGCTTGCTTGGATTCTTGGGAGTCATCTACAAAAATAAGCCGCAAATTTCAAAAACTAAACCCTAGACCCAAGAACCCGGGCGGTGGCGCGGCGACGCCTCACTGCGACAATCGCCGCGACGAGAAAACAAAAATTAAAAGGGATACAACTTACCGATTCGCACGATGGAGACGAAAACGAAGATTCAACGGCTGGGTTCTTGAATCTCGCCGGGAAATTCTTCGGTAATTGCCGAAAATGGAAACTAGATTGCAAAGGAAGCTGAAGCGCAAAAGCAAGGAAAGCAAGATTTCGGGAAACTGACTTCCCACTTGGGTTGGCGTATAAGAGGAGCGCGATGGGAAGTGAAACGACTTCCCCCATAATTACAAACGGCGCAAAAAGCGCAAATTTTGAAAAGTGCTTTTTGCCAACCGCCACAATTGATATTGGGCCAAAGTTTTGGGCCAACATGGGGGACAGCTCTTGGGCCTCCCCTAATCAGGTTCCAAAACATCACAATACCACATGGGCTCAATGTCCATAGGCATACTTACTTCCAAACCGGAGCACAGGGGCCCAACCCATCCTCCGCTGTGGGGGGAGGGCATACTGATATATGGGCCAGCCCATACGGCTGTATTGTCAAATGCAAAAGCCATATGGGCCGCGTCCACCACAAAGAGATCTCGTCATTACGGAGAGCTTCTCTTACCAGTAAGGGCGCCCCGTATAAAGCCGTTGGTCACGAAACGTTTCCTGCCTCCCTCAAACTAACCGTTACACTACTTATGACATTAAGCCAAAGGAGAGGAGTAATTCCCTAATAACTCCGCTGTTATTACACCATTAATACGCCGTCATTCCAATTATGGGTACATTTATGGAGATTCTCCAGCGTTTAAGGCCTCATGTGGGACCTAGCACCACCCTATATATTGGGTGGTGCCTGCCTCAAATAAGGTGATTACTACACACCCACACTTTCCTCCTTTGTTTGCACCTGAAAGTGTCTTTTGTCTTGTCCTTCAGGTACCGGAGCCACCTGTCCTAACCGTCGGAAGATCTTTGGTTGCCGGAGGTCATACTTTGGCTATCACTAGGTACTAGCAACGTTTGGGTTTGGGGTGTGTTGTGTGTGCAAACACACACATTTCCAAGGTGTTTAAGCCACTTAATTCATCTTTTGTACTATTTTTCATGTTAAAGATGCACTTTACTTGTTATTTCCGATCTTTGTTTGTGCATAGGTGCGGAGATGAATTGGAGCTCAATAAGCATTATTTTGACTTGAGACCAATTTTGAATACTAGTGGCTCAAAGCACAAAGTCTCGAGTCAAACGAAGAAGCGAAAGCCAAATGGGAGATGAAAAACTTGGATGTCACAAGCTCATACACCCACACGTGTGACCTGCTTGCTTGCTTGCTTGCTTGAGTGAAACATTGAGCGCTTAACTTAACCTGCTAGTCCCACCCCATGTGCAGACAATTTCCCATAGACTTTCCACGAAATTTCCTCAAGTGTACTCATCTTTTTGTCCATTTGTACCCTCCATTTCATAGTTTAAATACCTAACATGTTAGGGGCATTTAAAAGTTTTAGATTTAGTATATATACGCTTTTAGGCCATGTTTTAGGAAGCTTTTGCCGACCTACAAAGTTTAGACATTTTGAGAGGTTCCTCCCCAAATTTCAGCATGGGTTTGAGCCCTTTAACCTATTTTAGGAAGATTTTTGCTGACCTACGAAGTTTAGACATTCTGGGAGGTTCTTCCCCAAATTTCAAGAAGGGTTTGAGCCCTCCAATTCCAATATCTTGGGGGGTTGAAGGGAAAGCAACATGTGGAAAATCTTCTATGGGTGATTTCTAACCTCTTTCTCTATTTATTATATATTTTCATTGATATTAATGCATGTAGGCCCAATTACAACATTGATAGAGTTAGAAATGATGTTGTCTTAGTGATTTCCTTACTTAGGATTAGTGTCTCTTGTTTCCATGATGATCTTGCATTGATATTGATCTCTTGCACGTTTTACCATCATAGTATGCACATGGTTTGATCATCTATGTTTGCATATCATCGGGTGTTTGATGAAATGCCCGAGAGGGGTTTCATCGACAAGACGAGAGATTGATTGACGAGGGAGTATCCGGAGTCCGAGAGAGCCTGAAGAAACCTTGTTGATGGTAAAGTTTAGGTGTTGTATATGCCTTTAAGGACCACCATTAGACCATGAAAGTGGCTAGTTCAAGGCGGCCTTTGTGGAGTGGCGAACCATGTATCCAAGTGGAATGCGAGACGATTGTAGTAACTCATCTTGATACTTGGTTGGAAATTTGTAGTGCAATTCCTCTCGAAATGCTCGAATGATTGAGATTGTTCGGTTATATTTCCATATCTCTAGGGATGACATGTTAGTTTAGGATGTGTGGTGATTCCATTCTATGTGTTTTAAACTCCGGTCCCCGCAGATACGTTGGCTCGATTATGATGAGTTAGAGTTGACCTTCATGAATTGAATTGTGAGTTAGAGATAACCACGTTTAGGGCACTACTTTAGGGGACACACATGTTTATAGGACTCACAGTGATTCTTAGAGAGCCCATGGTTGTGATTCCACATTTGCTACCTTCATACCCCTCCATATATGCTTTACTTTGTTTTTCTTGCTTGCATCCACTCATCTCGTATCATTCACATACATACTTTGTTGTTCACTTACATCTCACTTTGGATTAGACTAACACATATCACATTTAGACTCTAGGTGCTCTGGTTCTCTTGGGTTAAATCCCTTACTCAACGCCCGCACTACGGTCACAATACAAGGGTTGTAAGGTATTTTATAAATATATTTGATTCATTGGGAGTGTTCTTTAGAGAACGAGAGTTCGTAAAGTGCTGTCACACTCACAAGGGAGTGAAAACACCATTGATCAATGCTACCTCTATGAATTGCATTTGTAATGATGAATTGTTTGTCAATGAACCCAAGTATATGATGCATGCTTTATTTGGTGATCCTATCAAAGTTGTTTTGATGCAATTGAATGGAATGCACTTGCTGAAATGGTTTGGAAAGTTAGAGGAGTTAGGCTAGTGTTTGACAATGAGGCTAATGCTTGTGTCCTATTGAGTCTTGGTTATAGGAAGCATGCTAAAAGCTTATTCTGTGATAACAATGGCAGAAAAGTGAGTCGATGGAATTGCATCTGAATGACGAGTTGAGTGATTGTGGACATATCTTGATCAAACGCGTCTATTTTTTTATAGCGGTGAACAATTGGATGATGGTGATGATTATGATGATGCTGATTTGAGCTTAAAAGAACCATGTGTGTCAATTATGCATGAGAATGAAGTTAAAATGGTTTTTAATGTCTTGTTTGAACATTTAACATTTGATTCTTTTGAGATATATGGAAATCCGTTGTTTGAAGAGAAAGGTAATATGAGCAATTTGTGTTAAATAAAGCATGGTAGGAATGGAAATGCATTTGATCATGGATCTTGTGCATGTCTTTGGGATGAGAGATGATTGTTTCAAGCATGACATGTCCGAACTTTGTGAAAAGTTTTCTATGAGTTTTCTTTGTGAGAAGGAAGAGTATTACCTTTTATGAGATAGCTTTCTTAGTAAGCATGACATGAGGTTAATGGATTTTCTTGAATGGTATGAGATTCATATTGACCCAGACATGTTTTGTCAATCGATGAGTTGTTTGTCAAATATGCATGATCTGAATCCTAAGATAGGTTTTCCTACTTTTTCCTGAATTGAACGAGGGAGAGAGTGCCTCGGCTGAATGTCTATTTATTGAAAAAATGCACAACTAAATGCTGAGTATTCTGATTTGAGTTTGCATGGCAAATATGACATGGCTGTCCATGTTAATAGGGTTGTCATGATTCTGTTTAAGTTTTATTTGAGGTGTGATGACGGTGATGATGTGCTAGGTTCAGCCAAGTTGAGAGTGACTTGGCATGTTTGACAAGTCCTGTAATATGATTGAAAATGAGAAGAATAAGGATACTTTGAGCTTATTTGACTTGGATGTCTTAGTTTTATTTGGAAATGGAAAATGAGTGGTCAATAGCTCTTTATTCAAGCTTGAACCAACCGTCTTTGGTGGAATATTAGAACTTCATGAGCTGCATGCCACAAAATTCTATGATTGTATTTCCGGCATCTATGCGAATCATGTGATAAATTTGTTCTGTTAAACATGGAGCCAAAAGCTATGGGAGATAATGTGATTGTTTCAATACATATCACCATGCTTGCTTTGAGTTTAAATGTCTTAAAGATTGCACCATCTTTTCTTGGAAGCATGTGTTAAATGTTTTTAATCTCCTATTTTTCTGTTATGTGCATTGGTGTTGTGATGATTACACGATAATCAGTGTTGCCGAGTCTGGGCTTACTAAACGGGACTGACATAATGGTTGTACCTGCTGCTCTTGATTGATTTAAAATATTCATGCTTGCTGCTTGTCTTTTGATTAAATTGGCATTGTGATCCGCCCGCTTTATGTTTCTTGTGTGATGATGAATCAAGCCGTTTTCTTGATGTCTTCGAATAGAGCTTGCACTAGGATGTGCCCTATTAGTTCCTATGCTGGTTAAAAGCATGAAACTTGTTGACTAAGAATTGCTTAATTTATGTTGATAGACAGTTTTTAAATGTTCTTGCTTCTACCCTATTTTGTTTATCTCTGTGTGGAGTCATGTTGATTGACTTTGGTCTTTGATTGGAGCTAGTAGTAGGAGTTATTGAACTGTCATTTAGCTAGTGAAAACATGTTAACTCCTAATGTGTGATTCTTAACACTTATTTATTAAGTCTGCTTGTGTGTGAAGTCTTTGACAATATGTGGTGACCATTTGTCTGCAAGTTTGTTAAGTTTTATAATTTGAGCCACTAACCTGTAATGCTTTATCAAGTGTGGTAGTTCTTGTGTGTAGGTATGTCACTCTATGGATTCAAGTACGAATACTCTCAAGAGGGAGGGAGTTTTATGGGCCAATGAGCATCAAGGATGGCTTGGGGAGCCAAGCATCTGAAGCAGCCGGTTCCAAATCAACAAGGCAGCAAGTTTATCCATTAATAATCCAACAATTCTTATCTCTTTTTTGGACGGAGGGAGTATGTTATGTGGTGCCCGTATTGTACCCTAGATAGTGGTGTGTTGGTTCTTCAAATTATCCTTGTATATTTAGATTTTTTGAACTAAAAGTTGCACTTCATTTCAAGATTTAAGAGTTTGGGGTCTTAATTGGACTTAGGTAGGATTTGATCAATTAGGAAAGTTTAGAATTTAATTGGTAAAAATAAAATTAATTAGAAGAAAAAGACAAAAAAGGAAAAGTAAAAAGGAAAAAAGGAATAGAAATTTAATTGTCATCTACACTTTTTGAAAAGGTAAAGTAGGAGATGAAGTTGTAAGATGAGTCCTTAGCTAGTATAAGGTGTCATTTTGGTGGCTTTATTAAAGCCTTAAAGGCTTTGTAGCTTTTTACAAAGCTTAGCGTTTCTTCATCTCCTTATGTATTCAATGGAGCTTCCATCATCGACAACATGCATCTGCATGGCCAAATTTTCATTTCTTATCTATTCTTTAAGGTACTTGTTTGAAAATGATCCTTGTGTAAAGTTAAGAACTCCACTTACTTCAAATTTTGGTTTTGGGAGCTTATTGGTTCAGGCCGAGGTTCACAGTGTTTAACAAATTGTAACTTTTTGTGTTTTGGTAATGAATGTTTTGGTATCAATGTTTTGGTATCAAGAGAACAAAAGGAAACAATGGGAGGAAGGTTTTTGAGTTTGCAAAGAGTTGGTTGCCTAGCTGCTTGGGGAGATTAAAGGTAAGGATGTCAATCGGGCGGGTCAGGTCGGGTTCGGGCTTGGTCATTCGGGTTTCGTCGGGTTGAGCTACTTTCGGGTCAGGTCGGGTTCGGGTTCGGGTCATTCGGGTTTCGGGTGCCTTCGGGTTGAGCTGATTTCGGGTCAGGTCGGGTTCGGGTTCGGGCTATTCGGGTTTCGGGTTGCTTCGGACCGAGCTTATTTCGGGTCAGTTCGGGTTCAGGTCACTCGGGGTTCGGGTTGTTTCGGTTTCGGGTTCAGGCCGGGTCCGGGTCGGTTTTCTTCGGGTCTAGGATCGGGTTTCTTTAGCGCCAAGTTCGGGTTTCTTCGGATCCAAGTTCATGTCCCATTTCCATTAAAATTCAAAGTAAATCTATTTTGAGAGTTATTCTAACAAAAATTAAAGATAATTTAGCCATTATTTCAATAAAATTGAAAATTGAACATTGTTCCAACAATTTTGAAAATTGGACATTTGTCCAATAAAATTGAAGATTAGACATAGACTTTCCTCTAATAAAATTGAAAATTTGACATTGCTCCAACAAAATGGAAAATTGAAATTTGTTCAAAGAAATTGGAAATTGGACATTCCTTCAATAAAATTTGAGATTAGACATTTCTTTAACAAAATTAGAAATTGGACATTGCTCCAACAAAATTGTAGTTGTAGATACCACATATTTATACATTACTCTTAACAAAATTAACATAAGACATTGATCTCACAAATATTTTCAATTTGTCAAAACAATTTTCGAAATTAAACATTGTTCAGTAGAATTGCATTATCATTATTTCGGTTGTTTATGATTACGTCTTAAAGTTTGTTTTAGAATGACCTCTTGCAGTTCTTGGAATTGTGTATTTGATGCATGGATTATTATATTTTGGAAGTTACAATTGGTCTTGGTCACTTGTGCACAATTGACTTTATGTACTACTATTTTCTTGTTTTAGAGTTTAGACAATCGTTCTGATTATTTTTATATTTGTGTCATTACGGGTATGACGGGTTTTTTCAGGTTTTAAATCGGGTTAATCGGGTTCAAGTTCGGGTTCTTTGGGTTCGGTCTCGGGTTCTTCGGGTTCGGGTCATTTCGGTACCGGGTCATATCGGGTTCGGGCTCTTCAGGTTCGGGTTGCTCGGGTTCGGGCCATTTCGGGTACGGGTTGCCATCGGGTTGAGCTTATTTCGGGTCAGGTCGGGTTTGGGATCAGGCCAGGTCGGGTTCGGGCCATTGACTTTTTAGGTCAATTCAGGTTCGGACGGGTCGGGCTCGGGCGGGTTCCTCGGGTCGGGTCATTTTTTGACATCCCTAAAGGTAACGGTTCTAGAACTTCCATCAACTTTGCATTATGGATTATTTATCATATGCATGTCAGAGGATGTTGGACTAAGCTTGATTTAAGGGTGTAGTTCACACATACCAAGTTTAGTTTAGGGTAATAAGCATAGGCGAGTTTGGAAGTTGTGGCTCCATTTGTCCCAAAACTCTCGAGGTACCATATTTGATCGATGGAATCATGCTAAGGATTTATGCTTTGCTTATCTATAATATTTTTGGTGCTAGAGACTTGGCTAATGAACTCTGCATAAAGTTATGGGCGAAGCACATATCAATCAAGATGATGGCATTCTTACCTTAGTCTGCCCCAAGATGCAGAGAGTGGTAGTGTTCTGATGATCCATTATGGCATG
This sequence comes from Stellera chamaejasme, assembly GCA_024586325.1. Classification (NCBI taxonomy): domain Eukaryota; kingdom Viridiplantae; phylum Streptophyta; class Magnoliopsida; order Malvales; family Thymelaeaceae; genus Stellera; species Stellera chamaejasme. Next base: position 23,137,315 of record CM044979.1, read on the forward strand.
GTAGGATGTAATAGGCTCGGTCTGAAAGGTGAGTTGGGTCTAAGGGTTGCCCAAGTGATCCTCAAGCTCTGGTTGCTCGGGCATAGTACTGGCATCTGGTGGCATAGATTCATCTTCATCCATTAAACAAAGGATTTGGGCAGAATTGCAACGATGGGCAGGAGTAAATTTATCATCAAAATTAAAACACAAGCCCTTCTCATGACAAGCATGCATCTCGACTGGGGAGATGTGGTGAATCGGAATCATCGGTGACACAAGGTGTAACATTGGAGCTGACGACGACGGTGCTTTTCTTCGATGAGCTTAGCCATGCCCATGCTTATAGCAAGGTTCAGGGCTCAGATATGTTACCCCTTACCGCGGAAGCGTACGGACGATCGCGATTAAGCTAATCGTCCGAATAACACACACACTTGGGATAACAGCGCACACACCCTACACTCAATCACACATACACAGGTGGGCTATCAAAACCCCGACACTAAAAATTTCGTTCACAACATACATTTCACACACAACACTGAACCAGGATCACTAAATTGCGCATGATTTATCAACACTAATATTCACAATACGATGCCTACTTGCACCTTTCACAATTCCTGCACAATTTGACATAAAGCATTCTTGCACTTCACAACAGAAAATCAGCACTGAACCCTGATATGATACTATTACAATTATGCATGTCATTTATACTATCTGAGCCAAACAAAATCCGATTGGAATACATACAATGTCGTGCGAGGTGGTGGCTTCTCAGGATCCGACCACAGTCCTCGACGTACTTGGTGCTGCTGTCACTACATACACAAGAAAGTTTAACCGTGAGTTGATAAATGATGCTCATCCATATAATCTGAACTCAACACTAAAAATTGGCATACAAATTCAGAATAGAACCCTAATTCACATACCCATTATCCACACTTAACCATCCATAACACAATCCGATTCACGCACCACACTACCCATAACACTTCACTTTACGCACTATGCATGAACACTTATAATTTGAATATGCACTATCATTTGTATCACACCCTATAGCCAAAGTCTCACAATAACCTTAGCACTTCAATTCACACATCACTCACTTATACCACTCACAGATTTGCTGATTTTCCCGGGACTCACTTCACACAACATCATAACACTGAACACTGATGATACACAATCATCCACACACTGGACCTTACCCCTTTCCCCGTACGCACACTGAATACACTGAACAGAGAGCACAATAGGTACCTGAAAAGCACAACACTAAGGCAAACCCCCGGATCTACTCGGCGGGTTGCTTATCAGCTCTCTTTTCTGAAATAGGGGAAATAAGGGGGTAAGTTCTCAAAAGAACTTAGTAAGGGCGCAGGTATAAGCATGGTATCACTATCACAACACTGAACCTGCATCCAAAGAAAAACAAAAATATACACATATACATATATATTTGCAGATATATAATGCAAACACATGCTCAACCAATGCAATTTCAATACAAATGCAATGCAATTCAATCAATAATGCAGAATGAAGTTAGACACTTGACGGTCTTCCCGGCATTTCGTCGGGCACACACATATCACACACTAGAGCATGGCCAACTCGGGGTCGCGATCCGCACCGTCATATTACTTACACCACGAAGGTGCATCACACACTTAGCACCATTAGGTGCGATAAAAGCTTCCACCCACCGATAACACCATCGTAGGTGTATCGAAATCCCACTTCTGCACAAACCGATGCCTATACCATGGGACTAGGTTTGGCATCACCGGGCCACCCTCGGACCAAACCTAGCCTCAATACACATTCTAGCAAGCATGCTTTGAATAATGCTACGCGAACATACACCGAACCCTTACCTCACACAGAGTCCGAACCAAAATTCCCGATCGACGGTCCCGGTAGAAATTTTGGCGAGTTTCAGCTAAATTTCTGGTTACTCCTGTTCATTAACAATCCACAGATACAGAATATATGCTCAGAATTTACAGAATCAGCCAATATCATTGGCGCCCAAACCGAGGCTAGGGCCGAGAAAAACGGCTTTCACACCGAACCTTTTCTGACAAAACCAAATAGCACAACATACTCATCTCTTCACTCTGATCACAAATATATCCTTACCTTTCACCGAAAGCAAAGTTGATTTTTCGCACCAAATCTTAGAACAGATTTTTGCAACACTTCGGCGCATTTCTGCTCACACTCGTTATCAAACATACACAAGAAGGTGCGAAGCGTTTAGAAACCACTAAATCAAGCAGAGAAGGTGGTTCCATGATTACTTCCAAACTTCAGCAGCTCACGGTTTACAAACTGGGTTGAATCTTCACAAACCGAACTCAAATTATTCACTTACACAACACAAGGATCGTTTTGGTAACCTTACCTCGAAGGTTCTTCGAGAAATTTCCAACTTCAAGCTTGGAGCTCATCTTGGTGTTTCCATGGTGGAAGAGGCGGCATGAAGGAAGGAGAAGAAGAAGTTTTGGCTTTTTGCCATTTTGTTTTTCCTTTTATATTTCTTTTCCTTTCTTTTCTTTTTATACTTTCCTATCTTTAACCAAAAAGGGACAAGTGTCACTTCTCTCTCTCTCCCCTAGCCGACATCATCCTCTCTTCATTTCAAATAATTTCTGATTTTATGCCAATTACAAATTGGTCCCCAAACTTATCAAAAGTTGCAATTTAGTCCAACCCGGAAATTGCAACTTTCAAACCGTAACTCCGAACGGAACGAAATTTGAGACACATTCTCGGGACTTCATATCACACACAAAACATGCTTCATATGACTAATTATGAGTCCCGAGCCATACAAAAATTGCTAATCCTGGTAATTACGCTTAATCGCGTAATTTACTCAAATCCACACCGAGTGTCAATAACAGGAACATAAATTGAAACACATCCTCGGGACTTCATATTTCACACAAACCACACTTCATATACTTAATTATAAGTCCCGAGTCACAAAAAATTCACTAATCCCGGTTTTGACACAATTCCGTAGCTAATCGAAATACGTATCGGGTGTCGATAACAAGATAACATAGTTTTCTCTGAATGTTATCACATAAACCATTGATTAAGCACTTTAAGAGATTCACGTGAGACGGCATGGTGATTCGAGTTGAGAGGGTCTCGTGAAGTCCCAAAGGTAGCCAAGAGTGGAGTGGATTTGCTTTGGCCCATAAAAATCTCTTGCAAATTTAAGCTTAAAAACATTTCAAACTAATCAACATGTTGATAATAAAACTTAGTTTGAAAACCATTTGCAAAGTGAAGTATCAACAAGCTGATGAAGATCAAGAGTAAAACAAGTGAAAGAAGAACATAGAGAGTTATAGAGGTTCGGTCCTCTTGACGTACTTCCTCTCCCCTTGTATCACTTAAGAGTTTGAATCCACTATGATTGATGTATGATATACAGAACTTACACAACCTGTCTAACTCACATGTCTTGACACTTGCCAGACTAACAGCTCTTTCTTAACGCCTGACAAACAGAACTTTACAAGTGTCGACTAACAGGTCTTTACAAGGGTGCTAGACACACAAGCCTTACACACAAACTGCCTGACTTACATGACTTAGCTGAAAACAAATGTTATCAACATGGTGATAGAAAAACTCTATTAACACTTCCTCATCCTTAGGAAGTTCTATCACTTCAATGTTGAAGAACTAGTCTTATAACACCAAAGGATGAGTTGATATAAAAAAGCTTGAGAAAAACCTTTACATAAAAATATAATTTTGAAAGCACACAAGGTTTTTCAGATAAACTCTTTGAAAATTAAACAAAGCTTTTGAAGGCCGGACCAACTCTTTAAAGTGCGAAGCTTGATTGGCTTGAATATAATCAGATAGTATAAGAGAGAAACTTGATTCAAAATGTAGAAAAAATTCTTGGTCTCTTTCACTGATTCGGCTTCAACTCTTTATATAGTGCTTCAAAGTAGAGCATATTGTTGATGGATTTGTTGAGTAGAGCATATTGTATCTTCACATAACTGGGTGTTTCCATTAGTAGGGGGCTCGGTAGCGGGCACCTCGCTACCACCAAGCCACGTGGGCGCTGCCAGCTGACAGAGCTGGTAGCTCCCCGCCCCCTACCCTGCCCGCTACCATCTTTTTATAAAAAATGATTTCTTTATTTGCATCATTTAATAAATGATTCAATAATAATAATATTATTTATTAGTATTTATAGATTGTAATTAAAAACAGATATAAATTTAATTATAAATTAACCAAATGTATTGATTATAATAAAAAACATCCAAAATCAAATAGTTTTTACAAAAGTGTCCTACGGGGGAGGCAAATCGTAATCGTCACCCTGATTCTCACGCGGCGGGGAATGGTGCTCCGAATCGTCGAACGCCTGTCTGTTGAACCCCAAAGAGAATGGGTTAAACGACACATTACTCCACCTAAACAACTCCGGGTCGTACACGTTATTGTGCGGCGGCTGCTGAGGTGCTTGCTGTTTGTGACATCGGCATCATCGGGGTATAATAATCAGCACCGCGGATGTTGGGCGTCTGGAACCACCGTAGTCGTGTGCCATGAGTACTCAAGCGAGGTTGCAGCTGCAGCGTCGGGACCATATATGTAGAGTAGTTTGGAGGATCCAGCGAAGTGTTAGGCAGGAGTGCGACCACCTCGGTCTGACCGGAGTCGGTGCGACCCCTGGAACGGTCCCCGGTCGTGGAACCACGACTTGACCCGTGGCCACTATTACTCGTCAGAGATGTCATATCCTTACAAGACATAGTAGTTAGTACTAGGCTTGGCATGACAAAGAAGATAGATCAACATGGTAAACAAGAAGATCAGCATGACAAAGAAGATAGATCAACATTAAAAGAAGATAGATCAACATGGTAAACAAGAAGATCAGCATGACAAAGAAGATAGATCAACGTTCTAAGAAGATTGATCAACAAATTTTATAGAATTATGAATTTATTTCAGTATTTTTAAAATTTATTTAGGTATTTTAGATATTATTTATGAATTTGTTGGTATTTTCTGGAATTTTAGTATACACTTTAGGTATTTCAGGTATTGATGTCGATCTAACAATGTATTAGTATATACTTTAGGTATTTTAGGTATTGATGCTGATCTAACAAGGTATTAATGTTGATCTAACAAGATATTGATCTGATCTAATAAGGTATTGATCTTTGATCTAACAAGGTATTGATGTCGATCTAACAAGGTATTGATGTCGATCTAACAAGGTATTGATGCTGCTGTAACAAGGTATTGATGCTGATCTAACAAGGTATTGATGCTGATCTAACAAGGTATTGATGCTGATCTAACAAGGTATTGATGTTGATCTAACAAGGTATTGATGTTGATCTAACAAGGTATTGATGTCGATCTAACAAGGTATTGATGTTGATCTAACAAGGTATTGATGTCGATCTAACAAGGTATTGATGTTGATCTAACAAGGTATTGATGTCGATCTAACAAGGTATTGATGTTGATCTAACAAGGTATTGATGTTGATCTAACAAGGTATTGATGTCGATCTAACAAGGTATTGATGCGGATCTAACAAGGTATTGATGTTGATCTAACAAGGTATTGATGTCGATCTAACAAGGTATTGATATTGATCTAACAAGGTATTGATGCTGATCTAACAAGGTATTGATGCTGATCTAACAAGGTATATTGATGCTGATCTAACAAGGTATTGATGCTGATCTAACAAGGTATTGATGACGATCTAATAAGGTATTGATCTTTGATCTAACAAGGTATTGATGGCGATCTAACAAGGTATTGATGTTGATCTAACAATGTTGATCTAACAATGTTGATCTAACAAGGTATTGAAGTCGATCTAACAAGGTATTGATCTTTGATGTAACAATGTATTGATGTTGATCTAACAAGGTATGATCTTTGATCTAACAAGGTATTGATGTAGATCTAACAAAAATACTTAAAATAGCACAAAATTTATAAATAATCTTATTTTTTGTAAAATACCTAAATTATATACTAAAATACCACAAAATGCTTAAAATACCACAAAATTCATAAATAATATTATTTTCATAAAATACCTAAACTATATACTAAAAACCACAAAATACCACAAAGTTCATAAATAATAACTAAAATGCATAAAATAGTACGAAATTCATAAATACCTAAAATATATACTAAAAACCACAAAATACCTAAAATATATACTAAAATACCACAAAATACATAAATTATATTCTAAATAACTACAAAAATACTTAAAATAACACAACTTATAAATAATATTACTAAAATACCACAAAATACCTAAAATATATACTAAAAACCACCAAAATACTTAAAATAGCACAAAATTTATAAATAATCTTATTTTCGTAAAATACCTAAACTATATACTGAAATACCACAAAATTGCTTAAAATACCAAAACATTCATAAATAATACTTAAAATACCTAAATAAATTCCTAAAATAGTAACAGAATTCCTAAAATACTAAAATTCATAAAATACCACAAAACATACGGTGGAGACTGCCGGTGACGGAAATCTCGGGTGGCAGTGGCAGTGTTGGGGCTTGAATAAATAAAAATTAAAATCGTCATATACACCATTTCTAACCATTAAAAACCGAAACAAAGAACATGAGATGATACGAACTTGCTGTTGTAGTTCCACCTAAAAAGGTTGTGAAACGGCGCCGAGAAATGGGTGAAACGGCGATGGTCGGCGGTGGTTTTGGAGGAGAAGGAGAGGAATCTTCGAGGAAGAAATGGAGGAGAGGTGAAGCTGAAAGTAAATTTAATAGCATCGGTAGCGGGTTGCCCGCCGCCATTGCCGCTACCATCTTCTTTTTACGGTTTTGAGGGCCGTTTTGAATTTCAAAACGCCCGCCAACTGAATTAATTCCACGGTAGCGGGCTTCCGCTACCATGCCCGCTACCCAAAGAATGCATTCGGTGGCGGGCAACCCTTGACCAACCAGAGGCACTTTTGGGAGCTTGGTAGCAGGCCGCCGCCTACTAGTTCCACTACCGAGCTCCTATCAACTACGTAGTGAGAAACCATTGATGAATGAGGAGTTACAAGCCTTGAAGTCTCTCCATCAATGCATTAAATGATGATCACTTATTCCTCATTTATTTGGCCAAAACTCATCCATCTTCTTCCAACTCAAATTTTCATCATTTTATTTTAGTTTTTAGAGATATTACCTCTTAGCTAGCCTATAATAAGTTTTAGCAATAATTGTTTTTAATTTTCATATTTACATCTCCTTTTAATTTCCACCATTAAGAGTGGAGATGAAGGGACTTGTAAATTGATTTGGATGTCTAGCTTCCTTATCCTATATAAGGAACTCTAGATGAATTTGCAAGTAAGTTTCAATCATCAAAAAATATTACACTTTTTCTTTGAAATTGAGAGTGATTTTCTTTTCAACCTATCTACCTTTGTCACCCCATGGCGGAAGCACACAGGTGATTACGATGTTCATCAACACCGTAACCATACTCAATTGGGATAACATATCACACACAGCAGACATCATCGGTGGGCCCACGGGGCCCCACAAGCCATCTTAAATTTTTCGTTCCCGGTAATATTCATACATGATAATCACTTTTATTTCTAGCACATGATCACATTCTTGCATATGTTTGAACACAAAAGTCGAAATGCACAAAGTGGTGCACGTTTCACGTAAACTGCACAAAGTGCTTCAAAACACATCCACATGCTCGCAATCGATATTCAACACATACCGCACACATAATCGAACACAATTTTTGACAAAGTGCACAAGTAATGCATACTTGCACATTTTGACACATCTTGCACAAAACACTGCACAACCATATCCATACATATGATTTCCAGCAGAAAACCCTGAATATGATACTACTACATGTATACATGCCATCTGCAATATATAGAGCCAACAGATCACTACTGGAATACATACAGAACGTGCGAGATGGTGACACTACATGGCCAACCAAAGTCCTCGACGTGCGACTCTGCTGCTGCTACACACCTAATAAAGTTTAATTGTGATAAAACCATGGTGCTCATATATAATATTGAAGCTCATAACTGAATACCGCACACACATTATATCACAGCTGATCGGAACAGACACATCAAAAATTTCGAGCACACTTGATCGAACACAACGGACATTACCCCTTAATTCACACATACAGAATCATAACCGATCAGAACACACACAAATGTACCTGAAATATCAAAACACAAAAGCCAACCCCCGAACTCTATTCAGCGGGCTGCTTGTCAGGTACTCCTGAAAATGATAATATAAGGGGTAAGTCCTCGATGAGAACTTAGTAAGGGTTGAGGTATAAAGCATTGGTTATCTTGATGCACAAGAAACCTGCAACCAAAGCTAAGAGCAGATATACAAGAACATACATACATACACATGCTCAACCAATGCAAATTCAATCATATGCAATGCAAATCAAACAACAGATTATAATAAGGTTAGACGGAACACAGTGATGATCTTCCCGGCGATGGCAAGCACACACATAAAATCACACACAAGAGCATGGCCAGCTTGGGGTCGCGATCCCCACCGTCAAATCACACACAAAACACCTTATAGGTGTATCACATCACCACACCATTTAGGTGTTGTATCACATCCAGAGTGTTGATCCAGAAAACCTGCACACCAATGCCTATACCATATGACTAAGTTTGGCATCACCGGGGCCACCCCTCAAACCAAACCTAGCCTCAATATACTCTGATACGCATTTCATAAATTACTCCAAAATGCAGTACCGAGAGACACACTGAACCCTTACCTTATACACAAAGTCCGAAACTAGCTCCCGTTCAGATTTTCGTAACCCAATTTCAGCGAGATCTTCTTAATTTCGCCCAATCCCCTCTTGAAAAATCATCAAAAGATCACAGAATACACGCTCGGGAACCATAAAATCACAAATCCACCAGAAATTCAGGCGTCAACGGTTTTGCACATAGAATCTCATTTACAAAATCTGATCCTTACAAAGTATATAACTCTCCAACATAAATAGCATATCTCATTACCTCTTTCGGATCGGGAATTTGGTTGTCGTGCGAGAAAATCGTAACTGATTTGGCGGCCTCGAGCAGCGTTTGGCTCAAACCTCTTTTCAACACTGATCAAGAAACACGTACACAACACTTAGAAGCAATAAAATCATACCCCTAAGTGGCACCTCAAACATTCCATAATTTACGGCTTTCAAACGGAGCCGTTTCTAAAAAACCTGATCCGTAGGAAGTTTCTAACTTCTCCCGATGATCATTTTTATATATTTACCTCGAAACTCGGGCGAGATTTCTTCAAAATCAGTTGAAGCTCATCAAGGTACTTTCATGGAGGCAGAGACGTTGAAGGGAGGAAGAACAACAACAAATGGCCAAATTGGCCATTTTTTCCTTATATATATATATATGTGTGTGTGTATACATATATATATATATATATATATATATATATATATATTCTTTTCTTTTGTCTTTTCTTTCTTTGTCCGTCCTTTTCTTTTTTTTTCTTTTATGGCCATAATGGCCGACTTCTTCTCTCTCTCAATCATGTTTAAATTCTCCTCTTTTCATTTTAGTCCCCGAAGTTCGCAAAGCGCAATTTAGTCCAACCGGAACTTGCATATCGTCCAAACCGCTTCACGACGGAAATGAAATCTGAACACCATCTCCGGGACTTTATAACACACACAAAACATGTATAACGTGTTTAAAATGAAGTCCCGGTTTTCACAAAATTTTCTAATTCCTGGTATTAACGCTTAATTGCACAAATTAACTACGCACTTACCGGCGTTGGTAACAACCTTTTCCACTCAGTTCTTGTTGCATTTTCTTGACAAGTCTACTATAACCAATATTGTCTTCTCATTGGAAGATGGAGGTGTTGGCCCCATCTACATTCCCCACTATTTTTGATGTGATCCTTACAATAGTGTAAGACCAACAATTTTAATGATATAGCTTGAAGGAAATAAAGATCAAAGTGAAGACAGTTCAAGAACAATATGAACAAAGTTCAAGAACAATATGAACAATATATGAACAATATGAACAATATATGGCTAGAATCACCAGCACCTTTCAACTACAAGGTTGAACAATACTTGAGAATGGCCAAGGGAAGAAGAATGGTTCTAGCACCTCTTAATTACAAGATTAAGCAATACTAGAAATAAAGTTTGAAACCACTTACATGGATCAAAGGGACATGGAAGCAAGGAAGAAGAGAACACAAATGGCAAACCCTTCAAGGAAGGAATTTCGGCCAAGACTTGAATTTCTTTCAAAGTATGTTCTAAGGTTTTACAAAGGGATACATGGGGTATATATAGGGTTTTAAGGTGGGTGGTATTAGTAATCCTAGGATATGGGACAAAAGCAAAGAAGTTACTAATACAAATAGGTCCCTAATGTTTAAAAAGTGCCAAAAGTCACCAAGTAGGTGACCAAACAAGCAAGTAGGTGACAAGCAAGTAGGTGATTTTGTGGGACTTATGTTCCATCCGTTTTGGGGAGGAGGATTAGCTCTGAGTGTCTTGGAGGCTTGGAAACATTGCGGAAGATGCGAGGTCGGGTGCTCGGTGTCTGATGTCTCGGGATGGCGCGAGGGGTGCGTGGGATGTGCCTTGGCATCAAGGGAGGTGCAACTAAGGGCCTCCATGCTCGGGGAATGACTCTCCTCTATGTGAATGCCCATTTTGAGGAGTTGGTTGGCTCGGGCTTGCCCTTAATCCCGCTCTTCTCCTTGTGCCATAATCCACAGGAATGTTTGGAGATCCTCTTGCATCCTCTTTAACCGTGCCTGTGTCATTGGCCCTCCTAGGCCTTGGAAGGGGCTCGGTGTCTCGCTGGGGTGCTCGGGTTGTCTTGGAGGGATGTCCACATCAATTTTGCCAACGAAGGCTTTCTTTGTCTTGGACCGTTTTGGTATCAAGAAGGAGGAGTAGCCAAATGCATAACAAAATCTTTGCACAGGCAAGGATCTAAGAGGAGTTAGCGGCCATATCGGTTTATTTCACAAGACTTCCGCATCATTTTATTTTAGTGCATTCGGATTTGTCAACTTGTTGACATTTTCGCCTCATCAATCATACCTACCTCGTGTTTCTCCTTTGTTGGCTAGATATGCTCTTCGTGTTCTAGGATACCCTCCCGGTTCACATCGATTGGTATCAGAATAATCTGACAACCACATCAACTGGTATCAGAGCATTCTGACAACCACATCAATCACCTTTTCTTTTATTATTGCTGCAGAGGCGTTGAATATTATGATGTAGGAAGTTGTTGAAAAAGGCAAGTTTAAGGGGCGAAATTGGAGACGATTCGATTGAAGTGTCCACCTTCAATTTGTTGATGGTGTTTTATTCTTGGTGGAGTGAACAGCTAGGAATGCATCAGACTTACTGAAGCTTTTAAGTGTTTCGAAGCTGCTTCTGGACTTAGAATAAATTTACAAAAGAGCCGTCTTTTTGGTGTGGGGGTGCACAATGATAAGGTGGCTCGTTTAGCAGTAGTTGTGCATTGTAATGCTGGGTCTCTTCCGTTCAAGTATCTCGGTCTTCTGATGGGAGCTAATTCAAGGAGGGTGGAAAATTGGTCGGAAGTAGAGCAGAAATTCGAGAAGAAACTCAACTCTTGGAAGGCAAGTTCGCTTTCAATGGGTGGAAGGTTGACTCTAGTCAAATCAGTTCTTTGCAGCCTTACTCTTTATTACTTTTCCCTTTTCAGAGTTCCATCCACTGTTCTAACAAGGCTGGAAAAGCTAAGAAATAAATTCCTATGAGGTTGCATTGGTTCAAGCAAGAAACTAATATGGGCCAGCAGATTAAAATCGGTTGACAGCTTTGAAGCCGAAGGCTTAAAAGTGGGTAGTCTTAAAGGAAAAGTCTTGCTCTCCTTGGCAAGTGGTGGTGGAGGTTCAAAAATGAGAGTGGTGGCCTATGGACTAGAATTATAAAGGCAATATATGGAGTGGAAGGGGGCTAGATGCAATTAATCCCAAATCTGGTGGAAATCCCTGGTCGGATATCGTAAAGGCAGGCTAGCCCTTAATTCATTCTCATCTGACTGCAGCCAGCAAGAAGTTTGTGCAACCCTTGGCTCCGTCATCTCCGTCTGTTCGTCACCACTAAGCTCAACTACTCAATTCGAGACCTTCCTTTCACTTCTAACGGTGGATCCTCCGATCTCGGCGCCGCCGTCAACCGGTTTTGTTTCTCCCAGCCGGCCAATCCACGTCCAGTTAAGTTGATTAATTGATTTGCATTTGATTCATCAATTTTAGAGAGACAAAACGGTGCTCCTCCCATCTCCACTCTTGAATCAACAACCGTTGTCCGTCGTCAACATTAAATGGGTACTCGATACAAGCTACTGTTCATAATGCATACACAGCAATAAAACAAAGAGGGAATTGAACACAGAAGACATGAAATAAAAAGATATTGTAAAACCATAAAGGAATGAAGACAAAAATATGAAAGACCTTGTAGATCTTCTGACATTGATTGCGCTGACAAGTAGTAGTTCAACATGGGTGGGTGGTGAGAACAGAGGACCGGGGTCGACATCGCCGTTCGTATGGTCGAGTTGTGAAAATTGAAACCGGAGAAGAGATTGACGAGGCTAATGTCGATTGCAGCAGCCCGAATCGAAGCTTTGAACATGAAACAAAAGGTGAAAGACAAAATTGCAGAAAATAACAAGAAGAAGAAGAAGAAGAAGAGTGAGGGTTTCGTGAAAAAATGATTAACAGCAAGTTTCTAAAATAACATGGACATTCCCAAGGTTATGACAAATGTTCATAGATAGACGAAATTGAATATATGTGCAACAGAAGCACCATTATGGCATCTATCTATTATTATATCTTAATCTGAGCGCTTGTCACATTAGCCAAAAAAAAAAAAGTGAACGGAGGCGATTTCGTGAGGACACCTAAGATCCACGTAGGTGCCACCTAGGATAAGAGTTTTTTTTTTGCGCCATATATGCATCAATCAGCCCACCATTTTTTTAAGGAATCTGCCTACCACTTTTTAAGAAATCAACCTACCATTTTTTAAGGAATTAGTTTCCAATTTCAGCCCTCAAATTAATTAGATTGATTCTCTCAACATTGAATTTATTAATTAGATTGATTCTCTAAAAAGTATTCAATTGATTAATTGGTAGTATTAATCTATAATCTATTATCTATTATTATATATTAATACGGGAGCTTTGCCACAATAGCCAAAAAAATGAGCGAAGTGATTTCGTGATGACTAGGATCACGTAGATGCCAACTAGGCTAAGAGTTTTTGCGCTATGTATGCATAGCCCACCAATTTTAAGTAATCACCTACCACTTTTTAAGGAATCAACCTACCATTTTGTAAGGAAATAGTTTTTAATTTCACCTCAAAGCGGGATGAAGCGAAAAAAGAGATGAGACAAATGAAATAAAAATATGTAGACAAAAATGTTTGATAAAAACAGTTTTAAAAAAGAAAAAGAAAAATGGATGAGAATCTTAATTAACACAATGAGATTGTGTAATGAGAAGTGTTGATTTTTTTGTGAGGAATCCAAATTCAAACCAAATTTTCCTACACAAACCGTGGCATCCCACTATTAATTACACAATAGTTTGACATTTTTTTTCTTTTCCTTTTTCAAATTTCTTAGTTGTGTCAAAATTAACTCAATTGGTTTTATCTTTAATTATATTAACGGAATATTTCATTTTAACCTCAATTCCGTTTTAAGTTTTGATCTATTTTAGTCATTTTTTCAAAAAATTTATGTCTTGATCGAGTTCTTTCGGTCTATGTTGGCATTTAATCGGTGGATGTATGAAAATTTCCATTTTGCTCTTAATTAATTGCTACAATACGTCACAGTTTTTAAATTTAAGCTATTCTTACCCAACATTTATTAAATTAGACATCAACACTTCTCAAATTTTTACATACTTTCCTTTGTAATCACATAAAAATATGTATTTTTTTGCTACATATTGCACACAATGTTTTTATATATTAACATGTTTGGTGGGGTTAACATTATTAATTGATAAATTATTGCACTGCGATGAGCCGGGTATTTAAACTATTTGACATGATATAAAAATCCATAAATTATGCTCATGCTAGTTATTGGTCTTATGACTATTTAGTATTACATCCTTAGTCCGGGAGGCGGGTAAACAACCACTATAACGGTCTAACTTAACCGCGAGGCAGGTAAGCAGCCATTTTAACGACCTAACTTAACCACGAGATAGGTAAGTAACCATTTTCATGGATAAACAACCATTATAACGGCCTACTGAAATTATTTCATGATTAAGGATGCAACACTAAATAGTTGCAGAACCAATAAGCAAGATGAAGAACTTAACCGCGAGATAGGTAAGTAACCATTTTTCATGGATAAACAACCATTATAACGGCCTACTGAAATTATTTCATGATTAAGGATGCAACACTAAATAGTTGCAGAACCAATAAGCAAGATGAAGAACTTAACCGCGAGATAGGTAAGTAACCATTTTTCATGGATAAGCAACCATTATAACGGCCTACTGAAATTATTTCACGATTAAGGATGCAACACTAAATAGTTGCAGAACCAATAAGCAAGATGAAGAATGATTTAGAGACATTCTATGTTCTTAACCCCACCCAACTGTGGATCTTGGTGATTAAGTATAATGTACTTAAGCACACTAAGAACATAGTTGGATGCATGCAAATCTTTACTATTGCATGTACTTTCATTAGTTACTGTATTTTACATTTATATTTTTTGGATTACACCGAATATATTGTTATTTGATACATTAAAGATTTTGATAATTATTAATTCATTAAACCCGTGACGAAGTCGGGTATTAGAACTAGTTATCTAAATTCTAAAAAGACGTCAATGACATGGGTGAAACAAAATAAACATATAGTGCAAAGCGCACGAAACCAGAAAGTATAAACGCAATTTTGACTTTAACCCACACACTGTTGATGAACAGTAATGTTAGCCTCCTAGGTTAGTATTTACTAGTTTTAGCGGGTGGTAAGCTAAAATTTTAATTGTAATATAGGCAATAAAAATAAAATATTTCGTTTTATAAATTAGCTAAAATATTATTTTTCATTTATGTATATCATTTTAGTATAAAGTTATTAGACACATGAAAAATTTACATTTCTGTACATAAAGTATGTATTTATAATTCAATATGTTAGAGTACAATTACGAGTATAATTTAAATGTTGAAAATGGTAAGTTTAAAATTATTGAAATGGAGAATGTCCCACGGACATAAATATTATCTTTGAGAACTTGAAAAAAAATGTCAATGGTTTGTTTCACTTAAGTAGCTTGATTTTGTTAAAAGTTTCCCTAAATAAGTAATTATCGTTAGAAAACAAAGAGAGTTTGCCCAAAGTTATGTCATTGGTATGAAAAGATTAAAAAAACTCAAGATGTTGAACACATAAAAGGCAGAGGAGAGGTCTATATGTAAAGAAAAAAAATTCATAGAATAATTTATTGAATTTGAGCAGTTGTAGAAACACTACGTCGAGAAAACCACATTTACCGCGGCGAAGGCCGCTGTAGAGCCGCGGTAACGTCCGTGGTAAGGACCATTTACCGTGGCGTTTACTGCGGCTGGGCAACTTACCGCGGCCTCAACCGCTATAAAGGCCGCGGTAAAACGTGCCTTTTCTACGTAGTGAAATTAGATTTTGTTTTGAACATTTAAATAAGTCCAAGAATTTTCAGAGAACTTTATCCTACAAATATTTGTTGATGAAATCGTCACTATTGTTGTCAAGGGGCGCTCACGCCTGGCTGCGGAGGCGGGACAGCCCCGCGGCGGCGGAAGCGGAAGGCTGCGTAAGAAGCGGTCGGTCAACCGAGACCCGCTGCGCGTGGTGGTCTGTGACCCGGCCAAAGTCTCGTTCTCGAAGACTGGTGCACGAGAACGCTTTGCTCTCGGAGTATGCGAGACAAAGTTATACGTTTATCTTTTCGGTCGTTTTCTACCCATGACCTGCAAATCTTATACATGGCAAGTAGACAATATAAACCCTCACTATCCATGGCGAGCCCCGCCCACCGAAATGGCGAAGACTCCACCATCACCAAACACGCAGATTCATGGATAATATCGAGACGAGCCCCGCCCCACCGAACATTCGAAAAATTGTAAACTTTTCCATTAAAAATGGTTTTTCATATATAATTGCACTATTGCTAGTTCTTAATACTATGCGTATATTGTAGTGAAAAAAGTTAATTCCCTTAAAACTAAATGGTAATAAGAAATGAAATATAAAATAAAAAATAAAAATGGTCTGAATATAAAAATGTGAAATTAAAAATATGAGATTAATTATTTTTTGAGAGACATATAAATGCAAGAGCAATGAATTTAAATATTTAATTACTCATCGACATATATTTCTCTTATTCAAACCATCTATGCTAAAAAAAGGAAAAATGATAAAAGTATATAAGTTGGAAACTTTAGGGGTATATATAGAGAACGTAAACAATTGAAACAAAATCAGAGAGTTAAACTTTTGAACAATCTAGTAAAAAAATGTATAAGAAACAACAAAGTGACATCAATTATAATGAGGTCGCACAACTTCATTAATATATCAATAGTTATATGTAGTAACAACATCCATAAATGTATATATAATACCACCCTACATCCATAAAATAAAATAAGGTAAGACTATATAAATTAAAAACTATATGGATCAATGTGTAAAAAGAAGAAAAGTAGAAGTTAGAACATAATATACCATTTAATAAATCAAAAAAAAGATGAGGTTGCCCCACCCTATTGGTTAGGCACTATTCATCTACAGTAAGATTACCATAAATATGTAGAAGGATAATTTGGCAATTTTGACCTTTTTTTTGGGAAGCCATTGATGAAATGGTGTTGTTGCAGTGTCAGAAGCGCATGATTGGAGATAATTTCGCGAGAAACTGAGAAAGCCGTTTGCATCACGCATTTTACTGATAAATTCGTTGTAAAAAACTGCAAAATGCCATCACAGTATTATAAAAATTGCCCAAATTGCCCGCATCCTCATTATCCCGTGATACATTACAAAGCCCTTTTACTTGCTTTCTATAGACAAGTGACCCAAGTTCTTTCTCCGAGAAACACTATCATTCGAACTCTTATCTACTATTCAATCTTATTACATGATACATTCGCTGGCAGGCTCCCAAGAATACTGAAATATTAGAGCGCCACATCAGCCTCAAATTTTCACCAAGTCACGCTTCATTTGTTTTCTCAGTGACACGTAGGCTAACTTCGCCACATTATAGGGTAATTGTCGCCTAAATTTCAGACTAATCAGTGATCAGATTTCCATTTAAAACAGATTCCGGAAGAAGGAAAACTGTGACCTAAATTTTGGACTAATCAGTGATTAGAGACTTCCATTTTGAAGACAGAAAACGCTATATTTAAAGTACATGATAGATCCTAGAGCGACAGAAAACGATTCTTGGACAGGCAGTAGGCACGCATGGATTCGAAGACTATGACGGACGAAGAACTCGGGGCGCTTTGTGAAGACCAGTTTGACTATCTTGTGGAGCTCGATTTGGGAGATTCACCAAAGGTATGAGTACGAGGATGAGATCAAGAGGCTGCGAGATCGAGTTTCATACCGGAAAGTGCCAATCAACGAGATGAAGAACACAGTCTTCATGCTAAGGACTCATGTAAGAACAAAGTTATTCTAAAGTAATATAATTTTGCAACTATTAATTTGTACTCTGCAATATAACCGGATGCATGAGACACGATCGGCAATGAGAGGCAATTTCCATGGGTGTGGGTGTGGGATCGAGCAGATGAAGAGAGTCGAGCAACACTTGACAAGGAGGTTCACAATTGTGAAATTGGTCCATGACCTATGAAGTTTTCAAGAAATGGGCAACTCGAATGGAATGAAAATATAGACGAAGAATTATAAAATATGATATTTCAATAACAGTATCTTAGAATATCTTAAAATAAAGTTGTAGCGTCGAAGCGATTTTGGACATTTATTCGAATATTAAGATTTCCCTTAATGTAGCGATCTTATTTTTATTTGTTTCCTATTTGGTAATTTTGTAATTTTACATTCCTGTTATTTTCCAATTTTAACATGATACTCTGCACTATATATATTCGACAAACTAGAACATATCAGTGGGAGTAGCAAAACAGTTGAGCAAGGGGTTTTCCAGAGGCAATAATGATGACGGAAGACAAGTCAGGTAAATAAGAGAAGTTATAAAATAAATGCAATTTGCTTTTGACCAAATATAGTCATTATGCTTGTGCGGGAGGCAGGAACATTCGAATCAAGATGACGAGTTACTATTGGATATACAGAGAAGCAGGAAGAATGGAGATCCAAAGTACTTGGTAGTCGAGAAGGATGGTGGATTTGTTGCCGAGGTGTGCATATTCATTGACTCAAAGGACAGTTTTGTTGAATTCACATCAGACGTGAGGGTAAGTATTCGAGAGGCTACCGAGAATGCCGCTAAGAAAGCAATTGATTCATGCATATCAACATACGGCCTCAACATTATAGATTACAGCAGCGAGGCACTAGAGAAACTGACAGTCAAGTATATGCTTCTGGAGGTAAGGAATACTTAGTTGGATCTCTCGAATAAAACTCTGTTAGATGCATTGGCAAAGACACAGACGGAGAATAGGAAGCTTAAAGAAGTGAATAAGAAGCTGAGAGTTGAGAAGTCGAAGGCCTTAAATGACACTGAAGGTCAGAAGGAGAAGGTAACGCAACTTTTAAAGGTTAAGGATGAGCTTAATGAGTTGTTGGCTTACGACAACGAATACAGACAAGTAGAGAGCATGGAATCAGTGAGAAAGGACGGCGGTGTCAAGAGAAAACGTAACAAGTGTTCTGCTAGCGTGAGCCGTAAGATTGATTTTAAAAATTAGAATGGGTATGTACTCCTAGGATTCGTGCTTTCTTGCTTCTAAGAATAATAATAAGTGCAAATCAGAACTTCGGAGTTTTTCTATATATAATTTGTTTTTTCTACAATTTATAAGGAAAAGGATAAGTGCTCTACTTCATTTGGTGGCTTAAACTTTATGAGTTTCTAGACAAATTCAAACTTAAAAAAAGTTGGATTTCAAAATAAAGTTATAAATACTTTTAAAAAACCGGGAACGTCATTATTTGTTACGAGATATCTACCGTTGTCAATTAAACCTAATGGCGAGGTGTCGCATTCATCAAACCGTACCCTAAGTTTAATTTCCAGTAAAACGTGCCCTAATTGTTTGCCTACCGAGATCAGGAATAGAGGTAAAGTAAATTTACAGAAATTCCTAACCCCACATACTCACTACTGAGATGGGGGCGAACATTTCTCTACTAATGGAAATTTAATTGATTGAAAGTATCGAAAAGGAATTTACCTTGAATTGTCCTGAATATTGAATTGTCCAGAATTCTCGCTTTTTTGAATGATAATCTCGTACCTGAGGCAGGCCTGGATTCTCAGTTGACTGGTTTGATGATGATGGTGTTCTTGAGACTCCAAGCTTGCTGTTCAGAGTAATCTGTAAAAGATAAGAAGAATACTCAGAAGTAGCAAGAGAGGAGTGGGGAGTGTGTAGTAGCTTACCCGGTTTAAGGTGGACATCCCCTATTTATAGGGAGATGCCGGAAAAGAGCCTCCCAGTTGAAGCCTTGGACAGGCTGTGAGACAGGACTGACAAGTCTGTCAGATGTAAGGAGATAAGTCTGTGTCAGACTGATTGGTGATAAGGCGGCTGTGATGATGAAGATCTCAGCAAACCGCCTTAGAAGATTCACCTGTAAGGGAATGTTTGGCGTACAAATCTGGTGAAGATCACTCAGGCTCGTGCTGGCCTCCTTATTGGCTGATTGATGTCAGATGACCAAGTGGTCTATTTCCAAGTGGAGCAAGTGGCTGGGGAAGGCCTGCATGGGGCTAAGGCCCAGATAGAGTTTAGCCAAGTTAGGAATGAGGGTCGCACGAACCTGAGTATAAGGGCCTTATGCAGGCGAGGCCATTATAGGCAAGAGAGTCCTCGCGAAGGCGAGTTGAGGCTGCGGGAGTAAGACCCGCGGGCAACCCGCGCAGGCCTAAGAGACGCAAAGGCGAGTGTGAGACATCGCCAAGGCGAGGCTTAAAGCCCGCGAGGGCAAGACCTCGCGCAGGTGAGACTGGAGACCTCGCGAAGGCGAGACTGGAGGCCGCAAGGGTGAGACCTTGCGAAGGCGGTACTGGAGACCGCAGGGGTGAGACATACGGGGCCTTGTATAGTTCTGATGCGATGCGAGGACGCGTTTGCTTGGGTAGTGTACCAAGATGCCTCCTCCTGAGAGCGGAGTATGGGCAGGGTCCTGTACTCCGTTTTGGAGGTATTGTGTTGAGGACAATAGTAGTCATAAGTCTGGACTCGTGTGGAGTGTGAAGACCTTTTACGATCTGATTTAAAATGTCGGACTCTTCATGATCCTTGTGGCTTTTGAAGGGGTATTTGCTTGGGTAGTGTACCAAGATGCCTCCTTCTGAAGGCAGAGTATGGGTAGGGTCTTGTACTGTTAAAATCCCAAGTCTTGGAGTGGCGAAGGCGCTATCTTTGCTTGTGGACCGTTTGGAGTGCGGCGGTAGTGAAGGGTCCTTTCAGCATTTAAAGCAGGAGAGATAATAGGAAGTGAAAGGTTTACTAACCGTTATGGGATGCGGCACGTGGCACCCCAGGAGTTGGTTACGCTTTTAAAAAGTGCTTCTCTGATTCTGCACGGAAGGTAAAAGGTTTCCTAACCGCTAGATGTCAGCACGTGGCGTCTTGGGAGCCAATTCCGCCTAAAAGTGCTTTTCATTTTGGCGGGCTTATAA
This sequence comes from Stellera chamaejasme, assembly GCA_024586325.1. Classification (NCBI taxonomy): domain Eukaryota; kingdom Viridiplantae; phylum Streptophyta; class Magnoliopsida; order Malvales; family Thymelaeaceae; genus Stellera; species Stellera chamaejasme. Next base: position 23,158,344 of record CM044979.1, read on the forward strand.
AAGCGTATTGGAGAAGATTGAAGCCTTTCACCTTCATTCTCGTATTTCCTCACTTTTGCTCTGAGTAATCTTTTCGCATTTCTTGCGTTTTTCGAACCGTTCATCGGCTGTTGGGAGCTTTTCTGTGGTGGTTCTCTACTTTTCGTTCGAGATTTCACCGTTCATCCGTTCATTTGTCGACTGTCCCTTCCGCTTCACAACGAATCAGGTAAGATCTTGTTTTCCGGCACAGTGAGTGCTTCCAACTTTCTGAGCACACTGAGTGCTTGATGAAATGCCCCTGTTTGGGCTGTTCCGATTTATATGCTTGCTGCTCTATTTTTTGCAGAAATGGAGTCCAAAGAAGCTGTTCGTCCAGTGCTCGCCACCGTGAGAAGACCATGGTAAAATTTGACAAGATCCATCAGGATATGGTGGAGGCTTTACGGCCTGTGGGGAAAGTGTCGGTATATTCGTCCGCTCGGGCGTCTTCCGGGCGATGAGTTGGCCCGTTACTGCAGAGAATATGGAGAATCGGGTGCTGTGTTTGTACACAGCACAGCTTGCGGCGGGGTTGCGGTTTCCCCTTCCGCAGTTGGTGCAAGATTTGTGCGCTGAATGGGGGATGCCACCAACACAGTTGGCGCCCAACACCTTCCTGACCATAGCGGGCTTCATTGTTGCCTGCCACATGGCCGGCGTGAAGCCCTTTGCTGACGTCTTCAATCGTTTCTACCGGCTGGAGCTGAGAAGTGGGAGTGCGTTTTTCTACGTCACTCCCATAAATGTTGGGGGTAACCATTCCATTTCCTTCACTGCTTCGCCCAAATCCTACCACAACTGGCACGGGTCCTTCTTCTTCCTGCCCCGTGACAACTCGTGGGACTTTCCCTGCGCGAGGACGCAGCTACCCGTGCACAGCATCGCGCGGAGGCCTGAACTGTCCTGTGAAGGAGTGTGGTGGCGGGCATATATCCAACTACCGGGGTGGTTGGACGACGTTTCAAGGAGCGCTTGTGATGAGCTCTTCCCCTTCTCGGCTGCCCAATTGGATGAGACCACTCGAGGTGGGCTGGGATTAGCATGGCTTCGTCTTTGGACCACGAGGTGCCTCCGCCATACGAGAGATGGGCCCCCGCCCACCGTGGGACGGCGGTAGACTCTTTACGCGGCGCTGGCAGGGCCCAAAGGTATGTTTTGCATATATAAGTGTATTGCATAAGTGTAAGAGGCTTTAGTAAAACCTGGTCTGAAGCTTTTCTCTTGCTTGTAGATGTCTCTATGGAGTCTGGCGAAGGCCGGGGCAAGAGAGCGTCTATGCGCATTGCCCAACAAGTGCACCTGGCATGTGCATTCGGGAAGGATGCCCCTGCTGGGGCTGTCAAGGCGTTGGGGCGCATTACCCCAAAGCCGTCATAGAAGAGGGCGGGCATCAAGTCGTCAGCGTTCCCTCAAGGAAAAAAGAGGAGGGTGGCTGCCAGTGCAGCGTAGCCTGGAGAGGGCAGTGCCCCTACTGCTGTTGCTGTTGAGGCGAGGGGATCTGCAGCGGTCCCTTCATCGAAGATATGGCGAGGCCAGTTGGAGAGGCCAAGGGGCCTGCTGAAGCGGAGGGATCTGTGGCAGCCCCTTTGACTGAAGAGGCTGAAGAGCCTGTTGGGGAGGTCCCCAGTGTTGTGGAGGAGGCCGAAAGGCCAGCTGAGGAGGCCAGGAGAGTGGAGATGGGGGTCCCTTCCAGTGTTGAAGAGGCCATGCCCTCTGCAGAGGGCTCAGAGGGAGTGCAGGCTGGCGACGCTGCTCCCATAGAGGCTGTGCCCGTATCAGTGGTGCAGCCTGTTCCTGTCGAGGATGCTGTTGTGCTTGAAGACTTCGTGTCTGGGCTCTTTGCGAGCCCCTCCCGATCCAAGGTGAAGACGTGCACAGGCACGTGGTCGTGGCAGAAATCCTTTCCAAAGGCGAATGCCTCCTCCAAAGGGCAAGATGTCGGCGGGAAATCCTGCTGTCCATGAGGAGGAGGAGCCAACAGTGCTAAGGCCATTGTGATTACGGCCAGCAGGAGGCCATGGTCACTCCTGTAGAGGAGGAGGTGGTGATCACACCTGCAGGGGAGGAAGTAGAGGCCACAACTGTCAGGGAGGAGACCCCTGCAGCAATCCCTTCTGGGGAGGAGACCCCGTAGTAACTCCTTCAAGGGAGAAGGCCCTTGCGGCAAAGGGGAAGAGGATCCTGAGGTTTGAGGAAACTTCTTCCTCTTCCGATGGCGAAGCCCCTGAGGAGGGGGTATTGGTGGCGCAGTCCTTTGTGAAGGCAAGCGGTTGGGAGATAGCCCAACCATCCAGCAGCCAGCTGGAGGACATTGGATGGGGACAACCCCCTGCTGGTAAGTTTCTTGACTTTGCCAGTCTGCTTCTCTTGTTTTGAGATTATGTCCCAGTTTTCTCAGTTGTGCTGCTCTTAACTATTATAGGTGCGGGGCCTTCTGGGCAAGAGCCCGTCCCTCGCGAGGTCCCAGTGGACCAAGGGGTCATGACCGAAGTCCCAGTGGACCTAGGGACCAAAACCGAGGTCCTTGAGGAGGCTGGGGTGTGGTCCCACTTCTTGGAGCGAAGGCGAGTCGCTGCCAAGTCAGCTCCCAAGTGGTCTGAGGAGCCGGCCACCTTGAGGGCCATGAGGGAGAGTACCAGGGCTAGAGTGTACAGGAGGGAAGGAAGCTCTTGCGTGATGCGTGGGACCCAGCTCCTTAGAAACAGTAGTTCATTGCTGAGGGGAGGGGAGCAAACCCTCCTATCCTGCTTGGAGGGGCTGCGCACCCACTATGACAGGGAGGTGACAGAGCGGAGTTTGGACTCCCCTGCCGAGTTTATGAGGGAGGCAGCTCAATAGAGCCTGCAGGTAAGACAACTCCTGGTCATTATATATAAGTCTAGCTTGCCCTCTTTTTGCCTCTGTTTAAATAAACTTGAATGCAGTGTGCCGTCAAAGGATATGCTGCCATGGAGCAGTGGCATGACTTTCTGAAGTATGCCAACAAACGGGATGATGCCCAGGTAGCAGAGATTGCAGCCCTCAGGAGGGAGCTGGAGGCCTCCCAAAGAAGGGAGAAAGAGCGCCAAGAGGAGCACGCCAAGCGTGTGGCCCAACTGGAGAGTTGGTGTGATTATGTCAACAAGGAGAGGACAGCTAGCAGGCTGTACCGGTGGGAGCAGGCCATCCTAATTGATACTGCAAAGCGTCACTTCCTTCAACAGGCAGCAGAGTTGGAAGCCAAGCAGCTTGAGGATGCTCTTCTGAAAGAGTCCCTCCTTTCTCTGTAGGCAGAAACCAAGGCTGCCCTCGTAGTAGCGAAGGCCCAAGTTGAGCAGGTAGAGGCTGCAGCTGAGGAGGCGAGGCACCAAGTTCAACTGGCTAAGGAGGAGGCCGAAGCGAGCAGGCTTGCTGCTGAGGGTGCCCTGAAGGCACAAGCTGAGGTTACTACCATTTTTGAGAAGGCGGTGGCTTCAGTGTGGGAGATGGAGAAGTCCCTGATTCTTCCTCCCTTTGCAGGTGAGGACCATGAGTCCTTTTCTTCCATCAAGGTATCCATCCCTGAGCGGATGACTCGACTAATGGAGAAGCTTGGTGAGATCCAAGCTCAAGGTGAAGCAAGGGCGCAAGCCTACGAGGAGGGCTGGCTGCGATGCCGCTTCCAAGTGGAGAAGGTGTTCCCAGAGCTGAGTCTTGGGATTCTGGATGCCGCTAATACCAGTGATCCAACAGTAGAGGCCCTGCTCGACTGGGGGGAGCAGGGAAAGAAGATGGGTGAAACCTGGTATGCCCTGTTGGACTAAGGTGGAGGCTCCAACTTGTGGACGCCCCCCTTTTGTGCATAAAGGACACCTGCATTCATGCATAATTTTGATAACAGTAGATGGAGTAAAATTTCTATTTACCTTCATTGTATTGTAGCTTCGCTTTTGCCATGCGGTAGTGGTGTAGGGCACGTTAGCTAGGTTATCAACCGTAGGCTAAGGTCCGCCCGTGGCGAGGGATCTGCTGGGGTTCGCAACAACGAAGCTACAGAGATCACTTGTCAAGATGCTGAAGATTCAGCTTGAGTTCATAGTGGTAATGCACTTGAAATCCGCAATGGCGGGGCCACAAATATCTTTCCAGACAGTTTGTGGGTTCACTTGTTGGGACAAGTTGAGGACCCATCCAGGGTTCATGGAGGCGGTGCCTTTGAAGACCATGGATGAGATATCTCCATGTGAAGGTCTGCTGGGGCACGCGAAGGCGGCTCACGCAGAGACCTTCTTGGCAATTTTCAGGGAGTAAGCCCTTGGGTAGTGTACAGTGTACCAAGTAGGAGATACCTGCAGAACGCTCATCATTTATATGATAAGGACAAAGGAAAACTCAGTTTACCTTGAGCCTGAAGTCGCACGATGGCGAAGGCAGTGGAGCACTTGTTGAGACAAGTGAAGAGCCAGGTGGAGTTCCGGAGATGAGACCCGTAGTTGTGCTGAGGAGCCCGTGCGGAAGGTCCGGTGTGGCGTGCGAGGGCTACTTACACAGGACCTTCCTGAAGGAGCCAAAAGGGGGTTACCCTTCCGCAGCGCAAGGGGGTTGCCCTTGGGGGTGGGCGAGTTGAAGGTCAGTTGGGGACGAGGCCCGAAACTACCTGTGTGGAGGAGTCCGTGCGGGAGGTCGAGGTGCTGTGGCGTGCGGGCGACTTACACATAGACCTCCTGTGGCGTGAAGGAGCCAAAAGGGGTTACCCTTCCGCAGCGCAAGGGGGTTGCCCTTGGGGTTGGGCGAGTTGAAGGTCAGTTGGGGACGAGGCCCGCAACTACCTGTGAGGAGGAGTCCGTGCGGGAGGTCTGCTGTGGCGTGCGATGGCGACTTACACAGGGACCTCCCTGAAGGAGCCAAAAGGGGGTTACCTTTCCGTAGCGCAAGGGAGTTACCCTTGGGGCGGGACGAGTTGAATGTCAGTTGGGGATGAGACCCGTAACTACCTGGCGCGACCGCAGGGGGCTTCCCTTTGTGTGGGTGCGCAAGTGAGACCTGACAAGGTCGATGCCATGATTTTGGCGGGTGGCGGTCGACCGGTCGGGTGCAGAGGGTGATTGGGAGGGCATTCGTAATGCCACGTAATGCTGCAAAAGAGGAGAAATACACATGTATTTTATTGAATTGGAGACGTAAGACGAGGACTTACACGTAATAAGGACGTAAGTCATCCGCATGAAAGTTGCGGGGAAGAAGACGACCATCATGGTCTTGTAGTTCATAGACTCACAGGCGGACTTGTTTATGAACAATATAAGGCCCGTCCCAGTTAGGTCGCAAGACACCTGTTTGGGGTCGCAGGCGGTGAGGGCAGATTTAAGTAGGGCAAGGCCCCCTTGTTGTAGTGCGTTGGGCTTGACCACGGCATCGTGGTGAAGACCGAGCTTGTTTGAGGGCAAATATGCGGCGGCGCCCTCGCTAATTCCTCGATTAAGTCGAGTTTGGCACGAAGCCCTTGAGCATTGGCTTCGTCAGTGAAGTTGATCATGCTGATCGTAGGGAGGTCTACGTCAATAGGCAGAAACGCGTCTGCGCCATAAACCAGGGAGAAAGGTGTTTCGCCTGTTGGGGTGCGCGTTGTGGTGTGATAGTCCCACAAGACACTTCGGAGTTCATCTACCTAGCGGCCTTTGGCCCCCTCAAGGCGCTTCTAGAGGCCCTCTCGAGGGTGCGGTTGGTGACCTCAACCTGCCCATTAGGCGGGGGTGCGCCAGGGGCGAAAAGCATGCGGACATTGTTGTCCTGGGCCCATTGTTGGGCCGTGTCGGTAAACCGAGTGCCATTATCGTAATAATAGCACGAGGGCTGCCATACCGTGACGAGATTCTTCCACAGGAATTTGATGATCTTGGCGGAAGTGATGGAGACCGGGGGTTCTACTTCGATCCATTTAGAAAAATAATCAACCGCAACCACACGAAGCGGTGCGGACTGGAGCGGTCGGCATCGGACCAATGAGGTCAAGGCCCCACAGGCAAAGGGCACCGGGTTTGTCGGTCTTTGGAGATTCCGTAGATGGCGATCGCTGGATGCGAGAATTGATCCGCACCGTGGCATGTTCTCGACCGGCAGCGGCGTCCTTTTTCAAGGTAGGCCAGTAGTACCCATGACAAAGGGCTTTGTGGACAAGTGCCTCCGCAGCAATGTGTGCGCCACCAGTTGCCTTGGTGGAGAGTATTCAAGACAGAGTGTCCCTCAAGGATGCTGAGGCATCATTGGAGGGGTGCTGCAAACCCGCGATGCCATAATTGGTCATAAATGAGAACAAAACGGATGGCCCGTTTGCGAGCTTGGGGGTCCGTGGCGCTGGTTTTTAGGTCAGCGATAATAGGGTCTCTCCAGTCTACGACCGGGTCCTGTGTCGTCAGTGAGGCAATATCAATAGCCTCCGTAATGGAAGGGCTGGCCAGGATGGCCATGGTGGAGGGAGTCTTTCCCTTGGATAGCATGTCTGCTGTGGTGTTCTCAGAACGAGGAACGTGGATAAAGATAGCCTCCTCAAAGTTGGTCCGCAAGGCGTTCACCAATTTGAGGTATTTGGTCAGGGTGGCGTCCTTGCATTCAGCGCACCCTTGGACCTGGTGAATCACCAGTTGCGAGTTGCTGTGGACATGAAGGCGACGAATGCCCGCCCTTATGGCGTGTTTGAGTCCCGCGATGAGGGCCTCATATTCTGCAACATTATTAGTTACTTGGAATTGGAAAGAGACACGCAGGGATACTTCCATACCTAGAGGTCCGCGCAGATATACTCCCCCTGCGGGGGATCCGAGTTTGGATGAGCCATCCACGAACATGTCCCACTCTGGGGGAATGGGTTGTGGTGCGAGGCCCTGCTCAGGGGCCGGGATGATGTCGACATCCGAGAATTCCGCAATGAAGTCGGCGAGGGCCTGGCCCTTAATTGACTTTATAGGCTCATAGTTGATGTTAAAGCCACCCAGCTCGATACACCATTTGGCAAGGCGCCCTGACTGTTCGGGCCGTCTCAGAAAATCCTGAATTGGCAAGTCCGTTCGGACTATGATTGTGTGCCCTTGGAAGTAGGGCTTGAGCTTCCTTGCTGCATACACAAGAGATAAGATAGCTTTTTGGAGAGGAGGATACCTTGTTTCCGTATCCTGGAGAGTATGACTGGTGTAGTAGACTGGCCATTGCTTGGCAGCCTCTTCCTTGATAAGGACTGAGGCGACGCTCCTGTCGGAGGTGGCAAGGTAGAGGACCAGGTCATCGCCTGGTCTAGGGCACTTGAGTGCAGGCAACTCTTGTAAGTGTTGCTTGATTGAGTCATATGCCTCCTGGCATTCCTCTGTCCACTTGCAAGCTTTTTTCTTGCGAATTTGATTGAAGAAAGGTCTGCAGCGATCGCTGAGTTTAGAGACGAATCGCCCCAAGGCAACTAGCTTTCCTGCCAGCTGCTGAACGTCTTTGAGCCCTCTAGGGGTGCGCAAGGTGGTGATAGCTTCGATCTTTTTGGGATTCGCATGAATCCCTCCTTTGGAGATCTGGTAACCCATAAATTTGCCCTCACCCAAGCCAAAGATACATTTCTTTGGGTTCAACCGCATTATATTTGCGGAAGTTGGCGAACGTTTCCTCTAAGTCGGCGAGGTGTGTGGAGGTGGCCTTGCTTTTGACCACAATGTCATCGACATAAGCCTCCAGATTTCAGCCGATTTGGTCTGCGAAGACTTGATTCACAAGCCTCAGGAAAGTAGCCCCCGCATTTTTAAGCGAAGGGCATTACGATATAATGGTAGACGGCCGCCGATGGTGAAGGCGGTTTTTACCGCGTCCTCCGGGTCCATAAAAACTTGATGGTACCCGCTGTATGCGTCGAGGAAGGAGAAGACAGGTTGATGAACGGTTGAGTCAACCAGCTGATCGATAGAAGGCAGGGGATAGGGATCCCTTGGGCAGGCCCTATTAACCCCTTTGTAGTCCACGCAAAGTCGCCACTGACCACCCTCTTTATCGGTGAGGACTATATTTGCGACCCACTCAGAGTAGTGAACCTCCTTGATTATATTTGCCTTAAGCAATTTCTGCACCTCTGTGCGTACAAAGTCCTTACGGTCAGGGGCCATGCCCCTTGTTTTTTGTCTAACCGGGCTAAAGCCGGGGAGTACACTCAACTTGTGAGAAATGATAGCAGGATCCACACCCGGTAAGTCCTCAGGGGTCCAAGCGAAGACATCGCCGTTGGCATGGAGGAGATGAATGAGTGCTTGCTGGTCTTTTTCTTCAAGGTCTTTTCCCACCCGGAATTTTTTGCCAGGGGAGATTTCAACCTCCTCAAAGGCCCCTGACAAGTCAGGAGCGACCTCACCCGCAGGTCCAGTTTCTTCCATGGGTGCCTTTCTTTTAGGCTCAGATGGCTTGGGGAGCGGGGGAGGTCCCGCTAGGGCAGAGACATAATTGCCCCTAGCCACATTTTGGTTGACAAAGATATAGGCATCCCCTGCCGCAGTGTGGAAAACCAAAGTCAAAGCCCGCACATCACAGCGGACGTGGAACTCAGTATGAGTGTGACGCCCAATGATGGCGTTGTACGGTGTAGGGAGATCCAGGACAATAAAGTCCACAAAGCTGGAGTGGCATACTTGCTTCTTTTCTTTAGTGATCCCCATCATCATGTAGGGGAGCGTGATTGACCCTAAAGTCGGGATTTCATCCCGCCCTACTCCAAAGGTGGCCCCCTTGGCAGGTTGAATTTGTGACAAAGGCACCTTAGCCTCAACCAGAGTGTGCTTGTAGATCACGTTGGCATTTGCCCCAGTGTCCATGTAGACTCTGTCAATGTCCCATCCTGCGATATGGGCAGTGATAACCAAAGGGTCCGCATGAGGTACTGCCACAGAGGTGCCATCGCGGCGGTGCAGTAAGTGAGTAGAGGAGTGGTTGATCTGGTAGATCTGTCTCATATGACGGCGTCTCGCCGATGCGCCCTCACATTGTGTGATCACGCTGATGTGCCCCCTTGGTGGGGGAATTTCGACCAGACCCTCTCGATCTGGGTTCTGCTGGGAGCGACCCCGTCTGCGATCCCCTTGACGGCGGTCCTCCTGGTTACTTTCCCGCCTGCGACTCCCATCGTCGTGGAGTAAGAACTCCCTGAGTTTGCCTTGAGCGAGCATTTCCCCAATCATGCGTTTAAGCTCAAAACAATCCTCAGTGTCGTGTCCCTTGTCGCGATGGTAACGACAATACTTGGTGCTAGACCTGACGACCTCCTGGGAGAGGGGGCGAGGCCACTTGGGGACCTCCCTCTTTTGTTCCAGGGCATGGAGTATGTTGGTGCGAGATTCCCTTAGTGGGGGAAGAGTAAAATACGCCCCCTCTCTGTTGGATGGCGTAGGGTACTGTCTCTGGGACCTGGAGTCCGGTCGTGAGGGCTGTCCCTTTGCATCTGCCGTGGCGGCCCTGGCGAGTGGTCGAGTGACCTCTTCCGTGTTCATAAACCGTGAGGCAGTGCTCAAGAACTGTTCCATGTTGGTGGGGGGGTTGGTGTGCACGTCCACAAAGAAAAGGGATTCCCAGCGGAGGCCCTGAATGGCTGCAAGTAGGCGGGCTTCCTCCCCCAGATTAGGGACTTGGATAGATTCTGCCTGGAAACGCTGGATATACTCCCTGAGGGGCTCATCTTTCTTTTGCCGTATTTTGAGGAGGTGTCCCGCCATCTTGGGGGGGTTTTGACACCACAAAGTGGTTGGAGAAGTTGCGGGAGAGCTCTTCAAAAGAGTCAAACCGTTTATCACGGAGGGTGGTATACCAGTTTGCGGCGGCTCCAGTGAGTGTGGAGCTGAAAGCTCTACAGAGCGTATTGTCGTCCGCCCTCGCGATGGCCATCGCGGAGACGTAACGTTGGAGATGAACATCAGGATCTGAGAGACCGTCATAGGCGTCCAGCTTAGGCTGGCACAACTGTTCTGGAAGAGGGGTCTCCAAAACCCGTTGAAAGGTTGGGTGAAAGGTTGGGTCGAGAGGTGGTCCGGACCCATTCGGAAACATTATGAACACTGGCTCTTTCGTCCCTCTTTTCCACTTCTTCTAATCGTCTAGTAAGTGCGATAAGTAACGACGAAGAAGGGTCAGGGTCACTTACTTGTTGAGGAGGAGTAGCTGGGCGTTCAGGTTGATTAGTCCGTAGCATTCCAACGCTATCCAGAACGCCCCTAAGAGTGGTGGCGAGCGTTTCGCGCAAGTTGAGAGCAACCGCATCAGTGATTGTTTGCAGAACGGCCGGATCAAGGCTCGTTGGTGGAGTGTTTGGTGGTGGAGTGTTGCGCTCCCGAGTTACGTTACGGTTAACGTGGGAGGAGCTTTCCTCCGTCGAGTGAACAGAGAGTTCTCCCCGTTGTGGGGGAACGTTATTTGGAGATGGTTCCGATCGTGGATCGTTGTCCGTGTTCGTCGCGGGGGGATTCCTCTGTCCCTGACGGCTGTGCCTACTCACACTCCGGGTAGTTGGCATGAATTACTACTTGTGGTTTGTAATACGGGTTTACGAGAAGGACTTTTTTGTTCCTTTCGTTCCCACAGATGGCGCCAAACTGATAATCTCGTACCTGAGGCAGGCCTAGATTCTCAGTTGAATGATTGATGATGATGGTGTTCTTGAGGCTCCAAACTTGCTTGTTATGAGTAATCTGTAAAAGATAAGAAGAATACTCGAAGTAGCAAGAGAGGAGTGGGGGCGTGTAGTAGCTTACCCGGTTTAAGGTGGACATCCCCTATTTATAGGGAGATGCCGGGAGAAGAGCCTCCCGGTTGAAGCCTTGGACAGTGTGAGACAGACTGACAAGTCTGTCGGATGTAAGGAGATAAGTCTCGTGTCAGACTGACTGGTGATAAGGCGGCTGTGATGATGAAGATCTCAGCAAACCGCCTTAGAAGATTCACTGTAAGGGAATGTTTGGCGTACAAATCTGGTGAAGATCACTCGGGCTCGTGCTGGCCTCCTTATTGGCTGATTGATGTCGGATGACCAAGTGGTCTATTTCCAAGTGGAGCAAGTGGCGGCGAAGGCCTGCAAGGGGCGAAGGCCCAGATAGAATATAGCCAAATAAGGAGTGAGGGTCGCACGAACCTGAGTATAAGGGCCTTATCTGGGCGAGGCCAGTATAGGCAAGAGAGTCCTCGCGAAGGCGAGTTGAGGCTGCGGGAGTAAGACCCGTGAAGGCGAGTGAGATCGCAAGGGCGATACCTGAGACCGCGAGGGCAACCCGCGCAGGCCTAAGAGACGCAAAGGCGAGTGTGAGACATCGCCAAGGCGAGGCTTAAAGCCCGCGAGGGCAAGACCTCGCGCAGGTGAGACTGGAGACCTCGCGAAGGCGAGACTGGAGGCCGCAAGGGTGAGACCTTGCGAAGGCTGTACTGGAGACCGCAGGGGTGAGACATACGGGGCCTTGTATAGTTCTGATGCGACGCGAGGACGCGTTTGCTTGGGTAGTGTACCATTGAATAATCTGCATAATAAAAATAAAAATTGTTAGTGTGATTGAAATTAAACATTAAATTATTGGTTTACCCCACATCTTTGCTAAAATGTGGCCGAACATCTCTACAGTAATGGCAATTTAATTGACTTAATATATCAAAAAGGAATTTACCTCATGTCCGCTTGAATTGTCCTGTATTCCCGCTAATTGGAATAGTATGCAAAATGAAAAAGGGAAATTGTTAATGTGATTGAAATTAAGCATTAAATTGTTGATTCTATAGGAAAGCCCTTCCATCTAAAAAAAGATAGAGATAACTCGACTTCCGTCTAAAATACATAAGCTTCTAAGAAGCTACTTTAAGTTTGAATATAAAAAACCCTAAAATTGTTCTTATACGAATATATATACACCAGAAGGAGTTAATTAAAATTTTCATTCACTTTAGGCTCTAAACACTGTTTCTGGCGGCTACTCAACTCTCTGGAGCTGTTCTGTTTAGTAAGTAGAAATTATTATTAGGTCTGCACACTATGCTAGGTTTGATTTACGTAAACTAAATATGCATATAATGTAAACCCATTTTGCGATTCTTTGGAATATCACAAGCAAGCTTCATCCATCTCAGTTTGAGGTATGTTTTTCTACTAATGATTATTCAATTACAAACATGGCTGATTATATTTTGTCACAAGCATGTATCTAGGCAGAACCAATTTAACAAGAATAAAAACATTACCTCATGTCTGTGTTTACGATTACTAACTATGCATATAATGTTAACCCATTTTGCAGTTACTGGAATATCACAAGCAAGTTTCTCCCATATCAGTTCTAGGTTTCTTGTATAAGCAGACAAGATATGTTTTTCTACTGACAGTTATTCAATTACAAACATGGCTGATTATAGTTTATTCACTCTAAACACATGGAATCAGAGAATTTTGTCAGTTTTAAACACATGGAATCAGAGCATGTATCTAGGCAGAACCAATTTAACAAGAATAAAAACATTACCTCATGTCTGTGTTTACGATTACTAACTATGCATATAATGTTAACCCATTTTGCAGTTACTGGAATATCACAAGCAAATTTCTCCCATATCAGTTCTAGGTTTCTTGTATAAGCAGACAAGGTATGTTTTTCTACTGACAGTTATTCAATTACAAACATGGCTGATTATAGTTTATTCACTCTAAACACATGGAATCAGAGAAAGTTTACAGGTAGAAACAATTTAACAAGAATAAAAACATTACCTTTAGTATAGAGTTCATGTTTTGCGAGTCTGTCCAGGTAATCAATCATTAGTCTCGGGTATGGAGATGATTTCCCAGGATTACAGAGCGGAAAAAACGCAGATGGCTCAAAACTATAAATTTTTCATTTCAAATTAATATGTCACGAAATATATCAACAGAGGCAACATCCCAGAAAAACTTACCGATTACTTAGGAAATAAATTTATCGATCAGAAATCCTGGATTTTTAAAAATAATATTTCAAGAAACATGTCAACAGAGGCAACATCCCAAGATTGAAGATTGTAAATACACTTAACGTTCAATACGTTTTTTAAAATAATATTTTAAATAATATACCGACGAAGCAACATCCGAGGATTACAAATCGGTAACTTAGGAGTCCGATCTACAGATAAATCGGGGGATTTTGTAAAACAATATATTTAAGATAAATATAATAACATAGGCAACATCCCAGGATTACAGAACAAAAATAAACTTTACAATCAAAAAGTTTTTAAAAATAATATTTCAAGAAATATTTCAACAGCGGCAGTATCCCAGAACTACAGATCGGTAACTTAGGAGTCCGATCTACAGAGAAATCAGGGGTTATTGTAAAAAAATATTTAAGAAAAATATGATAACAGAAGAACGTATCGATCAAATAACCATGAAAAAAATCAAAATCAAAATCTTGGGATGTATTAACAAATGTTAAGAACGTATTTAACGAGAGAGGAACAAAATAAAATTAACAAATGTTGGCCACAAAGGGCCGTGAATGTATCGGTGAAATAAACCGTGAGTACCAAACAGATCGATGTTTCGTATCCGCCGGATCGTATCGGTCGTGTGGGGCGGCATCAGAAGATTTACATGGGGGTAAAAGGAGAGAAATAAAATTAACAAATGTTGGCCACAGTTGGCCGTGACTGTACCGGTCAAATAACCCGGCGAGTACCGAAAGAGATCAGAGATTTTCGATCCGACAGATCATATCGGTCGTGTTGGTATGCAACAAATCTGGATAGCAGGGGAGAAACACACGAACAAATGATAGATCAATGATGAAAATAGTGTAAGGATTTGTATAAAGGACTGTATGAAGAGGGGAAGAAGAATCTGAACGGAGTTGAAAACGTAGACGGCCATGGGAGTTGGGAGGATTTGGGTGGCTAGGGTTTGGGGGTCGGGAGAAATGAAACTGAGAAAGGAAAGTCGACGCTTTTATTTAGTGAATGGGGCATTTTCGTAATTCCAATTGGAAAGTACGAAAATGCCCTCACTTTTCTGCGTCCAAGGTCAGTCGTTCTGTAATTTCGTAGTCAACAATAATGTTGCGCCGAAATTTACTTCGAATAGTCCCCTAAGTATTTCAAATGTTCACAAAACGCCTGAAATTGTTTTCTTGACGTTTTAATTTGCTACTTAGATCAAAGTGCATAAGAAATTAAAATAAAATGTAAAAAAGGAGTTATCCATTTAAGAAATAAAATCAGTAAATACATGAGTTCACACTTCTAACCTTTTCCTAGCACACCATATAAAATCTTAATTTAGTATTCTTTAATGTATAAATTTTTATATATATACATATATATATAATTAGCATTTGAAATTATATAAAATTACAAATAATTGGGCCAAAGTGCAAAAGACATGAAAATAAAATATAAGAAAGTACTTATCAATTTAAGAAACAAAATCAGTAAATACGTGTATTCACTTTTAACCTACACATAGCAAACCATATAAAATCTCAGTTAACTATAACTGCCTATCTAAATTGTTGTATATACATACAATTAGCTTTTAAAAGTATAGTTTCAATTAGTTTTAAAACAATGAGAAAATAATGAGAAAATTCTAAGAAAGATGATAATTATGATGATGGAATTTTTGTATTTTTTAACAATAAAATAAAACAATGATAAAAATGTTAATTGTCTCATAATTGATTGGAATTACTTATTAGGACAAACAAAATGAGTATCAATAAAATTGACAAAAAAAATAAGAAAACATGAAAAGGACAAAGCTATGGGTGGCCTATCTGCAACAAAATAGACTTGTAAACCTATGAACCTGCGAAAATGGACAAAAGATAAGAGTTAGTGACTCGAGTGAAACAAATAAATAATGACAAAAGCATAGTTTCAATTAGTTTTAAATGTATAGCTAATTAATTAATTAATTAGATAAAGTTACACCAAGTCTATCTTACACCATGATAGTTTCAAATGTTTACAAAACGCCTGAAATTCTTTTCTTGACGTTTTAATTTGCTACTTAGATCAAAGTGCTGAAGAAATTAAAATAAAATGTAAAAAAGTAGGTATCCATTTAAGAAATAAAATCAGTAAATACATGAGTTCACACTTTTAACCTTTACCTAGCACACCATATAAAATCTTAATTTAGTATTCTTTAATGTATAAATTGTTATATATATATAATTAGCATTTGAAATTATATAAATTACAAATAATTGGGCCAACGTGCAAAAGAAATGAAAATAAAATATAAGAAAGTACTTATCAATTTAAGAAACAAAATCAGTAAATACTTTGTATTAACTTTTAACCTACACATTGAGGTCTTTAATTTTATTTGATTTGATTACGCTAAATGTACATTCTTGAACATGAAATCAATTTTTTTTTAATGTTGACGTATTTAATGTTGTGTATGTTTTTTTATACGTTAATTGCTTTTAGATATAGGGGCATACAATCAGGATTTTGTGAACAATTTGTGCTTGCTTTCATTGTCAGTAGGCAGACAACTATGAGTGAGAATAGGCAGAGAACAACGAGTGAGAATAGGGCAGTCCGTGCGCAGATTCTATCTTCACGTAGATCTGCGTCACGGTTATCAAATCAACCCAGCTCTCGTAATCGGCGTTCCAGGAATACGGATGAGAACTCCGTTGGATTGGTTAACAGTGTGTGTGACATTAATAGCACACACCGCAATATAAATTTTTCTTTTGGTCAACACTTGCACATTGGCCGTACGCCCTTGGCTGACATGACAAACAGCCATAATATTTATCGGCCCACCCAGATGTCGCAACATTTCACACAAACCCCTTTGTCTTGTGTTACTCAATTGAGTGGGCAACCCTCGGGTCACAATATTCATTTTGAACGTGTCGAGTCATCAACATCACGACGTTGTAATAAAAAAGGAGACGCATTGTGGCAATCGACATCAAAGTACGCTCAATATTTCGTATGAATTATTGACAACTTTAGAACGAAGTGTTCATTCCCAGCCACTAAGGAACCCTGCATTCGCCGTATGTTGTATGAATGGGAAAGTCCAACTACCTATGGAGGTTAACCCACCACACAATTTGAAAGAGCTAATGGATTATAATGGTGGTGGACTGTCAACTTATTTCCGTCGTAACATACGAGAATTCAATTGCAGATTTTCGTTCACATCCACCGGGGGTGTGATTGATCATCGCATAAATGATGGTGGTGGTCCATATGTGTTTCGTGTAAAGGGAGAAAATCATCATCGAATTGGATCATTGGTCCCTCCACAAGGTCAACGCCCTGCATTTGCTCGGTTGTACATTTTTATACAAGTAACGAGATTCGTAATCGGTTAACCAGTTTTGGGGATGGGAACCATACGTTGAATGATGTGAAGATCGTTGAAGGACTGACAAGCATGTTCAATGATCACAATCAGCTGGTACAATGGTTCGAGTTGCTAGGGACATGCACACATCGAGATGTTGTGTCGGTTAGGTTACGATTACTTTCATCTCGCTCGGGGGATGGACGCAGATACAATCTCCCAACATCAAGCGAGATAGCTGCACTTACGGTTGGCCTGGATGAGGAAGAGGGATGCAAGAGAGATATTGTTGTCTTCAGCATAGATCATGGTCCGCAAAGAATTCAAGTGGACCACCCGAAACTTATGGCCCTCCATTTCCCCATTCTTATTCCCAGTGGAGTGATGGATATAGACAACGTATGAGCAACGTGAAGGTCGGTCAAACGCTGTAAGAAAGTATGTCACAATGCGTGAATATTATGCATTTCAATTGCATAACCGAGCTGGCACATACTCTACTATATTACGTGGTGGAAGGTTGTTCCAACGGTATGTTGTATATGCATATTGCTGCATTTTGGAAGAACGGTTCAGCTACCTACGTATGAACCAAGATAAATTCCACTATGAGGTGTTGTATGGCTTGCAAGATGCTGTACAACGAAGAGATTCTGATGCAAGACGGTGGTCGACCGTGTATACTACCTTCGTCATTCACTAGTGGTCCTCGGTATATGATTCAAGCATACCATGATGCAATGGCAGTTTGTCGTTGGTTGGGACATCCCGAACTGTTCATAACAATGACATGCAACCCTAAATGGAATGAGATAACAAAATTTTTGGAACTGATCCCCGGACAGACACCTGAGGATAGGCCCGACGTAATAACACGAGTATTTGAAATGAAACTTCATTCTCTGATCACAGATGTCACAAAGAAAGGACTGTTTGGCCGATGTAACGGAGGTATGTTACACGCATACATGATATTATGTAGTACACATTGGTTGTGTAAGATGTGCATACTTAATCTGTGTGTCATATTGCAGTTGCAGTGACAATCAAGTTTCGTAAACGCAGCCCCCGCATGCGCATATTGCTGTGTTCCTACACCCAGATGACAAATTGAAGGATTCTATCCGCATCGACCAATACATATCAGCCGAGTTACCCGATCTAGAGACTGACCCAATTGCATTCAATGCTGTTTCAACCCACATGATGCACGGACCATGCGGTAATGCAAATCCACGATGTCCATGTATGGTAGACAAGAAATGTTCAAAGCGTTATCCACGAAAACTACAAATTGAGACATCGGTTGGTGAGGATGGGTATCCTATTTACCGTCAAGACTGATCGCCCATACTTGTGATTAGAAATGGAACAATCCTTGACAATGGATGGGTAGTTCCACATAACGTTGATCTGATTGTTAAGCATGATTGTCATGTTTGTGGAGAAGACCAATCATGATATGTGCGTCAAGTATCTATGCAAATACATGCACAAAGGGTCTGACCGGTCAACGGTTATAATTGAATCTGATACTGCTGCATCACGATCAAATAGACAGTCAACAACACAGCAGGTTAACGAGTTAAAGCAATACCTTGATTGTAGATATATATCCGCTTCTGAGGCATGTTGGCGAATATTTGACTACTTTATACACAAGTATGATCCTCCAGTAGACAAATTGACGTTCCATCTCCCGAACGAACAGAGCATTGTTTTTCAAGCATCATCAGACCTTAATGATGTTTTCTAATGACATACCGAGAGTGTCACGAAATTCCTCGCTTGGAAGGAGTGTAACCGTACCGATCAGGAAGCACGCCAACTAACATATGTGCAGTTCCCAAGTAGATATGTTTGGAACAGGCAGGGAAAAAAGTGGTCGTTACGTAAAAAAGGTCTAAGTGTTGGACGCCTTATGTTTGTGCACCCAACAGCCGGTGAGCGTTACTATCTCAGGCTATTACTTAATGTGGTGCGTGGACCGACATGCTTCGAAGACATTCGAACTGTCAATGGGGAGTTGTACCCTACGTACAGAGACGCGTGCATGGCGTTAGGATTGCTGGAAGGTGATAGTGAGTGGCACCAGGCAATACACGAGGCATCACAGTGGGTGATGCCTGGTAGCATACGTAAGCTTTTCGTCACAATAATTACCTTATGCCAAGTCTCTGATTCGATTGAGTTGTGGATGAAGAATAGAGATATGTTGTATGACGATGTTTTATATAATCAGAGGATCCGTAGGGGCAATCCCGATCTGGTGTTAACGGATGTTGATATTTTCAATTACGGACTATATGAGATTGAGAAGGCCTTGAATAGGCTGGGACGATCCCTAAAGGATTATGAAGGTATGCCCTTTCCCGATCTTAGTTCAGTTCTTCTTGAGAATAACTCATTGGTTTTTGAGGAGCTAAATTACGATAGAGCTGCATTGAGAGACGAACATCATACTCTATACAATGGGTTAAATGCAGAGCAGAACAATGTATATAACTCTATAGTTGACTCGGCACTAAGTGGTAACGGTGGATTCTTTTTCGTATATGGTGGTGGTAGGACTAGCAAGACATATGTATGCCGTACTATAGTAGCATGTATTAGATATGAAGGGAAAATTGCACTTGCTGTTGCATCATCTGGTATAGCTGCTCTGCTCTTACCCGGTGGTAAAACAACGCATTCTCGATTTAAGATACCGATTGAGATCAGCAAAGATTCGTTATTGAATGTTAGCAAATCAACTCCAATTGCTGATCTCATATGTAAAGCATCGTTGATTATATGGGATGAGGCGCCTATGGCTCATCGATATACATTTGAAGCATTGGATCACTCACTCCGTGATCCGATGCGTACGGACGCCTCTCGGATCTGATGCTCCCTTTTTTTGTGGTTAGACTAGTGTCCTTGGTGGTGATTTTAGATAGATTCTTCCGGTCAAACCACGTGGAAGTCGTGGTGATGTGGTCGCTGCGACGATCTGTTCATCACACCTTTGGTCACATTGTCAGATACATGTGTTGCGCCAGAACATGCGAGTTCGTAACTCATCATCGGGTAATGCAGCGTTGTTCAGTGACTGGTTACTTAAATTAGGTGAGGGAAAGCTCGTGTTGCGTAAGTTTTCGGATGATGAGGGGGATGAAAAGTGGATTAAGATCCCAGAGTCATACTTGGTCGATACAAATGGAAAAGGTTTGGACACCGTCATAGACGTCACTTACCCAGATCTGCATAATAGGATATCTGATATGGAATATCTTAGGGAAAGAGCTATCCTAAATCCACAGAATGAAACTGTTGACATCATTAACCAGCACATCATGTCACGTATCGATGGAGAAAGTGTGACATATCTAAGTGTTGATCGAGTTTCCCCAACATCTGAGAACGTTGATGCACAAGTGGAGCTATATCCCGTTGAGTATCTGAACACATTGAAGTTTTCCGGATTACTCAATCATGAGCTGATATTGAAGGTTGGTGTACCGATTATATTGATGAGGAATATGAACCATGCTAATGGTCGTGTAATGGGACTCGATTTGGTTGTCACAAAGTTGTCGCAAAGGTTTATCGAAGCAGAGATTCTTTCTGGTAGTTTCGTTGGGCGACGATGTTTGATACCTCGCGTTGAGATGCTCCCATCTGATACGAAGTTACCGTTTAAACTTTCCCGTCGTTTGTTCCCGATTAAAGTCTGTTTTGCAATGACCATTAACAAGAGCCAAGGTCAGACATTTAACCGGGTTGGATTGTATTTGCAGCAGCCTGTTTTTAGTCACGGTCAATTGTAAGTCACCGCATCACGCGTAACGCCACCAAGGCTTGAAAGTTATCATTGAATCGATGATCCGTCTAAAAGGGATTCACTAAAAATGTTGTATACACCGAGATATTTGATGATTGTTCGTAGTTATATTTTCCCGATTTTGCGATGGTTGAATGCATTGGTGAATTAATCCGAATTGATATTTAGTCATTACCGATTATTGCTCATGTACATTGATATTTTTGTGTTCGATAGATGAGCAATGCAAAGGGTACAACTCAAACGATATCTGGTCTTACACGAACAGGTTACAACTGGTCGATCCATGTCCGTGTCACCCGTTTGTGGGAAGCGGTCAACACAACAACCGGATGTTTCATCGGTTTAAAGATGGTCATGCTCGATACAAATGTCAGTAAATGATCACCATTTTAATAATTTTTGTTCCAAATTCAATATGTTAAATATATTACGTAATTATAGATGAAGTAGATGTTAAACGTTACATATACTTTGATGCATGTTTTCTAGAACGATCACATATCAGCTCGGATTGGACCTGTGTTATGTGACAAATTTCGACCAATACTGGATGAAGGGTCAGTATATAACATTAGTAACTTTGTTGTTGGAGGTGCACCGTCCGCATTGGAAGATCACATTACGCCTCGCCTTTAAGATTTTCTTCACTGGCCACACGAAGGTAGCATTGCTTAATGATTCTCGCAAATATACCAAGGTATAAGTTTGAGTTAGTCAATTTTGGTGAGGTTGGTGCACGTTTCCCTCATAATGTCATTTGCACAGTTAGTCGTTGTCATTTTTATTGCGTGTGAATATTGTTAGACCAGCGTACCTGCACTGATTATGTTATATGAATGTGTCATAGATGTGATTGGTCGGTTATATCAAATTGGTCCACCCAGAGATCAGTCGCTTAAGAAAGGCGGGATGACGAAGGTTCAATCACTTTGGCTTATAAATGAAAGGTTAGGAATATAAACGATGTTCGTTAAAATGATTTCAAATGTTAAGTGTCGACTGCGTCTTTTAAATCGCTCCTATGTAGTGGTTCTCGACTTGAGATTTCTATGTGGGGAGATAAGGTTGATATGGTCAAGAATACTCTACAGTTGGATCAGAATGCCTCACAGATCGTGGTTTGCACTAGCACGTATGTTAAACGCTTCCAAGGTACGTTTGTTCTTTTAATATAACTTATTTCACTGCTTTTGGACTATTAGGTGTAGAAATGTATTTTTTATTGTATGTCGTTTCAACAGCTACATATAGTCTTTCATCAACATGCGCGACGGTTATATTTGAATCCCGATATGCTAGAGGCAACTATGCTAGGAAGCAGGTTTGTCTGTCATATGCAATACACGTAAATATGTTGTGTATCCTCATGTTCAACGTAAGTATATCGAATTTCTAATCGGTACTTTAATCAATTAAATAGTTCAAATCAAGCCGGCATTAGTAGTGTTCAATCGTTGGCAACCACACCGGCAGTGATGAGGTATACAAGACAGATCACATTGGCCATGCTAGAGGATATACGTCACACAAAATCAACTGAGGTATAATGGGATTACTTTAAACATTATGTCTTTATTGATTTATACCGACGTTTTCATGTGTTTGTGTAGGAGAGGAATTTTAGGATCTGCGCTGTCATACTTGGTGTGAACACGCAGTACCCAATGTGGTATTTAGCCTGTCATATATGTATGCGCAAAGTGGTTGTGATGGGGCCCCAATACCACTGTGTTGTAAGACTGATATCCGTGCCCCAACAACCGGTATCCAGGATACCGGTTTCTCAAACTGTATTACTCATAATGCAGTTCCACCATTAACACATGTGTATACTTAATCAAGTTGTATTTGTCTATGATTTTTTATAGGTACAAACTTGAGATTAAAGTTCATGATAATACCGGCGATGGCACACTGGTGTTGTTCGATAAGGCAAAGAATCGAACTTTTAAAGTGTGGCGCGCTCACATTATCTGGGACTGAGTCAAATGTATGATTGATCATCTTGATTATTGAACGTGTGTGTGTGTGTGTTTATATATATATATATATATATATATATATATATATATATATATGTTCAAGTATACACATATGTAATATGCAATTTATAGAATGTAAGTATATCTATACAATTGGTATTATGCTCATGTAGATTCAAGTTAATCGCGATTAATGTGATTGTGGGGTTACGTCTTATGTGGGACATCCAGATTACCGAATATAATTTTGGGAACAAGTACTGTGGTTCACTGTGAAAAAGTTTACTTAAATAGATTTTGCGTAAGAAATTAAACGGATACTACGTTCAATTAGACAGGTGCGAGGATGACTTCTAACTTATTACTATTACTACATAGTGTTTGTTTGTTGTTTTATTATTATAGTGGTGTAATGTTTTTTTTGTTGATATTTTCATAAATTTAGTTGCGGTACGGAACACCGGTTGGGGTAGTTGGTAAAAGAAAAGTACCACTTGATAATGATTCAAGTGGACCCTCAGCGAAACGGTATGTATTACGAAGAATTAGTCTCATTATGCACCGTAGCTATATTAAATTGATCAAATTGATCAAATATCGTTTCTCCTATTAACACTTGCAGCCAATCACAATGTGATTCATCGGAGATATTATCGGCGAACATCTGTGAGACTGGACACCCCAAAAACGAAGATGAACAACATGACAGGTATTTCAATTGTATAAGTTGAACATGGTCCATGCTTATTAATTAATATGCTTTATTCTAACGACGACTACATTTTATAACATTTTGAACCGTGTTGTTATTAAGCAACACCCGATTTGAGCTTTAGCAAGAATTCCATTTAACGGAAGTATATAATCCATTTTCAAACATTAGGTCATTATGCACCGATAAATGTATTTGAAACCTTTTACCACCGTGTTCGATATATTATTACATGTAACAAATTACATTTTTCTATTATTGTTGTCACGTGCCGTAGGTCGGTGTTCATACGATATTTCGTTTCATTTCTTAATAACTTAAAATTTAAAAGTATTATCCCGTGCCATCGGCGGGTATTTAAGCTAGTTTTTCTAATGACCTTAAAGAATGAAAATTACATGGTGATTAAATTGATAGAACTCATATTGTCCGATACATTCTAACTGTTTTGACTTGCATTGTAATATTTATTGTTTTAGTATGATTTTTAAATGCACTTTGAGAATAATATAAAATTTCTTTTAAATTAGATTAAGCCTAATTGCTCAAAGAAATGAGTGTTTATTTTAGTTAGAGGTAATCTAATTGTTAGACGAATTAATGTATATCGTACCAAATGAATTGTCAGTTTTAGCTTCTTTTTATAAATTAATATTGTCTTTGTGATCATTAGCTCATTTTATATAGTCTTCCACCATTACCTTCTTACAAACTCATTATAACACCTCCCAACGCACTCCCTATAATCTTTAAATAAATGCATTGCAAGGTCAAAAGTGGACTAAAATAAAATAAAAGTAGAAATAATTTCATTTGTGACAAAAATATTTCAATATTGTATCAATGCACATGGGATGTAGGGAATATTGTTTTTCCCTTTTAGATTAGTTTGTTTGGTTTCCGTTTCTTCTTGGTTCTTTGAGCATATAAGTACTATATTATTAGTTTTTACTTTTTTGTATTTTTTGTATCTGTCTTTTTGTTTGTATCCTTTCTTTTTTATCTTTTTGAAAGATTTTTGTATTCTTTTAACATTTGAAATCTCAAAATTGAGCGTTTGTTAATTTTCCTCTATGTTTTTATCCTTTTATCATCTTCATCTTCGAAGATAAATGATGATATTTCAATGTTAATGAGTGAATAATATACTATGATATACATACATGTATCATATTCATACTCGACAAGCGTTACTCCCTTCGTACTCCATTAATACATACAAAGATAAATGTATGGTTTAATTACTTACAAAGATAAATAGTGAAACAGATTCATAAAAAAATATCTAGAAAATTTATACTTCAAATTATAATATGGATAAAAATTATTTAACTTAACATACCTAAATACTTATAAAACAATCATAAATTAAAATCGTGAAACAACAAAAATAAATGTATTTTTTCGAGGATGCGGGGTGTATAAGATATGTTTCCTCGTTAAGACTACCAAAGGTCAAAAGGAATAGAGGGTTTCAAACTTAGAAATTGGGAATGAGTTCACCTAATAACTAAAGGTTTGAGAGGTGATTGAGAAAAGTGATTAATGAGAGCCCAAGTTTTAGTAACCCTTGAAATTGAAGGGGGCTTGAATGTGAATTCGGTGCACCCTGAATTGATAATAGATCAAGCATACATACTTGGTAGGTCGGCATTAATAATAGATCAGCATGATAAGTTGTTTAGATCGACATCGTCAGATCCACATGACTACCTTGTTAGATCGACATACATACTTGATTGATCAGCATAAAATGGTGATCAACATGATGAGTTGTTTAGATCGACATCACTACCTTGTTAGATCGACATACATACTTGATTGATCAGTATAAAATGGTGATCAACATGATGAGTTGTTTAGATCGACATCACTATCTTGTTAGATCGACATGACTACCTAGTTAGATCGACATCACTACCTTGTCAGATCCACATGACTACCTTGTTAGATCGACATAACTAATTGATAGGTCAGCATTGATAATAGATCAACATGATAAGTTGTTTAGATCATCATCAGATCCACATGACTACCTTGTTAGATCGACATACATACTTGATTGATCAGCATAAAATGGTGATCAACATGATGAGTTGTTTAGATCGACATCACTACCTTGTTAGATCGACATACATACTTGATTGATCAGCATAAAATGGTGATCAGCATGATGAGTTGTTTAGATCGACATCACTATCTTGTTAGATCGACATGACTACCTAGTTAGATCGACGTCAACCTTGTCGATCCACATGACTACCTTGTTAGTTTGATATAACTACTTGATAGGTCAACATTGATAATAGATCGGCATGATAAGTTGTTTAGATCATCATCGTTAGATCGACATACATACTTGATTGATCAGCATAAAATGGTGATCAACATGATGAGTTGTTTAGATCGACATCACTACCTTGTTAGATCGACATACATACTTGATTGATCGGCATAAAATGGTGATCAGTATGATGAGTTGTTTAGATCGACATGACTACCTAGTTAGATCGACATCACTACCTTTTGAGATCCACATGACTTCCTCGTTAGATCGACATAACTGATTGATAGGTCGGCATTGATAATAGATCAGCATGATAATTTGTTTAGATCATCATCGTCGAGATCCATATGACTACCTTGTTAGATCAACATACATCGGATTCAATTTGAAGGAAAACATGTTGGGTAAAAATCCCCCAATTGGCCGAATTGAACAATTAGGGTTTATGGTTGATTTTGGGTGATTAAGGTGGAATTGGTTAGTAAGCATGCTTAAGTTGTGAAATTGGTGGTTTATGCATGTAATTGGAACCTTAGTTGGATTGAATTGAAGTTGGGTTGAAAATTGAGGTTAAGGCCGAATTGGTAAGGGAAGGTTTAAGCTATGTTTGTGTTGTGTTTTGGATTGATTGGATAGTGTTTTGGTATCGGGGATGGAAGTAGGTTAGTAACGATGTTCGGAACATCGTTTTCGGGTATTAGGAACAATACCGACCTACTTGCTTATTTACGGGTAAAATGTCCTGGAAAGTGGGATTTAAAGGTTTGGGTGTGTTTGTGGGTGTGTGAATAACAATGTTCCGAGTTTTACGTGGATTTTTGCGGGAAAGTGCGGGATTGTGCAGGTTTGGTTTCGGGGTCTGTTTCATGAGTTCGACTTGTGTGTGGTTGTTCGGCTTGTTTCAAACATTGGTGGAGTAGTGCGGGACCTTAAAAGGCACATTACCACATTTCGGGCCGGGAGCCGGGATTTTCCAAGACTTTTGTTGCGGAGCTGTTTTTCTGAGGTAAGGGCTCAACTTCTCTCATTATGCATTCTAGGAGGGATTATATGTATATCGGGTTTAGTTGAGGCGGGTTCCAGGTTGAGGACGGTGGTTCAGTGATCCGGGACTGTCATATGGTAAGATATAGGTTGTAGTTTGTTATGCTTCAAGGCCGGATGGTCTTGGAGGCCACGGGTTCCTTATCCGTTACGTATATCCGCACCGGGTGCCGATATTCCGTTCTGTATATTCCGTTACGTGACGAGATCCGGGATGGTCTTGGAGACCACGGGTGCTCCTTGGTTTGGTTGTGTCCGCACCAGGTGCCGACATTACGTGTATACCAGGGTATACTGCAGATGACCCTACGGCAGTTTGGGGATCGCGACCCACCCGATACCGTGCTTCGCATTTCGACCTCTTGGAGAGGGCTGTCGTTTCTGAGGATTTATTTTATTTTAAGGGTCATTCTGGCGGTTTGCACCGCATCCTTCGGGATTCTGTCTAACTCCGTCTTTCGGGAACGTCCTTCGGGACCCTGACTTTATATATATATATATATATATATATATATATATATATATATATATATATCTGCTTGTGCTTTGTTTTGCAGGTTCAGCTCACTAGCACTCTTGCAAACTATATGTTACCTCAGCCCTTACTGGGTCCTCCAGTACTCACCCCTTTCTGTTTACCACATTTCAAGTCGACGACAAGCGGCGGACTAGAGATCCGCGGTGCTTTCGATTTTGGGTT
Source organism: Stellera chamaejasme (assembly GCA_024586325.1). Lineage (NCBI taxonomy): Eukaryota > Viridiplantae > Streptophyta > Magnoliopsida > Malvales > Thymelaeaceae > Stellera > Stellera chamaejasme. The sequence goes on from CM044979.1 coordinate 23,185,207, forward strand.
TCGGTATCGATAGTTCCATTTTAGGACTTCTGCTGCATTAAGCTAAGGGGTTAGTCTCGGTAGAGGTTTTGGTTGGTGTACCAGACTTCTATTCGATGGCTTTGAGATTAACTCGACTCTTTTCTCTCTTTTGGTCGTGTTTTAGTAGCGATGGCAGTACTACGTGCGAGAATCTTACGAGCGAGAAGTTTCCAGATTCCGTGCCTAGGTATTCTAGGTTTATTTTGGTGGCTCTGTAGATGTATTTGCATGCATGTAGATCAGATTATGATGTTGTATATTACGCAAATTCTGGAATGATCTCTACGAGTCAGTATGTGGATATGTACATATTGGATATGTATATCGATGCTTTACGTGTTCAAGTTATTATGACCAATGAATGATATTTCCATGAACTGCATGTTTGGTGATGGTCAAGTGCTCGCCTATTTCGGTGGGCGGGGCTCACCATGGATAGTTAGGATTATTTTGTATACTTGTTGTGTTTGAGTTTTGTAGGTTGCGGGTCGTAGTACGACCAATGCATTCGATGAGCAAAGTATTCTCGGATGTCGAGCCTTCGAGAACAAGACTTTGCGGACCGGGTCATGGGACCACTACACGCAGCGGGTTTCGATAGTACCGTTTCCGCGCTTTCTGTCGTAGCTTCCGCTTCCGACGTCGCGGGTGGCTCCGCCTCCGCAACCGGGCGGAGTTGTCGTGACAATCATCGTCAGATCCACATGACTATCTTGTTAGATCGACATACATACTTGATTGATCAGCATAAAATGGTGATCAACATGATGAGTTGTTTAGATCGACATCACTACCTTGTTAGATCGACATACATACTTGATTGATCAACATAAAATGGTGATCAGCATGATGAGTTGTTTAGATCGACATCACTACCTTGTTAGATCGACATACATACTTGATTGATCAGCATAAAATGGTGATCAACATGATGAGTTGTTTAGATCGACATCACTATCTTGTTAGATCGACATGACTGCCTAGTTAGATTGACATCACTACCTTGTCAGATCCACATCGACATAACTAATTGATAGGTCGGCATTGATAATAGATCAATAAGATAAGTTGTTTAGATCATCATCGTCAGATCCACATGACTACATCGTTAGATCGACATAACTACTTGATAGGTCAGCATTGATAATAGATAAGCATGATAAGTTGTTTAGATCGACATCGTCAGATCCACATGACTACCTTATTAAATCGACATAATTACTTGATTGATCTGCATACAATGGTGATCAACATGATGAGTTGATTAGATCAATATCACTACCTTGTCAGATCGACATACATACTTGATTGATCAACATAAAATGTCAATCAACATGATGAGTTGTGTAGATCGACATCACTACCTTGTTAGATCGACATACATACTTGATTGATCAGCATAAAATGGTGATTAGCATGATGAGTTGTTTAGATCAACATCACTATCTTGTTAGATCGACATGACTACCTAGTTAGATCGACATCACTATCTTGTCAGATCCACATGACTACCTTGTTAGATCGACATAACTAATTGATAGGTCAGTATTGATAATCAGCATGACGAGTTGTTCAGATCATTATCGTTAGATCCACGTGACTACCTTGTTAGATCGACATAACTACTTGATAGGTCAGCATGATAAGTTATTTAGATCGACATCATCATATCCACATGACTACCTTGTTAGGTCGACATACATACTTGATTGATCAACATAAAATGGTGATCAACATGATGAGTTGTTTAGATCGACATTATTATATTGTTAGATCGACATCACTACCTTGTAAGATCCACATGACTACCTTGTTAAATCATCATCGTCTTTAAGGCTAGGGTTAGATATGGAAGTGTGTCAATTATATTGTGCGCAAATTTGTGTGCCGCGCACAACTTTGTGCGAAACTATGTGTGGTGTTGTGCGCGGCGCACATATTTGTGATCCACCAGTGTTCAAAATAAAATTCAGGTCGGCACAAATTAAGCAAACCCAAGCAACCTCTGCCCTAACCTAGGAAGAATTTGTGTCGTCCAAAGTTGGGAAGAGACGATTGAGGAGACGATTGAGGAGTTCAAATGCTAAAACAATGGAGAATGAAATATAGGAAGTTTGGGAGCGCCGTGAATAACGAGGGCTACTCACGTGAACAACTAAGTTCGCTTTGGTCTTATTCGCTTGAGGTCCGCGAAGAAAACGGTGAATCACAAGCTCTAATTCACATGAAAAGAAGAACGAATAAGCTGGTTTTTACCTCCAAAGCTTAAGTTTGAAGCGCTAATATTGTGACTTATATTTTTATGGAAGAAGGCTTGGGCCTCATCATAAATGGTTCCTGAGCATAAATGAGACGGTTTGAAGGCAAGCCCACCAAAAGAAACAAACAAAGAATAAAGCAAAGCGACGTCGTTTACGTGTCCGACCATTAAAAACTGTTCAAACTGAACTGTTCATCTCTATCACACTAGTGGTTTCATAAATAGTATAGAGAGTAATTTGTTCACTTTTATTCTGTCCTTACTCAAATACTTAATCCATTTGATTTTTATGTTTCAAGATTTATTGCTTAACTCAAATATTTACAATGATAAATAGTGAAAATAATCTCAACAAAATACTCCCACTATTCCTGAAAAATTGAATGAATTGTTTTTTTGTTTTCAATGTATTTAATTTATGACTTTTTATCATGAATGTTTAAATATATAAAGTTGAATAGTGTATATGTACATCATAATTTGAAGTATAAATTTTCTAAATATATTTATTTTTGAATTTTTTTCTACATTATATATCTTAAAAATAATTTGAGTGAAACATTGTAACACAGAACATGAAAAAAATTCACTATATTTTTCAGGGACGGAGCGAGTATTTAGAAAATGTATATTGTAGATTATGATATACATATGAATTTTTTAGCTTTAAATGTTTTAAACACTCATGATCGATTAAATATTATAAAATAATAAAAATAAATAAATCGATTATTTGAGAACGGATGAAGCATTAATTTGGAGTTCAATTGACATGGAAGAGCCACGTAAACATCATTTTCGAATATTCTCAAATATTTCTTCCATCAAAAGAAATAGTGGTAAATTCTATCGAGAAAACATGTTTAATGGCCAACACGGTCTAAAAATAAAATATCAATGGCAAAGAATCTTTTTAAAAAAAAGTTAATGCTAAAAAATGACATTTTGACAAACATAAGTGGTAAAATCTGTCATTCAAAGAAAACATAAACGTCAATTGGGATTATACATAAAAGTTGGAGCCACTTGTAGTACATATGGAAGGGATTAAATCGGCAGACATGTAAAAGGTTGGATGAGTTGGAACTTTATCCAAGTGCGCCGATAAAGAGAAACAGGAACAGTATGAGTGTACGAGAGCCGAGAAATAGAATCCGTTGGCGGGTGGCGTCTTCTGGCATTGCATAGGAGGATAGATTAACAACCAATCTTCGAGCTCTAATGGAGCTCCGAGTTTGCCCTTCAACAATCCTATCGCTGTCTCACTGTAAGTCATTTATCCTATCGCTCTTTGACAATTGATTTCTAGCTTTTCTCTTGAACTTTGAGTCTGTAAAGATAGAGCTGTTTGTTTTTTATGGGGCTTGAAATTATTCTTGTTTCAATTAATTGTGATGGTTGTGCCTGATAAAGTGGCCGAGAAATTTGGGGTACCATGCCTCCATGCCTTCAACTTGCTTCATACTTATCGTGTCCCTCTTATTTTATTTTGATAAGAATGTGTCCCTCTTATTTAATGCTAGTGTGATATGTTATTTTGTAATTTAGCCTGAAACTCGAGAAATAGTACTTTCATAACAATAAATTTACTTAATCTGATAATAAATTTTAAATTTCTAATAATATAAATCATCGATTAAGCTAAAATGATTTAACCAGAATAATCCATACAATTAAGTTATTTACATGATTAAAAGTTCTTCTCGATTGAAGTATATTAAACATACGTGTGTGCGCGCGCGCGCATTTTTAGGATAAATTGCAAAGAAATTATCATATAGTATTTGATTAAATCTGTCTTAAGCTATTAATTTAAACCAGTTGCTTTAGCCCAAGCAATGGACTGTAAAGCTACGGTAAGTTTTGTCTGTGAAACCTCACATTGTAGCCAGTTTAAGATCTGCTTGTTGTGTCGAATTCTTGCAGCTGGATGGTTGGTTCATAGGTGTATCTAGAATAGAACGGGATTTCCTCCCGCTCAACTGTCTTTACTGCATAAAGTCTCTTATGTCTATCTGAATCGATTAAAGTGAAATGGGCTTTAAGTTGGATTCATTTGTGTGGATGTGAACCTTCAGGGACCCTCAAATGTAAAAGTAAGAAATGTTTTCCTTTGAGTGATGGAAATTTGGTGGAACGAGGAAGAAAAAAAATGGGTTCATCTGCTGCATTGCCTGAAACAGCTGCATCTGTTGCAATTGCTGCAACTGTTGTGGGTGCAGCTGCTACATTCCTTGTACGGAATAACAAAACCAGTACAACAAGAGAGGTGCGTGCACGATGACTCATGTACTGATGATGTTACTTAAGGCTGGTTTCATGAAATTTTGTTCGTGGAGTGCATGTTATATGGCTGTCAGTGTGTTGAGGGGTATGCTCTTATAGTTTTACGAGATTAACGGTTTAAAGGAAAATTTATGAAATAAAAAAGGAAATGTTGATTTGAAAATTTTGATGCTCCCTTTACTTGTACAATTTGAATGAGCGTGAAGATTAAGCTGAGTAATTGAAAATGTCTGTCTTGATGTTTTTACCCATATGAGAAGAAAAAAAGAGAAAGCTTTGTGGACCCTAATTTTAAGATGAGTTGGAAGAAATAGAAAATCATGTGGATCTAAGTTGCACGATAAGAGGATTAGTAAAATTGGTAGTTGGAAGTATCCTTAAAAAGAAACTTGATAATCTTTGTGAGACCACCTGAAATAGAAAAACTTGACAATCTTTGACAGTACTTTTTTTACTCTTAAACTTACACCTTCTTTCTTTTGGACAAATTCTAATCAGGAGGTTCCTCTCAAAACGTGTGAAGATTGTAGGGGTTCAGGTATATGCCCTGAATGTAAAGGTGAAGGTTTTGTGCTTAAGAAGCTATCAGAAGGCAGTGCTGAAATGTCAAGACTAACTGCAAAGAATATGGCCACCAGATACACAGCCGGGTAAATTTTGTTTTCTCCTGCTTTTACACCATAACATTTTATTTTTCTCTGTTCCTTCAAATGCTTCATCTTCAAGTTCTTATAAGAGGCAACAACGCTGTCATTACTCTTCAACCGTAAATGATGACATGCCCTACATCCAGAAATGGTCTACTTAATGTCCAAAAGAAATCCCCATCCTGATCCATATGAAAAAAGTAAAAAATTAGTCTGCAACTTAGTTTTACCAACTCTCACCATCACATCATCCAAAGACTCGAAACAGAACTTTCATGGAATCGTCCACTAGGCTGATTGTCCTTTGTGTTGGCTTCAAATCTTTTATCTCTAGCTTCCTGAAAGTTGAACATGACATCAAGTTAGCTTCCTATAGTGCAAGATATTTAAGGCACAGAGGGGATACTTCAGCTTAGGGAACACCTTCTAGCAAACGAGGTGGCATTAAAGTGAGTGTCTTTTGAACTTCTTCTGTCTTCACTTCCTTCTCATCCACAACGATTACCTTCTCCTTGGGTTTAAGCTTATGTTGCTTGGTCAGCTCCTCTGACTCCGGCTCATCTCAACTCTGGCCAGTTCGCGCATATGAACCTTCAACCCTTGGAGAAATGTTGATCTCGTTAATACCTCTCTTGTTCTTAGCAAACTGGTTTTGAGTCTCATCAAGATTGAGAGGATCCATAACTGTGTACCCTTAAATGATTTGATCACCCCACTGATTAGCTGTGTAGACGGTATCCCTCTAATCCGCAGATGCGCAGAGTGCGCTTTGCTTCTTCTTCGACTCACTCACTAGTATAGTAGGAGAAGCAGAACTGGTTACTACTTAGTCTGTTGGCGCTGACTCATGAAAGTGGTAAAATGGTTTAGTAGTGCTACCGCTTGAGTTAACAATTGTAGCCATTTTAAATCGGTTTTGCTTCAATGTATTGATCTCTACTCTCAACTATGCAACTTTTCTAGGTGGAAAGAATTTTATCAGAAATTTCTAAACATTAAATTATAAGTTTAATTCCAATCGAATTCCTATTTTGGAGTTTTTTTAAATTGCACAATGCTTAAGTACTAGCTTAGTTGTCCTGTTGTCATTTGTTTGTAGTAATTTTAATAGCAATTAAATTTAAGTTCAATTATTTCTAATCCAAGTCTTGTTTTGGACTTTTTCTAAATTGCACGAGCATGTTTATTTTAACTTAACTGAGAGTAAAGAATAATTATCTCATTAATTATAAATTGATTGCTTAAATATAATTTTAAATTATGCCTAATAAGCAAGGGAAACTTTCCGCTTTCTCTTGATTTAAATTCACTAGTTGATGATTTTAGAAATCTCAATGACCATCTTGTTGAATTTTGAGCATTTATGTGTATGAATTTGTGATATTTGTCAAAAATTTGGACGATTTATATTGTACTAATTGTTTTGGTTTCTATCACTCATGATTGACTGAACATGAATGTCATCTTACGTCGCTGCTTCCTATATCTTGATGTGTTGCAATTTGCAAAGCTCTTCAAATAATCATAGAACTTTTACAGTCAAATCTTAACAATAAAAATAAAAATATCTGAATAATCTAACCACTAAACATACTGCTAAAACTGCAAAATATAAAACAACGAAAGAATGGTGCAAATCAATACGCAACCAAAAATTCAATAGGACTTCATGTATGTTATTCTCAGCGTTCCAAATGGGTTATCACTTTTAGCGTTTTGGTGTGAATTAAGATTGTTTTTTTGTTATTAACTCATTTTACATAAAATTCTATCATTACACTCTTCCAAACCTCCTCTAACTCCCAACTCACTCCCTAAACTCTTTGAATGAGTGCATTGTAAGGATAAAAATGGACTAAATTAAAACAAAAGTGAAAATGCGTCATTTTATTTGAGATGAAAATATTTTGATGTTGTGACAACACAATAGATTAATGATACAATTCGAGTTTTTGATAATCATGACTTGAATTTTGCACATCTCTCATGAGATTGCGTCTAATAGTAGGATAAGCTATGTACGTGTCTCTTGCGGGAGCTTTTCATTAATAAGAGTTATTATTCATAGATTAAAATTTTTAACATCCAGGCTTCCTAAGAAATGGAGCTACTGCACAAAGTGCTCGTCAGCTCGGTCGTGTACGACTTGTGGCGGCCGGGGAAATTTAAGCGAGTGATCTGCTTCGTACTACCTACCACATTTGAGTGGCTTTCATGAGAATGGGTTTTAGTTTGAACTTCCAGATTTTGCTCTTGTATTTAGTTCATGTAACCAAACTTTGTTGACCATTATCAGGACATTCCTTCAATGGAAAACACCAAACAAGACATGAAACAGAAAAAGGAAAACAAGGACACTAGAGGTTTACATGTAAGTAGAATATGTAGCAGTAAAAGTGAGTGCTTACTATTGTGAAATATCAAACTCAAATATTACATTCGTTTCAAATGAGTTGTCACTTTTAGTTTTTTTTGTGTAGAATAAGATTGTTTTTGGTCATTAACTCATTTTACATAAACTTCCATCATTACGTCCTTCCAATCCCATTCTAACCTCTCACAACTCACTCCCACTCCCTAAACCCTTTAAGTAAGTGCATTGTAAAGGTAAAAGTTGACTAAAATAAAGGGAAATTTTCAAAAACCCCCCTGAGGTTTGCTATATTATTCAATTTCCCCCTCGCATTTCTGGAATTCGTTGTTTACCCCCTTGACGTTTGGATAAATACGCATTTTACCCCCTAAATCTAACAACTGTTAAAATAATCTGTTAGATTTGAAGGTTAATAACAAAATTTGGACTTCAGTTTTCTAAACATAACAATTTATCCTAATATCTATAAACACAAGCATTTTAACCCTCCCCCTTCTTAAACCCAACTTGTGACCCTCCGCATTGGCTTTAAGCCAATTTCGTTGGCCCAGAGAGCATCAGTCGGCCACTCGCCGCCCCTCCAGCCACCGTTGCTTGCACCATTTCATATGGTGGACTGCAATCTTTTCAGTTTCTTGGCATCATTTCATATGGTGGACTGCTACTGAGAACCAGATGGAGAGAAATCGAAGTTTCTCCCTCAAATCCCCAAGAGTCCTCGTTTTCTCTTTTACTCTATCTTCTTCACTCTTCTTTCTCACCCTGTTCACCGTCTGGCTCATCAAATCCAGCCCGGGTCTTCACCAAGAGCCAGTTTTGCAGCTCGACCAACCCTTTATTCATCCGGATCACAACAATCTTGTAAATGTACAGACTTTGACTAGTTTCAGTAGTGATAGCTCAGAAGAGAGAGTGAAAGATTCGACTTTGGAAGATACCCACCTCGAAAAACCTCAAGAAGCATATGGGTTCTTAACATTTTCGATTTTGAACGAGGTACATAGACAAGATGGGGCAGAAGCACCTTCATTGCCGGAAATCGAGGATGAAACCCAGAGTGAAGTCGAAGGCTCGGATACTGTAACAGACGTGATTGAGAAAATTGAGCTTCCAACAAGTTTGGGCCCTGCTGAGGAGAAGAAGACCAAAGCTTCATCACTCAGTGAAATTTAAGTCAAAATTGAAGAGAAAAGGGCTCGAGATTGCGATGTAACAAAAGGGAGGTGGGTCTACAATGAGGGCTACCCTCTATAAACTCATCGTTCTTGCCCTTTTATTGATGAAGGTTTCAGCTGTGAGAGTAATGGGAGGCCAGATGAACACTACAAGAAGTGGTGATGGAAACCACAATAATGTGATATCCCTAGGTAACTTTTTTTTTTTCTTTTAAATTCTTTCTATTTAGTTTTTAGATCATTGGCTCTTAGTTGCAGGGTGTGGCTTTGACGTTTGGAGACCCAATATGGTTATTAGAAACAAACTTGGAATGAATTTTCATCGATCGTTTCTCTGTTTGTGAATCCACATTTTAGGTTCAACGCAACAAAGCAATGTTGGAAAAAATTAGAGGGAAGCGGTTGGTCTTTGTGGGTGATTCTATTAACCGAAACCAGTGGGAATCGATGCTTTGTATGCTGATGGCAGCTGTGAAAGATCCCAAGAGGGTTTATGAGACTCATAGGCGAAGAATTACGAAAGAGAAGGGGAATTATAACTTCAGATTTGTGGTAATTAGAGTTGCAATGTAGTGACTTCAAATTGTCGCTCTTACTAGGTTCTGGTTTTAAGGTTGTTGCTCATTTGCAGGATTTCCAGTGTACAGTTGAATACTATGTGACCCATTTCCTAGTGCACGAGAGCAAGGCAAGAATTGGGCAGAAGCAGAAGCCAACTCTGCGAATCGATACCATGGATCGTGGTTCATTGAAATGGCGGGGAGCTGACATTCTGATCTTCAACACATCACACTGGTGGTCTCATCACAAAACAAAAGCTGGGTTAGTTAATTCTTTTCGCAGTAGCATTCCACCATATGAAATGATGCCAAGAACCATATAGTGAGGGGATATAGATGAAGCTTGTAGATTGTTGTGGGTGGTGGGGTAAATGTAAATGCTTAAAATTTTTAGGGTAGAAATGTTGGAGTTGAAAACCTTTGAGTGTTGTTAGAGTGATTTAACCGATAAACTAACCGGAATATAAACGGACGTTAACACTGAAGGGGGTTTTTGTATATTTATCCAAACGTCAGGGGGTAAACAACGAATTCCAGAAATGCGAGGGGAAACTGAAGAATATAGCAAACCTCAGGCGGGTTTTTGAAAATTTTCCTAAAATAAAACAAAAGTTGAAAAGTGACATTTCACTTGCAACAAGATATTTTAATATTGTGATAACATACTTGAGATGAGGGGAATATTAATAATACCGAAGCCAGAATCATATGCTAGAGGGAGAGAGTAAATTTTCTCACCTCTCTCTAGAATTCCAAGTTGTGGGATTTTCGATCCTCCGAGGGAGCTTAGCTTTGTTGAATAAGAAAGGTCGTGGTCATTGTCAAGAGAATCACCACAAGGGAAATTCACTGAAAGATCTCGGCATGTGCTAAGTGATGCAAGGTGGACTAGGAAAATACAATTTATAAGTCGATTCACTCAAGTGTAAGGACCGTGTCTAATAAAGGGATAAATGAGTACGAGAACAAAGGGAAAATAGCATTTCTTTGACTTAATGAGCTAAGAGAGCCACATGTGAGATAAGATCTGTGTTTCTGATATAATGTTTGATGCTTTCCATTGTTGATTTTGCATCACCAATTTATTACAATCTCGCCGTATATTCTAAGCTGCCACCAGTACAATGCTCCTCCAAATAGGCTTTTCCCCTTCCACCAAATCAGATAAATCTGTTGGATTAATTTTGATGATTGCAAGAGTTTTGGGTCTGTTTTGTAAAGTTTAGAAAAGCTTTGTGAGTGTTTCATAGTTTTACACTTGTTAAGCTGTAAGTTGCGAATTCAGACTCAAAGGCCCAAACTGTTGAGCCTATTAAGCCCATTTTGTAGATGTGTTTAAAAAGGAGTTGTATTTAGTAAGGACTCTAAGTTGTAATTAGTTAGGACTCCTTCATAGTTATCTCTCTTGATTCGAACGTTAGCATCAACAGATTCTGGGGAGTATTTCGTGCTCAACTCATGATTTGCAGAACAGAAAGTGACGTTATACGCTCCTCTTCTTCAGTATTAAAGCAAGAGCAAGTCTTCATTGAAGTGGAGTTCGAGTATTGATCAAGAACATAAGCTCTCTCTTCATTCAAGCGAACAAGCATCAAAAACCACTCCAGTACTGTGTATTTCGAAGATCAAGCTTCTACTCCATTCTGAGTTTCATTACTTTATCTCTGGGAGAGAGAAAAACTGATTTGAAACGTTTTTGTGTGTTTTTCGTGAAAAACCTCAACAGGTTGAGTCGTTTTCGACAAAACAGTTTTGTAAGGTTTGTTTTGGTGAGCCTCGGGAAAACCAAACAGGAATTTTTGTTAGGTTAGTAGTGAGCCTTGGGAAAACTATTTTGGGGAGTGTTAGGTTCTTTTGGTGAGCCTTTGGGAAAACCAAAAATAGGTTTTAGTTGAGCCTCGGGAAAAACTTAGTATACTTTTGGTTGGTGTAACCGTTTTAAAGTATAGTGGAAGAAACTCTCAAGTGGTGAACTTGAGGAGAGGACGTAGGTCGTTGACCGAACCTCTATAAATTGCTGGTGTCCATCTTCTTAGCGTTTTTATTTGGCTCTTCGTTTTTACGTCCTTCCAGTCGTGTTTTTCTCAACGGGTTGAGACTACTCTAGTATTTACGTTTTAAGAAAAAGTATTCGTTTTTGTAGCCAACCAATTCACCCTCTCTTGGCTGCCTATCTGGGACAACAATTGGTATCAGAGCACGGTGATCTGTGTTAAGAACCTCACGGTTTCAGATCAAAAGATCAGATGACATCAGTTCCAAGTATGATTCTTGAAGGTTACAACCCGTCTAGGCCACCACTGTTCGATCAGCAAACTTTAATTGGTGGAAGACAAGAATGCAAAATCATATTCAGGCGCAAGATCATCATCTTTGGAGGATCATCAAAGTAGGACCACATACTCTATCTATTATGAGTGATGATGGATAGATTGAGCCAAAACCTTTGAAAGACTACACACCAGAGGATGATAAACTATGCACCATGAATGCTAAAGCGGTAAATGTAATTCTTTGTGCTTTAACTCCTGATGTTTTTAATATTGTTTCTACTTGTGATAGTGCGCATGAGATTTGGAATAAGCTACTAGTGACCTACGAAGGAACGGATCAAGTCAAAGACACCAAAATGTTCATGTTGGTCAAGGCTTATGAAATGTTTGCGATGGATCCAAAAGAGACGATTGCGGACATGCACAGAAGATTCAATGAGATAATCACACCTCTTCAGCAATATGGTAAGATCTATACAAATGAAGAATTGGTAAGAAAAATTCTATGGAGTCTACCTTCAACTTGGAGGAGTACAAATTGAAGCTATTAATGAAGGAGGTAGTATCAAAATTATTAGTGTTGATGAATTATTTGGAAAACTGATGACTTATGAAATGAAGGATAGAGAAGATGAAAAGATGAACAAGAAACAAAGTCAATTGCCTTGAAAGCAAAAGATTTGGAAGAAGACTCTCCAAGTGAAGAAGAAACATGTGATGAAGCGGCAATGATAGCAAGAAAGATCAAGAGATTGCTAAGAAGCAAAGGAAGATATCTTCAAATGAAGAACAAAAAGAGCAGCCCCTTCAAACCTCCAATCTGTTATAACTGCAGTGAAAGAGGACACATGCAATTTGATTGTCCAACAAATGAGGGTAGCTCCAAGAAGAAAAGAGAGAATTCGGACAAGAAGAGAACCTTTAAGAAAAGAAAGCCTGGATTGAAGGGTATGGCAGCATGGAGTGATAGCTGTTCAACTACAGAAGATTCATCGTCGAATGAAGAAGAAGAGGCGAACCTATGCCTCACGAATGATGAAGAAATCTGCTCATTTCAGAGTTGCCAACCTATTGACTAACCTTCTCGGACCCAAGAAAATATGGGTACCAATAGTCAGACGAAATGTTCAACCTGTTTAGGCTTTGAAGAAGCACACATGGTACTTGGACAGTGCCTGTTCAAGGCACATGACCAGAGATAGGAGCAAGTTCTTCAGTTACACACCAAGAAAAGGAGGTACAGTATCCTTTGGTGACCTTTGGTGACAATAGCAAAGGCCAGGTACTTGGTATTGGTAAGGTCGGTAAGATTGGTTCATCCGCCATCAATAATGTCTTGTTAGTTGAAGGATCAAGCACAACCTGTTGAGCATTAGTCACCGTGTGTGATAGTGGTTATTATGTTACTTTTAAATCGATCAATGTCACGTAATTGATAAAGTAACCAATAGTATTAAGTTTATTGGTAAGAGATGCGGAAATGTTTACACATTTGATTTAGATGATTTATCCTCTTTTAATGTAAAGTGCCTCATTGCTTCTAACAAAGATGATAGTTGGCTATGACATAAAAGACTAGGACATGCAAACATGTACACCATTGCAAAATTGTCAAAAAGAGATTTGGTACGAGGACTGCCAAAGATCAAGTTTGACAAAGACAAGGAATGTGAAGCTTGCTTGAAAGGTAAGCAAACAAGAGCTTCCTTTAAATCTAAACAGGTTGTGACAATAGCAAAAATACTGGAATTATTGCATATGGATCTTTTTGGTCCGATCTCAATGACCAGCCTTGGAGGTAAACGGTACTGTTTTGTTATTATTGATGATTATTCAAGATTTACCTGGACATTCTTCCTTGCTAAGAAGAGTGAGACTCATGAAGTTTTTGTCAACTTTGTCAAGAAAGTGCAAAATGAGGGGTAATAAAATTGTTGCAATAAGAAGTGACAATGGTGGTGAGTTTGTTAATTCTGAAATGGAATCTTTTTGTGCTTCACTTGGTATTTATCACAATTTCTCTTGTGCAAGGACAACCGAACAAAATGGTGTTGTTGAAAGGAAAAACCGCACCATTGAAGAAATGGTAAGAACCATGCTAAATGACTACTCTCTTCCTAAGTATTTTTGGGCAGAATCTGCAAGCACATCATGTTATATTCTCAACAGAGTTTTGATTAGGCCTATCCTAAACAAAACCTCATATGAGCTTTGGAAAGGTAAAAAGCCCAATATCTCTCATTTTCATACCTTTGGATGCAAATGCTTTGTGCTCAATCTGGATAAACAGCACCTAGGTAAGTTTGATTCGAAAAATGATGAGGCTATTTTTCTTGGCTATTCTCTAAAAAGTAAAGCCTTTAGGTTTTTCAATATTAGGACTTTAAAGGTAGAAAAATCAATACATGTTGTTTTCGATGAAACTAACAATGTTTTCAGAGAAGAAGATGATGTTCCTGAAAGTCCAGCAGACACAAATCAGAGGATTAGTGAAGGGAATAATCCGACTGGAGGACAAACAGATGAAAATTCTGAAGATAAAGATTCTTCTCAACCTGTTGAGAACGTCCCAGGAAGAACAAAAGAACAAGATTCAACTGATGTACAGCCTTCACAAACACTGCCGCATGAGTGGAAATTCAAGCACAAATCAAGTCATCCTTAGGAGAATATTTTGGGTGATGTAACCCAAGAGGTAATGACACGTTCTTCCTTAAAGAAATTTTGTGCATTTCAAGCTTTTGTTTCACTTGTCGAACCTAAGACTATTGATGAAGCTTTGCAAGATGAAAACTGGATAAATGCCATGCAGGAAGAACTGAACCAGTTTAAAAGGAATGATGTATGGGATTTGGTACCTAGACCAAAGAATCATTCCATAATTGGTGCTAAATGGGTTTTTAGAAATAAACTTGATGAAAATGGTGTTGTCACAAGGAATAAAGCAAGATTAGTTGCTAAAGGCTACTCACAGGAGGAAGGAATTGATTTCGATGAAACATTTGCTCCTGTAGCCAGACTTGAAGCAATAAGAATGCTTTGTGCATTTGCATGCTCTATGGATATTCAACTTTTTCAAATGGATGTTAAAAGTGCTTTTCTAAACGGGTTTATAAAAGAGGAGGTTTATGTGGAACAACCTCCCGATTTTGAAGACCCTCACTTTCCAGACCATGCTTACAAGTTAAAAAAGGCCCTTTATGGATTAAAGCAAGCTCCAAGAGCTTGGTATGAAAGGTTGAGTACCTTCTTAGATAATCATGGTTTTATAAGGGAAAAGTTGACAACACCCTATTCATTAAGTCCTCTAAAAATGATATGTTGGTTGTTCAAATTTATGTTAATGATATAATCTTTGGTGCAACTAATCAATCTTTGTGCAAGGATTTTTCAAAGCTAATGCAGGGAGAATTTGAGATGAGCATGATGGGGGAATTAAGCTATTTCCTTGGGCTACAAATAAAACAATCAAAAGAAGGGATATTCATAAGTCAAGCCAAATATATAAAGGATATCTTGAAGAAATTTGGCTATACTACAGCAGAATCCAGTTCCATACCTATGAGTGCTACAATAAAGCTAGATGAAGACTCGAATGGTAAACAGGTTGAGCAAAAATTGTTTAGAAGCATGATTGGTTCTTTACTTTATCTAACCGCAAGCCAGCCTGATATTCTATTCAGTGTATGTCCGTGTGCTAGATTTCAGTCTAATCCAAAAGAATCACACATGCATTGTGTCAAAAGAATTTTCAGATATTTGGTTGATACACCAAACCTTGGGTTGTGGTATTCAAAAGATACAATTTTTGAACTTCATGGTTTTTTAGATGCTGATTTTGCTGGAAGTAAAGTAGATAGAAAGTCTACTAGTGGTTCTTGTCAATTTCTAGGAAGTTGCCTAGTTTCATGGTTTTCAAGAAAACAAAATTCAGTTGCTTTATCAACTGCAGAAGCTGAGTACATAGCTGCAGGAAGTTGTGTAGCTCAAATTTTGTGGATGGTTCAACAATTGAAGGATTTTGGTTTTAACTTCAGAAAAGTTCCAATTAAGTGTGATAACACAAGTGCAATCTGTTTAGCTAAAAATCCTGTTCATCATTCTAGAGCTAAACACATTGAGATAAGATATCATTTTATTAGAGAACATGTTGCTAATGAAAATGTTCTACTTGAGTTTGTTGATACAAATTACCAGCTAGCAGACATATTCACAAAACCACTTTGTGAGGAGAGATTCAGCCATATAAGAAGGGAATTAGGCATGAGCAATCAGAGGTAATTTCAGGTATGTATTCCTCAACCTGTTTAGAGTCTGCTAAATCAAGTAAGCTCATGTATTATGAAAATTAATTTCATACATATGTGATCTTAATTTCTGAAATTAAACCTGTGCATGAATATCCCAGAATACGGTTTAAAAACGTTGTTTTTAGACATTTTTTCTTTACTGCTTTGAGTAAATTGGAAAGGGAGGAAGTATTTTTAGAATGAAAAGATATTTTACCAGGGGCGTAAAAGTAATTTTTCAAATATTTTACCGAGACTTTATATCTCTTCTTCTCCACACTTCTTTTTGTCTCTGACACTCCACCCTCTCTCTTGAAACTGAAAGCCTAGGTCTAGCGAACCCGAGAATCAGCCTATTTTGGTCGATTACTCCAGTGATTCAAGCACTGAGGAAACCTCGCATATCCATTCCCTCAAAGAACCACCAACATCAAAAGCTTCTCTCGTTAGATCTCTCAACACGATGAGCTCCGACAGTGATTCCGAAAAGACTGTTGACTAATCGCCTCAAAGAGATGCTTCGACAGCGCCAGGGATTCGTGGAGAGTGGAAAGAAAACCCTAACACCATCTCACTAGAAAAAGAACGGTATTCTCCTTCCTCTTCACTAGATAGTTTTGATTTAGTAATGACGTTGACTGAACTCAAGGAGAGTGCTAGGAAGAGAAAACCGAAAGAACCGGTTGCTCAAGTGCGAAGGGTGAGAACCAGAGGCAATGGTTTGAGGTCTATTCGATCGACATCTGCTCCTTCTGTTTTGGAAAAACCAAAGAAGCAACCCTCCTCTTCTATTATGAAGAACAATACAGTCACGCCTTCGACAGCAAAGCCCAAGAAATCTGTGTCCGAAAAGAAG
Source organism: Stellera chamaejasme (assembly GCA_024586325.1). Lineage (NCBI taxonomy): Eukaryota > Viridiplantae > Streptophyta > Magnoliopsida > Malvales > Thymelaeaceae > Stellera > Stellera chamaejasme. The sequence goes on from CM044979.1 coordinate 23,201,948, forward strand.
AAAGCAGTGAGTTCAGCAAAGCAGATGGCAATTGCAAAGGTACATTCCATATTTACTAAATTTCTTAGACATTCCTATGTTACAAGAGAGCTTCTTGAATCCTTTGGAGTTGCTGAGATAGGAGATTGGTTAGATGTCTATGGGTTAATGCCTTTTTTGTCAACACGTGCAAAGGGATATACAAGTATGGTTTCTGAATTCTTATCAAAATTGCATGTGGAGTCTGATGGGTTGAGTGTTACTTCTAATGTTCAGGGGAAGTTAGTGAAGATTTCGCATATTCAATTCTCTGCTGCCTTGGGAGTGTTAGACTCCACTTATGAACCTACTGATAATGCTGAATTTAGAGAAGAAGCATTCCATTACTTCTTTGGAGATGTAGGGATACCCTATCAGTCGCTCCCATATCAGTTTACTTGCATGTTGTTTAAAGAGTTTAAACACAGAGTCCTACATTGGATAGTTACTGCCATCATCTTTCCAAAAGAAGGAACTCAGTTGGTAACTTGGGGTGATTTGTGTTTAATGTATAAAATTGCGAGAGGAATGAAAATTGATTTCGATAGAAGAGTTGTTCAGCTGCTAGGACTTTCAGTAAAGGGGAAGCATAGGGAACACATGCCTTATGCATCCATGATAAGTAATTTCCTAAAGACAAGTAAAGTTCCTGGAACAAGTATCAAGATGGAGAAATGGGAGAGTTTCACTTATCTGGTGCGAGCCACAGTAAAGAAAAGTGGTTTTCAGGAAGATGGAGATGGAAAGTGGTTTAGGATTCCAAGTAAGCATGCTCTGGCATTGCAGAAATTAAAGGAAAACAGCAACAGTAGGGTTGCAAGGAAGCATAAAAAAGATAAGAAGGAAGATCAACAGGGTTCTCAACCTGTTGACACTACTGCAGATGGAAATAGCCCTGTAGATCAAACTGCTATGACAGAAAGAGCAATGGTTCTCTACAATCCTCTTCAAGCTGCAATGGTTAAGAAGCTGTCTTACCCTCTAAGAATTAGGAATCCTGGAGCACACCTCTTCAATCCCCAGCCCTTCCTTAAGCCAATTATCTTTTAGCTTCCTTATTTCAATCTGTTTAAAACAATTTGGTTATGTTTTAATTTTGGGATTGCACATACATGTTGCATTCTGGATGATTTCTTCTCCTATGCTTTAATTCGGTTATCTCAACTGTTTTTGTTAATGCTTTTTGATTCTGACAAAAAGGGGGAGAAATATTATGTTTGAAGTATTGGAGTTTGCTTTCTTTTGGTGCTTATGAAGGTGCAGGTAGTTGTTCTACTCAGGGGTAGTTAATTCTGTTTTAGTAAGGGGGAGTTAAAATTGCTTTTCAAACTTTAGTTTTGTCATCATCAAAAAGGGGGAGATTGTTGGATTAATTTTGATGATTGCAAGAGTTTTGGGTCTGTTTTGTAAAGTTTAGAAAAGCTTAGTGAGTGTTTCATAGTTTTACACTTGTTAAGCTGTAAGTTGCGAATTCAGACTCAAAGGCCCAAACTGTTGAGCCTGTTAAGCCCTTTTTGTAGATGTGTTTAAAAAGGAGTTGTATTTAGTTAGGACTCTAAGTTGTAATTAGTTAGGACTCCTTGATAGTTATCTCTCCTAATTCGAATGTTAGCGTCAACAGATTCTGGGGAGAATTTCGTGTTCAACTCCCGATTTGCGTAATGTAAAGTGACGTTATACGCTCCTCTTCTTCAGTATTAAAGCAAGAGCAAGTCTTCATTGAAGTGGAGTTCGAGTATTGATCAAGAACATAAGCTCTCTCTTCATTCAAGCGAACAAGCATCAAAAACCACTCCAGTACTGTGTATTTCGAAGATCAAGCTTCTACTCCATTCTAAGTTTCATTACTTTATCTTTGGGAGAGAGAAAAACTGATTTGAAACGTTTTTGTGTTTTTCGTGAAAAACCTCAACAGGTTGAGTCGTTTTCGACAAAATAGTTTTGTAAGGTTTGTTTTGGTGAGCCTCGGGAAAACCAGACAGAGATTTTTGTTTTGTTAAGTTAGTAGTGAGCCTTGGGAAAACTATTTTGGGGAGTGTTAGGTTCTTTTGGTGAGCCTTTGGGAAAACCAAAAATAGGTTTTAGTTGAGCCTCGGGAAAAACTTTTTATACTTTTGGTTGGTGTAACCGTTTTAAAGTATAGTGGAAGTAACTCTCAAGTGGTGAACTTGAGGAGAGGACGTAGGTCGTTGACCGAACCTCTATAAATTGTTGGTGTCCATCTTCTTAGCGTTTTTATTTGGCTCTTCGTTTTTACGTCTTTCCAGTCGTGTTTTTCTCAACGGGTTGAGACTACTCCAGTATTTACGTTTTAAGAAAAAGTATTCGTTTTTGTAGCCAACCAATTCACCCCCTCTTGGCTGCCTATCTGGGACAAAATCAAGTAGTTGACATACCTGAATATCTCACCATAAAGCTATAGTCCTTAACACCTCGAAAACAGCGGGACATCTCACCAGCGCATGCTAGCTCAATGGTTTCCTCATCCTGCAAGCACACGGTATACAAGGTAGAGGGGATTCACAACCCTCTGTGGTTGAGTCGTTCCAATGTTCGCAGGAAGCCTCTCAATGCTCACCTTATAAAGATACTTTTAGGGGTGCAAATTTGCACCACCTTGTAGGGCATGGAGAAGACGCTGCCAGCACATGATCAACTTCCTTTGACAGCCTTTGAACCGTGAACTCATTATCATTTCCAAACTGCCAACTCCATTTATCCAGCTGAACCTGCTAAAGATCAAAGCTTCCCAATTAATGGACGGTAAAACCCTCTTTAGTTGATCCGCCAAATGTTTTGCCACTGTTTTATACTGCCAACCAACTAGACTGATCGGCTAAAAGTCTGAGAAGGTGATTCGATTTGGGACATTTGGAATCAAGGTAAGGAAAGATGAGTTACATCTAGATCCAATAACCCCTGTTCGCTCAAACTGCTTCACAAAATGAATTATATCAGGGATAAACAATTCCCAATTATCTTTGACCAATTTGAAGGAGAATCCAATTGGCTCATGAGCTTAAGATGACCCACTGCTTCTCTGATCTCAGATTTCGAGATTGGGGCTTCTGAGAAGGTGAGCCGATCCAGGTCCAGTTTCTTGAACCCGTCGCTTTTGAAAACTGGACACCACTAATTTTGCTTCAAGAAGCTCTCCTTAAAATGCTCTATTGTCGCTTCCTTTAGCTTTTCTGGTTACACAATCCAATTCGCATTCAAGTAGTTTCTTCTAACGCAAAAAAATCCAGTTCCTGTCTTGCTACTACCCCTCTCAGTGACCTGATTTTGTGGTCAACCCGCATTCCTCTAATGTTTAGCGACATTATCTTCATAAATTACTGTTTACCTCACCAACAATTGTCTTTGTTATATAATTGTCCCCTCCCTTTGAAACCAAAACCTGGCATTCTTCCCAATCTCGAGTATCCTTCTGAAACTTGATGAACTACTTTCGGACCTAGTATTTGGATCTACTTGATTTAAGTCTATCAGTGGCCGATGCTCAAGATTACTGATTTGCTCATCTTTGTCTTCTGGTACCGGCATACCATCTGTGTTGAGATTGAGATTGCACCTTAAAGCCTCCAATCTTGATAATCGATCTGCTTCACGAGGGGACCTCAAAACATGAGCGCCTGAGGCTTCTTTCATCTTTTCCAAGCCATAACTGAATCTATATTTCCTTCTCATCTCTACTCTTGAGCTCTTCTGATTGTTAGTTTCCCAATCGACAAACACGTTTCAGTCTGTGTTTTTCCCTTCCTCAATGATCTACATAAGATCCTAACCTTATTTTTGACTGCGCATTGGACTGAGCCCCAAATCGATAAATGGTGTCCTTTGTTGTCACATGTTCCTCAAACTGCAACACATGTAATTTGTTAAAACCTTTTTTATAGGAAAAGGGATACCCATGGTGGGAATCCCACTAGAAGCCTCTTTCGCGATTTTTATTAAAGAGAAGAAAAAATAAAAACTACCTAGGCCTGGATTCACTAAACCTAAAAAAACAACAGGGGAATATATCTAGTAGAAACCCCGAGACCCCTGTGGGGGGAAAGAGAGCCGTGAAGGAGAAATGGGAAAGAGGCAAAGTTACAAAAGGTACCGAATGAAATCTGGGAAAGAATCAACCCATCAATGGGGTTGTCAAGATTGAGCGCAAAATGAGCCAACCGGTGAGCCACCTGATTATCTTCTCCATATGTATAGAGTACCTACCATGCATTGAAGGACGATAGAATATCCCGAGCTTTGAGGATAGTTCGCCAAGCTTATGCTCGACACTCTTGACCACATATGATAGTTTGTACAACCATGTTCGAATTCGACTCAGCAATAACTTTGTCAAGACAGAAACATCAGAGCTTGGACAGGCTTTCTTGGACTGCTAGGCTTTCCACAAAGAAGGGGTCATTTAGTCCCCGAGCAAGACTTGCAAGGGCGACCCGAACCTGTCCTTCACTTCCATGCAAAACAGCCCCTAGTCCAATCCTTCCATTGTTGTCAATAGAAGCATCAATATTAATTTTGCTCCAACCCTCCAAAGGTGTCGTCCACTTTGTCTCTACCCGGGCTTTATGTGGCATTGCAACTAGCTTGGCTTCATTCATGGACCTCTCTATCTGACAGAGGACAGTAGGGAATATAAAGTCAGCTTGTTCATGAACAACTGTGTTTTGAAAAAACCACACAGTCCATAATGTAATGAAAATTCGTTCCTATATGTGTGGCCCTGGCTGTTGATCCAAGGAGAAGAACCACTCCTCCATTGTGTCATGATCCATTGCCATATGAACTAGGTCCTGCATCCGCCACACTTCATAGACCTTGCTACATCATCGAAAAAGATTGGTAACCGTTCCAGCTAAGCTAGCACACAAGGGACATCATCGGTCGTCTGCTACATGCCTTCTAAACAATTCAGCACGGGTTGGAAGGCAATTATAAAACAATCGCCACATGAAAATTTTGGTCTTCTTCAAAATCATGGATCCCCAAATTTTAGATCAAATTTTCTTTTGCCGGGGATGAATAGAGGATCTTTCTAACTACTGTAGAGATGGTAACCACTTTTCACAGTGTAGTCTATGTTGGATTCGAAATGCCAGATCAAGGCATCGTCACGGTCCGGTTCCCTTGCCGGCAGGTTCAAAATGCGGTCCAAATCAGGACCATGAAAGAAATTTCGGACTTGCTGCATGTTCCATTGTCTCTCATCTTGTTCCAAAAGATCAGATACTGTCAAACTGGTCCCTTGATGCGTGGCAGGGCCCATGGATTTGAAAGTAGCGTTTCCACGGAGACAAGGGTCATTCCAAACCTTGATTTTTTGGCCATTTCCTATCCTCTAACATAAGCCATGTCGTAAGATATCTCTCCCAGCCAAAATACTCAGCCAAACCAGAGAAGAGTTTGAACCTTTTCATGCTCCAAGGAAGAATGTGTGCCAGTAATATCTATGCTTCAGAACTCCAGCTTTGTTGAAGTCATGCATTCGTCAAAAATCGAGTCTGCCCCTCTCTTTTGACTGGCAGAGCACCTCCCATGTTGTCCAAAACATGCCCTGTTGATGCCGGTTGTGAGACCACCAATACTTATTCATTTTATGCTCTAATTGCTCACAAAGCAAAGGAATGATGAGGAATACTAACATGGTATAGGTAGGGATAGCCTGAGCTACAACCTTGCTGTAGGAGTTGTGCCCAAAAGCCAATCTATGTGTGAGTTGGTTTTGAACACAGAACATGTAAACATTATTCACCAAAGACATTGTTCAAGTTATTATGATTGTTTATATTTGTGCGTTAATTTTAAACGAACATAATATGATAACCCTGGAATAGCAAAGATTCTTAAACGTCCCTAGTCGAGTGTTATGGTGAATGTGGGTTGCCATGAACATGGTTAAGACTAGTATAAGGGAAGATTTACATGGTTATAGGTGGACCGACAACATTACGAGAACACTTTGTGGATAAGTAACGGAAGTGATCATATAAGTTGTTCTCATGGTCAATCATGTGTCTGTAGTCTTTTGACTTGAGGTCATATAGATCCACAAGCTTGTGAGTGACTCACTTTGATTCTTTATCTAGCCTTACATGAAAGTGGAAAGACCTGGTGTTAGGCGTGTTGTAATATCATCGGGGTTGGACTGGTATGGACCAAGAATGGATTTGTCGCTCCAAAGCTACGGGAGATTGTTCTTATGGCCAAAAGAAGAATAGAGACGAGGTATCTTTATCCGTACCACGGTTCTTCTTGAGAATATTGACAAAGGGACATAACAGTACTAACGGTTAGTTGTATGTGATTGACAACAAGGTTTCGTCAACTTTTACATTACTTGGGTAACAACGATGTGTTGTTAGATACCGCTCACTACTTGTAATTATAAATGAGATAATTATGGCCAACGCAATGGGAACCAATAGGGTCACACACAAAAGAGAAGTAGATTAGAAAGTGGATATGCCGTTATAAAACCTTTAGGGCTTTAGTGACAACTAAAAAGTTGGAGTGCTAATCCTGAATTGTTCAGGATTAGAAATCTATAAATAGGCCGTCTGTTTCAGAAGACCTATGTCAGAAATCAGAAAAGTCTCCTCCTTTTCTTCTGAGTGTACCGCATCAGTCTCTCTTTCCTGGAGAGATCTTCTGTTGCTAGCACAACATCAGGACTGGAGTTTTCTGTTGTCGTTTCTCATTTGGATACCAATAGAGTGTGGGTATTTTTTCACTAAGGAAACGACATAGTCTCTTGATCATCAGATCATCAGGTACAAATTTTAATTCCTTGACTTACCCCATTTCACGTGGGTCTCTTTGGGTTCGAGTTAATTTCGCTCCGTTGTTTATAATCCTGAAACCCAACAGTGGTATCAGAGCCACTTTTGAAACACTAAGGTGGATTAATTTGTCTGATTATGATGATCTTGATGCATGATTAATTACTATAAATTGATTTTATAATATAAAATGAATTTTAAAATTAATTGCAATTGATTGTGATGAGTTTTGGATGAAAAAAGGTGGAAAACCACCATGGTGTCGATGCGAATCGAACCCGAGAGGGCATGGTCGGCGGTGAAGCCGAATTGATGGTGCGACCATGGGAATTGCACCTTTGGGAGATGGGAAGAAGAAAGAAGTGGAGGAGCAAAAGTTGGAGACATTGGAAAAAATGTTGCGCTGTCGAAGGTGGGACTCTACTTGGTTCTTTTAATGTAGACGATTTCTGTTTGGTCCCAGACGTCAAAACTCCGGCTGATTTCAAGATCCCGAGTTCACCAAATATGATGGAACTACTTGTCCGGTGACTCATCTAACATTATTTTTGAGGAAAATTCAATCGTTTTGAAAGATGAGAGGGTGCTGGATAGCTCTTTTCCAAGACAACCTAATCAAATCCCCTTTGCGGTGGTACCTCGGTTTGGGTCCAAAGGTAATTAAGACATGTAGCGATCTTGCTCATGCATTTGTGAATAATTACCGACATATCACGGACCTAGCACCGGATCGACAAACCTTGCAAAACCGGAAAAGAGAAACCAAGAGACATTTAATGAGTATGCACATAGGTGGAGGAATTTAGCCGCACAAGTCTAACCGTCCATGACAGAAAAGGAAATGGTTACTATGTTCATTCAAACATTGAAATCTCCTTTTATGATAAGCTCATTGGTAACTCCACAAATCGCTTTTCGGATGTCGTACTATCGGGAGAACGGATTGAATACGACATTAAGACTGGAAAAATAGCTGAGTTATACATTGATGGTGGGAGACAAGGACGGCCTCACCGTAAAGAAGGAGTCCAACAGTTGGGAAGTGGTCGAGAACGCCATTGGAAGAGGCCGTATCATATGGACCTCATCCTTTCTACCCCAGTGGACAACCAAGGGCACATACAACTACACTTCCAGTAGCAGGATTACCCAAGAAAAGGGAAATATTTGCTCCTATTCCGATGACTTATTCAGAGTTGTACCCAAGACTAATTGAGAATAAGCTAATCCACCATATTCCATCTAAACCACTGGAACCACCATATATGAGGTGGTATGATCCCAATGCCATGTGTCCGTATCATGATGGGGCAGCTGGACACAATATTGAAAATTGTCTAGCATTAAAACAAGTTGTCCAACAACTACTGGATACAAAATGGTTGGATTTTTCTATTGAAGCCAATACCACTCAGCACCCATTACCTACTCATCAAGGAAGACAGGTGAACGCAATTGAAGAAGAAAGCTACCAAAGAAGGAAAGTAGATGAGATCAAGATTCCACTAGAATCTATATACTCGTGGGTTGTCAAGGAAGGAGTCTTAAAAGCCGGAATCATGAAGCCAAATTTTGAACGGGAGGCAGAGTGTACTCTTCACGGTAGTGAAGGACACTCTTTTAAAACATGCCGAGTCTTTTCAGAGCTCCTTCAAGCCTTAATGGATTCATCACAGTTATTGATTTATTCTACAGATGGGGGAGAAAACATCAATACCACCTCAACAGAAGAAGACTCCACTTCAGGGCCTCGACATTAGTGATTTCACTATCTACTCCAACAATCAAGCTTCTCAAAATACAGGCCCCGACTCCATTTTCTTACAAGTCTAATAATGCAGTCCCATGGAGATATGATTACGCCTCTAACATTTCAGCGAATCAGCCTGAAGTAGGGGGCATGACAAGAAGTGGTCGTATTTATACACCTGAGTGGAGTAAGAAGGTTCAGGAAGAAAACGTTCTCGAGGCACGAAATACCCAAACAAAGTTGGCAAAAGAAAAAGAGGTGCAGAAGGCTGTCACAGAAGAAGAAGCTTGTGAATTCCTCAAACTCATCAAGCAAAGTGAATACAGTGTGGTGCAACAATTGAACAGTCTGCCAGCTAAGATTTCCATATTATCTTTGATCTTGAGTTCAGAAGCTCATCGAGAGGCCTTGTTAAAGGTGCTGAACAAGTCCTATGTTGCACAAGACATTACTGTCAATCATTTTGATCACTCGGTCAATCATATAATAGCTCAAAATCTTATCTCTTTCACGGATGATGAAATACCGAAGGAAGGTAGGGGACATATGAAAGCTCTTCACATATCGACCATGTACCGAGATAAAATTATGGCGAGAGTCCTCATTGATAATGGGTCAAGACTTAACGTGATGCCATTGGAGACGTTGCTTAAGTTGTGAGTGGACCCTACATTTATCAACAACAGTCAAATAATAGTGAAAGCATTCGATGGGACCAAGAGAGGTATTGGTGATATTGAGCTTCCGATCAAAGTGGGGCCATTCGACTTTCATATCATCTTTCAGGTGATGGACATAAAACCAACCTATAGTTGCCTATTGGGGAGGCCATGGATACACATGGCTGGTGTTGTACCTTCTTCACTCCATCAGAGAGTGAAGCTTGTGGTTGAAGGAAGATTGGGTACTGTTTTCGCTGAGGAAGACATTCTTTTATCCAGGCCATCGAAACAGTACGTAGAAGCGGGAGAAGATGGCCTCGAGTGCTCTTTTAGATCATTTGAAGGAGCTAATGCTATATATGGGATAGCTAATGCTAATGATGAAGGGTACACCAGGGAATAGGGTTGGGGGCAAGCTCGCAAGGCATAACAAGACCTTTAAGCCTCCCCTCAAATGAAGGAAAGTTTGGTTTTGGGTTTGAACAAACACACTGGGACAGGAAGAATCAAGCCTCAGAGAGAAGAAAGAAAAGGCTCCATCGAGCAGGGGGGCATGTCAGAGAGTAAAAGATGGAAATCCCAAGTATATATGACACCTTTGTCAATGGAGGTTTAGTCCCTAAGAGTGCAGGAGAAAATGCTCTTATCATCCCAGTTACCAAGTCCTTTGCTGGTTTGTTGATCCAGGCTATTTTGGAGGAAGACTCTAGAGATTTGGAGCTCATTGGTTTGTCATAAACCCTAGCGAATTGTTGATATACTTGTAGAGATATCGAAAGAAATAACAACACAAGGGTTGGGGCTTAAACCCGGGATGGCAGGGTGCAAGTGTTTCACCTCTACCATCAAAGCTAGAGAGGATTCGTGTTTGAAATCCCCTTAGGCTCTTGATAAACCAGATTCATGGCAGAGAGGGTAAAAGCCCTCGGCGACCACTGCGGCGGTGCGGTAGGACGGTGAGGCCTTGAAACGGAAGAGAATCTAGTGGACCAACGGAGAAGCCCGGCCTGAGCCTAGGAAAGCCGGGCTTGGGCTCTCTCATGGGCTTGACGGCCAAGCCACACGGCCAACCGGCCAAAGGCAAGAGCAACACCAAGGCAGAGGAGACAGTGCCGCCGCCGAGCGAGACCGGCCAGCGAGTGGCTGATGGCTTTGCCAAGCCCTAGCGAAGCGGCCATGGCATTGCTATTGCTAGGGTTTGGCTAAAGTGGGCCTTTGGGCCCTTTTGTCAAAAGGGCCCCAAGGTTCCTGAATTTTCCAAAGAAGGCCAAATATAAATGTTGTGAACATTTAAGCCCTCGGGCGATCTTTGAAAAATTATTTTCGCCCTAGATTTTCTGTTAAATTGCAGATTGATTTTTGAGAAATTGTTGTGAACAATTTGGTCAAAGATTAATGTTGTAATGATAAGAAAGTCATGAGACTTTCTGTTAATATTCAAAGAGGTCGCTGAGTTCTTTGTTGAATCGTTTTAGTCAAGGATTTTTGAATATTAAAGAAAGGTCCAAGAGTTTTGGTTTTCATCAAAATATAACCCAAACTTTTCTAATGGCATTAAATGAACAAATATAATAGTTAAAAGGTGTTTTGACGTTCTTGTTTGTTGTTTGATGCATGGTACATAGTTATAGCCTTTAGTCACGTTCAAGAATGGTTATAATTTTAAATACGACTGCGTTGCTGGTTGTAACATTCTCTTCTCATCCACTCCCCTCTATGTAAAAGAGGTTTCTATAATGTAATTATATTGTAAAATGCCGGAGTTTCAAGTAAAGAAAAGGAGGACCTAAAAGCTGAAGGAAGGGCAACTTGGACACGAAAGAGGGACCAAAAGGAGAAAGCTCGGGAGACTTTTTCTTTTAAATTTTATATGTGTCACGGCTTAAGACATCTAGGATGGGCTATAACCATGATACGGTAGATTAATGGTGATGCTAGTATGCATGTGTAGGTTGAATGTATGGAGATTACATGTTAACCAAACGGAGAAATAATGAGACTAAAATTAAATCTAAAAAAAATCCCTCAATCAATATCAAGCTTATATAGTCTTCCATTCTTGCATTCCTCAAGCACTCGATAATTACGTGGTAGGTTTCACACAAACGAGGTGCCCATTTTTATCTTGTGAAGCCGAATTGACGGTGATGGGCAGACTTGACCATAAGACCAATATGATTGGTAATATGGAGAAAGGACAAGTGGGTGTAAAGTATGGTAGGTTTCGCCACGGCGAGGTGCCAATCAGTAACTTCACTTGATGTTCTAAAAGCTGCTTGGAGATGCAATTGGCTTGTTGACCTATCTAAGTTAATCGTTACTCAAGGACTAGCCATAGTAGTGTTGAGTTGAACGGAGAACATGTAGATCTTGAGCCCGCAAGAATACCTATGCGCTTCAGGTATTCAACGATAGTAGTGAGGGCTATTATTTTGAAGAAAATTGTGGGTGTAATTTTCATAAAAGTCCTTATTAAAATTTTGGATGAATACAACTTCTTACCTAAGTATGTTTACATGTTATAGATAACCATGATGCAAAACACTTCGAATATACCGTTGCGATCTATCCTTGAAAAGGGGAAGCTCGATGAGACTAATTTTCACTCCTGGTACTAGAAGTTGAGAACTGTTCTCACAAAGGAAGAGAAATTTTATGTCCTTGAGAAGTCTTTGCCTGAGAGGCCAGCTGCCACTACTCGATAAGAGGAGCGGGATGTTTACAAGAAGCATCGAGTAGATGCCGGTGATGTCGCAGAACTTATGCTCTCCTCAATGCACCCTGTTATGCAAGTGTTGCATGACAAGAGGGATGCATTTGATATACTGGAATGCGTAAAATCTCAATAGAGGTTTGCGACAACTAGGGCATTTCTTTAGTGCGATTCGATGGCAGAGGGAGACCAAGTTGTTCCTTATCTGATGAAAATGATTGGATATATAGAGGAACTGGAGAAATTTGGGTCACGACCGCTACACGGATTCGAAACTAATCTCATCCTAGCTGCTCTCCTAGAGAGATATAATCACTTCGCTCACGATTTTATTAGGATGGGTGTTGATACTTCACTGTTAGTTATGCTCTTAATGATATAAACTTTTGAGGATAAATTTGAGAAGAGTATGATTGAGGATGCCAAGATACAAAAGGGGAAGGGTAAAAGAAGAGTTACCCATAGGAATGCCCTTACACTGAAGCCAACATGCGCTGTGTCCAAGAAAGAGCAGTTGTGCTACCATTGTGGAAATTCGGGACATTGGAGGCATAACTACAAGCTTTGGCTGGAAGAAAGGAAGAAGAAGGTTGCGGAACCTTTGACTTTAGGTATCTTCGTTATTGAGGCTTATGTTTCCACTTCTACATCTTGGATTTTAGATTCTCGATGTGGTTTTAGATTCTGGATGTGCAGGAACTAAAGAGAAGTGGGATGATGGCGAAGGACGATGTTTATTTACGAGGTGGCAATGGAGCAAAGGTTGTGGCTGTTGCTGTAGTACCGTATTTCATAACATTACCTTCGAGACTTATTTTGAAACTAGAGAACTGTGTTGTGTGTGCAAACACACACTCAGTCTCAAGGTGTTTTAGCCACATTTCATCATCTTTTGAGCTTACATTGCTTTATTTATATGCTCTTTGTTCATTATTGCAAAAGATTCTTTGTAGGAGCGTATTGCGGAGATTTGGAGCCAAATGCACCATGATCAAGGCTGTGAAGGCTTGGGAGAAACCTTCTGGAAACCCATGCCAAGTCTTGGATCAAATGGAGAGAAGGAGAAGAAACGAAGAGACAGAAGTTGTGCACTCTCAACATGCGCGACATCGAATTCATTAATGACGTGGCGCTAGTTCAGTTTTAAATTTGTGCGCACGACTTCCCGCAGCTCAAAGAATTCAAAGGGTCACGAAAGCTTCATGTGCGCACTATGTGCTCACCATGCACGTACCATGCGCGCTGTCTGGAAGGAAGACCAAGATTCAGGGGAAGCGAAAAAACACTATGCACGTGCCATTTACGCGGTCACTGGGCGCGCATCCTCCGTGAGCTGCAAGGAAGCTTCCTCGATCTTACCCACTCCAGCTCATCCTTGGCACATTTTAGAGACTAAAGTAGCCTTTTTAAGTTCTCTTAGTTGCCCATCTTGTTTAGGGGCATTTAAGTTTAGTAGTATAAATTCATCATTTAGGGTAAGTTTGAGAGAGACAACACATTCTTCTCGAAATCTGTAGTAGTCAAGTCATTCTCAAGAAAAGGTTTTAAGGTTTTGGACCCCTTTTTCTTCTATGGACAGAAGCTTGATGTGGAGATTTTAATAGAAGATTAATTTGGGTTTACTCTTATCTCATCTTCTATATTTCCATGTTTACCGCTTCACTTCCTTTTATGATTTATGTTTGCTGCATGACTATGAGTGAGTAGACTCCATATCTTCTTGGGTTTACTCAGCTTAGGAGTGAGGTTATGCTTAATCTTGTTTAGAGAGATCTAGGTACCAATTTCTATGCACTTTGGCATGTTAGTTATATGGTTTGGATGCATACAAACATTTACTTCTCTAGGTGTTTGATCTAATGCTTGAGAGAGTTCAGGTCAGACTTGGGCCCCAATAAATTGGTTAAGGGATTTGAGAGTTAGAGAAAACCTCAGAACCTTGTTGGTGCTATAGGTTTGGCACTGATTATTGACTATAGATTATGATTGGAGTACTTGTGAGAGACTCCAGCCTCTCTTTGGTGAGATGGAGGCTGCTGATCAGAGATGACAGCATCCCGAGGCTTGAAACTCATCCCTAGGTATGTACTTGATGAGCATAACTGAATTCCGATAGCGTAGGTAAACCTGAGAAGAGTTTTTATCATTGATTTCTCATCATTTCAGCTGTTAGTTAGTGTTTACTTGCTATTGACTACTTGTTTTGCCTTTACATCGTTCTTTGTGTCACTAAATTGACTTGCTCATTTGCTGTCCATTAACATATTCTCACTAAGAAATTTGATCATTCACTTTAGCACCACATAGGAACCACAGATCTCTTGGTTTTGATACCATTTTTGCTCATTTCCACATACTACATTGACCCCTTCTCTTGGGGGTGTGGTGCAAAAAGGTTTATAAATTTAAAATATTGGTGGTTAAAAGAGGTTAAAATTAGCACTTGCACCCACACAACAAAGTTTTTGGCGCCGTTGCCGAAGATTTGTGTAGTTTCTTTTGCGTGTCTTGTTGATTTGAGTGATTTATACTTGCTGATTTTTGTGATTTCATTGCACTTACTTGATTTCAAGTGTTTCTCTTGTAGGTACCTTGATAGTGCATGAGAAGGAGGGATAGGAATCCTATCATCCCTCTTGATCCTGAAATTGCAAGGACATCAAAGCACATTAGGCGAGAAAGGCATTGAAGGCAAGTAAATCCAGTTATGGATAATAACCAAGTCAATGGTTAGCCCAATGATGAAAGAAATGAAGAAGAGGTTGTCAACAACGAAAATGGCAACCCCAACAATGTCCAAGGGGGTGTAAATCCGCAAAATGGGCAAAATCATCCTCAAAATGATGTTAATGGTGGCTACAATGGACAAAGGAGAAGAGGAGTGCCACTTTCAGAAATGTTTGCACCAGTCTATGGTGATGATAATGATAGATTGGTGAGGCCAGTTGCTGTCCAACATGACTCTGCTATACCTGGACATGTGTTGACTTACGTAGAGAGGCATTGTTATTCGGGATTGGAAAATGAGGTCCTGAATGAACAGTTGGTTCATTTTACTACCATATGCAACACTATAGATTTTCGGGGAGTTATCGATGAAGCAAAGCGAATGAGGTTGTTTCCATTTTCACTTGATAGGAGTGCAAAGCGACGGTACAAGACTCTCGATCCTACCAAGATTGCCACATGACCAGATCTGCGAAATGCTTTCATGAAGAAGTATTTCCATCCTCAGAAGGCGTTTGAGTTGCGCAGTGAAATTCTGAAGTTTAGAGAATATCCCGATGAGACTTTGGCACAATCGTGGGCGAGATTGAAAGAAATGGTAAAGAGATGTCCACAAGCTGGTGTGGACCGGGCAAATCAACGGTTTTTATTCTATGAGGGTTTGTTTGAGAAAACTAGAAGGCATTTAGATGCTTCAACTGGGGGATGATTCATGGAAAAAGACATTAACGACGTGTTACTCCCTTATGCGGAAGCTTACGTAATACGGAACGCCCGGTGGCGTAAGCGGAAACCAGAATCGGGGCAACAGTAAATCAGAGTTCCCTCGGTGTGGTGGCCCAGAACCAACCCATTTAAAATTTTTTCTTTACTCTACTCATGCTATTAACTTGTAGTGCAAGTAATGAGGATCGTCTGAACGTAAACACGCATATGATATGAAAACACAAGTTTTGCCCAGCGGGCTCCAGAATGCAGCAGAACACGGAAATCGTCATACAGATACATATGTGATGCAACATAACTTTACATGCATGCGTTTACATATACAAAGCCAGAACCTAATATCCATAATACCTACGTGTGTGGAGGGATCTGGTACACCACGATCATCAGACAACAACTTCACGTTGGTCACCGCTGCTGCTGAATAGATAACATAAGACATACCGTCAATAACCTCAGAATGTGCTCAAATCAGAATCGGATCTTGCAGAATAGCAGAAAATCTCAAACGGAACTGCCCTTTTTTCAGACTCAGAAGACAGGCTCGGAATTAACATTACCTGAAATCAAATACCAGAGAGCACCGAGAGAATCTACTTCTCGGGCTTCTTATCAGACGAGCCTGAATAAGTGAAAATATATAAGGGTGAGTCCTCGTTCAGAACTCAGTAAGGGTCATGCATAGGATAGGGTTTCAGATGTCCGGGGTATGCCAAACCAATATACCTGCACAGAAAAACACAGATACAAACGGACAACAGATATACATATATTGGAAATGTTAGTAGTCAAACAGAATCGGCAGACCTCTGAGGCTTTTAGCCTTATAGAAGAGGTTTTTTAGAAATATCAGAGGCATGGTACCAGCCCGAGTCCGAAATCCCCGCTGCCGACAAAACGGATCCAGATAGCAGAATACAGAAGGAAACTTGCTGGACAAGTTATCCTGAAGCACTCCCAGAAGGAAACATGTCGGACAAGTCATCCTGAAGCAGATAGAAGAAATCCCATAAGGTAACTTGCCGGACAAGTTACCCCGAGCAATAATGGAAGGTAACTTTCCGGACAAGTTATCCTAAAGTAGATAGTAGAATCCACCCGCATACCAGAGCCTATACCATAAGCTAAGTTCGGTATCATCGGGCCCCAACCTCACGCGAACTTAGCCCCAATTTACCCCTACATGCATATTAGAAGCATCCCAGAATGCAAAATCTGATCCGTAGAAAGTATATAACTCTTCACCGTGAACAACATATATGATTTCGGCAGTACTCCGGAATCGTTTCAGCTCAAACCCCTTTTCAAAACTGATCAAGAAACACGTACACAACACTTAGAAGCAAAGAAATAACCCTCATAAGTGGCGCCACAATTATCTCATAAAATCCATAATTTACGGCTTTCAAACGGAGCCGTTTCTGAAAAATCTGATCCATAGGATGTTCCTAACTTCTCCCGAGGATCAGTTTAGAACACGGAAATCCTTATACAAATACATATGTGATGCACCATAACTTTACATGCATGTGTTTACATATACAGAGCCAAAAACTAATATCCAGAATACCTACGTGTGTGGAAACAGATAATAGAAGACATACCATCAGTAACCTCAGAATCTGCTCAAATCAGAATCAGATCTTGCAGAATAGCAGAAAATCTCAAACGGGACTACCCTTTTTCAGACTCAGAAGACATGCTCAGAATTAACAGTACCTGAAATCAAATACCAGAAAGCACCGAGAGACTCTACTCCTCGGGCTTCTTATCAGACGAGCCTGAAAAAGTGAAAATATATAAGGGTGAGTCCTCGTTGAGAACTCAGTAAGGTTTTTCAGAAATATCATAGGCATGGTACCAGCCCGGGGTCCGGAATCCCCGCTGCCGACAAAACGGATCTAGATAGCAGAATACAGAAGGAAACTTGCTGGACAAGTTATCCTGAAGCACTCTGATATTCACGTTCCCGAGAATAGGAGCGGAATCCCGGTTGAGTGGTTGACGGTGATGGTGTTCTTGAGACTCCAAGCTTGCTGTTGAGTAATCTGTAAAAGATAAGAGAAATACTCGAAGTAGCAAGAGAGGAGTGGGGGCGTGTAGTAGCTTACCCGGTTTAAGGTGGACATCCCCTATTTATAGGGAGATGCCAGAGAAGAGCCTACCCGGTTGAAGCCTTGGGACAGTGTGAGGCAGGATCGACAAGTCTGCATCGGATGTAAGGAGATAAGTCGTGTCGGGTGATTGGAGATAAGGCATTGTGATGATGAAGATCTCAGCAAACCGCCTTAGAAGATTCACCTGCAAGGGAATGTTTGGCGTACAAATCTGGTGAAGATCACTCAGGCTCGTGCTGGCCTCCTTATTGGCTGATTGATGTCAGATGACCAAGTGGTCTATTTCCAAGTGGAGCAAGTGGCAGGCGAAGGAGGCGAAGGCCCAGATAGAATATAGCCAAATAAGGAGTGAGGGTCGCACGAATCTGGGCGGGGCCAGTATAGGCAAGAGAGTCCTCGCGAAGGCGAGCTGAGACTGCGGGAGTAAGACCCGCGAAGGTGAGTGAGATCGCAAGGGTGAGACACGAGACCGCGGGGTGGCCCGCGAAGGCCTAAGAGACGCAAAGCGAGTGTGAGACATTGCCTAGGCGAGACTTGAGGCCCGCGAGGGCAAGACCCCACGAAGACGGTACTGGAGACCACAAGGTTGAGACCTTGCGAAGGCGATACTGGAGACCACAAGGGTGAGACCTTGCGAAGGCGATACTGGAGACCACAAGGGTGAGACCTTGCGAAGGCGATACTGGAGACCACAAGGGTGAGACCTTTTTCAAAGGCCCTGTATGATTCTGATGCGACGCGAGGACGCGTTTGCTTGGGTAGTGTACCAAGATGCCTCCTCCTGAGAGCGGAGTATGGGCGGTGGTCCCGTACTCCATTTTGGAGGTATTGTGTTGAGAACAATAGTAGTCATAAGTCTGGACTCGTGTGGAGTGTGAAGACCTTTACGATCTGATTTAAAATGTCGGACTCTTCACGATCCTTGTGTTTTTGAAGGGGCATTTGCTTGGGTAGTGTACCAAGATGCCTCCTCCCGAAGGCGAGTATGGGTAGTGTCCCGTACTGTTAAAATCCCAAGTCTTGGAGTGGCGAAGGCGCTATGCCGCTTGTGGACCGTTTGGAGTGCAGCGGCGGTGAAGGGTCTCTTGAGAATTTAAAGCAGGAGAGATAACAAGAAGTGAGAGGTTTACTAACCGTTATGGGACGCGGCACGTGGCGCCCAG
Source organism: Stellera chamaejasme (assembly GCA_024586325.1). NCBI lineage: Eukaryota > Viridiplantae > Streptophyta > Magnoliopsida > Malvales > Thymelaeaceae > Stellera > Stellera chamaejasme. The sequence goes on from CM044979.1 coordinate 23,220,615, forward strand.
AGTTTATTACGCTTTTAAAAGCGCTTCTCGATTTTGCACGGAAGGTAAAAGGTTTCCTAACCGCTAGATGTCGCACGTGGCGCCTTGGGAGCCAATTCCGCCTAAAAGTGCTTTTCATTTTGGCGGGCTTATAAAAGCGTATTGGAGAAGATTGAAGCCTTTCACCTTTATTCTCGTATTTCCTCACTTTTGCTTTGAGTAATCTTTTCGCATTCTTGCGTTCTTCAACCGTTTCTACCGGTGAGGCGAGGAGTGGGAGTGTGTTCTTCTACATCACTCCCATAAATGTCGGAGGTAACCACTCCATTTCCTTCACCGCCTCGCCCAAGTCCTATCACAACCGGCACAGATCCTTCTTCTTCCGCCCGTGACAACTCGTGGGACTTTCCTTGCGCGAGGACGCGGCTACCGTGCAAAGCATCGCGCGGAGGCCTGAGTTGTCTTCTGAAGGAGTGCGGTGGCGGGCATACGTCCAACTACTTGGGTGGTTGGACTACGTTTTCTCAAAGAGCGCTTGTGACGAGCTCTTCCCCTTCTCGGCCGCCCAACTTGATGAGACCACTCTGAGGTGGGCTGGGATCGGCACGGGCTTTGTCTTTGGACCACGAGGTGCCCTCGCCATACGAGGGATGGGCCCCACCCATCGTGGGACGGTGGTAGATTCCCTTTACGCAGCATTGGCAGTGGCACAAAGGTATTTTTGCATATATAAACATATTGCATAAGTGTAAGAGGTTTAGTAAAACCTGGTCCGACGTTTTCTTTTGTTTGTAGATGCTTCTATGGATTCTAGCGAAGGCCGGGGCAAGAGAGCGTCTATGCGCATTGCCCAACAAGTGCACTGGCATGTGCATTTGGGAAGGATGCCCTATTTGGGGCTGTCAAGCGTGGGGCGCATTACCCTAAGCCGTCAAAGAAGAGGGCTGGCATCAAGTCGTCGAGCGTTCCCTCGAGGGAAAAGAGGAGGGTGGCTGCCGGTGCAGCCCGGCACTGGAGAGGGAGTGCCCCTACTACGTTGAGGAGGCCAGGGGGCCTGTTGAGGCGAGGATCTGCAGCGGTCCCCTTTATCAAGATGAGGCGAGGCCGGGTGGAGAAGCCAAGGGGCTGTTGAAGCGGGGTCTGCAGCAGTCCCTTCTACCGAGGAGGCTGCAGAGCTGTTGGGGGAGGTCCCGGTGCTGCGGGAGGAGGCCGAGAAGCCTGCCGCCGAGGATGCCGAGGAGTGGAGGTGGGGGTCCCTTCCGGTGTTGAAGAGGCCATGCCTCTGCGCAGAGGGCTCGAGAGGAGTGCGAGGCAGCAACGCTGCTCCCATAGAGGTTGTGCCCATATCAGTGGTGCAGCCAATCTCCCTTGAGGAGGCTGCTGCTGAAGACTTTGTGTCTGGGCTCTTTGCGAGCCCCTCCCCAGTCCAAGACGAAGACGTGCCTGGGCACGTGGTCGTGGCAGAAATCCTTGCCACAGGCGTAATGCCTCCTCCAAAGGGCAAGATGTCGGCGGGAAATCCTGCTGTCCATGAGGAGGAGAAGCCAACAGGCTGCTAAGGCCATTTGATTACGGCCAGCGGGAGGCCATGGTCACTCTGTGGAGGAGGAGGTGGTGATCACACTGCGGGGAGGAAGTAGAGGCCACACTGTCGGGAGGAGACCCCCGCAGCAATCCCTTCTGGGGAGGAGACCCCCGTAGTAACTCCCTCAAGGGAGAGAGCTCTTGTGGCCAAGGGGAAAAGGATCCTGAGGATTGAGGAGACTTCTTCCTCTTCTGATGGCGAAGCCCCTGAGGACGGGGTACTGGTGGAGCAGTCCTCTGCGAGGGCCAGTGGTTGGGAAGAAGCCCAACCTTCCATTGCAGCCAGAGGCCACTAGATGGGGACAACCTTCTGTGGAAAGTTTCTTGACTTTGCAAGTCTGTTCTAATTGTATTGAGATTATGTCTCAGTTTTCTCGGTTATCTTGCTCTTAAGCTGTTGTAGGTGCAGGGCCTTCGGGCAAGAGCCCGTTCCTCGCGATGTCCCAGTGGACCAAGGGGCCATGATCGAGATCTCGGCGGACCTAGGGACCGGGATCGAGGTCCTCGAGGAGGCCGGGGTGTGGTCCCACTTCTTGGAGCGAAGGCGAGTTGCTACCAAATCAGCCCCCAAGTGGTCTGAGGAGCCGGCCACCCTGAGGGCCATGAGGGAGAGTACCCGGGCTAGAGTGTACATGAGGGAAGGGAAGCTCTTGCACGATGCGTGGGACCCAGTCTTCCTTCTCAGGAATAGCAGTTCCTTTGCTAAGGGGAGGAGCAAACCCTCCTATCCACCTTGGAGGGCTGCGCACCCCCTATGACAGGAGGTGACAGAGAGGAGTCTGGACTCCCCTGCCGAGTTTATGAGGGAGGCAGCTCAACAGAGCCTGCAGGTAAGACAACTCTTGGTCTTTATGTACAAGTCTGGCTTGCCCTCTTTTTGCCTTTGTTTAAATAAACTTGTATGCTGGGTGCCGTCAAAGGATACGCTGCCATGGAGCAGTGGCATGACTTTCTGAAGTATGCCAATAAACGGGACGACGCCCAAGTGGCAGAGATTGCAGCCCTCAGGAGGGAGCTGGAGGCCTCCCAGAGAAGGGAGAAAGAGCGCCAAGAGGAGCATGCCAAGCGTGTGGCCCAACTGGAGAGTTGGTGTGACTATGTCAACAAGGAGAGGACGGCTAGCAGGTTGTATCGGTGGGAGCAGGCCCTCCTAATCGATACTGCAAAGCGTCGCTTTCTCCAACAGCGGTAGTGTTGGAAACCCAACAGCTTGAGAATGCTGCTCGAAGGAGTCCCTCCTTTCTCTGGAGGCAGAAACCAAGGCAGCCTTCGCAGTGGCGAAGGCCCAAGTTGAGCAGGCAGAGGCTGCAACCGAGGAGGCGAGGCGCCGTGCTATTGCCCAGGTTAAAGCGCTAAGGAGGAAGGCTGAGCGAGCAAGCTTGCTGCCGAGGGTGCTCGAAGGCACGAGACCGAGGTCACAGCTACTTTTGAAAAGGCGGTGGCCTCAGTGTGGGAGATGGAGAAGGCCCTCAGCCTTCCTCTTTTTGCAAGTGAGGACCCTGAGTCCTTTTCTTCCATCAAGGTGTCCATTCCTCAGAGGATGCCTCGACTGATGCGAAGCTTGGTGAGATCCAAGCTCAAGGTGAAGTAGGGGCGCAAGCCTACGAGGAAGGCTGGCTGCGATGTCGCTTCCAAGTGGAGAAGGCGTTCCCAGCCGAGTCTTGGGATTACGGATCTTGCTAACACCAGCGATCCAATAGTGGAGGCCCCGCTCGACCGGGGTAGCAAGGAAAGAAGATGGGGAAAGCTTTGGTATGCCCTGTTGGGCTAGGGTGGAGGCTCCAGTATGTGGATGCCCCCTTTTTGTGCATAAAGGACACTGCATTCATGCATAATTTTGATAATAGATGAAGTAAAATTTCATTTTACCTTCATTGTTTTGTGGCCTTGTTTTGCCTTGCGATAGTGGTGTAGGTACGTTAGCTAGGTTATCAACCGTAGGCTAAGTCCCGTCCGTGGCGAGGGGTGCTGGGGTTCGCAACGGCGAAGCCACGAGATCACTTGTCAAGATGCCGGAGACCCAGCTTGAGTTTATAGTGACGAGGCACTTTATTTCCGCAACGGCGGAGCAACACATATCTTTCTATATAATTTTATTTGTTTGCTTGTTGAGACTAGCTGAGAAATAGACCCCTTTTTGGGACAAGTTAAGGGCCCTTTTATGGCTTGCAGAGGCGATGCCTTTGAAGACCATGGATGAGGTTCCTCCATGTGAAGGTCTGCTGGGGCTCGCGAAGGCGGCTCACACAGAGACCAAGTAGAAGATACCTGCAGCACGCTCATCATTTATATGATAAAAATGAAGTAAAAACTCAGGTTACCTCGAGCCTGAAGTCGCGCGATGGCGAAGGCCGTGGAGCACTTGTTGAGACAAGTGGAGAGCCAAGTGGAGTTCCGGGAGATGAGACCCGTAGTTGTGTTGAGGAGCCCGTGCGGAAGGTCCGGTGTGGCGTGCGAGGGCGACTTACACGGGGACCTTCCTGAAGGAGCCAAAAGGGGGTTACCCTTCCGCAGCGCAAGGGGGTTACCCTTGGGGCGGGGCGAGTTGAAGGTTAGTTGGGGACGAGACCCGCAACTACCTGAGTGGAGGAGTCTGTGCGGGAGGTCTGGTGTGGCGCGCGAGGGCGACTTACACATAGACCTCCCGAAGGAACCAAAGGGGGTTACCCTTCCGCAGCGCAAGGGGGTTACCCTTGGGACGAGGCGAGTTGAAGGTCGGTTGGGGATGAGACCCGCAACCACCCGTGTGGAGGAGTCCGTGCGGGAGGTCCGCCGTGGCGCGCGAGGGCGACTTACACATAGACCTCCCGAAGGAGCCAAAGGGGGTTACCCTTCCGCAGCGCAAGGGGTTACCCTTGGGGCGGGGCAAGTTGAAGGTCGATTGCGGATGAGACCCGCAACCACCTGTGTGGAGGAGTCCGTGCGGGAGGTCTGCTGTGGCGCGCGAGGCGACTTACACATAGACCTCCCGAAGGAGCAAAAGGGGGTTACCCTTCCGCAACGCAAGGGGGTTAGCCTTGGGGCGGGCGAGTTGAAGGTCGGTTGGGGATGAGACCCGCAACCACGTGTGGAGGAGTCCGTGCGGGAGGTCATTGTGGCGCGCGAGGGCGACTTACACATATACCTCCCGAAGGAGCCAAAGGGGTTACCCTTCCGCAGCGCAAGGGGGTTACCCTTGGGGCGGGGCGAGTTGAAGGTCAGTTGGGGATGAGACCCGCAACCACCTCTGTGGAGGATTCCTTGCAGGAGGTCTGTTGTGGAGCGCGAGGGCCACATACACATAGACCTCCCTGAAGGAGCCAAAAGGGTTACCCTTCCGCAGCGCAAGGGGGTTACCCTTGGGGCGGGGCGAGTTGAAGGTCAGTTGGGGATGAGACCCGCAACCACTGTGTGGAGGAGTCCGTGCGGTTGGTCTCTGTGACGCGCGAGGGCGACTTACACATAGACCTCCCCGAAGGAGCCAAAAGGGGTTACCCTTGGGGCGGGCGAGTTGAAGGTCAATTGGGGACGAGACCCGCAACTACCCGGTGCGGCCGCAGGGGCTTCCCTTTGTGGGTGCGCAAGTGAGACGACAAGGTCCGATGCCATGATTTTGGCGAGTGGCCACCTGACCGGTCGGGTGCAGAGGGCGATTGGGAGGGCATTTATAATGCCACATAATGTTGCAAAAGAGGGAGAAATACACATGTATTTTATTGAATTGAAGACGTAAGACCGGGACTTACACGTAATATGGACGTAAGTCATCCGCATGAAAGTTGCGGGGAAGAAGACGACCATCATGGTCTTGTAGTTCACAGACTCCTGGGTGGACTTGTTTGTGAACAATGTAAGGTCCGGCCCCGATTAGGTCGCAAGACACCTGTTTGGGGTCGTGAGTGGTGAGGGCAGATTTAAGCAGGCAAGGCCCCCTTGTTGTAGTGCCTTGGGCTTGACCACGGCATTATGGTGAAGACCGAGCCTTTGTTTGAAGGCAAACATGCGAAGGCGAGCGCCTCGCGTAATTCCTCGATTAAGTCAAGTTTGGCGCGAAGCCCTTGAGCATTGGCTTCGTCGGTGAAGTTGATCACGCGGATCGTTGGGAGGTCTGCCTCACAGGCGAAGCGCATCTGCGCCATATACCGAGAGAAAGGCGTTTCGTCTGTTGGGGTACGCGTTGTGGTGCGATAGTCCCACAAGACACTTGGGAGTTCATCTACCCGGCGGCCTTTGGCCCCCTCAAGGCGCTTCTTGAGGCTCCTCTCGAGGTGCGGTTGGTGACCTCAACCTGCCCATTAGATCGGGGTGCGCCACCGGGCGAAAAGCATGCGGACATTGTTGTCCTGGGCCCATTGTTGGACGCTATGATCGGTAAACCGAGTGCCATTATCCGTAATAATAGCACGAGGGTTGCCGCACCAGAACCAGATTTTTCCACAGAACTTGATGATCTTGGCGAAAGTGATGGAGACCAGGGGTTCTACTTCGACCCATTTAGAAAAATAATCAACCGCAACCACACGAAGCGGATCGACACAGAGCGGTCGGCATTGGACCAATGAGGTCAAGGCGCCACAGGCAAAGGGCACTAGGTTTGTCGGTGTTGGAGATTCCGTAGATGGCGATCGCCGGATGCGAGAATTGATCCGCTTTGGTGGCATGTTTTGACCAAAGGCAGCGCGTCCTTTTTCAAGGTAGGCAAGTAGTACCCTTGACGAAGGGCTTTGTGGGCAAGTGCCTCCGCAGCAATGTGTGCGCCACGCTTACCTTGGTGGAGAGTATTCAAGACAGAGTGTCCCTCAAGGGTGCCGAGGCATCGTTGGAGAGGTCTTTGCAAACCCGCGATGCCATAAGCGGTCATCAATGAGAACAAAGCGGATGGCCCGTTTGCGAGCACAGGGGGTCCGTGGCGCTGGCTTTTAGCTCGGCAATAATAGTGTCCCTCCAGGTCTTCGACCGGATCTTGTGTTGTCGGTGAGGCAATATCGATAGCCTTCGCAATGGAAGGGCTGGCCGGGGTGGCCATGGTGGAGGGAGTCTTTCCCTTAGATAGCATGTCTGTGTGGCGTTCTCGGAGCGAGGAAAGTGGATAAAGATAACCTCCTCAAAGTTGGTCCGCAAGGCGTTCACCAATTTGAGGTATTTGGTCGTGGTGGCGTCTTTGCATTCAGCGCACCCTTGGACTCAGTGAATCACCGGTTGGGAGTCACTTGTGGACATGTAGGCGGCGAATGCCTGCCCTTAGGGCGAGCTTGCGCCCCGTGATGAGGGCCTCATATTCTGCAACATTATTAGTTACTTGGAATTGGAAAGAGACACGAAGAGATACTTCCATACCTAGAGGTCCGCACAGATATACTCCCCCTGCGGGGATCCGAGTTTGGATGAGCCATCCACGAACATGTCCCACTCTGGGGGAGTGGGTTGTGGTGTGGGGCTCTGCTCAGGGGCCGGGATGATGTCAACATCCGAGAATTCCGCGATGAAGTCGGCAAGAGCCTGGCCTTTAATTGCCTTTCTGGGTTCATAGTTGATGTTAAAGCCACCAAGCTCGATACACCATTTAGCAAGGCGCCCCGAGTGTTCGGGCCGCCTCAGAATATCCTGAATTGGCAAGTCCATTCGGACTATGATTGTGTGCCCTTGGAAGTAGGGCTTGAGCTTCCTTGCTTCATACACAAGAGATAAGATAGCTTTTTGGAGAGGAGGATACCTTGTTTCCGTATCCCGAGAGTATGACTGGTGTAGTAGACTCGGCCATTGCTTGGCAGCCTCCTCCTTGATAAGGACAGAGGTGACGCTCTGTCGGAGGTGTCAAGGTAGAGGACCAGGTCATCGCTCGGTCTAGGGCACTTGAGTGCAGCAACTCTTGTAAGTGTTGCTTGATTGAATCGTATGCCTCCTAGCATTCCTCTGTCTACTTGCAAGCTTTTTCTTGCGAATTTGATTGAATAAAGGTCTGCAGCGATCGCTGAGTTTAGAGACGATCGCCCCAAGGCAACTAGCTTTCCCGCCAGTGCTGAACGTCTTTGAGCCCTCTAGGGTGCGCAAGGTGGTGATAGCTTCGATCTTTTGGGATTCGCATGAATCCCTCCTTTCGAGATCTGGTAACCTTAAACTTGCCCTCACCCACACCAAAGATACATTTCTTTGGGTTCAATCGCATATTATACTTGCGGAAGTTGGCCTTGCTCTTGACCACAATGTCATCGACATAAGCCTCAAGATTTGGCTGATTTGGTCCGTGAAGACTTGATTCACAAGCCTTTGGAAAGTAGCCCCGCGTTTTTAAGCCGAAGGGCATTCGATATAATGGTAGACGGCCGCCAAGAGTGAAGGCGGTCTTTACCGCGTCCTCCGGGTCCATAAAAACTTGATGGTACCCGCTGTATGCGTCGAGGAAGGAGAAGACAGAGTGATGAATGGTTGAATCAACCAGCTTGATCGATAGAAGGCAGGGGATCGGGATCCCTTGGGCAGGCCTGTTAACCCCTTTGTAGTCTACGCAAAGTCGCCACTGACCACCCTCTTTATCGGCGAGGACTATATTTGCGACCCACTCAGAGTAGTGAACCTCCTTGATTATATTTGCCTTAAGCAATTTCTGCACCTCTGTGCGTACAAAGTCCTTACGGTCAGGGGCCATGCCCCTTGTTTTTTGTCTAACCGGGCTAAAGCCGGGGAGTACACTCAACTTGTGAGAAATGATAGCAGGATCCACACCTGGTAAGTCCTCAGGGGTCCATGCGAAGATATCGCCGTTGGCATGGAGGAGATGGATGAGTGCCTGTTGGTCTTTTTCTTCAAGGTCTTTTCCAACACTGGAACTTCTTGCCGGGGAGATTTCAACATCCTCAAAGGCCCAGGACAAGTTAGGAGCGACCTCGCCCGCGGGTCCAGCCTCTTCCATGGGTGCCTTTCTTTTAGGCTCGAGATGGTTTGGGAAGCGGGGAGGTCCTTCTAGGGCAGAGACATAATTGCCCCTGGCCACATTTTGGTTGACAAAGATATAGGCATCCCCGCCGCAGTGTGGAAAACCAAAGTCGAGCCCGCACATCACAAATGGGACGTGGAACTCAAGATGAGTGTGGCGCCCAATGATGGCGTTGTACGGTGTAGGAGATCCAGACGATAAAGTCCACAAAGCTGGAGTGGCACACTTGCTTCTTTTCTTTAGTGATCCCCATCATCATGTAGGGAGCGTGATTGACCCTAAAGTTGTGATTTCATCCCACCCCACTCCAAAGGTGGCCCCTTGGCAAAGTTGAATTTGTGACAAAGGCACCTTTGGCCTCAACCAGAGTGTGCTTATAGATTACGTTGGCATTCGCCCTAGTGTCCATGAAGACCACTGTCAATGTCCCATCCCGTGATGCGGGCGGTGATAACCAAAGGGTCCGCGTGCGGTACCGCCATCGAGGTGCCATCGCGGCGATGCACTAAGTGGGTAGAAGAGTGATTGACTGGTAGATCTGTCTCATATGACGGCGTCTCGCCGATGCGCCTTCACATTGTCCGATTACACGATGTGCCCCCTTGGTGGGGAATTTTGACCAGACCTTCTCGATCCGGGTTCTGCTGGGAGCGACCCCATCTGCGGTCCCCGACGACGGTCCTCCTGGTTATTTTCCCGCCTGCGCTCCCCATCATCGTGGAGTAAGAACTCTCTGAGTTTGCCTTGAGCGAGCATTTCCCCAATCATGCGTTTAAGCTCAAAACAGTCCCTTGTCGCGATGGTAACGACAAGACTTGGTGCTAGACTCGACGACCTCCCGGGAGAGGGTGGGGCCACTTAGGAACCTCCCTCTTTTGTTCCAGGGCATGGAGTATGTTGGTGTGAGATTCCCTCGGTGGGGAAGAGTGAAATACGCCCCTCCTCGTTAGATGGCGTAGGTACCGCCTCCGGGACCCTGGAGTCCGTTCGCGAAGGCTGTCCCTTTGCATCTGCCGTGGCGGCCCCGGCTAGTGGTCGAGTTACCTCTTCCGTGTTCATAAACCGTGAGGCAGTGCTCAAGAACTGTTCCATGTTGGTGGGGGGGTTGGTGTGCACGTCCACAAAGAAAAGGGATTCCCAGCGGAGGCCCTGAATGGCTGCAAGTAGGCGGGCTTCCTCCCCCAGATTAGGGACTTGGATAGATTCTGCCTGGAAACGCTGGATATACTCCCTGAGGGGCTCATCTTTCTTTTGCCGTATTTTAAGGAGGTGTCCCGCCGTTTTGGGGGGAGGTTTAGATACCACAAAGTGGTTGGAGAAGTTGTGGGAGAGTTCCTCAAAGGAGTTAAACCGTTTATCACAGAGGGTGGTATACCAGTTGGCAGCGGCTCCCGTGAGCGTGGAGCTGAAGGCTCTACAGAGCGTGTTATCATCCGCTCTTGCGATGGCCATCGCAGAAACGTAACGCTGGAGATGAATATCAGGGTCTGAGAGACCGTCGTAAGCGTCCAGCTTAGGCTGGCGAAACTGTTCTGGAAGAGGGGTCTCCAAAACCCGTTGGGTGAAAGGTTGGTTCCAGAGGTTGTCCGGACCCATTCTGGAAACATTATGAACACTAGCCCTTTCGTCCCTTTTTTCCACTTCCTCTAACCGTCTAGTAAGTGCGATAAGTATAGACGAAGAAGGGTCAGTGTTACTTACTTGTTGAGGAGGAGTAGCAGGGCGTTCAGGCTGATTAGTCCGTAGCGTTCCAACGCTATCCAGAACACCCCTAAGAGTGGTGGTGAGCGTTTCGCGCAAGTTGAGAGCAACCGCATCAGTGATTGTTTGCAGAACGGCTGGATCAAGGCTCGTTGGTGGAATGTTTGGTGGTGGAGTGTTGCGCTCCCGAGTTACGTTACGGTTAACGTGGGAGGAGCTTTCCTCCGTCGAGTGAACAGAGAGTTCTCCTGTTGTGGGGAACGTTACTTGGAGATGGTTCCGATCGTGGATCGTTGTCCGTGTTAAATCGCGGGAGGATTCCTCCGTCCTCGACGGCTGTGCCTATTTGCACTCTGGGTAGTTGGCATGACTTACTACTTGTGGTTTGTAATATGGGTTTACGAGAAGAACTTTTTGTTCCTTTCGTTCCCACAGACGGCGCCAAACTGATATTCGCATTCCCGAATAGGAGCGGAATCCCGGTTGAGTGGTTGACGGTGATGGTGTTCTTGAGACTCCAAGCTTGCTGTTGAGTAATCTGTAAAAGATAAGAGAAATACTCGAAGTAGCAAGAGAGGAGTGGGGGGGCGTGTAGTAGCTTACCCAGTTTAAGGTGGACATCCCCCTATTTATAGGGAGATGCCAGGAGAAGAGCCTCCCCCAGTTGAAGCCTTGGACAGGCTGTGAGACAAGACTGACAAGTCTGTCAGATGTAAGGAGATAAGTCTGTGTCAGACTGATTGGAGATAAGGCGGCTGTGATGATGAAGATCTCAGCAAACCGCCTTAGAAGATTCACCTGCAAGGGAATGTTTGGCGTACAAATCTGGTGAAGATCACTCAGGCTCGTGCTGGCCTCCTTATTGGCTGATTGATGTCAGATGACCAAGTGGTCTATTTCCAAGTGGAGCAAGTGGCAGGCGAAGGTCTGCAAGGGGGCGAAGGCCCGGATAGAATATAGCCAAATAAGGAGTGAGGGTCGCACGAACCTTAGTATAAGGGCCTTATCTCGGGTGAGGCCAAGATAGGCAAGAGAGTCCTCGCGAATGCGAGCTGAGACTGCGGGAGTAAGACCCGCGAAGGCGAGCGAGATCGCAAGGGGGAGACCTGAGACCGCGAGGGTGGCCCGCGAAGGCCTAAGAGACGCAAAGGCGAGTGTGAGACATCGCCTAGGCGAGAATTGAGCCCCGCGAGGGCAAGACCCCACGAAGACGGTACTGGAGGCCACAAGGTTGAGACCTTGCGAAGGCGATACTGGAGACCACAAGGGTGAGACCTTGCGAAGGCGATACTGGAGACCACAAGGGTGAGACCTTGTGAAGGCGATCTTGGCATAATCAAATCATGATCATATCACGTAATCACATCATAAGATCAACCAAGAAAAATGTAAAGGTACCTGGATTATGTCGGAAGCCCGCACTCGAGGTGAATCGACTGCGCGTCACTACGTGCCCCAATATCCAGAATTCCCAAATCTGCCCGGAGTACCCTGAACCTCCAAGAAGTGCTACCATAGCACTGGAGTTGATCTTAATAGAATGCATTGAAAGACCGCCCACTGCTCCACAGAACATTCCAAAGTGGTTCAAATAAGGAGGTTGCCAGACTCCGTACAGAACCACCCCGGAATAGAACACGGAACAATAGCTTCTCCTCTCAAAGTCATCTCCTACAGAAGTTCATCCATGAACTAGCTGTTTCTATCCCAGAAGTCCACTCTTTGACTAGTATACTTGCCTCAGAAGTCCACACCGGGACTGGTCATACTCCGCCCTCTCGGGTTACCAATACGGTCAAACCCAAAATGCTCGATACCAACTTGTCATGGGTGCGCGCGCGCCGGTTGCGATGGCGGGGCCGTCCCTCAACGGCGGAAGCGGAAGCTAGGCGGAAAGCGAAAATGGAAGTGGTCGGTCAAACCGAAACCCGCTGCGTGTAGTGGTCCCGTGACCCGGCCCGCAAAGTCTCGTTCTCGAAGGCTCGGTGCCTGAGAACACTTTGCTCAAGGAGTATGCAGACAGAGTTTAGCGCTTATAACCTTCTGTCGTGTTTCGACCCACAACCTACAATTTCCAAACATGGCAAGTATACAGTATAAACCCTAACTATCCATGGCGAGCCCCGCCCCATTGAAATAGGCGAGCACTCAACCATCACCAAACATACAGTTCATGGATAATATCATTCATAAGATCCACGAGAATCATACGAATCTGAGAATGTGTAACAAATAAGAATATGATCACATCCCGGGTCCCGCCTTCCACTTTGTCATGGGCGAGTCCTCGGTCCTACTGAGTATCCAAACATATATATAGAAGCGAGAATGTATCTAGGATACATAACATGCTCGCAGATGACATGCATGTATATCACCTACAGAGCCGACCAAGAAAACCTCAGAATACCTATGTGCGGTATCTAAGAGAAACTCCAAGATCATAAGATCCCTGCAAGTACCGATGCTGCTGCTGCTAACACACCAACAGAAGATAGAAGTCAGTTAACTGTAAACACATATGTTATACTTAGCATAAAATTAGAAGTCTGAAAACAGACTATAACCTCTACCGAGACTACCCTTTAAACTTAACGAAGTTTCGTGTCGGAAGCTGCAGATACCTGATTACAGAACATAAAGCACCATGAAACTCTAGTCCACCGGCTGCTTGTCGAGTAGACTTGAAAGGTGGTAAACGAGAAGGGTGAGTCCTCGGGAGGACCCAGAAGGGCTGAGGTAAGATACGGTTTGCATATAGTGCTAAGTGCGCGGTACACTGCAAAACAAAAAAACAACATATACAAATATATATATGAAAAAGAAATAGACATAAATAATAAACAGAGTCCCGAAGGACACGGTTAGAACAATCGAGAGATCCATGTGCGCGCATATAAACCGAATGTAACGACAGCCCTCTCCAAGAGATCGAAGCCGAAGTTAACGAGAGGCATGGCACCAGCCAGTGGTTGCGATCCCCTAAGCGCCGCGAGGTCACAGAATATACCGCATGGTATATAACAGACAGAGTATACCGCAGGGTATACAACAGACAGAATATACTGCTAGATATATACAGAATATCAGCACCCAATACAGATATAGCATACCAAAGTCAGAATATACTGCAGGGTATATACAGAATATCGGCACCCAGTGCAGATATAGAATCCCGAAGAAGAACCCGAGGTCATAGAGACCGTCCCGGGCCTTGTACCTACAAGCCTATACCTTACCATATAACTGGCCCCAGGATCATCGGACCATTGTCCTCAACCCGGAACCCGCTTCAACTAACCCCAATATACATGATATCCCTCCCAGAATGTATAACAAGAGAAGTTGAACCCTTACCTTACTAAGACCGATCCGCGGCGAAATCCCGGGAAAATCCCGACGTGTGTGCTTGCTTGCCCGAGCCAATAATCCCATCATGTGTGCTTGCTCAGTTATCACCGCATTACTCATCCCGAGTCATATCACACCTCATACCATTGTCGTCACAAATTATTCATCCCGAGCCCCGAACGTCGCCCGAGAACAAAGATCCCAACCCCGAAAAATATTCTCCGCGGAAAGGTGCGGAATGTTTGTACGACCTCAAATAAGTTGAAAACTCACTTTTATAAGGTCCCGATAAAATTCCCGAGCTTACTGATGCACAGGAAACATGTCCCGCCCCTAAGAAAAATATTTTCCGCCGAAAGATGTGGGGGATTCGTGCGACCCTAAATATAAAAGAATTCCCAAAAATATTACTCAGAAAAGATCCGGGAGCTGTCTGACCAACCGAAGACATGGTCCGCATGCTTGAAACGGAGCCCCGGGATACACAGAAGTCACCACCCGCTCGGGGTGACTGTAACAAAACATGTGTGAATCTATTATATTCATCAGTAAATGTAATGAAATATCTATAGCCATTTCTAGATGTCACTCTCATAGGTCCACACAAGTCAGAATGAACTAAATCTAATGCTCATTTTCTTCTAGTTCCACGCCCAAAAGGCTTTCTTGTTGCCTTTCCCTCAAGGCATGCTTGGCAAATTGGAAGACAACTTTGGTCAAGGATCCAAGCAAGCCATTTTTAGCAAACTTATTCATCCTATCTTTACCCATATGTCCAAACCTTTCATGCCAAGTCATTTCACTTGTGACCTCGGTCACATGGTGGTACACTACCCAAGCAAACGCGCCCTCGCCGCATCGAGAATCATACAAGGCCTTTGAAAAGGTCTCACCCTTATGGTCTCCAAGATCGCCTTTGCAAGGACTCAACCTTGTGGTCTCCGGTGCCGTCTTCGTGGGGTCTTGCCCTCGGGGGCCTCAAGTCTCGCCCGGCGATGTCTCACACTCACCTTTGCGTCTCTTAGGCCTTCGCGGGCCACCACCACGGTCTCAGGACTCACACTTGCGATCTCACTCGCCTTCACGGGTCTTACTCCTGCAGCCTCAACTAGCCTTCGCGAGTACTCTCTTGCCTATAATGGAATCGCCCAGAAAAGTCCATTATAGTCAGGTTAGTGCGACCCTCACTCCTTATTTGGTTATATTCTATATGGGCCTTCGCCCCTTGCAGGCCTTCGCCTACCACTTGCTCCACTTGGAAACAGACCACTTGGTCATCTGACATCAATCAGCCAATAAGGAGGCCAGCACGAGCCTGAGTGATCTTCACCAGATTTGTACGCCAAACATTCCCTTGCAAGTGAATCTTCTAAGGCGGTTTGCTGAGATCTTCATCATCACAGCCGCCTTATCTCCAATCAGTCTGACACAGACTTATCTCCTTACATCTGACAGACTTGTCAGTCCTGTCTCACAGCCTGTCCAAGGCTTCAACTGGGGGAGGCTCTTCTCCTGGCATCTCCCTATAAATAGGGGGATGTCCACCTTAAACTGGGTAAGCTACTACACGCCCCCCACTCCTCTCTTGCTACTTCTGAGTATTCTCCTTATCTTTTACAGATTACTCTGAACAGCAAGCTTGGAGTCTCAAGAACACCATCTTCTCCACCACATCAACTGAGAGTCCGGGCCTTCCTTAGGAACAAGACTATCAGTTTGGCGCCGTCTGTGGGAACGAAAGAAACAAAAAAGTTCTTCTCGTAAACCCATATTACTAACCACAAGTAGTAAGCCATGCCAACTACCCGGAGTGCAATCAGGCACAGTCGTCAGGGACGGAGGAATCCTCCCACGGAAAACACAAACAATGATCCACTATCGGAACCATCCCCAAGTAACGTTTCCCCACAACGGGGAGAACTCTCTGTTCACTCAACGGAGGAAAGCTCCTCCCACATGAACCGTAACGTACCTCAGGAGCGCAACACTCCACCACCAAACACTCCACCAACGAGCCTTGATCCGGCCGTTCTACAAACAATCACTGATGCGGTTGCTCTCAACTTGCGCGAGACGATCGCCACCACTCGAGGGGCGTTCGGATAGCGTTGGGACGCCACGGACTAACTAGCCTGAACGCCCTACTACTCCTCCTCAACAAGTAAGTAACCTTGACCATTCTTCGTCGTTACTTATCGCACTTACTAGATGATTAAAGGAAGTGGAAAAGAGGGACGAGAGAGCCAGTGTTCATAACATTTCCGGGATGGGTCGGACCACCTGCGGACCCAACCTTTCACCCAACGGGGTTTGAAGACCCCTCTCCCATAACAGTTTCACCAGCCTAAGCCGGACGCTTACGACGGTCTCTCGGACACGATATTCATCTCCAGCGCTACGTTTCTGCGATGGCCATCGCAAGAGCGGACGATAACATGCTCTGTAGAGCCTTCACTCCACGCTCACGGAGCCGCCGCCAACCGGTATACCACCCTCTGTGATAAAGCGGTTTAACTCCTTTGAGGAACTCTCCCGCAACTTCTCCAACCACTTTGTGGTATCTAAACCTCCCCCAAACGGCGGGACACCTCCTCAAAATACGGAAAAATAAAGATGAGCCCCTCAGGGATTATATCCAGCGTTTCCAGGCAGAATCCATCCAGGTCCCTAATTTGGGGGAGGAAGCCCGCCTACTTGCTGCCATTCAGTGCCTCTGCTGGGAATCACTTTTCTTTGTGGATGTGCACACCAACCCCCCCACCATTATGGAACAGTTCTTGAGCAGGACCTCACGGTTTATGAACACGGAAGAGGTCACTCGACCACTCGGCAGGGCCGCCACGGCAGATGCAAAGGGACAGCCATCACGACCGGACTTCTGTGTCCCGGAGGCGTACCTACGCCATCCAACAGAGAGGGGCGTATTTTACTCTTCCCCACTAAGGGAATCTCGCACCAACATACTCCATGCCCTAGAGCGGAAGAGGGAGGTTCCCAGTGGCCCCCGCCTCTCCCGGGAGGTCGTTAGGTCTAGCACCAAGTATTGTCGTTACCATCGCGACAAGGGACATGAGATCGAGGACTGTTTTGAGCTTAAGCGCATGATTGGGAAATGCTCGCTCAAGGCAAACTCAGGGAGTTCTTACTCCACGATGATGGGGATCGCAGGTGGGAAGGTAATCAGGAGGACCGCCGGCAGGGGGACCGCAGACGGGGTCGCTCCCAGTAGAACCCAGATCGAGAAGGCCTGGTCGAAATTCCCCCACCAAGGGGGCACATCAGTGTAATCACACAATGTGAGGGCGCATCGGCAAGACGCCGTCATATGAGACAGATCTACCAGTCAATCACTCTTCTACTCACTTTGCATCGCCGCGATGGCACCTCGGTGGCGGTACCGCACGCGGACCCTTTGGTTATCACCGCCCGCATCACGGGATGGGACATTGACAGGGTCTTCATGGACACTAGGCGAATGCCAACGTAATCTATAAGCACACTGGTTGAGGCCAAGGTGCCTTTGTCACAAATTCAACTTTGCCAAGGGGCTACCTTTGGAGTAGGGCGGGATGAAATCCCAACCTTAGGGTCAATCACGCTCCCCTACATGATGATGGGGACCACCAAAGAAAGGAAACAAGTGTGCCACTCCAGCTTTGTGGACTTTATCGTCCTAGACCTCCCTACACCATACAACGCCATCATTGGGCACCACACTCATACTGAGTTCCACGTCCGCTGTGATGTGCGGGCTCTGACTTTGGTTTTCCACACTGCGGCAGGAGATGCCTATATCTTTGTCAATCAAAATGTGGCTAGGGTCAATTATGTCTCTGCCCTAGCGGGACCTCCCCCACTCCCCAAGCCATCTGAGCCTAAAAGAAAGGCACCCATGGAAGAAAGCTGGACCCGCGGGCGAAGTCACTCCCGACTTGTCCAGGGCCTTTGAGGAGGTTGAAATCTCCACAGGCAAGAAATTCCGAGTGGGAAAAGACCTTGAAGAAAAGGACCAGCAAGCACTCATCCATCTCCTCCACGCCAACGGCGTGTCTTCGCATGGACCCTGAGGACTTACCAGGTGCGGATCCTGCTATCATTTCTCACAAGTTGAGTGTACTCCCTAGCTTTAGCCCGGTTAGGCAGAAAACAAGGGGCATGGCCCCTGATCGTAAGGACTTTGTACGCACAGAAGTGCAGAAATTCCTTAAGGCAAATATAATCAAGGAGGTTCACTACTCTGAGTGGGTTGCGAATATTGTCCTCGCCGACAAAGAGGGCGGTCGGTGGCGACTTTGCGTAGACAACAAACGGGTTAACAGGGACTGCCCAAGGGATCCCTATCCTCGCCTTCTATCGATCAAGCTGGTTGACTCAACCGTTCATCACTCTGTCTTCTCCTTCCTCGATGCATACAGCGGGTACCATCAAGTTTTTATGGACCCGGAGGATGCGGTAAAACCGCCTTCACTACAGGCAAAGCCGTCTACCATTATATCGAATGCCCTTCGGCTTGAAAAATGCAGGGGCTACTTTCCAAAGGCTTGTAAATCAGGTCTTTGCAAACCAAATCCGCCGAAATCTTGAAGCTTATGTCAATGACATTGTGGTCAAAAGCAAGGCCACCTCCACACACCTCGCAGACTTAGAGGAAACGTTCGCCAACTTCCGCAAGTACAATATGCGGTTGAACCCAAAGAAGTGCATATTTGGCGTTGGCGAAGGCAAATTTCTGGGTTACCAGATTTCCAAAGGAGGGATTCATGCAAATCCTAAAAAGATTAAAGCTATCACCACTTTGTGCACCCCTAGGGGGCTCAAAGACGTTCAACAACTGGCAGGAAAGCTGGTTGCCTTGGGACGGTTTGTCTCCAAACTCAGCGATCGCTGCAGACCTTTCTTCAATCAAATCCGCAAGAAAAAACCTTGCAAGTAGACAGAAGAATGCCAGGAGGCATACGATTCAATCAAGTAACACTTACAAGAGTTGCCTGCACTCAAGTGCCCTAAACCAGGCGATGACCTGGTCCTCTACCTTGCCACCTCCGATAGGAGCGTCGCCTCTATCCTTATCAAAGAAGAGGCTGCCAAACAATGGCCAGTCTACTACACCAGTCACACCCTCCAGGATACGGAAACAAGGTATCCCCCTCTCCAAAAAGCTATCTTATCTCTTGTATATGCAGCAAGGAAGCTCAAGCCCTACTTCCAAGGGCACACAATTATAGTCCGAACGGACTTACCAATCCAAGATATTCTAAGGCGGCCCGAACACTCAGGGCGCCTTGCCAAATGGTGTATAGAACTCGGTGGCTTTAACATCAACTATGAGCCTAGAAAGGCAATCAAGGGCCAGGCCCTCGCCGACTTCATTGCGGAATTTTCGGATGTCGATGTCATCCTGGCCCCGGAACAGGGCCCCGCACCACAACCCACTCCCCCAGAGTGGGACATGTTCGTGGATGGCTCATCCAAGCTTGGATCCCCCGCAGGGGGCGTATATCTCCGCGGACCTCTAGGTATGGAAGTATCTCTTCGCGTCTCTTTCCAATTCCAAGTAACTAATAATGTTGCAGAATATGAGGCCCTCATCGCGGGGCTCAAACTCACCATAAGGGCAGGCATTCACCGCCTTCATGTTCTGATGACTCCCAACCGGTGATTCATCAGGTCCAATGGTGCGCCGAATGCAAAGACGCCACCACGACCAAATACCTCAAATTGGTGAACACCTTGCGGACCAACTTTGAGGAGGCTATTTTTCTCCACATTCCTCGTTCTGAGAACACCACGGCAGACATGCTATCCAATGGAAAGACTCCCTCCACCATGGCCACCCTGGCCAGCCCTTCCATTTTGGAGGCTATTGATATTGACTCACTGGCAACCCCAGGTCCGGTCGTGGAATGGAGAGACCCTATTATTGCTGAGCTGAAAGCCAGCGCCGCGGACCCCCAGGCTCGCAAGCGGGCCATCCGTTTTGTTCTCATTGATGAACAATTATGGCATCGCGGGTTTGCAACACCCCTCCAACGCTGCCTCAGCACCCTCGAGGGACACTCTGTATTGGATACTCTCCACCAAGGCAACTGTGGCGCACACATCGCTGCGGAGGCACTTGCCCACAAAGCCCTTCGTCAAGGGTACTACTGGCCTACCTTGAAAAAGGACGCCGCGCCTTGGTCAAAACATGCCACCAGTGCGATCAATCTCGCATCCGGCGATCGCCATCTACGGAATCTCCAAAGATCGACAAACCCGGTGCCCTTCGCCTGTGGGGCCTTGACCTCATTGGTCCGATGTCGACCGCTCCAGATTCGATGCAGCACGTGAGGTTGCGGTTGATTATTTTTCATAATGGGTCGAAGTAGAACCCCGGTCTCCATCACTTCCGCCAAGATCATCAAGTTCTGTGGAAAAATCTGGTCTGCGATGCACGGCAGCCCTCGTGCTATTATTACAGATAATGGCACTCGGTTTACCGATCACGAGCGTCCAACAATGGGCCCAGCACAACAATGTCCGCATGCTTTTGCCCAGTGGCACACCCCGATCTAATGGGCAGGTTGAGGTCACCAACCGCACCCTCGAGAGGGCCTCAAGAAGCGCCTTGAGGGGGCCAAAGGCCATTGGGTAGATGAACTCCAAAGTGTCTTGTGGGACTATCGCACCACAACACGAACTCCAACGGGCGAAACGCCTTTCTCTCGGTATATGGCGCAGACGCGCTTCGCCTGTGAGGCGGACCTCCCACGATCTGCATGATCAACTTCACTGAGGAAGCCAATGCTCAAGGGCTTCGTGCCAAACTCAACTTACTCGAGGAATTGTGCGAGGGCGCTCGCCTTCGCAAGTTCGCCCTCAAACAGAGGCTCAGTCTTCACCACAATGCCAGGGTGAAACCCAAGGCACTACAACAAGGAGGCCTTGCCTNGCTTAAATCGACCNTCACCGCNCGCGTCCCAAACAGGTGTCTTGCGACCTAAGCGGGACGGACTCTATATTGTTAAACAGTCCGCCAGAGTCTATGAACTACAGGACCATGATGGTCGTCTTCTTCCCGCAATTTTCATGCGGATGACTTACGTCCATATTACGTGTAAGTCCTCGTCTTACGTCTTCAATTCAATAAAATACATGTGCATTTCTCCCTCTTTTGCAGCAGCAAGTGGCATTAAAAATGCCCTCCCAATCGCCCGTTGCACTCAATCGGTCGGCGGGCCACTTGCCTAAATCACGGCCTCAGACCTTGTCAGGTCTCACTTGCGCACCCACACAAAGGGCAGTCCCCTGTGGCCGCGCCAGGTGGTTGCGGGTCTCATCCCCAACTGACCTTCAACTCGCCCCGCCCCAAGGGTAACCCCCTTGCGCTGCGGAAGGGTAACCCCCTTTTGGCTCCTTCAGGGAGGTCTATGTGTAAGTCGTCCTCGCACGCCACAGCAGACCTTCCGCTCGGACTTCTCCACACAGGTAGTTGCGGGTCTCATCCCCAACTGACCTTCAACTCTCCCCGCCCCAAGGGTAACCCCCTTGCACTGCGGAAGGGTAACCCCCTGTTGGCTCCTTCAGGGAGGTCTATGTGTAAGTCGTCCGCGCGCGCCACAGCAGACCTCCCTCACGGACTCCTCCAGACAGGTAGTTGCGGGTCTCATCCCCAACTGACCTTCAACTCGCCCCGCCCCAAGGGTAACCCCCTTGCGCTGCGGAAGGGTAACCCCCTTTTGGCTCCTTCAGGAAGGTCTATGTGTAAGTCGTCCTCGCGCGCCACAGCAGACCTCCCGCACGGACTCCTCCACACAGGTAGTTGCGGGTCTCGTCCCCAACTGACCTTCAACTCGCCCCGCCCCAAGGGTAACCCCCTTGCGCTGCGGAAGGGTAACCCCCTTTTTTGGCTCCTTCAGGGAGGTCTATGTGTAAGTCGTCCTCGCACGCCACAGCAGACCTTCCGCCCGGACTCCTCCACACAGGTAGTTGCGGGTCTCGTCCCCAACTGACCTTCAACTCGCCCCGCCCCAAGGGTAACCCCCTTGCCCAAGGGTAACCCCTTTTGGCTCCTTCAGGGAGGTCTATGTGTAAGTCGTCCTCACACGCCACGAGACCTTCTTGCTCGGACTCCTCCACACAACTACGGGTCTCACTCCCCAGAGCTCTACTTGGCTCTCCACTTGTCTCAAACAAGTACTCCACTGCCTTCGCCATCGCGCGACTTCAGGCTCAAGGTAAACTGAGTTTTCCTCTTTATCATATAAATGATGAGCGTTCTGCAGGTATCTTCTACTTGGTACAGTGTACACTACCCAAGGGCTTACTCCCTGAAAAATCGTCAAAGTCTCTGTGTGAGCCGCCTTCGCGAAGCCACAGTAGACTTTCACTTAGGGAAATCTCATTCATGGTCTTCAAAGGCGTCGTCTCTGCAAGCCCTAAAAGGGCCCTTAACTTATCCTAACAAGGGGTCTCTATCTCAGCTTGTCTCGGCAAGCGAACCCACAAAATTATCTCGGAAAGATATGGGTGGCTCCACCGTTGCGGACTTAAAGTGCCTCATCACTATGAACTCAAACTGAGTCTCCAGCTTCTTGACAAGTGATCTCTGTGGCTTCGCCGTTGCGAACCACAGAAAGACTTCTCTCCACAAACGGGACTTAGCCTACGGTTGTTAACCTAGCTAACGTGCCCTACACTGCTATCACGAAGTAAAAAGTGGGGCTACAAGACAATGAAGGTAAATGAAACTTTACTTCATCTACTGTTTTCAAAATTATGCATAAATGCAGGTGTTCTTTATGCAAAAAGAGGGGGGCATCCACATGTTGGAGCCTCCACCCTAGTCCAAAAGGGCATACCAGGCTGCGCCCATCTTCTTTCCCTGCTCCCCCCAGTCGAGCAGGGCCTCTACTGTTGGATTGCTGGTATTAGCGGCATCCAGAATCCCAAGACTTAGCTCGGGAATGTCTTCTCCACTTGGAAGCGGCATCGCAGCCAGCCCTCCTCGTAGGCTTGCGCCCGCTTCGCCTTGAGCTTGGATCTCGCCAAGCTTCTCCATTAGTCGAGGCATCCGCTCAGGGATGGGCACCTTGATGGAGGAAGAGGACTCAGGATCCTTATCTTCAAAGGGAAGGAGGCCCAAAGCCTTCTCCATCTCCCATACTGAGGCCATTGCCTTCTCCGGAGTCGATGGCGACCTCCGGGCGTGCCTTCATGGCAGCCTCGGCGGCAAGCCTGCCCTCCTCCACCTTCTTCTCTCGCCAACCGGGAGTGGGCGGTGGCACAGCGCTCCACTTCCTTAGTTGCAGCCCTTGCCTGCTCGACTTCAGCTTTCGCTGCCAGAAGGGACTCCTTCAGGATGGCAACCTCGGTCTGCAGGGCTTCCAATCCTGCTGCTTGCCGAAGGAAGTGTTGCTTGAACGTATCAATCAGGCTAGCCTGCTCACACCGGTACAGCCTGCTAGCCGCTCGCTCCTTGTTTCCATAATCGCACCAACTCTCCGGTTGGGCCACACGCTTGGCATGTTCCTCTTGGAGCTCCTCCTCCCTTTTCTCGGCAGCTTCCGGCTCCCCGAGGAACGCTATCTCATCTACCTGGGCATGATCCCGCCTGTTGGCATACTTGAGGAAATCCTGCCATTGCTCCATGGCAGCGTACCCTTGGATAGCGGCCTGCATCCAAGCTTATTCAGCAAAACTGAGAGGATATTAAAGGCTATTGACAAAGACCAGATGTGTCTTACCCGCAGATTCTGCTTGGCTGACTCCTTCATAAGTTCAGCAGGGGACTCCAGGCTTTGCCCCAGCACCTCCCTGTCATAAGGGGTGCGCAGCCCCTCCAGGCATGATAAGACGGTCTTCTCCCCTCCCAACAACAATGAGTTATCGTTGTTAAGGAAGAAGACTGGGTCCCACGCATCGCGCAACGGCTTCCCCTCCGCCTTGTACGCCCGGCCTCATGTCTTCCCTCGTAACCCACAGGGTAACCGGCTTCTCAGACCATTTGGGGGCCTCCTTGGCAGCAATGCGCCTCCTCTCCAAGTAGTGATGCCATACCCCGGACTCCTCCAAGATTTCAGCCATGGTCCCCAGGTCTGCTGGGATCTCGCGGGGACCAAGCTCTCGCCCAGAGGGGCCCGCACCTGCAAAAGTTGCAGGTATCAGCAACTGAGAAACTGAAATATAAACGCAAAACAAGAGAAAGCACTTCCAAGATAAGTGACTTACCAGCAGAAGGATGACCCCATCCACCGGCCTCCAGCTGGCCGCTGGAAGGTTGGGCTATCTCCCAACCACTTGGCCTCTCAGAGGACCATGCCACCAGGCCCCCCTCCCCTGGGGCCTCGCTATCAGAAGAGGAAATATCTTGAACTTGCAAGACCCCCTTCCCCTTCGCCGCAAGGGCCTCCTCCCTTGAAGGAGTTATTGCAGGGGCCTCTTCCCAGAAGAGATTGCTACGGGGACCTCCTCCCCACATTAGTGGTCGCCACTTCCTCCTCCGCAAGAGCAACCACCGCCTCCTGCGGGCCGATTACCAATGGCCTTAGCAGCGTTTTGGCCCTTCCTCCTCATGGAGATCAGGATCTCCCCTGCTGACATTATGCCCTTGGGAGGAAGTACCTTTCCTCTGGTAAGGATCTCCGCCGCAACCACATGCCCAGGCAAATCCTCGCCTTGGGCTGGGGAAGGGCTTCGCAAAGAGTCTAGACACGAAGGCTTCAGCAGCAGCCTCCTCAGGAGAGATTGGCTGCACCACTGATATAGGCACAGCCTCTATGGGAGCAGCATTGTCTGCCTGCGCTCCCTCTGAGCCCTCTGCAGAAGGCACGGCCTCTTCAACAGTGGAAGGAACTTCCACCTCCACTCTGCTGGCCTCCTCAGCAGCAGGCTCCTCGGCCTCCTCCACAACACTGGGGACTTCCTCCCCAACAGGCTTCTTAGCCTCTTCAGTTGAAGGGACTGCTACAAGTCCCTCTGCTTCAGCAGGCCCCTTGGCCTCTTCAACCGGCCGCAGCCCTGGCCTCCTCGGCAACGGTGAAGGCACTCCCCTCTCCAGGCTGCGCGGCAGCCACTCTCCTTTTCTTCTCTGGCTGAGAAGACACCAAGGGCTTGGTACCAGCCCTCTTCTTTGGCTGCTTGGGAACAATGCGTCCCAACGCCTTGACAGCCCCAGCAGGGGCATCCTTCCCAAATGCACAAGCCAGGTGCACTTGCTGGGCAACGCGCATGGACGCTCTCTTGCCCCGGCCTTCGCCAGACTCTGAGAAGGCATCTCCAAACATGAAGAAAAACTTCAGACTGTGTTCTACCAAATTTCTTACACTTGTACAAAAGACTATTATACATGCAAAACATACCTTTGGGCCCTGCCAGCGCCGCAAAGAGAGAGTCTACCGCCATCCCACGGTGGGCGGGGACCCATCCCTCGTATGGCGGAGGCACCTCAGGATCCAGCACGAAGCCCGTGCTGATCCCAGCCCACCTCAGGGTGGTCTCGTCTAGTTGGGCAGCCGAGAAGGGGAAGAGCTCGTCACACGCGCTCCTTGAAAAAACATCGTCCAACCACCCCAGTAGTTGGACGTATGCCTGCCACCGCACTCCCTCATGAGTCAGTTCAGGCCTCCGCGCGATGCTTTGCACGGGTAACCGCGTCCTCGCCACGGGAAAGTCCCATGAGTTGTCACGGGGCAGGAAGAAGAAGGGTTCGTGCTAGTTGTGGTAGGACTTGGGCGAGGCAGTAAAGGAAATGGAGTGGTTACCTCAACATTTATGGGAGTGACGTGAGAAAACGCACTCCAACTCCTCGGCTCCAGCCGGTAGAAACGGTTGAAGACATCGGCAAAGGGCTTCACACCGGCCATGTGGCAGGCAACAATAAACCCTACTATGGTCGGGGAAGGTATTGGGTGCCAAGCGTGTTGGTGGCATCCCCACTCGGCGCATAAATCTTGCACCAACTGCGGGAGGAAAGCGCAATCCCGCCGCAAGCCGTGCCGTGCACGAGCACAACACCGGTACTCCATGTTCTCCTCGGTGGCGGGCCAACCCATCGCCTGTAGACGCCCGGCGGGGCGAGAACACCGGCACCGCCTTCACAGGCCGAAGGCCTCCACCGAGATCTGATGGATCTTCTCAAACTTCACCGTGGTCTTCTCCACGGGCGATCACCGGGCGACGGCCTCTTTGGATTCCATCTCTGGAAAAAAGAAATCGAGCAAACAAGCATTTAAGTTGAAACGGCTCAGCAGAGGCATTTCATCAAGCGCTCGATGCGCTCGAGAAAAATTGAAGCACTCCTGTCTTTGGAAAACGAGATCTTACGATACGTTTCCGGTGGTGAAACGGAAGAAAGCGATCGACAAACGAGCGGATGAACGGCGGAATCTCGAATGAAAAATAGGGAACCACCGTAAGAAAGCTCCCAACCGCCGATGAACGGTTCAAGAACGCAAGAATGCGAAGTACACTGCTCAGATTTAAAGCAAGAGAATACGAGAATGAAGATAGAAAGCTTCAGTCTTCTCGGATACGCTTTTTATAAGCCCTTGAGAATGAAAAGCACCTCTTAGCGGAATTGACTCCCGGGCGCGACGTGCTGACATCTAGCGGTTAGAAGGCCTTTTACCTTCCGTGCAAAATCAGAAAACGCTTTGGAAAAGCGTAATCAGCTCTGGGGTGCCACGTGCGCGTCCCATAATGGTTAGTAAACCTTTCACTTCCTATCATCTCTCTTGCTTTAAATCTTTGAAGAGACCCTTCACTGCCGTTGCACCCAAACGGTCCGCAAAAGGCCTGAGCGCCTTCGCCGGTTCCAAAGACTTAGAATATAAACAGAGTACAGGACCCTGCCCATACTCTGCCTTCAGGAGGAGGCATCTTGGTACACTACCCAAGCAAATGCCCCCTCAAAAACTCACAAGGATCATGAAGGATCCAACACGGACTATCGAGTTCTTCACACTCCACACAAACTCAGTCTTACGGCTACTACTGTCCTCAACACAGTATTTTCAGAACGGAGTACAGAACCCTGCCCATACTCCGCTCTCAGGAGGAGGCATCTTGGTACACTACCCAAGCAAACGCGCCCTCGCGTCGCATCAGAATCATACAAGGCCTTTGAAAAGGTCTCACCCTTATGGTCTCCAGTATCGCCTTCGCAAGGTCTCAACCTTGTGGTCTCCAGTGCCGTCTTCGTGGGGTCTTGCCCTCGAGGGCCTCAAGTCTCGCCTGGGCGATGTCTCACACTCACCTTTGCGTCTCTTAGGCCTTCGCGGGCCACCCCCACGGTCTCAGGACTCACCGTTGCGATCTCACTCGCCGCCGCGGGTCTTACTCCCGATCTCGGCTCGCCTTCGCGAGACTCTCTCTGCCTATCTTGGCCTCGCCGAGATAAGGCCCTTATACTCAGGTTCGTACGACCCTCACTCCTTATCTGGCTGTATTCAGTATGGGCCTTCGCCCTTGCAGGCCTTCGCGTACCACTTGCTCCACTTGGAAGCAGACCACTTGGTCATCTGACATCAATCAGCCAATAAGGAGGCCAGCACGAGCCTGAGTGATCTTCACCAGATTTGTACGCCAAACATTCCCTTGCAGGTAAATCTTCTAAGGCGATTTGCTGAGATCTTCATCATCACAGCCGCCTTATCTCCAATCAGTCTGACACAGACTTATCTCTTTACATCCGACAGACTTGTCGAGCCCTCTCTCACTTTGTCCAAGGCTTCAACTGGGGGAGGCTCTTCTCCTGGCATCTCCCTATAAATAGGGGGATGTCCACCTTAAACTGGGTAAGCTACTACACGCCCCCCCACTCCTCTCTTGCTACTTCTGAGTATTCTCCTTATCTTTTACAGATTACTCTGAACAACAAGCTTGGAGTCTCAAGAACATCATCTTCTCCACCACATCAACTGAGAGTCCAGGCCTACCTTAGGAGCGAGACTATCACATGGCAACTAGATGAAGCATTAGTGTACCTACTCGGTCTAAGTTCATACAAGCCATTATTTACTAAACATTCACACACAACTTGATTATCTTTGAAGATAGTAACACTATCATTTGAAAAAGACAAGCTATATTTATACTTCAATAAACTAATTATAGAAATCAAATTTCTACAAACATCTGGTACATATAATGTATCAATAAGATATAAAGATCCATTACATATGGGGAATTTACATGTCCCAATTCCTACTACATCTATTACAGAGTTGTTTCCCACTGAGACACACTTTGCACCTCTTGGAAGTTCCTGTAAGTCACAAACCAAGACTTGTCTCGGACTATGTGGTCCGTTGCTAGGGGTGTCAATTAGGCTAGTCAGGTCGGGTCATTCGGGTTTCGGGTTGGACTGTTTTTTGGTCAGGTCGGGTTTGGATTTGGGTCATTAAGGCTTCGAGTCATTTCGGGTTGAGTTGATTTCAGGTCAGGTTGGGTTCAGGTTCGGATTATTCGGGTTCAGGTCGCTAGCGGGTTGAGTTTACTTCGGGTCAAGTCGGGTTCGGGTTCGGGTTCAGGTCATTCGGGTTTCGGGTTGTTTCAGTCCCGGGTTCAGGCCGGGTCCAGGTCGGGTTTCTTCGGGTCCAAGTTCAGGTTTCTTCCAGTCCAAGTTCGGGTTTCTACGGGTTCAAGTTCGAGTTTCGTCGATCCAAGTTCGAGCAGCTGAATTTTCAATCTAAACTTTTATTCTTTATATTTATATTCTTTATAAATAATACTACGTATTTTATATTCCTATGTATATACACACAACAATGATATACTGAGAAAGGTATTCACACATTTTCCTCTCCCCTTTTCCTTAGAGTTCAAAATAAATCTATTTCGCGGAGTTGTTCTAACAAAATTGAAAAGAAATTAGACATTATATTTCTCCAATAATTTGTTAGATCAGCATCAATACCTTGTTAGATCGACATCAATACCTTGTTAGATCAGCATCAATACCTTGTTAGATCAGCATCAATACCTTGTTAGATCAGCATCAATACCTTGTTAGATCGACATCAATACCTTGTTAGATCAGCATCAATACCTTGTTAGATCGACATCAATACCTTGTTAGATCAGCATCAATACCTTGTTAGATCAGCATCAATACCTTGTTAGATCGACATCAATACCTTGTTAGATCAGCATCAATACCTTGTTAGATCGACATCAATACCTTGTTAGATCAGCATCAATACCTTGTTAGATCAGCATCAATACTTTGTTAGATCGACATCAATACCTTGTTAGATCGACATCAATACCTTGTTAGATCGACATCAATACCATGTTAGATCAGCATCAATACCTTGTTATATCGACATCAATACCTTGTTAGATCGACATCAATACCTTGTTAGATCAGCATCAATAACTTGTTAGATCAGCATCAATACCTTGTTAGATCAGCATGGATGATTATATTTTAGAATTGTGTATT
The DNA here is from genome assembly GCA_024586325.1 of Stellera chamaejasme. NCBI lineage: Eukaryota > Viridiplantae > Streptophyta > Magnoliopsida > Malvales > Thymelaeaceae > Stellera > Stellera chamaejasme. The sequence goes on from CM044979.1 coordinate 23,249,567, forward strand.
TTATGCGTTGGATGATTACATTTTGGATGTTACAATTGTTGTTGGTCATTAGTGCACAATTGACGTTATTTACTACAATTTTCTTGCTTTAGAGTTTAGACAATGAATGATAGTAGTTTATTTTGTTATGATAATAGTAACTCTATAATGCATTAGATGATTATTTTTTGTTATGATGAAAGTTTATTTCGAGTTCCTTAGGATTCGGATTCGGATTCGGATTGATTCGGGTTAATCGGGTTGGGATTCGGTCAGTCGGGTTCGATTCGGGTTAATCGTGTTTGAGATTCGGGTTCGGTCACGGGTTAATCGGGTTGGTCATTCTGGTTACAGGTTCATTCGGGCCGAGCTGCTTTCCGTCAGTCGGAGTTTAGGGTCGTTGACTTTTTTGGTCAGCTCAGGTCAGGTCGGGTCAGGTCAGGTCGGGTTCGGGCGGGTTAATCAGGTCGGGTCAGCTTTTGACACCCCTATCTGTTGCTCTGAGTCTTCAATCCACAAAGAATTGCTTTCAATTAGCAAAGAACAAGATGCAACATATACATCATAAGAAGTAGTAGGTATATGTACCTTAGAAGGACTTTTGTAATCTTTTGCAAAGTGCCCCTTTTTTCCACAGTTGAAGCATTTGAGCTTAGAAACGTCCATTTTCTTTTTGAACTTCTTCAAATTGGGTCCGTTTCCACCTCCTTTACCTTTGCCATTTCCGCCCTTGTTCTTTCCACCTTTACCAAACCATTTCCCTTTTCCTTTGCTTCCTCCCCTTTTATTGGAGGAAGTACAAGCAACATATGCTTTGGAATGGTTTTTGAGGGCCATTACTTCAGCCTCAAGTAAAGGTGGGCTATGTCATCAAACATTTTGATCTGAGGATTGTGGCGCAAGTTGACCCTCATCTGGGAAAGATCTGATTATAGCTTGGACTTGTTGTTCATCTGTGAGGTCATGCCCGACTTGCTTCAATTGGTGGATCATCCGAGACATCTCTCGAAGTTGAGAACTCATGTGTGATCAGCTCGTTTCTAATAGTTCTCAAACCTCAGAATCATCGATCTCTATTTCTCCACAGAAACATCACCATATTTGGTCTTGACAGTGTCCCAAATTTCTTTGGCACTATCAAGGGTTGAGAACTCAACCATGATCTCATCCACCATGGTCGAAAGAAGGGTCACTCGGCAAAGACTATTCTTTATTAGATAAGCCACATAGGCTGTCTGGTCTTGCCCTTCTTCCGATTGAGCAACCTGACCTCCATCAGATAAAACCTCAAGTGTGTCCTGATCAGTAAGAATGAACTTAACCTTTTGCTGCCAAATTGGATAGTTGTCACCATCCAATTTGAGGTCCTTATTCAATTCAGCTACAATATTCTTACATGCCATCTACATGATGCAAATCACATGTATCAATGTTCAATCAATCACAACAAGACTCAACAAAGTAACAAATACATGCAACTACTTCAAACATATTCATATATGGCAAAAGGAATGCATATAGCATCCAATTAGAAACACACAAACATGTTTCCATAGTTTCACATACACGTTCTAATTGAGCCTCCAAGAAGGTTCAAATATCTTACTTTATGGTTTCATGTACACATACATGAATAGCTTATGTAACATTACATATGATATTTCTTCCAAACCTTAGTCTCATCACCCATAAGTCTCCTTGATACAATTCCCAGGAAAGGTGGAGGGGTCACATTGGTCCCACTTAAAACCCACCTCCTTAGACAGAATTATACCATTTTGACAGGGTCCCTAGAAACCTTAGCTTATAGAAATATCATATCCTCCTTAAACCAAGTCTCATTTTCCTCAAGTCCATCATAGTGGTGAACAAATCACCAGTACTAAGACCATCTTAGGGTTGACGTTCTTAGTCTAAGTCAAGGGACAATGTCACATACATGCAACTTATGCATACTAGTAAGAACATGTAGAAAATACAGAAAGAATACATCTTGGTTTATTCCTCCTTGAAGTAAGTCTCTCATCCCTCAAGTCACCATAGTGATAATTCCCAGGTAGGAGGGACACAATGGTATCGCTTAAGTTCCTTCCTAGACAGAATTACCATCTAATTAAGACTATCTCTGGGTAAAGCCATTAACTCAAGTGAAGAATTACACCAAGAACTTATCTTGTGCATTTCATGCCATAAACACAATTATACCATGTTCTAACTTTCGTATACATGGTCCAAAATAATCACAAGAAGCAACATACATGCTTTCATTCAATCAAACTCATGAACACATACATAAGCATAAAATGATTCACATGTTCAATTATACCCCTTCGAATAACCTAACCGGGGGCCATTCGGTGAAGGCTAGGACCCAAGCGAACCCCACACCTACCTCTCGTGGAACACAGGCCTCTGCGAGCACGAACCTTGCCCCTCGCAGAACACGGGCTTGCGAACCCAGCCGCCATGGAACACGGACTAGCGAACCCAGCCACCGCATAACACAGACTGGCGAAACCAATCCCCACGAACGCCTGTCAGGCGAAGCCTGGACATTGGCGAACCCCTCATGCCACAAGGCATCATACAAGGTTCTCATACAAGATACTTTTATCTTGACCGAATTTACACATACATGTAATTTTCATGATTTTAATCATCTTCAAACATACAAGCATGCATACGGTTCATACTTTCATGAACAATCACCACAATTGCATGACAAGGCCAAAAAATACATGTAATACATTTTCAACCCGAAATGCATATTTGCATGGAACATGCAAATGAGTTCAAACCAACACAGGCTCTGATACCATTTGTAAATTTAGAGATTCTGACAGCATGATGTGTTTCATCATAATCATGCCTCTCCACTTTCACAAAGAAGAAAGAGGAGAAGGAGGAGGAAGAAGGAAGAAAGAGGCGTACCTTACACCTTGGAAAAACAGCAAAAGGAATTTGTTCCTTGCTCCTTAAAAACGTATGCTCCAAGTTTGTGGCGGATTGCTCTTCAATCTTCAAGCCTTCGAGTTGTTGTATAAGAACCGATTGCATGTGAGATGGTAGGGGTGATTTTGTGTTGAATGGACACAAAAGAAGTTCACCCAAAATGCTCTATAGAAAGCTTGAATAATTCGGCCAAAGCAAGAGAGAAGAGAGAAGAAGTTTCAGATTAAAGTGTGTTCAATTGTGGCAGATTATCATCTATTTATAGATGATGTAGGAAGTTATAAGGGAGAAAATAACCTCCTCTTGGCCGAAAATACACATACTTTCGGCCTTGAGGGTGGTTATTCATCCCTTGTGCATAGACAAGCCTTAAGGCTTGGTAACCACCCCTCAAATAGGAAAGGGTGCCTTCCAATTGGCACCATTTCAGCAAATGAGGCTCTCTCATGGTTGTTCATGCCTTGGTAACTTCCAAGGGATGTGCACACATGCACTAGGGTGCATACACCATGCACCTCAACTGCCAAAGCCATGTCCTTTTACCAAAATATCCTTATTTTGTATAAAAGGATGCTAATAGGTAGTTACTACTCATGAAACATCACAAATGTTCCATATAGCCACAATTCACATAGTTGAGTTCCATAGAACTCATTTCAGCTCACCTTGAGCTGAAACTCACTTCTCCATCAAGACTAACTCATTTGAGCTCAAGTTGACTACTTCTAGTCAACATGAGCTAGAGTTAGCTGTCTTGAGCTGAGGGTTGCTACTTTTAGCTACCATGAGCTGAAGTTGATTACTTCTAGTCAACTTGAGCTAGTGTTAGCTACTTCTAGCTAACTTGAGTTAGAGTTGAGCTGAAGTCTACCTACATTCAGCTAGTGTGAGCTCAAGTTGAGCTCATTGAACTAACTTGAGCTGACTTGAGCTATGTCCAACTACTTCTAGCTGGAGATGAGTTGAGGGAAACCACTTCTAGTTTTCCTCCAGGTGAGATAAGCTCAAGCGTTATCTCAAAAGGACTTGGTGCGCCAAGAATTCAAATTTACAATGGAGGAGTCCAAGGGCATGGGCAGCCCTTGAATCAACAAGTTGCCACTTCTAGCCGGGACCAATTTGCACAGATTCAGACTTTTATGGAAGAACTAAACAAGAATCTTAAGCATTCAGGAGCAGCTGTTGATCATAAGATTGGAGACCTCAATGCTAAGATTGATGGAGAGAATGCTAACACAAGGACATCCATCAAAAATTTTGAAAACCAACTTGGACAGCTTGCCAACACGGTTAAGTTTCTGAACAAGGGCAAATTCCCAGGTGACACGGAGACAAACCCCAATGATACTTGCAAGGCAATTCAGTTAAGGAGTGGAGAAAGGGTTGAGGAAAGTGTAGGAGTTGTTAGGAAGAAAGAAGAAGAAGAAAAGGAAGATGATGGAGTTGTTGTCAAAAAGGGTCAGCAAGAGGTTAAGGAAGGACATGATGAAATAATCAGTAGGGAAGTACCTACTTCTAGGCCAAATATGAAGTTCAGTTACGTTATCGCAATGAAATTCTTGTTGGAATTCTTAGCGCACCAAGTTCTTTTGATGTAGTACTTAAGCTCGTGAAGCTAAGTGTGAGCTCAAAGGAAGCTATAAGTAGCTTGCTTACTTTAGATCATTGCAGCTAGAAGTAGCTGTAGTTATCTCATCTCAGCTAGAGGAAAATTAGAAGTGGTTTCCCTCAGCTCATCTCCAGCTAGAAGTAGCTGGACACAGCTCAAGTCAGCTTAAGTTAGCTCAATGAACTCAACTTGAGCTCACACTAGCTGAATGTAGCTAGACTTGGCTCAACTCTAGCTTAAGTTAGCTAGAAGTAGCTAACACCAGCTCAAGTTGACTAGTGGTAGTCAACTTCAACTCATGGTAGCTAAAAGTAGCAACCCTCATGCTAGTCCCTAGCAATTTTTATGCAAAAGAGATAGGAGAAGAATAGTTATCACTAAAAGAACCTATCAACTCAAATTTTCCAATTCTCAAGCTCAAATAGCCTACCACAAACAATTCACTTAAGCAAGTCACAAAGTTTAAGTGTGTGTTCCAAACTATGTCCATCGTACCAACAATCCTAAGACATGCATCGTCAAGAACACCTCCACTTAAGGATTCAACACACAACTCACACGTATAAAGTGTTTCAAATGAAAGAATATCTGGAGTTAACAAAGGGTGCACACTCACTCTTATGAAAAATAAGGGGTAAGTAACAAACAAACATTGATCTTATGATAGAAGCACTAGCAGTTGAGACATCCACCGGTCTTACAGCAAACTTACTCAAAATCAGAATAGTCAACCCAAAAGGCTCAATGAAACTTGGGTGTAAGGTCAAATGAGGATAGAAAAAAATGATAGGAACCTCCAAGCACATACAAGTATCTAATGAAATATCCAAGAGAACTCACTTCCCAATTGAAGTACTTTGCAACTTTGAAAAGCATTGACAAAAATTGCTTTACCTTCTCTTTTTATTCTTCTTTTTCGGATTTTTTTTCACTTTCAGACTTTTTTCTTTTCTTTTTTTTTCTTTTTCTACTTTTAAGTACAAGCAACCACACCACACTTTGTATCCTTTCTCACTTCTACAACCTTTACTTCCACTGATAAAATAAGAACCAAATATGCACTTGGAAGTAGAAGAGAAAATGGTTGAAATTTTTGGAGCAGTGGCAATAAGTTAATGTAATGAGGCATGAATAACGGAAGATGAAGAAAATAAGTGCTTGTTTGGAAAATTTTGGGTCAACTAGAAATATATGATGGGAAGGGTTGGCTTGAAAGGCTCAAACGTCAGTTATGAGTTGACCTTCATCATATTCCAAGTATATCCACAATCGTACCACAAATCATTATCTCAAAAGAAAGTTCCAGTCAACAAATCAATGAATGCTCATCACTATTTTACTGCATATGCAGATAACAGATTCTCTCTCATTCACATGAATCCATAATAAGAGTTCTCTAGCTACATGTGTTAAACCACCATCTTACCACAAAGCTTGGATAAGTGCAATAAAGTTCTGTGAATGCCTAAGAGAAAATTGCTTATGGCGGGCTTGAGCAATGTAAATTTTAATTTTTACCCTGACATCCCCCAACTTAAACGAGACATTGTCCTCAATGTTCAAGAATCAAATGTAACCGAGGGTGTAAGAAAAAGGAGAGAATACACCTGATATATGACGGGCAACTTTGGAGTCACTCAAACTTGGAGATTGAATTAGCTAAAGGGATTTAACCTGAAAACTAAAACAAAACAACAAAAATCCAAACAAGAACGAAAACTAGTAATAAAAGGAATAAATCAAGAAAAAAATAATAAAATGAAACAACAAACAAAACCAAAAACCTACATACCTGCATCGTGTGGTCAAGACTGATAAATTGGATCCACAAGAGGAATATCTTCCACTTCAGGAACATAACCATCATTTAACACTTTCAGACGCTGACCATTAACTTTCATAATCCGGTGGTCCCTAGGATCCTCTATTTCTACAACTCCATGATCAAAAACATTTTTCACAACAAAAGGGCCAGTCCACCTAGATCTAAGTTTCCCTGGGTACTTGTGAAGTCTAGAATCATATAGGAGAACTCGATCATTAGGCTTAAAAGATTTCATCAAAATATTTATATCATGAAATGCTTCCATTTTAGCCTTGTAAATCCTAGAGTTTTCATATGCATCATTCCTTAACTCTTCTAACTCATTCAACTGCAATTTCCTAAGCTTACCTGCTTCACCCATATCAAGATTAAAATTCTTTATAGCCCAATAAGCTTTATGTTCAAGCTTTACAGGAAGGTGACAAGGTTTACCAAAAATAAGCCTATAAGGAGACATGCCTAAAGGAGTTTTAAAAGCTGTACGGTAAGCCCAAAGTGCATCAATTAATCTTAAAGACCAATCTTTACGATTCGGGTTCACTGTTTTTTCTAAGATTTGTTTAATCTTCCTATTAGCAAGCTCAACCTGACCACTTGTCTGGGGATGATAGGCAGTAGAAACTTTATGTATAACCCCATACTTTTTCATTAAAGCCTCAAAAGAACGGTACCACGATCACTAATGATAGCCCGTGGTGCACCAAATCTAGATAACACATTTTCTTTATGAAATTTAATTACCGTCTTATTATCATTAGCTCTACAAGCTGCTGCCTCTATCCATTTAGACACGTAATCTACAGCCACAATAATATACAGATATCCAAAGGATGGTGGAAACGGTCCCATAAAATCAATTCCACAACAATCAAATACTTCAATCACTAAAATTGGGTTTAAGGGCATCATATGACGACGAGAAATAGCTCCTAACCTTTGACACCTTTCACATGAACGACAAAAGATATTTGCATCCCTAAATAAAGTTGGCCAATAAAATCCACATTGTAAAAATTTTGTAGCAGTTTTCTTCATTGAAAAATGACCCCCACAAGCTTCAGAGTGACAAAATTTTAGGGCACTAGCAATCTCATCATTAGGGATACAACCCTTTAAAAATAAAAGGGTCATCCCAATAGAAATTGCGTACCTCATTTATGAATTTCCTCCTATCTTGTGCTCCCCAATCTTCCGGAATCTCTCCCGCAACCAAATAATTTACAATATGAGCAAACCATGGTAGAGAATCAATAGAAAGTAAATGCTCATCTGGAAAATCATCTCGAATTGGTAAATCAGTGGAGTTGTCCTGAAAAGTGAGCCTCGAGAGATGATCAGCTACTACATTCTCCACCCCTTTCTTATCCTTAATGGTGATGTCAAATTCTTGCAAAAGTATAATCCAACGTATAAGTCGCACCTTACCATCTTTCTTTGCAAAAAGATACTTAAGGGCTGCATGATCTGTGAAAATAATATTTGGTGAACCAATCAAGTATGCACGAAACTTATCCAAAGCAAATACCACAACAAATAACTCTTTCTCAGTGGTAGAGTAATTCATTTGAGCACCATTCAGAGTTCTACTAGAATAATAAATCACAAAGGGTTTACCATCCCTTCGTTGTCCAAGAACAGCACCTACAGCAAAGTCACTAGCATCACACATCAGTTCAAATGGTAAATTCCAATCAGGTGGCTGCATTATAGGTGCTGAAGTGAGCTTGCTAGTCAAAGTTTTAAAAGCCTCTTGACAAGATTCAGTCCATTCAAATAGGGAATCTTTAGCTAAAAGATCACATAACGGTCTAGATATAGTGGAAAAATTTCTTATGAACCTTCTATAAAAGCCAGCAAGACCAAGAAGAGATCTCACATCCTTTACTGTCTTAGGTATAGGAAATTTAGAAATTAATTCAATTTTAGATTGATCAATCTCTATTCAAATAGAAATTAATGCACAGCCGCCACCCTGTCACAAGTTTTGTAGGAACTAATTCTCCTATGTCATTTTCAACCACAGTGGCACCTGACTTTTTAGGAACTATTTGTGTAGGACTTACCCATTTACTATCTGCAATAGGATATATTATTCCAGCATCGAATAATTTCAGCACTTCATTCTTGACTATTTATTTCATTTTGGGGTTAAGCCTACGTTGAGGGTCTCTGCGGGGGCTAGTTCCTTCTTCCAAATTTATTTTATGGGAGCAAATCAAAGGACTTATTCCTTTTAAATCAGCAATACTCCAACCTATGGCTGATCTATGCTCACTTAAGGTCTGGATTAATCTTTCTTCTTCAGAATCAAACAACTCAAAAGAGATAATAATAGGAAAAGTATCACTTGGACCAAGGAAAACATGCTTTAAGCCCTTAGGGAGGGTCTTCAATTCAAATTTAGGTGATTCCACACTTGAAGGAACTTGCTTCTCAACTCTCTTTGGTAGCTCCTCAAACTTTGGTTGCCACCTTTGGGTTCCAGAATCCTGATTTTCAGAAAAGATAGCACAAATTTCAACAACATCATGTGGAGTATTGATCGGATTAAACTCAGAATTAACAAGAAAGTATTCAAGAGGATCGAAATCATGAGTCACGGGAACATCCCTATCAATAAGAGAGTCAATCTAGCATGCTTGCTGACATTCATCATCATCTATTGGCTGTTTTGCTATATGGAAACTACTAGCCTCAAGAGTCATATTGCCAAAAGACAATTTCAGTAGTCCATTCCTACAATTAATAAGGGCATTAGCAGTAGCAAGGAAGGTTTTGCCCAAAATCAAAGGAATTTTAGAAGTAGTATCAACAGTGAAACTGGTGTCAAGGATTAGGAAATCAACAGGATAATAAAATTTGTCAATTTGAATTAAAAAATCCTAAACCACACCCCGTGGTACTTTTATGGAACAATCAGCAGAGGTAGGTTTTATTTCACTTAACCCAAGCTGCAAGTAGATAGAATAAGGCATTAAATTAACACTGGCTCCTAAATCTAGCAATGCTTGCCAAACTTCATGAGTACCAATACTACAAGCAACAGTTGGACAACCAGGATCCTTGTACTTAGGAGATATCTTATGCTCAATTAAAGCACTAACTTACTATGTCAGAAAAGCAGTCTTTTTCACATGATATTTTTTCTTTATCGCACACAAATCTTTGAGAACTTTTGCATATGTTGGAACTTGTCTAATCACATGTAAGAGAGGAAGATTAATTTTTACCTGCCTTAAGTTCTCAAGAATTTCATTATTAAAATCAGAAGGTCGCTTACCTAATTTCAAAGCTTGGGGGAATGGTACCTTAATGTGGCTCTGAGTTACCTCTGGCTCCTTGGGTGATTTAGCATCTTCGGCCTCTTTATTGTTGGAATCCTCTTCTGATGTGTTCATTGTTGGATCATTTAAAGGCTTACCACTCCGTGTCACAACAGCATTTGCATCCTTCAAGTTCTTCTGGTTCATGTGTGAACCTTGAGGTGCGGACTGAGATTGAGAAGGGAACTTACCTCTCTCAGTCACACTTAATGAACTTGTCAGTTTAGACACTTGATTCTTTATCTCCTTGTTCTCTTCAACAACCTGAGTAATCAAAGATTCAAATTTCTGATTAGTTTTACCTTGTGCTTCAATAAAAGCATGTAAAGTATCTTCTAATGGGCTCCTAGATGATGATGGTGCATGATGTGGTGCAGAATAATGTCTAGGATGTTTTGCATGTTGCTGATTTTGTGATTTCCAACTAAAATTAGGGTGATTTCTCCATCCAGGATTATAGGTCTCAGAAAAAGGTGCAAATGGTTTCTTGTACACACCCAAATTATTCCATTGTTCCTCATACACTCCTTTCATCTCCTTAAAAGTGGCACAATCCGGAGCAAGGTGATCAATCCTACCACACACAAAACATGGTCCTAAAGACTCTACATTATTAATCACATGTGTTGGTTTTAATTCTTTACTTTTTAACCTTTCTAGCTCCCTAGTCATCATCTCAACCTTAGCTTTTAGGTTTTCCTCTTCCCTAAGATGATGAATTCCATCACTACTCGAATTTCCTAGAGGTCGTGATCTATTTGTGCTCTCAGTAGCACTGGGTCCAGTCCAAGTATGAGCTTTTTCAGCAAGCTCATTAAGGTAGTCAATAGCCTCATTAGGATCTTTCTGTAAAAACTTACCATTACACATCATTTCAACAAATTGACGCTCCCTAGAAGTAAGACCCTCATAAAAGTAACTCACTAGACGCCAACTTTCATAACCATGGTGAGGACACATACTCAACTCCTTAAATCTTTCCCAAGACTGATATAAGGTTTCACTATCTTTTTGTGCGAAAGTAGAGATTTACCTTTTAAAGCATTAGTCTTATGTTGGGGAAAATATTTATTAAAGAAAGTTTTAGTCGTTTCAGCCCATGACCCAATAGAACGTGATCTCAATGAATATAATCAACTCTTAGCTTTGTCCTTTAATGAAAAAGGAAACAATTTAAGTCTGATAACATCATTAGCTGCATTAACATTATGAAAAGCAGTAACTACTTCCTCAAACTCTCTAATATGCACATATGGATTTTCATTCTCCATGCCATGAAAAGTAGGAAGTAATTGTATCATTCCAGGTTTAAAATCCAATTGAGGAGTATTAGCAGGAAACATGATGCATGATGGTGTAGATACTCGTCTAAGATGAAGATACTCCTGAAGAGTCTTAACCTCTTGTACTTCGTGTTGACTCATTGTGAATGATGAATGAGATGAAAAACAAGATGAATCTGAATTATGATGAGAAGCAATAGATCGGAACAAATATCAATTCTTTTTGCAAGTCTACCTAATTCGTCTCTATACCAGAGCATAATCCAGATAAAATAAAGTAAAAGAGAAAGGAACAAGATTACCAGAATTTGATAACCAAGTCAAAAAAATTAATTCCTTATTGTACTTCTTGTATCGTCTCCCCGGCAACGGCGCCAAAATTTGATTACGCCCAAAGAATAACGCGGTAGTTGTAGCACAACTTTGGGGTGTCGATTCCACAGAGAGAAAGTAAAAACAATACTAGAAAGAACAATTAAACTGAAAGAAAATATTTAGTAATTTTTTGAAATGAGAAATTAATTTTGAAGAAAATAAAAACAACTAAACAATTTGACCAACAGTAAAGCGTCGGGAATCCCTTGCACAAGTTTGATATTTTAATTATTCCAATTTCAATAAAGTCCAAATTCCACAAAAAGATAAATATTATAAATCAAGGTGGATTTACTACAACTCTTTGATAAATTATTCTCAACCTTTAAAGCAAAAACAATTATTATCACTATTGAGAAAATCCAGTGACGACAATATACATAGAGGCAATACCGCAGCAGAGAACTGAATCAATATAGATAATAATCAATCCAAACATAATTATAGAATCAACCACTCTATTGGAAAAGCATGACTGAACCCATGAATAATATAAACCTATAATTATTCGGAGCACAAAACCCAATAAAAATCTGAGAATAATAAATCAAAGAATTATAGTTTTTCAAATCTGTTTAAGAATCTAGAATAAATAAAATATCATCCATGTGCAAGTTCATCCCTAGCTTTACAAAAAAATTAGTTACCCATAGATATGAGTGGAAAAAATCCAAAAAGAATTGGAGAAGTTTCGTCGGCCATGAATGTTTTGCTATTGGAATCGCTTGGCTTCGTTTTTGTCTCTCCTAACAAAATTGTATCCGACTCCTTTTTTCCCCTATTTTACTCTAGTGCCGCCACCAGCCTTTGTGAGTCTTTCTCCTTTTTTGTATTCCTTTTTTTTTGCGTTCAAAACCTATTGGAAATAGGTTTTCCTCTCACTGCCGCATGCCTTTGTGCTTTTTGTCTACTTTTCAATGTGTGCTGAAACCTATTAGAAATAGGAGCCCAAAATGTGTGCGCACATATGTCCCTTTTTTTGTTTTCTTCTCATTGGCCCATTGACCCAATTGTTCTCCTTTTCATCAATCACTCCAGCTTGCTCTACTTTGACCAATTGATCCCATTATTTCTCCATGGTTAAATTTTATCCCTCGATAAATCTGTAATTAAATACAAAAATACATTTAGAAATATCCAATAGTAAATAATAACCCAATGTAAAATATACATTAATCTCAATGGTTCTTATTTATATTTATTCACATTTAAGCCCAAAAATAGGATAGTGAGAGTGTATTTTCACACACTCATCACCTCAACTCAAGAAAGCTAACCCCAGCTCATGTTGACTAAAAGTAGTCAACTTGAGCTTAAATGAGCTAGTCTTGATGAAGAAGTGACTTTCAGCTCAAGGTGAGTTGAAAGGAGTTCTATGGAACTCAATTATGTGAATTGTGGCCAATTGACATATCTTTGTGATATGTTACCTTGATTCATGAGTAGTAACTACCAATTAAACCTTTTGGACAAGATAAGGGTATTTTGGATAAAAGGGGTGTTTATGGTGCAAGGTGTATGGACCATAATGGCTATGGAGGTTATGAGGATAAAATCGGCCATGAGAGCCTTATTTTGGCGAAAAGCCACCTTAAGGGAAGGCACCCTTTCGCCTAAAATGATAGTTACTTTGTATTTGGATAAGGAAGTGTACAAGGAGGGTGTAACCACTCCCTAGGCCGAAAGTACACATAATTTCGGCCATAAGAGAGTTATAACTCCCTCTTGTAACTCCCTACATCATCTATAAATAGATGAAATTCTTCCACAACACATACACACTTGCCTACATAAATTCTTCTCCATTTTCTTCTCTCTTTTAAGGCCGAAAATATCAAGCTTTACCTAGAGCATTTTGGGTGGTTATTTTCTTGTGTTTATTCAACAACAATTCGCCCCTTTCATCATATGAAATCAGCCCTTCTTGAACAACTCCAACACTTGAAGATTCAAGAGGATTCGGCAACACCATTGTTGAAGTTTGAAGAAGTTCTTGAAGATTCAAGAGGATCATACGTTTTGGAGCAAGGACAAAGTTCATTTTGCTGTATTCAAAGGTGTAAGGTATGTTTCATACATCTCCTTCTTCCTCCTCCTCCTATTTGTTCTTTGTGAAAGTGGAGTGACATGATTTTGATAAGGATGTGAATTTTGCACAATATCCAGCCAATATCATCAAGGAGGAAGTGCATATTACAAAAAACCAAGGCCATATACTCAGCAAATATACAGTGGAGGAAGTCAAGGGCAAGGGCAGCCCTTGAATCAGCAAGTTGATACTTCTAGTCATGACCAATTTGCACAGATTCAGGCTTTTATGGAAGAACTCAACAAGAATCTTAAACATTCAGGAGCGGCTGTTAACCAAAAGATTGGAGAGCTCAATTGTAAGATTAATGGAGAAAATGCCAACACAAGGTCATCCATCAAAAATTTGGAAAACCAACTTGGACAGCTTGCCAACACGGTTAAGTTTCTGAACATGGGTAAATTTCCAAGAGATACGGAGATAAACCCCAATGAGATTTTCAAGGCAATTCAGTTGAGGAGTAAAAAGAGTTGGGAAGAGTGTAGGAGCTGTTGGGAAGGAAGAAAAAGAAGAATAGGAAGATGATGGAGTTGCTGTCAAAAAGGGTCAACAAGAGGTTAAGGAAGGACATGATGAAAAAATCAGTAGGGAAGTGCCTATTTCTAGGCCCAAATATGAAGTTCAATTACCTTATCCCTTAAGACTGCAGAAGAGGAGTGATGAAGCACACTTTGGAAAAATTTTGGAGATGTTCAAAAAGGTTGAGATCAATCTCGCATTTTGGAGGCCATAAAAGAAATGCCCAAGTATGCTACGTTTTTGAAGGACAACATCACCAAAAAGAGGAAATTTCTGGACAATGAAATTATCATGATCGCTGAAGAGTGTAGCTCGGTTATCCCAAGGAAGCTACCACAAAAGATGAAGGACCTCGGGAGCTTTACTATTCTCTGTGACATAGGGCCCTTACATTGTGACGAGGCCCTATGTGATTTGGGGGTGAGTATCAATCTTATGCCGCTGTCCATCATGAAGAAGTTGGGTTTGGGAGATGTGAAACCATCTTCCATATGTCTTCAATTGGCGGATAGGTCACTAGCTTTCCCGAAAGGTGTGTTGGAGGACGTTATAGTGAAAGTTGGGGATTTCTTCATTCTGATGGACTTTGTGGTATTAGACATGGAGAAGGATACCGGATGCCACTCATATTTGGTAGACCATTTTTGGCTACCGGAAGAGCTCTAGTGGATGTTGAGCAAGGTATCCTCACTCTAAGAGTAGGTGAAGATGAGATTAAATTCAACCTAGATCAAATAATGAAGTGTCCAAGTGGAGAATTGATGCATTGTGATTCCATTGGAGAGGAGAGGATCACATGGAAGGGTAGTGTGAACATACAACAGTTGAGTGTTAAATCTAATTTTGGGAGATGTGAGTTGGAATGTGGACCAAATGGTGATCAGCTAGTAGATGGTAGTAAGTTGGACACCTATGAGGAAACAAACGTGACTAAGAAGTTGGATGAAGGGCTCGGTGATGGCATGGTCAGGGATCTCCAGACGCCTATTACCAAGATGCAGCAAGTCCTCTTCTTCTGATCGGTCTCGTTCTAAGGAAGGCCCCAAATGCGTCCTCGCATTGCATCGAGTCTCGCTGCGCGAGGTCTTGCCTCGCAGTCTCAAATCTCGCCTTCGCGAGTCCCTTATGCCTCCGCAAGTCTCGCCTCGCGGTCTCACTCGCCTTCGCAAGGTCTCTCATGCCTATACTGGCCCCGCCTGAATAAGGCCCTTGCACTCAGGCCTTCGCCCCTGGCAGGCCTTCGCCTGCTACTTGCACAACTTGCAGGCCACTTGGCCATCTGACTTCAAGCAACCAATGGGGAGGTCAGCACGAGCCTGAGTGATCTTATCTTGGCTCACACGCCAAATATCTTCTATCCTCTGACAAGTGAATCTTCTGAGGCGGTTTGCTGAGATCTTCATCATCACAGCCGCCGTATCTCTTGAAATCTGACAGACTTGTCAGACTTGTCTCACACACCTATCCAAGGCTTCAACTGGGAGGCTCTTCTCCGGCATCACTCTATAAATAGGGTGATGTCCACCCTAAATCGGGTAAGCTACTACACGCCCCCCACTCTTCTCTTGCTACTTCTGAGTATTCTCTCTATCTTTTACAGATTACTCGTAACAAGCAAGCTTGGAGTCTCAAGAACATCATCTTCTCCACCACATCAACTGAGAGTCCGGGCCTTCTTTAGGAACGAGACTATCAGTTTGGCGCCGTCTGTGGGAACGAAAGTTCTTATCATAAACCCATATCACAAACCACAAGTAGCAAGTCATGTCAACTACTCAAAGTACGAGTAGGTATAGCCGCCGGGGAAGGAGAAATCCACCTGCCACGGCCTCCCCACAATCTGGGGAACTCTCGGTTCGTTCGACGGACGAAAGCTCCTCCCACGTTAACCAAAACGTGCCTCAGGAGCAAAACACTCCACCACCGAACCCTCCACCAACAGGCCTTGATCCGGCCGTTCTACGAGCAATCACTGAGGCGGTAGCGCATAACTTGCGCGAAACACTCGCCAGTACTCTAAGAGGCGTTCTGGATAGCGTTGGAACGCTGCGAACTAACCGACCGGAACGCCCTGTCGCGCCGCCTCAACAAGTAAGTCGTCCTGACTCTCCCTCGTCTGTACTTATGGCACTTACTAAACGGATAGAAGAACTGGAAAGAAGAGAGGAGGGGGCTAGTGTCCATAACGCCGCCGAGGGGGTTTGGGTCACCTCTGGACCCATCCCTTCACTCAACGGGTTTTGGAGACCCCTATTCCGGATCAGTTTCGCCAACCCAAGCTAGACGCTTACAACGGTTTATCAGACCCAGATATTCATTTACAACGTTACGTCTCCGCGATGGTCATCGCGAGGGCGGACGACAACACGCTCTGTAGAGCCTTCAGCTCCACGCTCGTAGGGGCCGCGGCAAATTGGTATACCACCCTTCGCGGGAAGCGGTTCGACTCCTTTGAGGAGCTCTCCCGCAGCTTTTCCAATCACTTTATGGTATCCAAGCCTCCCCCCAAAATGGCAGGACACCTCCTGCAGATACGCCAGAAAAGGGAAGAATCCCTCAGGGAATACGTTCAACGGTTCCAAGCGGAATCTCTCCAAGTCCCAAATCTGGGAGAGGAGGCCCGCCTGCTCGCGGTCATTCAGGGTCTCCGTGGGGGGTCTCTTTTCTTTGTGGAGGTACACACCAACCCCCCGTGCAACATGGAGCAGTTTCTCCATAGGGCATCCCGGTTCATGAACGTAGAGGAAGTCACTTGACCACTCTCGCCAACCCTTTAGTTGCGAAGGCTAGCAATATTGCCTCACTGGCAAAACATGTCATATGACATGTTTCATTAACAAAGCAATTATGGTTTCACGGGTTTTTTCATCATCCCTCCAACAATGCTTCAACACTCTTAAGGGACTCCGCCCTGGATACCCCCCTCCCCCCGCCAAGGGACATCGCCGCGATGGTCAAAATATGACACCAGTACCAGACCAACTCTTGTGTTAAAATGGCTGCCATCTACGGAGTCTCCAGCACTGACGAATCCAGTGCCATTCGCCCTATGGGGCCTTGATCTCATTGGCCCAGTGCCGACCGCGCCAGGCGCCTTCGCGAAGTCTCGCCTTCGCGGGTCTTGTCCTCACGGCCTTGTTGCTCGCCTCCGCGAATCTCTTATCTCTACTCGGTCGCCAACCATACCCTCAAGGAGGGCCTCAGGAGACACCCTTCTCCTTTATCTACGGCGCAGACACGCCTTTGCCTATTAAGGCAGATCTCTCCACGATCCACATGATCAAAACTTCACGGACCAAGTAAGTCCTAAAGCTCCGCTTTGTTGATCCAATATAAATTGGTATACCTGCTTTTCTCTTACAGTATCCCATGGCAAAACAATGGCCCTCTCACTCGCCATCTGCACCTGACCGGTCGACGGGCCCCTCAACACAGTGGTTGCGGGTCTCATCCCCAACTGACCTTCAACTCGCCCGCCCCAAGGGTAATCCCTTTGCGGTGCGGAAGGGTAATCCCCTCTTTGCTCCTTCATGGAGGTCTATGTGTAAGTCGTCCTCGCACGCCACAGCAGACCTTCCGCTCGGACTCCTCAACACAGGTGGTTGCGGGTCTCATCCCCAACTGACCTTCAACTCGCCCCGCCCCAAGGGTAATCCCTTTGCGGTGCGGAAGGGTAATCCCCTTTTGGCTCCTTCAGGGAGGTCTATGTGTAAGTCGTCCTCGCACGCCACAGCAGACCTTCCGCTCGGACTCCTCAACACAGGTGGTTGCGGGTCTCATCCCCAACTGACCTTCAACTCGCCCCGCCCCAAGGGTAATCCCTTTGCGGTGCGGAAGGGTAATCCCCTTTTGGCTCCTTCAGGGAGGTCTATGTGTAAGTCGTCCTCGCACGCCACAGCAGACCTTCCGCTCGGACTCCTCAACACAGGTGGTTGCGGGTCTCATCCCCAACTGACCTTCAACTCGCCCCGCCCCAAGGGTAATCCCTTTGCGGTGCGGAAGGGTAATCCCCTTTTGGCTCCTTCAGGGAGGTCTATGTGTAAGTCGTCCTCGCACGCCACAGCAGACCTTCCGCTCGGACTCCTCAACACAGGTGGTTGCGGGTCTCATCCCCAACTGACCTTCAACTCGCCCCGCCCCAAGGGTAATCCCTTTGCGGTGCGGAAGGGTAATCCCCTTTTGGCTCCTTCAGGGAGGTCTATGTGTAAGTCGTCCTCGCACGCCACAGCAGACCTTCCGCTCGGACTCCTCAACACAGGTGGTTGCGGGTCTCATCCCCAACTGACCTTCAACTCGCCCCGCCCCAAGGGTAATCCCTTTGCGGTGCGGAAGGGTAATCCCCTTTTGGCTCCTTCAGGGAGGTCTATGTGTAAGTCGTCCTCGCACGCCACAGCAGACCTTCCGCTCGGACTCCTCAACACAGGTGGTTGCGGGTCTCATCCCCAACCGACCTTCAACTCGCCCCGCCCCAAGGGTAATCCCCTTGCGGTGCGGAAGGGTAATCCCCTTTTGGCTCCTTCAGGAGGTCTATGTGTAAGTCGTCCTCGCACGCCCCAGCAGACCTTCCGCTCGGACTCCTCAACACAGGTGGTTGCGGGTCTCATCCCCAACTGACCTTCAACTCGCCCCGCCCCAAGGGTAATCCCTTTGCGGTGCGGAAGGGTAATCCCCTTTTGGCTCCTTCAGGGAGGTCCCTGTGTAAGTCGTCCTCGCGAGCCTCACCGGACCTTCCGCTCGGACTCCTCAACACAGGTAGTTGCGGGTCTCATCCCCAACTGACCTTCAACTCGCCCCGCCCCAAGGGTAATCCCCTTGCGGTCTCATCCCCAACTGACCTTCAACTCGCCCGCCCCAAGGGTAATCCCCTGCGGTGCGGAAGGGTAATCCCCTTTTGGCTCCTTTGAAGGGTCACAACTTCATGCTCAAGGTAAGCTGAGCTTTACTTCAGTCTTATCGTACAACTTGTGAGCACTTTGCAGGTGTCCTCTTCTTGGTACACCGCACACTACCCAAGGGCTATCCCCTTGTAATATCGCCAGGAAGGTCTCTGCGTGAGCCGTCTTCGCGTGCCCCAGCAGACCTTCCAAGTGGGAAAATCTCACCTATGGTCTTCAAAGGTCGTCGCGCTCCCCGCAAAGCCCTTACTCTGGCTACAAACGGAGTACAGGACCCTGCCCATACTCCGCTATCTGGAGGAGGCATCTTGGTACACTACCCAAGCAAATGCGTCCTCGCATTGCATCAGAGTCTCGCCTGCGCGAGGTCTTGCCCTCGCAGGTCTCAAATCTCGCCTTCGCGAGTCCCTTATGCCTCCGCAAGTCTCGCCCTCGCGGTCTCACTCGCCTTCGCAAGGTCTCTCATGCCTATACTGGCCCCGCCCAGATAAGGCCCTTGCACTCAGGCCTTCGCCCCTGGCAGGCCTTCGCCTGCTACTTGCACAACTTGCAGGCCACTTGGCCATCTGACTTCAAGCAACCAATGGGGAGGTCAGCACGAGCCTGAGTGATCTTATCTTGGCTCACACGCCAAATATCTTCTATCCTCTGACAAGTGAATCTTCTGAGGCGGTTTGCTGAGATCTTCATCATCACAGCCGCCTTATCTCTTGAAATCTGACAGACTTGTCAGACTTGTCTCACAGCCTATCCAAGGCTTCAACTGGGGGAGGCTCTTCTCCTGGCATCACTCTATAAATAGGGTGATGTCCACCCTAAATCGGGTAAGCTACTACACGCCCCCCCCACTCCTCTCTTGCTACTTCTGAGTATTCTCTCTATCTTTTACAGATTACTCATAACAAGCAAGCTTGGAGTCTCAAGAACATCATCTTCTCCACCACTTCAACTGAGAGTCCGGGCCTTCTTTAGGAACGAGACTATCAACCAATCAAGTAAGATTCCGTTCTCCAGCACACTGAGTGTTTCTAGTTCTCGGAGCGCACTGAGTGCTTGACAAAATGCCTTTGCTAGGCCGCTCCGATTTATGTCTGTTGTTCCCCTTTTTGCAGAGATGAGTTCCAAGGAAGCTGTTCGCCCAGTGGTCGCCCCAGAGAAGACCACGGTGAAATTCGAGAAAATTCACCGGGATATGGTGGAGGCTTTCGGCCTGTGGAAAAAGAGCCGGCATATACGTCCCGTGTGGGCGTTTGTCGGGCGATGGGTTGGCCCGTCACCGAGGAGAACAAGGAGAACCGGGTGCTGTGCCTGTACACGGCGCAGCTTGCGGCGGGATTGCGGTATCCCCTCCCTCGTTTAGTGCAAGATTTATGCGCAGAGTGGGGATGCCGCCAACTCGCTTGGCTCCCAACACCTTTCTCGACCATAGCGGGTTTCATCGCCGCTGTCACATGGCCGGTGTGCAGCCATTTGCCGATGTCTTCAACCGCTTTTACCGGTGGAGCCGAGAAGCGGAGTGCGTTCTTCACGTCACTCCCATAAACGCTGGAGGTAACCACTCCATCTCTTTCACCGCCTCACCAAGATCCTACCACGACCGGCATGGGTCTTTTTCTTCTTACCACGTGAAGGCTCATGGGACTTTCTCGTGGCGAGGACGCTGCAGTCCGTGCAAAGCATTGTGCGGAGGCCTGAATCGACTCATGAGGGAGTGCGGTGGCAGGCGTATGTCGAAGCTGCTGGGGTGGTTGGACAATGTTTTGTCAAGGAGTGCATGCGACGAGTTTTTCCCCTTCTCGCCTGCCCAATCTGGATGAAACCACCTGCGGTGGGCTGGGATCGGCACGGGCTTCGTGTTGGACCCGAGGTGCCCCCGCCGTACGAGGGATGGGCGCCTGTCCACCGCGGGACGCTGATAGATTCTTTCTACGCCGCACTGGCGAGGCCCAAAGGTACGCTTTGCATACACATAATCATACTGTAAAACTTGAAAGAGGTCTGGTAGAACCTGGTCTGAAGACTTTCTTTATGTTTTGTAGATGTCGTCGCAGAGTCTGGCGAAACCCAGGGCAAGAAAGCGTCCATGCGCATTGCCCAGCGAGTGCATCTGGCTTGTGCATTCGGGAAGGATGCCCCTTCTGGGGCAGTGAAGGTGTTGGGACGAATCATTCCTAAGCTACCCAAGAAGAGGGCTGCTACCAAGTGCTTGGCGTCTTCTCACCAGAGAAGAAGAAGAAGAAGGTGAGCTGCCGCGCAGCCCGGAGAAGAGAGTGCCCCACCGTTGCCGAGGGGGCCGGGGCTGAAGAGCCAACCGGGAGGCCGAGAGGCCTGCTGAAGTGGAGGGCCTGCCTCGGTTCTTTTAAGCTGCGGAGGCTAGGGAGCCTGTTGGGGAAGAAGTTCCTGTACCGTGGACAAGGCTGAAGAGCCTGTGGTGAGGAAGCCAAGAGTGGAGGTCGAGGTGCCTCTTGCTGTTGAAGAGGTCGTGCCCTCTGCGGAGGACCCAGAGGAGCGCAGATCGACAGCTGCTCCCATAGAGGCTGTACCCATCTCGGTGGTGCAACCTATTTCTCCCGAGGAGGCTGCTGCTGAAGCCTTCGTGTCCTGGCTTTTGCAAGCCCTCACCGCTCAAGGCGAGGATTTGCCCGGGCATGTGGTGGCTGCAGAGATCCTTTCTGGGGGAAAGGTGCCCCCTCCCAAGGGCAAAATGTCAGCGGTTGACATCCTGATCTCTATGAGAAGGAGGGGCATCCAAGCTGCCAAGGCCATTGGAGGTTCTGGCCAACAGGAGGTATCAGTCACTCCTGTGGAGGAGGTGGAGACCCCTAATGCCAGGGATGTGATCCCTGCAGCAACCCCTCCCGGAGAGGGGATCCCTGAAGTGGTTCTCTTAGGGGAGCAGGTCCCCGCAACAAAGGGGAAAGGGATTCTGAGGGTTGAGGAGACCTCTTCTTCCTCTGACAGCGAGGCCCCGGGGGAGGGGGTTCTGTAACGCAGTCCTCTACGAGGACTAGTGGTTGGGAGATTGCCCAACCTTCCCAGCCAGTGGAAATCAATGAATGGAGGCGTCCTCCTGCTGGTGAGTTTTTTCGACTTGAAAGCGCTTTCTTTGCTTTGAGTTTGCATCTCTGTTATCCAATTGCTGATGCCTGTACTTTGTAGGTGCGGGCCCTTCAGGCCAAAGGGTCGGTCCCCGTGAGGCCCTCGTGGACCAAGGGGTCCTAACAGAGATCCCTGCAGATTTGGGGACCAGAACTGAGGTCCTTGAGGAAACCGGGGTCTGGTCCCATTATTTGGAGCGGAGGCGCGTTGCTGCCCAGTCGACCCCTAAGTGGTCTGAGGTGCCGGACCTTCTGATGGTCCAAAGGCACCAGGCCAGGCAGGGTGTACATGGAGCAAGTGTGGCTCCTGAAATATGCTTGGGATCCAGTCTTCCTTCTCAGGAATAGAAGCTCTCTGCTGATGGGAGGGGTGCAGACTCTGCTGTCTTGCCTTGAGGGGCTGCGTACGCCTTTTTACCGAGAGGTGACAGAGCGGAGTTTAGACTCCCCTGCCAAGTTCATGCAGGACGCAGCCCAACAGAGTCTTCAGTGAGACCTACTTTTGATCTCTTATGTATAAGTTCAGTCGGCCTCTTTTGCCTTTGTTGAAATTGAACCGGGTGCAAAGGCGGCCGTCAAAGGATATGCTGCCTCGGAGCAATGGCATGACTTCTGAAGTATGCAAATAGGCGGGACGACGCCCAAATAACAGCGAGATCGCCTCACTTAGGAGGGAGCTGAGGCCTCAAAGAAGAGGGAGGAGGAGCTCAAGGAGGCGCACGCCAAACGTGTGGCCCAACTAGAGAGTTGGTGCGACTACGTTAACAAGGAGCGAATAACCAGCAGGCTATATCGGTATGAGCAGGCCAGCCTTATTGGTGCGTTCAAGCAACGCTTCCTCCAGCAGGTAGCAGGCTTAGAAACCCAGCAGGGAGAGATTGCTGCTTTGAAGGAGTCTCTTCAGTCAGCGAAGGCTGAAGCTGAACAGGCGAAGGCTGCAGCCAAGGAAGCGGAGCGCCAGGCCATCGCTCAAGCTCACCTAGCAGACCAGCAGATAAAAGAAAACAGGCTCGCTGCTGAGGCTGCCACGAAGGCACGCCTAGAGGTCGCCACTAATCTTGAGAAGGCGGTGGCCTCAGTAAAGGAGATGGAGAAGGCTTTGGGCCTTTCTCCTTTTGCAGGTGAGGATCCTGAACCCTCTTCTTCTATCAAGATGTCCATCCCTGAGCGGGTGCCAAGACTGATGGAGAAGTTTGGTGAGATTCAAGCCTTAGGCGAGGCGGGGGCGCAGGCCTACGAGGAGGGCTGGCTGCGATGCCGCTTCCAAGTGGAGAAGGCATTCCCAGAGTTAAGTCTTGGGATCCTGGATGCTGCTAATACCAATGAGCCAACAGTAGAGGCGCTGCTCCATTGGGGAGCAGGGGAGCAAGATGGGCGATGCTCGTTATGCCCTTTTGGACTAGGGTGGAGGCTCCGACATGTGGATGCCCCCTATTTTTGTGCAAAGACCTGCATTCATGCATACTTTTGGGAACAGAGACGAAGTAAAATTTCCTCTTGTCTTCGCTGTCTTGTAGTCTCGCTTTATTTTGCGATAGGAATGTAGGGCACGTTAGCTAGGTTAACAACCATAGGCTAAGTCCCGTTTGTGAGAGAAAGCCCCTCTAGGGTTCGCAACGGCGAAGCCACAGAGATCACTTGTTAAGGAGCTGGAGACTTGGTTTGAGTTCCTGGTGACAAGGTATTTAAAACCCGCAACGGCGGAGCCACATATATCTTTCTAGATAATTTGTGGGTTCCCTTGCTGAGACAAGCTGAGATAGAGACCACTTGTTTGAGATAAGGGCCCTTTTAGGATTTGCAGAGGGGCGACCTTTGAAGGCCATGGGTAATTTTTAGGAGCGAGCCCTTGGGTAGTGTACAGTGTACCAAGTTGAAGATCCTGCAGATTATTCCTCATTTATACGATAGGAATGAAGTAAAAAACTCAGTTTACCTCGAGTCCGAAGTCGCTCGTTGGCGAAGGTAGTAGGGCACTTGTTGAGACAAGTGGAGAACCATCTGAGGTTCTGGGGAGTGAGACCCGTTGCTGTGTTTGAGGAGCCCGTGCGGAAGGTCTGCTATGGCGTGCGAGGACGACTTACACATAGACCTTCCTGAAGGAGCCAAAAAAAAGGGGGTTACCCTTCCGCAGCGCAAGGGGATTACCCTTGGGGCGGGGCGATTTGAAGGTCAGTTGGTGAATGAGACCCGCAACCACCTGTGTGGAGAAGTCTGAGCGGAAGGTCTGCTGTGGCGTGCGAGGGCGTCTTACACATAGACCTTCCTGAAGGAGCCAAAAAGGGGGTTAACCTTCCGCAGCGCATGGGGTTTACCCTTGGGGCGGGGCGATTTGATGGTCGGTTGGGTAAGAGACCCGCAACCACCTGTGTGGAGAAGTCCGAGCGGAAGGTCTGCTGTGGCGTGCGAGGACGTCTTACACATAGACCTTCGTGAAGGAGCCAAAGAGGGGGTTACCCTTCCGCAGCGCAAGGGGATTACCCTTGGGGCGGGGCGATTTGAAGGTCGGTTGGGAATGAGACCCGCAACCACCTGTGTGGAGAAGTCCGAGCGGAAGGTCTCTGTGGCGTGTGAGGACGTCTTACACATAGACCTTCCTGAAGGAGCCAAAAGGGGGTTACCCTTCCGCAGCGCAAGAGGATTACCCTTGGGGCGGGGCGATTTGAAGGTCAGTTGGGAAATGAGACCCGCAACCACCTGTGTGGAGAAGTCCGAGCGGAAGGTCTGCTGTGGCGTGCGAGGACGTCTTACACATAGACCTTCCTGAAGGAGCCAAAAGGGGGTTACCCTTCCGCAGCGCAAGGGGATTACCCTTGGGGCGGGGCGAGTTGAAGGTCAGTTGGGGAATGAGACCCGCAACCACCTGTGGCGCGACCTCAGGGGGCTCCCCTTTGTGGGTGCGCAAGTGAGACCTGACAAGGTCTGATGCCATAACTCAGGCAGGTAGCCAATCTGACCGGTTGGGTGTAGGGGGCGATGGAGAGAGCATTTGCAATGCTATGTAAAGCTGTAAGACAGGAAGAAATACACATGTATTTTATTGAATTTGAAGACGTAAGACCAAGGACTTACACGTAATATGGGCGCAAGTCATCCGCATGAAAGTTTCGGTGAAGAAAATGACCATCATGGTCTTGTAGTTCATAGACTCAGGCGGACTTGTTTACGAACAATATAAGGCCCGTCCCGGTTGGGTCGCAAGACACCTGTTTGGGGTCGCGAGCGGTGAGGGCTGATTTAAGCAAGGCAAGGCCCCTTGTTGTAGTGCCTTGGGTTTTACCGGGCATTATGGTGAAGATCGAGCCTCTGTTTGAGGCGGTCATGCGAAGGCGAGCGCCCTCGCGTAATTCTTCGAATAAGTCAAGTTTGGCGCGGAGCCCTTGAGCATTGGCCTCATCGGTGAAGTTGATCATACGGATCGTGGGGAGGTCTGCCTCGGTGGCGAGCGCATCTGCGCCATATACCAGGGAGAAAGGCGTCTCGCCTGTTGGGGTTCGCGTTGTAGTGCGATAGTCCCATAAGACACTTGGGAGTTCATCTACCCGGCCTTTGGCCCCCTCAAGGCGCTTCTTGAGGCCTTCCTTGAGGGTGCGGTTGGTGACTTCAACCTGCCCATTAGGCTGGGGTGCGCTTTGGGGCGAAAAGCATGCGGACATTATTGTCCCGAGCCCCTTTGTTGGACACCGTGACTGCAACCGTGTGCCATTGTCTGTAATAATCTCACGAGGGCTGCCGTCTTGGCAGACAAGGTTCTTCCAAAGAAACTTGATAATTTTCGGAAGTGATGGAGACCAGGGGTTCTACCTCGACCCACTTAGAAAAATAATCAACCGCAACAACACGAAGCGATGCGACTGAGCGATCGGCAATGGACCAATAAGGTCGAGGCCCCACAGGGCGAAGGGCACTGGGTTTGTCAATGCTGGAGATTCCGTAGATGGCAGTCGCTGGACACGAGAATTGATTTGGCACTGGTGGCACGTTTTGACCAGTGCGGCGGCGTCCTTTTTCAAGGTAGGCCAGTAGTACCCTTGACGAAGGGCTTTGTGGGCAAGTGCCTCCGCAGCAATGTGTGCGCCACAGTTGCCTTGGTGAAGAGTGTCCAAGACAGAGTGCCCTTCGGGGGTGCTGAGACATCGTTGCAGATGCGCCGAAAACCCGCGATGCCATAATTGGTCATTAACGAGGACGAAGCGGATAGCCCGTTTGTGAGCCTGGGGATCTGTGGTGCTGGTTTTAGTTCAGCAATAATGGGGTCTCTCCAGTCTGCGACCGGATCATGTGTTGCCAGAGAGGCAATATCAATATCTTCCGTGATGGAAGGACTGGCCAGAGTGGCCGAGGTGGAGGGAGTCCTTCCCTTTGACAGCATGTCTGCTGTAGTGTTCTCAGAGCGAGGAACATGTATGAAGATGACCTCTTCAAAGTCGGTTCGCAAGTTGTTTAACAATTTAAGGTATTTGATCAGGGTGGCGTCCTTGCATTCGGCGCACCCTTGGACCTTGTGAATCACCAGTTGCGAGTCGCTATGGACATGGAGGCGAATGCCTGCCTTTTTGGCGAGCTTTAGCCCGGCGACTAGGGCCTCATATTCTGCAACATTGTTAGTCACTTGAAATTGAAAAGAGACACGAAGGAATACTTCCATACCTAGGGGTCCGCGTAGATACACACCCCTGCGGAGATTCCAGCTGGATGAGCCATCCACAAATAAGTCCCATTGGGGAGGAATGGGTGGAGGCGCAGGGCCTGTTCAGGGGCCGAGAGGATATCAGCATCTGAGAACTCCGCAATGAAGTCGGCGAGGGCCTGGCCCTTGATTGCCTTCCTGGGCTCATAGTTGATGTTAAAACCACCAAGTTCGATACACCACTTGGCGAGGCGCCCTGAGTGTTCGGGTCGCCTCAGGATATCCTCAGATCGGCAAGTCCGTTCGGACTATAATAGTGTGCCCTTGGAAGTAGGGCTTGAGCTTCCTTGCTGCATATACAAGAGACAATATAGCCTTTTGGAGAGGAGGATACCTTGTTTCGTATCACGGAGAGTATGGCTGGTGTAATATACCGGCCATTGTTTAGCAGCCTCTTCCTTAATAAGGACAGAAGCAACACTCTTTTCTGAGGTGGCGAGGTAGAGGACCAGGTCATCGCCCGGTCTGGGGCACTTGAGTGCTGGCAGCTCCTGTAAATGCTGTTTGATGGAGGCATATGCCTCCTGGCACTCCTCCGTCCATTTGCAAGCTTTTTTCTTGCGTATTTGATCGAAGAAAGGTCTGCAGCGATCGCTTAGTTTAGAGATGAATCGTCCCAAGGCAACTAGCTTTCCCGCTAGCTGTTGAACTTCCTTGAGTCCTCTAGGGGTGCGCAGGGTAGTGATTGCCTCAATCTTCTTGGGATTTGCGTGGATTCCTCCTTTGGAGATCTGGTATCCCAGAAACTTCCCTTCTCCTACGCCAAAGATACATTTCTTTGGGTTTAACCGCATATTGTACTTGCGAAAGTTGGCGAATGTTTCCTCCAAGTCTGTAAGGTGGGTTGAAGTGGCCTTGCTTTTGACTACAATGTCATCGACATAAGCCTCAAGATTTCGGCCAATTTGGCCTGCGAAGACTTGATTTATAAGTCTTTGGAAGGTAGCCCCCGCATTTTTTAAGCCGAAGGGCATTCTGATATAATGATAGACGGCTTCGCCAGTAGTGAAGGCGGTTTTTACCGCGTCCTCTGGGTCCATAAAGACTTGATGGTACCCACTGTACGCATCGAGAAAGGAGAAGACAGAATGATGAACGGTTGAGTCAACCAGTTGGTCAATGGAAGGTAGGGGATAGGGGTCCCTTGGACAGGCCCTATTAACCCCTTTGTAGTCCACGCAAAGTCGCCACTGACCGCCCTCTTTATCGGCGAGGACAATATTCGCAACCCACTCAGAGTAGTGAACCTCCTTGATTATATTTGCCTTAAGCAATTTCGCACTTCATGCGTACAAAGTCCTTACGGTCGGGGGCCATGCCCCTTGTTTTCTGCCTAATCGGGCTAAAGCCGGGAGTACACTCAACTTGTGAGAGATAATAGCAGTGGTCAACCCTGGTAGGTCCTCGTGGCCCCATGCGAAGACGTCATTGTTGGCATGGAGGAGATGGACGAGCGCTTGCTGGTCTTTTTCTTCGAGGTCTTTTCCCATCCGGAATTTCTTTCCGGGGAGATCTCAACCTCTTGAAGGCTCTAGATAAGTCGGGAGCGGCCTCGCCCGCTGGCCCGGCTTCCTCCGCGGTGCCTTTCTCTTAGGCTCGAGATGGTCGGGAAATTGGGAGGTCCAGCGAGGGCGGAGACATAATTGCCTCTAGCCACATTTTGGTTGATGAAGATATAGGCATCTCCGGCCGCCGTGTGAAAGATCAAAGTCAGGGTCCGCACATCACAGCGGACGTGGAACTCAGTCTGAGTATGTCACCCAATGATGGCGTTGTATGGCGTAGGAAGGTCCAGGACAATAAAGTCCACAAAGCTTGAATGACATACTGTTTCTTTTCCTTGGTGGTTCCCATCATCATGTAGGGTAGGGTGATCGACCCTAAAGTTGGGATTTCATCCCGTCCTACTCCAAAAGTGGCCCCTTTGCTGGTTGAATTTTTGACAAAGGCACTTTGGCCTCAACCAAAGTGTGCTTGTAGATCACGTTGGCGTTTGCCCCGTATCCATGTAGATCCTGTCAACGTCCCATCCCGCACACGGGCGGTGATAACCAAGGGATCAGCGTGCGGCACCGCCACAGAGGTGCCATCGCTGCGATGCAAAAACGGGTGGCGGAGTGGTTGATCTGGTAGATCTGCCTCATATGGCGGCGTCTTGCCAAGCGCCTTCACACTGTGTGATTACGCCGATATGCCCCCTTGCCGGAGGGATCTTAACCATATTCTCTTGACCTGGGTTTTGTTGGTAGCGCCCCCGCCGGCGTTCCTCCGGTCAGCGATCCTCCCGTTCGCCTTCTCTGCTACGGCCCCCCTAATTATGGAGTAAGTATTCCCTGAGCTTGCCTTGAGCCAGCATTTCCCGATCATGCGTCCGAGCTCAAAGCAGTCCTCGGTGTCGTGACCTTTGTCACGATGATAACGCAGAACTTGTTGCTTTGCCTTGTTATTTCTGGGAGAGAGGATGAGGCCAAGTGGGGACCTCCTCTTTTGCTCCAAGGCGTGGAGGATGTTAGTGCGAGATTCCTCGGTGGAGGAAGAGAAAATACGCCTTCTCCCTACCGGGGCGTAGGTCGTCTCTCGAGACACAGGGTCCGGCCGCGAGGTTGCCCCTTAGCATCCGTCGCGGCGACTGCAAGTGGCCGAGTGACCTCTTCCGTATTCATAAATCGAGACGCTGTGCTCAAGAATTGTTCCATATTTGTAGGGGGTTGGTGTGGACATCCACAAAGAAAAGAGTCTCCCAACGGAGGCCACGGATAGTGCTGCAAGCACGAGCTTCCTCTCCCGGGTTAGGGACTTGGATAGACTCACCTGAAAGCGTTGAATATACTCCCGGAGTGGTTCATCCTTTTTCTGCCGTATTTTAAGAAGATGTCCCGCCGTCTTAGGGGGAGGTTTTGACACCACAAAGTGGTTGGAGAAGCTGCGGAGAGTTCCTCAAAGGAATCAAACCGCTTATCACGAAGGGTGGTATACCGGTTGGCAGGCCTGAAGTAAGTGTGGAGCTGAAAGCTCGACAGAGCGTGTTGTCGTCCGCCCTTGCGATTGCCATCGCGGAAACATAACGCTGGAGGTGAATATCGTGGTCGAAAGACAATCATAAGCATCCAGCTTAGGCTGGCGGAATTGATCTGGGAGAGAGGTTTCTAAGACCCGCCGAGTGAAGGGTTGGGTCCAGAGGTGGTCGGGCCCATCCCGGCGGTATTATGAACACTAGCCCTTTCATCACTTTTTCCACTTCCTCTAATCGTCTAGTAAGTGCGATAAGTAATGGCGAAGAGGGATCGGGGTTACTTACTTGTTGAGGAGGAGTAGCTGGGCGTTCAGGCTGATTAGTCCGTAGCGTTCCCACGCTATCCAGAACACCCCGAAGAGTGGTGGCGAGTGTTTCACGTAAGTTGAAAGCAACCGCCTCAGTGATTGTTTGCAGAACGGCCGGATCAAGGCTCGTTGGAGGGGTGTTCGGAGGTGGAATGTTACGCTCTTGGGGCACGTTACAGTTAACGTGGGCGGAGCTTTCCTCCGTCGAGTGGACAGAGTTCTCCCGTTGTGGAGGAACATTGTTCGGAGATGGCTCCGATGGCGGATCATTGTTCGTATTTGTCTCGGGGAGATTCCTCCTTCCCTGACGACTGTTCCTGTTTGCACTCCGGGTGGTTGGCATGACTTGCTACTTGTGGTTTGTAATATGGGTTTATGGTAAGAATTTTTCGTTCCCACAGACGGCGCCAAACTGATCGGTCTCGCTCCTAAGGAAGGCCCGGACTCCCGATTGATGTGGTGGAGAAGATGATGTTCTTGAAGCTCCAAGCTTGCTGTTCGAGTAATCTGTGAAAGATAAAGAGAATACTCGAAGTAGCAAGAGAGGAGTGGGGGCGTGAAGTAGCTTACCCGATTTAGGGTGGACATCACCCTATTTATAGAGTGATGCCGGAGAAGAGCCTCCCAGGTTGAAGCCCTTAGACAGGCTATTGAGATAAGTCTGTGTCAGACTGATTGGAGATAAGGCGGCTGTGATGATGAAGATCTCAGCAAACCGCCTTAGGAGATTCGTTTGTCAGAGAATGAATCGCGTATGAATCTGGTGAAGATCTCACAGGCTCGGGCTGTCCTCCATATAGACCAGATGATGTCAGACGACCAAGTGGTCTAACTCCAATGGGAGAAAGTGGCCGGCGAAGGCCTGTAAGGGCGAAGGCCCAGATAGAATATAGCCAAATAAGGAGTGAGGATTGCACGAACCTGGGTACAAGGGCCTTATTCGGGCGGGGCCAAGATAGGCAGGAGGCGGGAGTAAGATCCATGGAGGCGAAAGAGATCGCGAGGGCTCGCCCTAAGACCGCGAGGGTGGCCCGCGAAGGCCTTAGAAACGCAAGGGTGAGTATGAGACGTCGCCCATGCGAGACTTGAGGCCCGCGAGGGCAGGACCCCGCGCAGGTGAGGCTGGAGACCCCAAGGATGAGATTTCCTCAAAGGCCTTGTACGATTATAGAATTACGCGAGGGCGCGTTTGCTTGGGTAGTGTACCATCTTCCAAGAGGTGAATGTGGGGAAGGAAGGTGTATCAGCTCTGAGTTTCATGAAGACAACATCAAAAGCATCCAAAAATTCTAGGAGAAGTGCCTCTAGAGCAAGGAAGAGAAGGGCTAAGGTAGGTTGTGAGCCCAAGAGGCACTTAAGCCAGGGTATGAGAGATTTAAAGGTTGTCTACATGTGAAGGACCAAGGAAGAAGGGTTCAAGAGCTTCAAGTAGAAGTCCCGTTCATGGAAGCCAAGAAGGTTGGGTTCCCATGCCCAATCTGTCACTCTATCACCTGATTTGTAACATCTCATGCCTAGCCAAAGGCTTAAAATGTGGCGCTTGTGGGAGGCACCCCTCTGTTTATATGTCTATCTAGGTGTTTATGTTTCATGTAAATAAGTTTCTAAAGTGTGTTTGATGAGTTTGTTGGATTGTATTTCAATAAACAATCCAGTTTGGAAGGTTTGGTGAGGTTGGTAAGAGTTTAGAATGAAGTCTTAAAGCTTGGAGCAGAAGAATGGAAGATTGCAGACTGATGAAGTTTTGTCGAGTTCGTGCGCGATATATGCGCGGAGCATGCGCAGTGCGCGTGCTTTCTATACCCAAGGAGGCATTTTGAGCATCATGAGCGCTCTGTGCATGCAGCATGCGCGTGGGTGCGAATCATCTGTAGCATTTGCCCAGTAATTCAAGTCATTTATGTGCACCCTAAAGCGTGCCCAGAAGGAACGCACCCAGTGTGCAAGCCTGCGGCCTTCCTTAGACATATGTGTTTGAAAGGAAGAATGGAACTCTAGTGGACATGGTGCAATCCTTGATGGCAAAAGGTCATCTTGATTATCACTTTTGTAGTGATGTACTACTAAGTGTAGTTCATGTCCAAAATAAAGAGCCCACAAGATGTAAACTCTTATCCATATGAGTTATGGAGGAAGAGGGCACATAACCTAAATGATCTGCACCCTTTTGGGGGTTGCTAGACTCATGTTCACAAAATGGACAATCTTTGAGAAAGATGGGTTCAAGAGGGAGGATAAGTCCTATCCTCAGATTTTGTTGAACAATTAGATATAGTTATGTGCATTTACTGTGAGTCACAAGTAAAAGAATGTCTTTTAATGCATGTGATACCAAATTTTGTGGAGAACAAGTCCCTAAAGATGGTAAATATGGTGATTTGGTCTCATTGTGTCGAATCCTTAACAAGGATCAACCAAGTGTCAGAAGTACACTAGTTGCACAAATGCATCAACTCTAAAGGGAGTACCTCAACTAAAATATAGTTGTGACTCTTGTGGAAGAAGTTCCAGTAACAGGAGATATACACGGGACAACTAGAGAAGTTTGTCCTTAAAATGCCAAAGAGGACAAGGTGTGTAGACAAAAGAGGTCTTCATATGTTCTTGAATGAGCTTCTATGCATTAGTGCTTGAAGTCTCACTATGCAATCACAAGTTATGAATAGGTGATGATGTTTAAAGACCATTATGTATATCAATGTTCCTTCTAGTCCATCCTGTAGTATTCATTCTATTTGTAAATGGAGTACTAAAAAGCAAGTAGTAGACTCAATTTGTTAATGATCATCAAAGGATGGTTGTACTAAAATTTTTACATGAAGGACATGGAGATGCCCCTTTATCCCAAGTGATAAAAAGGAAGGCAATTGACACTTCTAAAAGAGCTTTTGAGTGTGAAGGTTCTTGGGAGTTCAAATCAACAAACTCAAGTTTTTTGCAAATAGTTGCAAGGTTGGAGAGGATATGTGTATCCTAAAGCTCCAAAGGAGAATTAAGTAATGGCTCCCACACCTTGCCTTAGTGCCATAAATGGTTTAATGGAATGTTAGGTACATGCCTAGACATAAGTCAAATGGTTCATATACTAGCTAAAAATCCACATATGGTTATATATTCATGCTAAAATAGTACTATTACTTGGTGTAATATGAAGCAAAGTTGTACAAGGAGGCTGAATATGTTTCATGTGCCTCAGATGTACAAGTGCCTTATGGGCTTGGATGCTTGCTTAATTACTATAGGTTTAAAGTTTGAAATTGAAAAGCCTATTATTATGAAGATTGTATGGTGACTCTGGACCCAAAATACCTTTGAGAGACCAAGGACATTGGTGTGAGATGCAATTAAAGAGAGTGAAGTTATGATTTCTAAGTACATTTCTAATTAGCTTGGGTGGTTGTTCCTTTCCTCAAGATATTACACACTTGAGTCTGCTCAATGTGTTATGAGCAATGGGTCTTAGATGATTGTACATGTTGGATAAACTTCACATCTCTTTGGTGTCACACATGTTATAGATTATTTGATGAAATTATAGAGTAAGGACTCTTGTCAAATAGTAGTTCAATTCACTGATTCACAATGAAAAAAAGAGCATGTCAAACATAGGCTGAGAATGACTTTCTCACACAGGTCATTCGCCCTTGATCATAGAGTAAGATTAAGGATGAGACTAGCTAAGGACTCAAGGTATGTTGTTTCTTAAGAAACATTTAACTTTTAGAGAATTATACTTTTGAGTGGGAGTCATGCACCAACACATGACACCTTAGCTATATGTCGCCTTGATTTTGATGAAATCAAGATAAGATGAACAAGTTCATCATGTTTGTATGACCACCATACATCCTAGCCTATGATAGAAGTAAGTTTGGGCTTACTTAGTGATATTTCATGGTTTGTGACATGTCCTCCTTTTATTTGTTAAGGAGAGTACACTATTGGTGTTTTAAGATGGAGAATGACACACCCCTCCATATTGCTGAACATCATTTCGGGAGGGAGTGGTTTAGGTAAATTTCCCTATTAGTGTTCATATGGAACCTGTGGGATGTGTTCCCTAGGATGTATTCCTTCAAGAATATGTTCATCAAGGATGTATTCCTAGCATTCCATTTCTTACAATCACCCAGAGCGGGTGGTGACTTTTATGTATCCCGGGGCTACGTTCCAAGCATGCGGGGCATGTTTTCTGTTGGTCAGATGGCTCCCGGATATTTTCTAGGTAACATTTTCGAGAATGCTTACATATTCGAGGTCGCACAAGTCCCCCGCACCTTTCCGCAGAAAATATTTTTTCGGGGTCGGGACGTTCGTTCTCGGGCGACACTCGGGGCTCGGGATGAAAAATTGGATGGCGCCAATGGTGTGTGGCATGTTATGACTCGGGATGATTATTGTGGTGATAACCGAGCCAAGCACACATGACGGGATTACTTGGTTAAGCTAGCAAGCACACGCGTCGAGATTTGCTCGGGTTAAATTGGCTCAGGATGAACAATGTGGTGGCGCCAATGGTGTGTGGCTCGGGACTTATAATTAAACATGTGAAGCATGATTTGTGTGTGATATGATGTCCTGAGGGTTGTGTTCAGATTTCGTTCCGATCGGAGAAGCAGTTTGAAAGTTGCAAGTTTCGGGTTGGACAAAATTGCAACTTTTGAAAGTTTGGGGGCCAAAGTGTAAAAAGAAGAAAATGAAGCTAATAATTTTGAAGAAAAGACAAGGAAGTGGCATCTAAGAAGGTGGAAGGAAAGAAGTGGGACACTTGTCCCATTTTTTTATGGAAAATGGGAAAAAGGGAAGAAAATATTAAAGAGGGAAAAAATGCCAAAAGGAATTATTCGCTCATCTTCATCTTCCTTGCATCTCTGCCGAAACTTTCTCTATTGAAACACCATGATTGAGCTCAAAAACTGATCTCCTCCAATACTCGAAGAAGCTTTGAGGTAAGCATACCAAACTGATCCTTGTGATGAGATAGGAAGTTATTACGGATCAGATTTTGTGATAATTACGCGTTTAAGTTTAATTACCGGGTTTTTGATAATTTTGTCTTGGGACTCGCATTGCATGTTTGGTAATTGTGGAATTAATTTGGTGATTTTGGGGCAACCCGGACGGATTTAGAATTTATTACGCGGTGCGCGTAATTCCGGGAATTGCGATTCGAGTGGCTCGAGACTTATAATTGTAGAAGAAAAATATGTTTTATGGGTTTTATGATGTCCTGAGTAAGTGGTTAAAGATTTGTTCCAATCGGAGTAAGTTTGGTAAAAAGTTTCATTTTTGGACTGAACGAAATTGTAATTTTGTAATGTGTGTGAGATAAAAGAAAATTGCACATTTTTGGTAAAAAAGAAGGGAAAGGGGCGGCTAGGAGAGGGAGAGAAGGGACAAGTGTCCCTTCTTGGTTGAAGAAGAAAAAGGAAAGAAAAGAATTAAGGAAGATGTATATGTATATATGTAAATAATACATATAAATATATAGGTATAAAGAAAAGATTATTTTTGGTCAACTCTCTCATTTCTTCTTCTTCATCCGTTTCTCTCTCTCTCCCTCTCTTGTGTGCCGCCATTTTTGAAGCTTGAGCTCCATAACTGATCTTCGTCGTTTTGCGATTAAACTTCGAGGTAAGGTACTCAAATCGTTCATTGAGATGTGTAGATGAATAATCTGAAGTCTGTTTTGGAAGAATCGGTGTAGTTTGCAAGTTATGAGCATTTGAAATTTGGAGTGAATAGTGAAATGTGCTCCTTTGTGTGATTCATTGGTTCCTAAGCGTTCCGGCACCTTCTTGTGCATGTTTGATAACAGAACGTAGGAAGAAACGCGCCCGAGGTAGTGCCAAGCGCGTCTGAAAAATCTGGTGTAAAATCCAACGGAGGATTCAGTGAAAGGTAAGGGTATATTTGTGATCAGAGTGAAGTTTAGTGTAATTGGTTCTGTTAGAAAAGGCTCGGTGTGAAAGCCGTTTTTCCCGACCCGAGCCTCGGTTTTGGCGCCATTGTTAATGGCTGATTCTGTGAATTCTGAACTTATATTATGTATTTGGGGTTGTTTGTGAACAGGGAGTGGTTTGGAAATTGGACTGAAACTCTGCCGAAATTTCTACCGGGACCGTCGATCGGGAATTCTGATTCGGACTTCAACCCGAGGTAAGGGTTCAGTGTGTGTTAGGAGTATTGCCTTGCGTAGCAAGCATACTCGGATATAGGCGAGGCTAGGTTTGGAAGAGGGAGTGCCCTGATGACGCCAACCTAGTTCCGTGGTATAGACATTGCTTGTGCAGAAATCGATTGGGATTCCGATATACCTACGATGGTTATCGATGAATTGACCGGGAGTCCGATATACCTACGATGGTTATCGATGATTCGTATTGATTGATTGATGGGGGTCGCTCCCCCGAGCTGGTACCATGCTCTACCGACCGATTGTGACCGATATGCCTTGGCTAGGCCAAGGGCATCACCGTTTCGATTGTGTTATTGATCGTGATTGTGATTGACCGATTTGCATTGCATATGGTTGCGTTGCATTGATTGAGCATATGATTGGTTGTTTGCTTTGTGTATCTTGTGTTTGTTCTGTTTTCAATTGCAGGTACACTGTATCGAATGATATTGATCAACGCACCATGTCTATACATGCACTCTTACTAAGTTCTTGCGAGAACTTACCCTTATATCTACCATTTCAGGAAAAGGAAAGGAAAGGCAAGCCGCCGAGTAGTGGCGGGGTTGCTAGTTTGAAGGTTTTGGACTAGAGACAGCAGCAGCAGCAGTATCATCGAGTAGCGCGGTTGGATCCCGAGAGACCGCCACTTGGTTGGTTTTTGTATTCCGAATCTGTTTCTGGCTCTGTATATTGTTCATAACATCCATATTCCTTTTGTAAGGCTTGGGATATGTGTATATGGTATGATTTGCATAGGTGTTAAGTTCAAGTTCGGAACCGTTCGATATCGCGTTGAAACTTCAGGTTTTGGGCTCAGTCGGAGGGTCAGGCGACCCATTTCTTGGAGCAGGCGGTCGCCTGGACCCCTTTCGTAGGATACAGATGGTCAGGCGAGATCCAGGCGGCCCCTTTCCTGGAGCAGGCGGTCGCCTGGGCCCAGGAGGCAAATTGGTAAGTCCAGGCGAGAGACCAGGCGACCCCTCTCCTCAGGTCAGGCGGTCGCCCGGGCTCATCAACTTTCTGGGCAGCAGGTCAGGCGAAAGTTCAGGCGACCCGGGCTTGAGCCGGGCGGTCGCCTGGACCCTGAGTTTGGGGTTTTTGGTTCTTTTGAACCCCATTCGCGTAGGTAAGCATCTTGGGACTTGGTTGAGCAATAATGCTATGGTTTAAGGAAAATTTTGGGTGATCCCAAGGGGCGGTTGCCTTATTAGTATTGTTATTGTGATAGGGTTGTGAGCGAACCGTCGCCCCCTCCCCCTTTCCCCGGTTTGGTCCGTTCTCCGTGCGCTTCCGCGCGTGCGGGGTTTAAGGGGGGGTGGTGACAAGGTGGTATCAGAGCAGGTTTACCTAGTTGCGAATGGGTTTTTGTGAAAGTAAGGTTGCATATCATTGCATCATGCATGTACATATACAGAGCCAATTGGAATACTGCTGCTGCTAAGTTTTGATTGTTACCGTAATATTGTGTTTGTAATGATTCTCAGAAAATGGTAAACACCCGAGGAAGACCGGGAGCGAATGAGCAAGGGAGGCGGGACGGAGGTCCCGAACCTCATCAGATAGTACAAGCGGCAGGGGGACAGGCACCACAAGTTCCCCCTGCTTAGAACAGATCCGGGATAGTTTGGCACAGATATTGCCGGTACCATCACAGGAAACACCGTCAGTTTCAAGGACAGTGCAACAACTTCAAGATGCAAGTGGAAGTGGAACGGGGCGTCACGGACCCCATACTGTGACTGATAACAGCCCATCCTCATCTGAGAATGAGGAGGAGGCTAGTACAGATGAAGAGCGACGACATCCTAGAGCTAGGAGGGTGCGTCGAGAGATTGATTCTGCTGGAAGACAGGATCATGATGATCATGGCCCGTCTCAAGGAAGTGTTAGTGGTCGACGACATCGTCGACAATCTGAAGAAGCCGAAGGGTCACATCGACCCAAGAGACAACGGGGAGAAAATGAGCGCCCTAGCAAGATGCTCGAGCGATTCCAACGCCTGAATCCACCCCGTTTCAGCGGGAAGGGTGGACCTGAGGCGGCGGAAGTCTGGTTTCGACGGATCAGTTCCATGTTCGAAAGGTTGGAATTCTCACCTACTGCAATGGTATCTTTAGCTACGTACAACCTGGATGATAGAGCTTTGATATGGTGGGAAAGTGTGAGGAACAGGCGCCGAGCGGAGCAGTCCGCGCGGGGAGAGCCTGATACTGATATGGCGTGGGATGAATTTACTCGCTTGTTCCACGAGCACTATGTGAGTGATGCTGTCCGAGATCTGCGACAGGCACAGTTTGATAATCTGACTCAGGGTACTATGAGCGTGCTGGAGTACGAGCACGAGTTTGATCGATTGGTTCGCTACGTCCCACAGTATCATGGGATGGAGGAGCAAAAAGCAAAGAGGTTTATCAGAGGATTGCGACCTGATATTCGATTGGCGCTCCGACCGTTGGACATCAAATTTTATCAGGAAGCAACACAGAAGGCTCAACTGATTGAGCAAGAGGATGTTGAGAGTAGACTCATACCTCAGCAGACCGTTGGACGTGGAAGGGGTGCTGGTTTCCGTAGCTTCTCTCGAAGCACCGGGAGGGCACCCTAACCTATCCCGAGTGCTAGAGGGAAGGGAGCAGCTTCACCCTCCACTACTGTTTTTCTGACTTGTCGACGTTCTCACCCAGGCAGAGCATGCTATCGGGAGACAGGTCAGTGTTTGGGATGTGGTTCTTCGGACCACTGGATCCGGGATTGTCCCCAAGCTGCACCGAGAAGGGAGGTCGGCCATGTTCCAAGGCCTCCATTTGGGTTACCGCCAAATCGACAGGGGCACCACGAGGTGGTGCCAGGCAGCAATTTCCGTGACCACAACAACCTCCTCCGCCACCGCAACCGAGAATGGGAAGAGTATTCCAATTGAACGCGGGGAGGCAACTCAGCAAAAGGAAGGTGAAACGGCACGACAGGGTGCCCTTAAAGGTACCATATTGTTAAATAACATTCCTGCTACTGTATTATTCGATACAGGTGCTTCTGTGTCCATAGTGGCTCAGAGATTTGTTCTGACTCAGCATCTATCTGTGAGTTCCATGCCTCGCATTGCTTTAGTTAAGACTGCAGGGAGCCAGTGTTTGTTTTCTAATGATATGGTTCGAGATTGTATGATTGATTTGGGAAAACATCAGATTCTGACTGATTTACTGGTTCTGGATATTTCGGGGTATGATGTAGTTTTGGGAATGGATTGGTTAGCTAAAAATGGAGTACAGATTGATTGTGCGAAGCGGGAGGTGACACTATCTACCGGGAAGGTACTTCTGTCCTCCGCTTCTTCGAGCGAGGATCGGAGATGAGGAGTGCTGGAATTGCAAATTCTAGACGAGTTTGAGGTGATCGATGAGAATGATTATTGCGGTTTGAACTCTTCGGATATCAGGGATGAGATAGATCGAATATTGGTTGTAAGGGAGTTTCCGCAGGTATTTCCCGAAGATTTACCGGGGATGCCTCCGGAACGAGAAATTGTCTTCGAGATTTTGCTTCAGCCGGGATCAGTACCCATATCTGTTCCCCCTACCGAATGTCTATCCCTGAAATGAATGAGCTTAAGAAGCAACTGGATGAGTTGCTTGCTAAAGGATTTATTCGACCGAGCACGTCCCCGTGGGGTGCTCCGGTGCTGTTTGTGAAAAAGAAGGATGGAACGTTACGACTGTGTATCGATTATCGCAAACTGAATGCGATAACTGTGAAGAATAAATACCCCTACCTCGAATTGATGATTTGTTTGATCAGCTGAAGGGGGCAAAGGTATTTTCGAAGATTGATTTGAGATCGGGGTATTTCCAGCTTCGAGTAAAAGAAGAGGATATCCCCAAAACGGCTTTCCGAACCCGGTATGGACATTATGAGTATACCGTCATGCCATTCGGTTTGACGAATGCGCCTGCAGCATTTATGGATATGATGAACCGAGTGTTCCGTCCATACCTGGATCAGTTTGTAGTGGTA
The DNA here is from genome assembly GCA_024586325.1 of Stellera chamaejasme. Taxonomy (NCBI): domain Eukaryota; kingdom Viridiplantae; phylum Streptophyta; class Magnoliopsida; order Malvales; family Thymelaeaceae; genus Stellera; species Stellera chamaejasme. The sequence goes on from CM044979.1 coordinate 23,289,717, forward strand.
TTTATTGATGATATCTTGGTGTACTCTAAGGATGAAGGTGAACATCAGGATCATCTGCGAATTGTACTGAAGACTTTAAGTGATCATCAATTGTATGCCAAACTCTCCAAATGTCAGTTCTGGATCAGGGAAGTGTCCTTTTTGGGGCACGTTATCGGGGAGAATGGCATATCTGTGGATCTGAAAAGATTAAGGCGTAATGGGTGGAAGCAACCGACTACGATACGAGAGATCGGGAGTTTCCTCGGGTGGCAGGTTATTATCGGAGGTTAGAAACTGGATTTTCGACTCTGGCTCTACCACTTACTCAACTTACACGAAGGCGAGCATTCGTATGGTCCGAGGCGTGTGGCGCAGCTTCCGGGAACTAAAGGACAGGCTGACTCACGCACCTATTACGATATTGCCAGATCCGAGTGCGGCATATACGATATACACGGACGCTTCAGTCAGGTTTGGGTTGTGTACTCATGCAAGATAGGAATGTGATAGCTTATGGGTCGAGACAACTTCGACCGCATGAGCAAAACTACCCGACTCACGATTTGGAATTGGCAGCGGTTATATATGCACTCAAGCAATGGCGACACTACCTGCTGGGTAGCAAATTTCAAATCCTTACGGATCATAAGAGTTTGAAATATTTGTTTACCCAGAAGGACTTGAATATGAGACAACGGAGGTGGCTTGAGTATATGAAGGATTACGATTGTAGTATCGAATATACCATTTGGTAAAGGAAATTCGGTAGTGGCGCACTTGAGTCGGAAGTACACCGGCTTGGTGAAAGGTGGAGATCGGGATGGTGATGATGAAGAGAATGATTTGGTATGTTTGTGGAGTTTGTGGGAGCATCGAGAACGAGAGCAACTGTTTACATTAACGATCCAGTCAGAATGGCTGGACAAGGTACGAGACGCTCAGAGTGTAGATGCGTCACTGAAGAAGGTATCGGGAGAAGCGAAAGGATCACTTCACCCGTCATTTGAATACAAGCAGAGATTGTTATATTTCAGAGATCGACTGTATGTACCGAAGGAACCGACCCTTCGCAATGAAATACTTGAGGAGGCACATACGAGTCGATTGAGCGTACACCCGGGAGGTGAGAAAATGTATCACGATTTGAAATCTCATTTCTGGTGGCCGGGTATGCGCAAAGACGTTGCTACTTATGTTTCTAAGTGTGCAACATGTCAACGGGTGAAGGCGGAGCATCAGAAACCAGCAGGTACCTTACAGACATTGCCCATTCCGGTCAGGAAATGGGGCAATATTACTATGGACTTTTTGACAGGATTACCTATGACCCGAGCGCACCACGACACTATATGGGTCATAGTGGATCGATTGACGAAGTGTGCCCATTTTCTGCCAATGCGGATCACAGATTCTTTGGAGAAGTTAGCTCAACTGTACATCAAAGAGAGTGTCTGGTTACATGGAGTACCAGACTCCATAGTGTCTGATCGGGATCCGCGGTTTACAGCACGGTTTTGGAAAGCTTTCCATAAAGCTTTGGGTACACAGTTGCATATGAGTTCAGCGTATCACCCACAGACAGATGGACAATCAGAGCGGGTGATCCAAGTATTGGAAGATATGTTACGGAGTTGTGCACTGGACTTTGGTGGTGAATGGGATTATCACCTGCCATTGGTGGAATTTTCGTATAATAACAGTTATCAGTCCACCGTTGGCATGGCACCGTATGAAGCTTTGTATGGGCGGCGTTGCGTAACGCCACATTGTTGGGCAGAAGCTTCAGATCGAGTGGAATTGGGTCCCCAACTGATTGAGGAAACGACAGCAAAAGTTAAGAAAATTCAGGATCGGTTGAAGGCTGCTAATGATCGGACCACTTCCTATGTAAATAAAAGGAGACGGGATTTGGAATTCGAGGTTGGTGACAAGGTATGGCTTAAGGTAGCACCAACCAAAGGAGTTATCAGATTTGGTAAGAAAGGGAAGTTGGCTCCGCGTTATGTGGGACCATATGAGATTCTGGAGCGGGTTGGTAAAGTAGCCTACCGATTGGCTTTACCCCGCATATGTCAGCAATACATAATGTGTTTCATGTGAGTATCTTTGAAGAAGTGTATCCTGGATCCGGTTCGAGACGACAAGAAGTGGAAGATATACAGATAGAACTGGATCTTTCATACATGGAGGTGCCGGTGGCCATTTTAGGGCATGATGTGCGGAAGCTTCGTAGTAAGCTAATTCCGATGATCAGGGTGCAATGGTCTCATCATACCGAACGAGAAGCAACGTGGGAGGTCGGGTAGGACATACAGGATCGGTACCCTCAAGAGTATGAGCGCCTTAAGACTACCTTGGAGGACCAAGGGTCTTAAGGGGGGAGGATTGTTACCCACACCCGGTACGTAATTAAATTAATTACGCGTTTAAGTTTAATTACCGGGTTTTTGATAATTTTGTCTTGGGACTCGCATTGCATGTTTGGTAATTGTGGAATTAATTTGGTGATTTTTGGGGCAACCCGGGACGGATTTAGAATTTATTACGCGGCTGCGCGTAATTCCTGGGAATTTCGATTCTGAGTGGCTCGGGACTTATAATTGGAGAAGAAAAATATGTTTTATGGGTTTTATGATGTCTTGAGTGAGTGGTTAAAGTTTTGTTCCAATCGGAGAAAGTTTGGTAAAAGTTGCATTTTGGTGAACGAAATTGCAATTTTGTGTGTGTGTGATAAAAGAAAATTGCACATTTTTTGTAAGAAGAAGGAAAAAGGGGCGGCTAGGAGAGGGAGAGAAGGGACAAGTGTCCCTTCTTGGTTGAAGAAGAAAAAGAAAGAAAAAAATTAAGGAAGTTTTGTATGTATATATGTAAATAATACATATATATATATAAGTAAAGAAAAGGTTATTATTTTGGTCACACTTCTCATTTCTTCTTCTTCCTCATCCGTCTCTCTCTCTCCCTCTCTTGTGTGCCGCCATTTTTGAAGCTTGAGCTCCATAACTGATCTTCGTCGTTTTGCGATTAAACTTCGAGGTAAGGTACTCAAATCGTTCATTGAGATGTGTAGATGAATAATCTGAAGTCTGTTTTGGAAGAATCAGTGTAGTTTGCAAGTTATGAGCATTTGAAATTTGGAGTGAATAGTGAAATGTGCTCCTTTGTGTGATTCATTGGTTCCTAAGCGTTCCGGCACCTTCTTGTGCATGTTTGATAACAGGAACGTAGGAAGAAACGCGCCCGAGGTAGTGCCGAAGCGCGTCTGAAAAATCGGGTGAAAAATTCAACGGAGGATTTAGTGAAAGGTAAGGGTATAATTGTGATCAGAGTGAAGTTCTGGTTACGATAGTGTAATTGGTTACTGTTAGAAAAGGCTCGGTGTGAAAGCCATTTTTCCCGGCCCGAGCCTCGGTTTTGGCGCCATTGTTAATGGCTGATTACGTGAATTCGAACATATATTACATTCTACAGGGTTGTTTGTGAGCAGGAGTGGTTTGGAAATTGGACTGAAACTCTGCCGAAATTTCTACCGGGACCGTCGATCGAGAATTCGATTCGGACTTCAACTCGAGGTAAGGGTTCGAGTGTGTGTTAGGAGTATTGCCTTGCGTAGCAAGCATACTCGGATATAGGCGAGGCTAGGTTTGGAAGAGGAGTGCCCGATGGCGCCAACCTAGTTCCGTGGTATAGACATTGCTTGTGCAGAAATCGATTGGGATTCCGATATACCTACGATGGTTATCGATGAATTGACCGGGAGTCCGATATACCTACGATGGTTATCGATGATTCGTATTGATTGATTGATGGGGGTCGCTCCCCGAGCTGGTACCATGCTCTACCGACCGATTGTGACCGATATGCCTTGGCTAGGCAAGGCATCACCGTTCGATTGTGTTATTGATCCCGATTGTGATTGACCGATTTGCATTGCATATGGTTGCGTTGCATTGATTGAGCATATGATTGGTTGTTTTCTTTGTGGATCTTGTGTTTGTTCTGTTTTCAATTGCGGTACATTGTATCGAATGATATTGATCAACGCACCATGTCTATACTGCACTCTTACTAAGTTCTTGCGAGAACTTACCCTTATATCTACCATTTCAGGAAAAGGAAAGGAAAGGCAAGCCGACGAGTAGTGGCGGGGTTGCTAGTTTGAAGGTTTTGGACTAGAGGCAGCAGCAGCAGCAGCAGTATCATCAAGTAGCGCGGTTGGATTCCGAGAGACCGCCACTTGGTTGGTTTTTGTATTCCGAATCTTTTTCTGGCTCTGTATAATGTTCATAACATGCATGTTCCTTTTTGTAAGACTTGGGATGTGTGTTTATGGTATGAATTGCATAGGTGTTAAGTTCAAGTTCGGAACCGTTCGATATCACGTTGAAACTTCAGGTTTTGTGCTCAGTCGGAGGGTCAGGCGACCCCTTTCTTGGAGCAGGCGGTCGCCTGGACCCCTTTCGTTGGATACAGTTGGTCAGGCAAGATCCAGGTGGCCCCTTTCCTGGAGCAGGCGGTCGCACAGGCCCGAGAGGCAAACTGGTAGTGCGGGCGGAAGGCCGGGCGGCCCATTTCTTGGATCGGGCGGTCGCACAGGCAGGCGAGACCAGGCGACCCCTCTCCTCGAGTCGGGCGGTCGCCCGGGCTCATCAACTTTCTGGATAGCGAGTCAGTCAAAGTTCGGGCGACCCGGGCTTGAGCCGGGCGGGCGCTGAACCACGAGTTTGGGGTTTTGGTTCTTTTGAACACCATTCGCGTAGGTAAGCATCTTGGGACTTGGTTGAGCAATAATACTATGGTTTAAGGAAAATTTTGGGTGATCCCAAGGGGCGATTGCATTATTAGTATTGTTATTGTGATAGTGTTGTGAGCGAACCGTCGCCCCCTCCCCGCTTTTTCCCGGTTTGGTCGGTTCTCCGTGCTCTTCCGCGCGTGTGGGGTTTGAGGTGGGGTGGGGTGACATACTCTGTTTATGACCTACGGCAGTTTGGGATCGCGACCAGTGGTACCATGCCTTTGTTAGCTTCGACTTCTGACCTCTTAGAGAGGGTTGTCGTTCTGTTTATATGCGCTCATAGGTCTCTGGCGGTTTTAACAGCGTCCTTCGGGACTCTGTTTATTATATCTGTTTATATATATATATATATATATATATATATATATATATATGCTTGTGTTTTGTGTTTTCTTTGTTTTGCAGGTACTCGCGCACTTAGCTTACTTTATGCAACTGTACCTTACCTCAGCCCTTACTGGGTCCTCCCGAGGACTCACCCCTTCTAATTACCACCTTTCAGGTCTACCTGACAAGCAGCCAGCGGACTAGAGTTCCGTGGTGCTTTCTATTCTGTGATCAGGTATCTGCAGTTCCGACATGGAACTTCTGTTAAGTTATAGGGGTAGTCTCGGTAGACGTTATAGTCTGCTTTCTGATTTCTGGATTTATGCTACGTATAGCATATGGGTTATCTCATAGTTAACTAATCTCTCTCTTTTGTTTGTGTTAGCAGCAGCAGCGGTATGTATGGGAATCTTCTGATATCGAAGTTTCTCCTAGATTCCGCACCTAGGTATTCTGGGGTTTCCCTTGTCGGCTCTGTAGATGTAGGTGCATGCATGTCATTTGTTGGATGATGCTATGTATCTTGGATACATTCTGATTCTGTATATATTTTCTGGATATTCTCAGATGGCCAGGGACTGCCCATGTCAGTGGAGGGCGGGACCCATGATGTGATCATATTGTGATGGATCAGACATGTTTTGTATTGGTATGATTCTGCTGAGCTTATGTATGATATTATCCATGAACTGCATATTTGGTGATGGTAGAGTGCTCGCCTATTTCAGTGGGGCGGGGCTCGCCATGGATAGTTAGGATTTATATTGTATACTTGACATGTTTGAGAATTTTAGGTTGCGGGTCCAAACACGATCGAAGGAATTAAGCGCATAACTCTGTCTGCATACTTCGATAGCAAAGTGTTCTCAGGCACCAGGCCTTCGACAACAGGACTTTGCGGGCCGGGTCACGGGACCACTACACGAAGCGGGTCTTGGTTGGACCGACCGCTTCCATTTCCACAGTTTACGCAGCTTCCGCTTCCGCTTCCGACGGCGCGGGGCGGCCTCGCTTCCGCAACCGGGCGCGGGCGCCCCGTGACACCATTTCCATGAAAAGCGACCAAAAGAAAGAATGTAAGAAAGTTGTCTTTGTTCTTGCTTAGTGTGAGAATCTTTGACATAGACTCTTAGTGACTTTAGCTTACCATTAGTGAATTGTATCAATGAGATTTACTTTGATTGGTTGTCGAAGGTCTTGGAGAAATAATACTGGAGTATCCTCCTTTTGGATAGTCAAGTTGGTGCAATTATCTAAGTGGTTCAAGCTAATAGGAAAGACACTAGAATATGATACATGTACTCCAAAGTTCAATCTTGGGCCCACATACTATGTGTATGATTTGGATTGACTTATGAGTGTTTAGAACGAGATCTCAGTTTCTATCATAAATTTCAAATGGTTGAAGTTCTAAGAAAGAGACTGATTGTGATTAAGAAAATGTATCATTCTGTTTGGGGTCTATATAAAGGCAATACTTGATGAGTTCAAGTAAGCTTGATAGGTTTAAGCAATATTTGAAAAAATTCAAATAGAACACACGGAAGTGCCTGATAAGTTCAACTGCATTGAGGAGTGCTTGATAACTTCAAGTGCATTGAGAAGAGGACAATCTTTTATTGTGAGTCTAACAACCACAACGAAAGAGACTTCGTGTGTGTGCCTTGGGGTTGCACCCTTAACTCCATTTATATGAACATACCTTGGTTTGGCTTGTATTTGAGAGATTTATTTTTTATTGAAGCTGGAACTCAAAAGTATCTTAGTGCGAGTGGGAGTTTTTTGAATTCCTTGGCACACCAAGAACTTTTGAGCTGGTACTCCAGCTCAGAGGAGCTGGAAGTATATTGGCTTTAGCTCATCTCAGCTAAAAGTAGCTAAATGCAGCTCAAACTTAGCTCACTACAACTAAAATTAGTTGTGGTTAACTCCCATCAGCTCAGGTTAGTTAAAGGTAACGGACTTCTGGTCATTTGAGCTAGTCTTGAAGGAGAAGAATCAATTAGGACATCTTTTATCAAAGTAAGGGTATTTGGTAAAAGTGCACTAACAAGCTTAAAGGAGCTCAATTATGTGTCATGGAACTACTTTGTGTAATTCCAACCTAATTTAGTTGTAACACTCACTTTTGGAATCTTTAATTAAAGTAGAGGTATTTTGGTAAAAATGATGCATTTATGGTACAAGTTGTGTGCACCTTACACCGTGAGATAATTCTATTGATGGTTAGATGTGATAAAGGCACCATTATGGAGGGAATTATGAAGGATTAATATCCATTAATCATATTTAAAGTGAATGTTACAAAGAGTTATGAAGATAACAAATGCACATAAAGGCAATATTAAAGGTGGCCTTTAATATGTGTATTTACACCTTTTACACCATCTTCATCTATAAATAGATGAGTAGGGTAGCCATTTGTGGTCATCCCTTGACACATTATTCTTCCTCTTCTTCTCCTTCATCTCTCTCAAATTGTAGCCAAATTCTTGCAAGTTCTTGGAGCCTTAAGGTGGAATCATTTGTGCCCTTCAACATATCAACTTTAAGGTGAAACCATCACATCCGCCCTCTCCTCTTCTCCTTGGTGTTCTAGGCCACCACTTCTCCACTCCATTGGTGTTCATCTTCAAGCTTCAAACTTTAAGGAAGGAGCAAACGTAAGGAATGAGTAAGGATTAAAACATCCTTAAGCGGTTTTCCATTGGTGCAAGGTAAACATCTTCTCCTCATAATATCATGTTTATGACTTCATCTTCATGCTCTTCTCTAGCTGGATTTCTTGATTTCGTGGCATGATTTGAGAAAAATATATCATACTTCTTGTGAAATAAACCGTGAATACATGTTGGATAAAATTGAGCATTACACTTGTTTGAGAAAGATCCATATGAAAAGCATGAAAACGGACCTCTAAAATCGTCAAATTCTCCCCAAGATCGTGGCTGATCTGGCGGGATCATTTGGAGGGCCGCGCGGAGGTGGAATTCCAAGACGTTAAGTGTCAAGGCCTCACGCGGGGGCGAGGGCTCGCGAATGAAGGCCCTTCTTTTTAGGTTAAGACAATCATGCCTTGGCCGCATTGTTGCGTTATGTGCGTTTGGCCTACGTTCTTGGGCCTGGATTGGGAGGCCTGTTAAGCGAGTTGGGCCCCGATATACCAATATTGTTTTTGCATCAATCATCATCAATGAGAACTCATGACAACTGTTGGAGTTAAATTGACTTGTAAATAAAGTTCCTATCAATTAGGTTAGCGTTAAGAGTTTGATATGTGATTGTATACTAAGATTAAATTCTCAAACTTATGACTTCCTAGCTCTTAGTTTCACCTGTGTGTATATAAGAGACATCTTGTAATTCTGATGAATTAATCAACGAGTTTATACCCAAAACCTTTCCCTACCTTTTAATATGATATTAGAGCAGGATTAATCAATTTTTTCTCGTTTCTCCTCATCCAGCCAAGATGACGAACAAAAACAAGGATGAAGAAACGAGCCAGGCGAGAAACTCATCCCTCGTCTACAGCGTTTTGAAGATCCCACCTCGCCGTACTTCCTCACCAGTGCAGATTACAGCGACTCACCCAATGTTGCGGAGGCACTCGATGGCAAAAATTACTCACGATGCAAGAGGGCTATCCCAAGCGTTCTTCGAGGCAAGGGCAAGCTCAGCTTCGTTAACGGAGACCAGCAAAAACCAGATACCAAAGGCATGGAATCCGTGGCATGGTCAAGATGTGACGGACTGGTGATCTCCTGGCTTATCAATTCAATCAATCCTGCCCTTCATGACTCAATTGCCTACCATGAGACTGCACACGAATTGTGGAAAGATCTTGAAGAGAGGTATGGTCATATTAATGAGCCAAGAGCCTTTGAATTGAGAAAAACTATTGCTTTAATGAATCAGGGATCCTTCAGCAGCTCGGAGTACCACACTAAAGAATGGACGGACTCTAGAGAAGGAAAATGAAAGAACACATCAATTTTTGATGGGCCTGCATCCAAAATTTTAAACAATCCGCTCTCAAATTCTGGGATCGGAACCACTGGCGTCACTTAACAAGGTTTATGCGATGGTAGCAACAGAAGAGAAGCAACTAAGCCTCACTGAGGCAGCACATGCAGACACGCCAAAAGCTTTTGCATAGAAAACTAACCCCCAACCCCATATCTTTCAGCAAGAATCGAGCAAGGCCGCAATGGTACCCATTGCAAAAAACTTGGTCACATCCAGGACAATTGTTGGGAGCTGCAACCGTGTGGTCACTGTCAGAAAACAGGTCAGACAAAGGAGAATTGTTGGGAGCTCGTTGGCTATCCTACAGACCGGAAACCAAGAGGCATGATGAGAAGCAAGAAAACAACTATCAATGCTTGCATAGATGCACATGACAAGGGTAGAGAACAGGACGACAACCTCGGTGGATCACCTTCGATAAGCTTGACCTCTGTTCAAATTGAGAAACTGATGAGTCTTTTGAAGGAGGTTAAGGAACAAGGAGTGGTCAATTATGCTGGTAAGGAAACTAAACCCATGCAATGGATTTTAGATACAGGAGCTACGCATCATGTTGCTTCTAAATATTGCAATTTTTCGTCAACAAAAACTCTTCCAAATTGGACCTTTTTCCTACATGACGGTAATAAACAAGACACTACTTCCTCTGGAACCATTTCTTTGTCTGATCACATAAAATTGCAAGATGCACTTTTCGCACCAGATTTCAAATGCAATCTTATTTCCATTAGCCAACTAACCAAAGAATGCAATTGTGCCACCATTTTTCCCCCGATTTTTGCATATTGCAGGACCTAACCTCTAATAGGCTGATTGGAGTAGGTAGACAGAAGGGTGGATTGTACTACTTCGAACCCGTAAATAAGTGCACATTGGTGCACAATTTCCGTAGCGAAGCCAACCCAATAAATAAATGGCATCAACGACTTGGTCATCTATTAAATGATAGGTTGTTAGCTATTCCTAGTCTCTCTAGCATTGGCTCAAAAATTGCACAGTATATCAAACTCAATTTTTCATTTGATTCATTTAGATGTTTGGGACCCTTATCATGCTCCCTCCACAAATGGTTCTCATTTCTTTCTTACCATCGTTGATGATTTTTCAAGAGCAACATGGACATTTCTCATGAAACACAAGAGTGAAGCACCAAAAAGTTCTGAAAATTTTTACAACATGGTGCAAAATCAGTTTGAAACACAGATAAAGTTTGTTGGAAGCGATAATGCTTTAGAATTAATTACCGGAGAGAAGGGACATTTTTTTAAAACCAAAGGGATTATCAACCAAATATCTTGTGCAGGCACACCTCAACAAAATGGCGTCATTGAAAGAAAAAATCGTGATATTCTGAATACGGCACGAGCTTTACGGTTTCAAGCTCATTTGCACCATAACTACATAGTTGTTAGGAGCTCAGTAGCGGGCCTGGTAGGTGGCGGCCCGCTACCAAGCTCCCAAAAGAGCTTCTGGTTGGCTGGGGCGGGTTGATGGGTAGCGAGCATGGTAGCGGGTTCCCGCTACCACAGTGTAGGCGGGAGTTTCAAATTTCGGAAAACGCCTCGAAAGTTCAAAAAGCAGACGATAGAGGGCTGGGTAAGGGGCGGCAACTACCGTCTGCACGGTAGGTGGCTACCCGCTACCAGGCTCCATAAATCAGAAACCATCGGCCTCCTTCCCCATTTCCTCTCCATCTTCCATTTCTTCCTCCTCCTTGTTGCAAACGTCGGACCGGAGCGAGACGTCCATCACCGGCGCCATTTCTTCTCCTATATGCGTGGATTTGCTTCATTTCATTAAGGTAACCTTGAATCTCTTTTTTTCATTTTCGTTGGTTAAGAATTGAATATTTCAACCATTTTTGCTTCTTTGTTGAAGCTCTCCGGCCACCTCTGATTTTCGTTTTTGGCATCACAGGTTTGTTTTACAAATTAATGTATGTAGCTTTTGTTTGTGTTTTTCATTTTTTTCATTTTTTGTGTTATTTTATTATTTTTGTGTAATTTAGTATATATGTTAGGTATTTTTGTGGTACATTTATGATTTTGTTGTATTTTGTAGTTCTTTAGTATATATTTTAGGCATTTATGAATTTTGTGCTATTTTAGGTATTATTTATGATGTTTGTGGTATTTTAAGCATTTTTGTGGTATTTTAGTATATATTTTATGTATTTTGTGGTATTTTAGTATATATTTTAGGTATTTATGAATTTCGTGCTATTTTAGGCATTTTAGTTATTATTTATGAATTTTTGGTTTTTAGTATATACTTTAGGTATTTTAGGAAAATAAGATTATTTATGAATTTTGTGGTATTTTAAGCATTTTTTGGTATTTTAGTATATACTTTGTTAGATCAAAGATCAATACCTTGTTAGATCGGCATGAATACCTTGTTAGATAGAAATCAATACCTTGTTAGATCAGCATGAATACCTTGTTAGATCAAAGACCAATACCTTGTTAGATCGACATCAATACCTTGTTAGATCAACATGAATACCTTGTTAGATCAGCATCAATACATTGTTAGATCGACATCAATACATTGTTAGATCGACATCAATACCTTGTTAGATCAGCATCAATACCTTGTTAGATCAGCATCAATACCTTGTTAGATCAGCATCAATACCTTGTTAGATCAGCATCAATACCTTGTTAGATCACTATCAATACCTTGTTAGAAGTTTTTTAAAATATCTACAAGCTTTAAAAATTTTCTAAAGTTATTTTCATTCACATCCTTTCAGCGCTAGCTTGCCGCTGAAGAGGCGCGCCGCAAGGCGAAGGAGGATCGCATCAGGATGGAGGATGAGTTGCGTACACTGATGGAGCACCAGGCTGAGTACGAGGTTCGTACGAACCGTACTCTTCAGCAGGAGTGACGTCGGTCTTAGGAAATGCAACAGGGTCTTCGTACGGAGCTGTGGCGGCAGTACGACGCATCCTTCAGCATCCTTTGGCCGGCGCTTCTAGACCGGCGCATCTTACAACAGCATCAGGTACCCCGGGACTTGGTTGCAGGAGGATCATCCCGGCCACCGCAGACCAAGATGCGTGCCGCGCGTGAGAATCAGGGTGACGATTACGATTTGCCTCCCCGTAGGACACTTTTGTAAAAACTATTTGATTTTGGATGTTTTCTATTGTAATTGATACATTTGGTTAATTTATAATTAAATTTATTTCTGTTTTTAATTATAATCTATAAATACTAATAAATAATATTATTATTCAAGCATTTATTAAATGATACAAATAAAGAAATTATTTTTAAAAAGAAAAGATGGCGATGGGTAGGGTAGGGGCGGGAGCTACCACTCGCACCCACGTGGCTCGGTAGTAGCGAGTTGCCCACTACCAAGCCCCTATTCGGTAGCGGGTGGCGCGCCGGGATTGTGAGCGGCCCAAAGAAGCGGGTTGGATAGCGGCTCGTCCCCTACCCAATGCCCATTAAATACGTAGTGCATATGATGTACGTTTTGACAAAACTCCAAATTGTGATTTTTTACGAGTTTTTGGTTCTCTTTGTTATGCCATTTATCCATTGCACCCAAAAGATATATTCCAACCCTGAGCCCACACTTGCATTTTTATGGTATACCCCATGAACCAGAAAGGTTACACTGTTTTTGATATGTAAACATGCAAGCAAGATTTTTACGTCAAGAGATGTCACATTCCATGAAAATATTTTTCCATACCTTTTACATGAAAAAACCGAGTCCAGACCTCCCATAACTCTCGAATACTCCTCCATCAGACGACGACCCACCGATCCCATATTCTCCTAACCAGGACCTAGATACTACCCCTGACCCAGTTGAGCCCTGTGAACCAGTCGAGCCTCCACCGCGGAAAAGCCACCATGACCGTCGTGTCTTATTTGCGGGATTTTGAGTACAATCTACTTGGACACCCAACTTCCGCCAACTTGACTTCTTCAGGTAAGTCCTCCTACCCTCTTTCGTCCTACATAAACAATAGTTTTTTCTCCATTGAACATCAAAGTTTCCATGCAGCTTTATTGACTCACTTTGAACCCAAGTCTTACTCAGGAGCCCAAGCAGACTCACATTGGCAGATGGCCATGCAATCTGAACTTGATGCATTGGAAGCTAATCATACATGGACTCTAGCCTCCTTACCTCTTGGCAAGAAAGCTGTTGGCTGGCGTTGGGTCTATAAAATCAAGCAAAAATCTGATGGGACCATTGAGCGCTACAGGGCCGTATAGTTGCCAAAGGATACACCCAGGTAGAAGGGCTTAATTATAATGAGACTTTTGCACCCGTTGCTAAACTCACTACTATCCGCAGCTTACTCGCTGTTGCTGCCACCGCAACTGGGAGCTTCATCAACTCGATGTTCATAATGCTTTCTTACACGGCGATCTACATGAGGAAATCTACATGCAACCTCCACCTGGTTACCTCTCCAAACATGACCACCATGTTTGTCGACTTCACAAGTCTTTGTACAGTCTCAAACAAGCATCCGGGGAATGGTTCACAAAATTGTCCACAGCTCTCAAGCATCATGGTTTTCTTCAGTCTCATGCTGACTCCTCATTGTTCACATGTCATACCAATGGTAAATTCCTTGCTGTCCTCGTTTATGTAGATGACATGGTTATCACAGGTGATGATCCAGGCCAATGTCAGTTTCTCAAGAACTCGCTCCATCAACACTTTCATATTAAGGATCTTGGGCGTCTCAAATATTTTTTGGGTCTCGAAATCGCTCATGGTCCGAATGGTATCTTCATCAACCAACGCAAATATGCACCGGACATATTGTCTGATGCTGGTCTCACTGGTGCTAAACCAAGTAATACACCCATTGAGCAACACCATCGGCTTGGTGACTCTAAAGCCCCAATTATAGAAGATCCATCTTTGTTCCGCCGCCTCATTGGTCGCTTACTGTACCTCTCAGAACTCGTCCAGATATCACCTACACTGTCAATGTTTTAAGTCAACATAGGCAGCATCCGACACACGAACATCTCCATGCAGCGTACCGTATTCTACGATATATTAAAGGATCTCCTGGACAAGGATTGATGTTTCCTCGCACTAATTCTTTTATGTTGAAAGGCTACTGTGACGTTGATTGGGGAGCATGCCCAATGACCCATCGGTCTCTCACGGGCTACTTCACAACACTCGGTTCTGCTCCTCTCTCTTGGCACACCAAAAAGCAACCCACCGTAAGCAGGTCATCCACCGAAGCGGAGTATCGCTCCATGGCAGCAACAACCAGCGAATTAGTCTGGCTTCAAGCTCTTCTACGTGACCTCGGTGTTGACCAAGTTCAACCAGCTCAACTTTTTTGTGACAATCAAGCTGCCCTGCACATTGCTGCTAATCTTGTCTATCACGAATGGACCATGCACATTGAAATGGACTGTCATTTTGTCCGACAATGCATTCAAATGAACCAGCATATGACGTCTTACATACCGTCAAAAATCCAATCGGCAGATGTGTTTACCAAGGAACTCAGCGCTGACCACTTTCATGAGCTTGTATGCAAGCTTGAGGGGCGGTGTTGGAGTTAGTATGACAAATCAAGTTCCTATAAAATAGGTTAGCGATAAGAGTTTGAGATGTGATTGTATACTGATATTAGATTCTCAAACTTATCTCTTCCTAGCTCACATGTGTATATAAGAGACATCTTGTAATTCTAATGAATTAATCAACGAGTTTACACACAAAACCTTTCACTGCGTTTTAATAACAACGTTTGAGCATAAGTTTTTATCTTGATATGAAAAGAACTATTTTTCCAATGACATAAATTTAATTCTTTACCTTTACGCATTTTGATTTGGTTCTCGGAGTTTTATGGGAGTTCATTTATTTATCACATAGTGGAAAAATACCTACTTAAATGTACTACTAATTAACTAACTGAACTAACCTAATAAATTAAAAGACTAAAACATCATTTGTAGGAATTTATTAAGAGGGTAAACTTAACATCATTTTCATGATGTGTAATTTTCCACATATGTGGTGACACCCACGTTTTATGGGATATCTAAGAAAGAAGTACTCCCTCCGTCCCCAAATAAATGGTGCATATTCCTTTTTGAGATGTCACCAAAAAATTGGTGCATTTCCCTTTTTAGAAACCTTAGTTCAGTTGTTTTACTTAATTACCCATAGCATTCATCATCCGATTTTTAATAACCATCCTCCTAGTTAGAACCGAGGGTATTTTTGACAAATTCTTTTCCTTCTCATCATTTCTTAATCTAACTGCCAAAAGAAATGTATCATTTATTTGGGAACGGAGGGAGTATATGCCAATTTTACTTAGATGGATGAATTATTGGTAAAGTACATTTTTAATCCCTTAGCTTTAACATGCAACCTATTTCCGTCTCTTTTTAAGAATTTGTCCTATTCGGATACCAAAGCTATGGTTTTTTGTCCTAAATTGGTCATTCCGTCAATTTTTCCGTTAAGTCGGTCGTAATTCATGAAAATGATGAAAATATCCCAAACTTAAATTTACAACTTATTACCCAATTTCATAAAAATCTACCAATTTTATCCCAAAGCTCCCATCTTCACACTTCACCCAACTCAAAGCCTCAAACTGATGAGAAAAGAAGCAAAGATGGTGATAGGAAGATGCGGCCGCAGTTGCAGGAATGGCCGCGAGTACCGCAGGTGTTGAGATGAGCCTTGTAATCGGACTGGACGACATAAGCTTTGGAGCACCAATCTCAGACCCACTGCTTTTGGTTGTTGTGCTTGTGGCAGAAGTGCTTCTTGATCCCGCCAAGATTTCCAAAGTGTAACTATTATGAAAAATGATCAAGTTGTATGTGAATGCTTTGTAAACAACGGTTTATATGAATTTTGACCCAGCCAGACTAATAATACTTCATCTAGTTCCATGTGACAGAGGTCACAAGTGCAATGATAAAAGGCTTGGACATCTAGGTCAAGATAGGATGAATAAGTTGGCCAAAAGTGGCTTATTTGGATCCTTGATCAAGGTGATTTTGCAAAGTTGCCAATCATGCCTTGAAGAAAAGGCTACAAAGAAGTCATTTGGGCAAGCAACTAGAAGGGAGGAAGTATTAAATTTAGTGCATTCTAACTTGTGTGGTCCAATCGTGGTGGAGACATGTCGGCTCTGGGCAGATGAAGATTCGTTTCTTCACCTCCTGGCTCTCCTGCTTCAGCAGCTTCCACGGCACCTTGTGTCGCCGTCGGTGCATTTGCAGGTTTTGATCTCGCTGGAACCCTTGGTTGCAGATCTCGCACACGTATCGATCGGATTCCAGTAACGTCTTGTGCAACAGTGAAACCACCTCCGCATCCAGATCTAATTAATTAATCAGGTAGTAATTAACAAATTATTGAATTAATTAACCAATTGATGGCGGATGATATATGCATACTTGGTGTGCCAGCCAGTTTCCGTTTTCTTTTTTTGGGAGGTCATTATTGGAAAAGGGATCGGAGGGAGGAGCAGAAGAAGACTAAGGGTGGTTGTTGTGGTTGTGATCTCCGGCCACCCTTGCACTGCCACATCACACCAATTGTCGGATGCGAGGAGATGAAGTCAAGCAGTGCACATTCAAAGATGATGACGAATTGAATAGAGAAGAAAAAACTGTTGGGGTTTTGTATACACATTCATTAAAAGTCTAATTGTTATTACAAGAGTTTTTGTGTAAAATTGACAAAGAAAACGGATAAAATAACGGTAATTTTGATGGAAGAACTAGAATAGGATACAAAACAAAGATTTTAGGACTTAAATATGTTGAATTCTTAAAAGTGAACCAAAATATGATACACACATAAGATAAGAGACTAAATGAATTGTATTACATCATGATGAAGCGAGGGCACTAGTACCTTGTAATTGAAATCAAATAAACTTAAGTAAAAAAATTGTAAATAAAAAATGAGTTAAGAGGGTATAATAACCGTTAAGAGACTCTTTCCATACAACACCCATGTTTCCATTTATTACGACTCTTACCTAAGTTCGATCTTTCTCCTCGCCTGCTTTCCACTTCTTACAAGCTCCTATAATCTTTCACCACCCTCTCTCTCTCTCTCTCTCTCTCCCTCCACTCGCTTTTCATATTACTGAAACCAAGCAGCCACCCCCACGTGATATTCGCTCTTTCTTATCTCTTTCCTCCCTTAACTTTCTCGCGCTTTCTCAAATTCTTTCTTCAGGGAGCAAAAGGGAGGATTGACTTTGATATTTGATTCTCTCCTGGTAAGAAATGTTAGTGTTTCTCTTGATGTTTGGGCTTCAATTCTTAGTCTTTTGTTGTTTGATGGCGGAGTACGATTTCGGCATCTGGGGATGTTTTCTTCCCTACTGGTTTTTGGATATGGGTTTCGGTTGTTGATTTTGGTGCTTGTGATTCATGTACTCTTCAGATCCAATCAGCTCCTTTTGATTTCTTATCTGTTGGGTTTCGGGAATTGTTCTGTTGGTTGTTTGAGATCTCTTTTGGTTGCTCATCGGTCATCGCAACTTTCTGATTGTTTTCTTCTGAATATGAATATGTTTGAAATGATTTAAGTTTCGACATAATTATCGTTTTAGCATTTATACTTCGATAAAGTTACAGTTTTGTTGCTGTTATTATTGTTGTTGGCCATCAGTTCATATGCTAGGTAGCTTGCTTCTTGGTTGATTTTAATATATAAGTTTATTTAGCAGGCTTTGGGTTCTGATGGCTGAAATGTTTTTGAAGACACCAAGAATCATAGATTTATGTTAGTTATCAGAATTACCAACCAGTTGGTGTGAAGATTGAAATTCGGTAGAGTATTTGAACTTGTGAATTGATCAGAGTCCTGATTGATCATCTGGAAACCATTATGATGTTCGATGATATGGCTTTCTGTGCGGATATGGATTTTTTCCCTATGTCGCTTGCGGAAAAGGATGTATCTCTGCCACAAATTGAAACAGATCCCACCGTTGAGGATGATTATACAGATGAAGAGATTGAAGTGGATGAACTAGAGAGGAGAATGTGGAGGGACAAAATGCGTCTGAAACGGCTTAAAGAACAGAATAAGAATAAGGAAGGAGTTGATATTTCCAAACAGCGGCAGTCTCAAGAACAGGCGAGAAGGAAGAAGATGTCGAGGGCCCAAGATGGGATTCTTAAATACATGTTAAAGATGATGGAGGTCTGCAAAGCTCAAGGTTTTGTTTATGGCATTATTCCTGAGAAAGGAAAGCCAGTCACAGGTGCATCTGACAATTTACGTGAGTGGTGGAAGGATAAAGTCAGGTTTGATCGTAATGGTCCTGCTGCCATTGCTAAGTACCAAGCTGATAATGAAATCCCTGGCAAGAATGACGGGTGTAATGCGATTGGCCCGACTCCTCATACACTGCAAGAGCTCCAAGATACGACTCTGGGTTCGCTCTTGTCAGCACTCATGCAGCACTGTGATCCTCCTCAAAGGCGGTTTCCATTAGAGAAGGGTGTTCCACCACCTTGGTGGCCCAATGGAAATGAAGAATGGTGGCCTCAACTGGGTTTGCCTAAGGATCAAGGCCCTCCTCCGTATAAGAAACCCCATGACTTGAAGAAAGCTTGGAAAGTAGGTGTTCTCACTGCAGTTATTAAGCACATGTTCCCTGACATTGCTAAGATTTGCAAGCTTGTGAGGCAGTCCAAGTGCTTACAGGACAAGATGACAGCAAAGGAGAGTGCTACTTGGCTTGCAATAATCAATCAAGAAGAGGCCATGGCTCGAGAGCTTTACCCTGGCTCCTGCCCCCCGTTGTCCTCAGGTGGAGGAAGTTGCTCCCTGCTTATCAATAATGGCAGTGAGTATGATGTTGAAGGTGTTGAAGATGAGCAGAGCTTTGATGTCCAAGAGCTCAAACCTGCAAGTCTTAATTCATCGAGTTATGGGATGGGCAGGATGAGACCTCAACAGCCTCTTCTTCCAGTTAAGAGGGAAGTTTTTAATAATTTGGATTTTATTCAGAAGAGGAAGCCATCCAATGAACTGAACGATATGGAACAAAAGCTCTATACATGTGAGAATGTTCAATGTCCTAACAGTGAAGCGCCCTGGGGATTCAATGACAGGACTTCCAGAGAAAACCATCAACTGTATTGTCCATATAGAAGTGCTTCTGGACAGTTTGGGAATTCTAATTGCAGTGCTAATGATGTTAAACCGATTATATTCCAGCAAGCTTATAGACAATCCAAATCTCCGGCACCGTCAGTTAATTTAGTCCAAGCTTCCTTTGATCTTGCTGGAATGGGGGTTCCCGAGGATGGACAGAAAATGATCAATGAACTCATGTCCATGTATGATAACAGCATTGAAGCCAACAAGAACATGAATCCTGTTAACAACTTCACAACGGATGGGCAAAGTCTTCTCCAACCAGAAGCACAGCGGCCCGATAACTTCTTCCGAGGCCAAGGATCTGCAATGGAGGAAAACTTCTTTAATGAATCCAGTATCCCCAATAGTCACCAAGTATTCTCGCAAGATGATGCCCATCTGGATCGATTCAGGGTCATGAATCCTTCATTTGAGAGCAGCCACAGCCAAAAGTTCCGGTCCATGTTTGCGTCTCCATTCGACTTGCCTTGCTTCGACTACAAGGAAGATAATCTCCAAAAGCAAGATGTTTCAATCTGGTTTCAGTAGGAGGAGGTTGTGATGGCTATACTCCCTTGGACTTTTTTGTCTGAGCTAACGTGGTTAATGAAACGTTCACTAGCTAAAATGTTAAAAATTGCTGTATGTTTTTTCAGTCTTTGTAGCTGTAGAATTTAGGATCTATAGGACTTAAAACGGGCTCACCGTAAGAACTTCGGTAGTCCATTTGTATTTGTCCTGCTACTCGATTACATATAGTCCAAATATGTTTTACTACCTGAACTATGTCAGCTCGTAAATATAAGGATCTGAACTTTAAGTTGGATAGAAAGGTGCCCTAAATTATTTGAAGAACAGTTCATAACACAAAAAGCTCATCATATTTGTCAGACCTGAGACTTTTAAGTGATTGGGTCAGGTTTTTAAATGATTCAGTTTTGGGAAAGGGGTAATTTTGTCACTTAAACTTACGAAATCTCTAAATTTATCATTGAAATTCATTTTTAAGTGAAAATGTCATCAATGTTTTACTGAAAGGGTAAATTTACCACTGCATGTTAATTTATCTCAGTTGACACTCATGTTGCATACCACTGGATGATTACATGGATATTGACCGTGCATTTTTGTAGGGTTAATATTTTAATTTAACTTAAATTTTGTAAAACTAACAATTCAACCCTTAAATTGTGACAGATTTTAAGATAAAATTCAATATTAACTTTACAAAATGTACAGTTAATGTCCCCTCAATAATCCAATGGCATGTCATCTGAGAACCAACTGGGACAAATTAACGTCCAGTGGTAAATTTCATTTATTACAAAGTTAGTGACATTTTCACTTTAAAATGAATTTCAATTGTAAATTTAGTGATGTCTTGAGCCACGAGATTACCCTTTTTCTATTCACTTAAAAAAAATTTGGGTAATTTTATGTTCAAGTTAAATGGAGTTGGCATAGTTCAGGTGTTAATTTACATTTTGGCTTTATAAATACAGGACTGTCTCATAAAAAAGTGTATTCAAGATATACTTGAGCGCTTTGAATGAGAATGAAATTTGCGAGTTAGTGGCTTGTCGTATAATGAGGGTTTTGGTGCGTTTTTGAATGGAAGTTGTTGTCGTTTTAAATGTATCTTTAGTGTGGTCATTCATCCCATGTGCGCAAAGAGTCCCACAAGAAGTTGATGGGACAGTTATCAAGCCTGTGGCTTGTTGACCAGAAACTCTTTAAGCGTAGGCCTTATCTGTAAGGTCGGTTTCCTGAAAATGGTACCTAGCGCCAATATGGAAGTCGCCCCTTAGCAGCCGGGTGCGTTTAATGCGTTATAATTTTGTCACCATTTTCTTCATTTCCCGCCGAGTTCGGCACAATTCTATTTTTGAGAAAGAATTAGTATACATACCCGTCCACGGAATTTACATTTTTCAATATAAATTAATAATTTATAAATTATTTAAATGAAATAAATAATTTCGATAAAAAGTATATAAATGTTGACTGAACCACTAAAAATACAAATAACATAAACATTTTTCATCATCTGTTGAAGGTCCAAAAATGGATGGTCTTTAGCAGATAATATATGTTAATAAAATGTAATTTACTAAGTAAATAACATATGTTAATAAAATGTAGTCGCAAACTTCATTATACAAAACATCTCACATTAACCTACTACGAGAACAATTAATCTATGGTGAACATGTATTTTTCACTTTCTTGTCAGCTAACAAATGAGAAGCAAAATTCTAAAGTTTTTACAGTAAACAACTTTCCTTAAGTTCTCCATGAAATCAAATGTAACAGGTAGATGGAATGTTGGAAATATAAGATAAAAACATAATGAAAGAATAATAACTGCTAAAAATGAAGGACGTTTGATTTTTTTGGCTAAAGATATATTTGTAATGGTCTTCACTATTTGTATACACAACCTAAAATAAGAAAGAAATGAATTAGGTTAGAGAGAAAATTTATTAGAATTAAATTTGTATTAATTACTTATTAAAACTTACCATATTGTGTTTTAAGAAAATGGTAACTGTAGCCTTAAAATATGGTAGGCTAATTCAAATATGTATTTATCAAACATTAAAATTAAAGCTTACCATAATCTATTTAGAAAAAAAACAACTAAAGTGGTCCTATATGTGGCAGTTAGATGTCTTCATAATATTGCAGTATTCAACTTGTTTTTACCATGCTCTTAAACTTCTCATACTTTATATTATAATAATAGATTTCATGAAAAGGTTTTTTTCCCTTAGGTGTGTCGCGTTTACGTAACAAAGTTTTCAAAGGTACTTAAGGTACACCCCTCAAGATTTCAGAAGTTATACATTTTAGTCCTCATAGTTTTATTTGTATTATTGTTAATTTGATGCAAAAAAGGCTGTGTTTGTTAAAAAAACTGAAGTATTCACTTATTTAGTCTGTAATAAACACTTACTAATGAAAAAAATTAATTTTTTGACGTAAAAATTGATTTCTGATTTTTTAGTCCATTCGCTACATTTAGAACTGCAAGAGCGTTACATAACAAGTTATTTGTTAACCCTTTAAAGTTGTTTATATTCCATCAGATGTGATTTATTGTATAACCCCATAAAATGGCCAACGTGAAAGTACAATTCCCGATAATAATTTTAATATAATAGCGAAAAGAGTTAATTAGTATTTTATAAAAAAGCTTAAACTTGAATTTAATTGTGCAAGATGTTGTAGAAGATACAATTTAAGTGAACTTCTACAAGCAAATTAGATTATTGCATAGGTTGGAACAATTAATGGCTTGAAATTAACTTCTTAATGGTGATTAGGGTGAAACAAGTTTTAAAGAGAGCATGGTAACTTGTAGAAAAGGTAGAGTTTAGCGAATCTTTATTGTGAGCAACCAAATTTTAACATTCTCATTGTGGTGCTTATTCTAGTTTATTTTGCTAGGTTTGAGGATAATTGTGTATTAATCTGATAAACATAGCGATAAAAATGTAAATATCGTGTGCTTGATAGATACTTTAAATATGAACAACTTTACAATCACCAAGAACAACTTTAGCATGTATGAACAACTTTACATAGGACAATAACAATTTTTTCTGGACAACCGAACAACAAACGTGAATTACTTTCACTTGTACGGTTCACTACTAGAAAATGGTACAAAACCAACGGCCAGTTCCAACGGGCAAACTAGCCGGTTGGTAATTTCCAACAGTAAAATTGTTGGAACACTCACCAGTAACTTATCACTAACCTCCGGTTTAACTACATCAACGTGCAAACCGTTGGTACAGCTGGAAGAAATAAGAAACCAACGGTCTGCCCGTTGGTATAATGGAAAATTATATCATTTTCTTTAGGAGAGGAAAATAAAAAATTTATCTTACCAACAGGTTGCACGTTGGTATAATGAAGAATCAACAAACAACCGGTTGGTAACTTCCTAAATTGACAATTTATACTTTCTATGCAGTATTATTTCAAATTTAATGTACAATCTATTTATAAAAATGTAGCAATTTAAAAGAATGATAGTTTCATCTCAGCAATTGTGATTTTCAAAGTGTGATTAAGAGTTTATAACAAAATAATCAAAATGGAAGGAAATTGCAATTCCAACGGGTTGCACGTTAGTATTGTCAAGTTTCCAACATGTAAGTCGTTGCAGACTAACAATATTCCAATGTGTAGCACGTTGGAAGCGTTAAAAAGGGTCAAACACGTTACAAATGAATTATTTCTTCCATACATATCAGCGATGGGCTTAGCGGTCTGGTGGTTGTGATGCATCCTTGCCTTGGAGGAGGCTGGGATTCGAGTCCTGACGAAGGTGAGATTTTTGAAATTTAGAATTCTTTGCAACGAGTTGACCGTTGGATGCTGCTTGTTTCCAACGCGTCGCGCGTTGGAAAATTTAATTGTACCAACGGGCAAGCCCTTGGTACTAATCTTTTTGCAAACTCCAATTTTACTTTAGTACTGAAAATTTAATTAATGAAAAAATGTATTCTAACAAGAAATACTAATTACATGTATGCTTTAAAACATTTTATTTAGAACATGAAAATGATTAAAATTTCATGTGGTCAGAGTTTTATTCAAAAAATAAATTTTACGTTGAAACAATTATGGTAATTAAGAACATGATCATATTGGAAATAAACACGGGTAAAAATATAATAAGACTAACTATTTAACTAAGATCATATTTATACGCTAATGAATTGTTTCAATTCTTATTTCAAATTTTATTGGACTATAAGTAGTTGTTTAACGAAATGAAGTATGCATCACTTATGCGTGCCATTAAACGAAGGACTTTAGGTTGTCAATTGAGAACTAGATAGTGTGATTAAGAAATAACGATGAATAAAACATGTAGCAATTTAAAAGAATGATAGTTTCATCTCATCAATTGTTATTTTCAAAGTGTGATTAAAAGTTTATAACAAATAATCAAATGGAAGGAAATTGAAATTCCAACGGGTTGCACGTTGGTATTGTCAAGTTTCCAATGTGTAAGTCATTGGAGACTGACAATTTTCCAACGTGTTGCACGTTGAAAGCCTTAAAAAGGGTCAGACACGTTACAAATGGATTATTTCTTGATACATATTAGCGATGGGCCTTGCGATGCAGTGGTTGTGATGAATCCTTGCCTTGGAGGAGGATGGGGTTCGAATCTTGACTTAGGCGAGATTTTTGAAATTAACAAGTGCTTTGCAACGAGTTGACCGTTGGATGTTGCTGGTTTCCAACACACCGTGCGTTGGAAAATCTAATCGTACCAACGGACAAGCCCTTGGTACTAATCTTTCGCAAACTCCAATTTTACTTTAGGAATGAAAATTTAATTAATAAAAATGTATTCTAAAAAGAAACGCTATTTACATGAATGCTTTAAAACATTTTATTTAGAACATGAAAATGATTAAAATTTCATGTGGTCAGAGTTTTATTCAAAAAATAAATTTTACGTTGAAACAATTATGGTAATTAAGAACATGATCATATTGGAAATAAAGCGTTTTGTGTAATTACAAGTTTGATAGCCTCATTCCTTGACGGTACGGGCTCTCGGATGCTTGAAGGGTTGATGTGGTGTTGAGAATAGCGATCTGTAGCTCGGAGTAATCTGCAAGAGGTAAAACAGAATACTCGGGAGCGAAAGAGGTGTAGATAGGGTGTACCTTTCCCAAATCGTCCTTTTATATGAGGTGGCGTTAGCACATGCCATTTATTGGATTCGCAAGTGCCTCCACCTTATGAAGGTTGGGCACTGCGCATCGCGGAGAAGTGGTGGATGCCCTTCGCGCTACTCTCCGGCCGAGAGGTATGTGTCACCCCACCCCCGCCCCTTAGACCCCGCACTCGCGGAAGCGCACGGAGAACGGACCAAACCGGGGAAAGGGGGGAAGTGGGGGCGACGGTTCACTCACAATCCTATCACAACAACAATACTAATAGGCAACCGCCCCTTGGGATCACCCTAAAACTTCCTTAAACCATAACATTAATGCTCAACCAAGTCCCAAGATACTTACCTTCGCCCGACTGCTGCCCGTAAACTCGAGGAGCCCGGGCGATCGCCCGATCTCGAGGAGAGGGGTCGCCTGGTCCCTCGCCTGCCCAAGCGACCGCCTGCTCCAAGGGAGGGGTCGCCTGGCACTTCGCCTGACCGCCTGTACCTACAACAAAGGGGGTCCAGGCGACCGCCTGATCCAAGGAAGGGGTCGCCTGGCCTTCCGCCCGGACTTACCAAACTTCCTCCTGGGCCCAGGCGACCGCCTGCTTCAGGAAAGGGTTCGCCTGGATCTCGCTCGACCACCTGTATCCAACGAAAGGGGACCAGGCGACCGCCTGCTCCAAGAAACGGGTCACCTGACCCTCCGACTGAACCCAAACAATGTACCCGCAATCGAAAACAGAACGAACACGGCCACCCCGCCCGGTATGCAATGGAGGCGGGCTGACCGTGACGTTCGGTAGAGCATGGTACTGAAACTACGGCTGAACCGCGACGTAACGGTACTACCGAAACCCGCTACGTGTAGTGGTCCCATGACCCTCGAGATAACATAATGGTCGCACAACGACTTGCAACCTACAAAACACATACATGGCAAGTATACAAAATATCTCAACAATTACCAAACATACAGTTCATGGAATACCAAACATTGATCATCGCAATGTAACTCGTAAACACGAACCCACGTAAACACCGAACCCATTTCATAACATATCCAATATGGCAAGTCGGGGCTCCGCCCTCGACTCAGAAGACAGTACAGAAACAGAATATATCTCAGATTATACATCATGTACAATATCATGATCCGAAATACATGCATGCAACTACACCTACAGAGCCACCAAAGTAAACCCTAGAATACCTAGGTGCGGAATCAAGAAAACCTCTCGCCCAGAGGATTCCCGCACGAGGTACTGCTATTGCTGCTAAAGCACAACCAAAGAGAGGAGAGTTAGTTAACCGTAAGTCCAACAAAACTGAAATCAGACACTCCAATCAGAAACCTCTACCGGGACCACCCCTTAACCCGAACAGAACAAAACAGAACGGAACAGAAGTTCCACAAGGGAACTGTCAATACCTGAAAACCAAAACAACCAAAAGCACCGCGGATCCCTAGTCCGCAGGTTGCTTGTCGATAGACTGAAAGATGGTAAACAGAAGGGGTGAGTCCTCGGGAGGACCCAGTAAGGGCTGAGGTAAGATACAGTTTGTACAAGTGCCGTTGAACTGAACCTGCAAAACAGAACAAACAGAAGCAAACATATACATATATATATATATATATATATACATGTATGCAGAGTCAGAAGTGAGCCGGAACCCATTATACGCGGTCCAACCGCCAGAACGACCCAAAACGACAGCCCTCTCTAAGAGGTCAGAATATACAAAACAGAACAGAACAGAAGCACGGTACCGGCTGAGGTCGCGATCCCCAAACTGTCGTAGGGTCACAGAAGTATATCGACACCCCCAGTGCGGATATACACAGAATGTCGGCACCCTCCAGTGCGGACACAGAATAGAATGTCGGCACCCTCAGTGCGGACATAGAACAGAACCAAGGAGCACCCGTGGCCTCCAAGACCATCCGGGTCTCGTCACAAATCAAAACCATAAAATAATGCATATGCAAAACAAAACAGAATATAAACAGAAGTATACCAAAAGGTATACACATAATATCGGCACCTAGTGCGGATATACAGAGCAGAACATAAACCCGTGGCCTCCAAGACCATCCGGGCCTTGAAACAGAACAAACATGCATCTTACCATATGACGGTCTCGGGATCACCGAACCACCGCCCTCACCCGGAACCCGCCTCAACTAAACCCGATATACATGCAAATACTCCCAGAATGCATAACGAGAGAAGTTGAGCCCTTACCTCAAAAAGCTGCCCCGCAGTACAAATCCCGGGAAATCCCGGCTCCCGGTCCGAAATGTGAAAGTGTGCCCTTAACGGTCCCGCACAACTCCACCAACGCAGAAACACACTGAACAACCATAAACAAATCAGAACTCACCAAAATAGAGCCCCAGAAACCAAACCCGCACAATCCCGCACTTTTCCGCAAAATCCACAGAAAGCTCGGTTTCAAAAACCGACCTAGAACATCCTTATTCATACACCCACAAACATACTCCAACATTTAAATCCCACTTTCCAGACACTTTACCCGTAATCCCGCATAAATGTAACTTTTCCTCCCATTATCCGAAAACGACGTTTTAAACACCATTACGCACCTACATCCATCCCCGATACCAAATTACCATCCAAATCAACCAAAACATAACCCAAACATAGATAAAGATTCACCCAAAGTTTCGGCCTTACACCCAAATTTCACCAAACCTTCAAATCAAACCATTCAAGGTTCCATTCACACACTTTAACCACCAATTACACATCTTAAGCAAGATTACTAACCAATTCCACCTTAAACACCAAAAATCAACACAAACCCTAGCTTGCAATTTCGGCAATTTGGGGCTTTTCTACTCAACATATTTTCCATCAAATTGAAACCATAGAAAGCCTTAGAATCATGCTAGGAACCATATATCCAAAGCATGATTCAAGAACACAACAAATGACCAACTTTAGAAAACAACCTCAATTTCGCCAAAGAGGGGTTTCTTCCCTAGCATGCTTCCCATCAAATTGAATCCATAGAAAGTCTTAGAATCATGCAAGGAACAACATACTTAAAGCATGATTCAAGAACACAACTACACACCATTTTAGAAAATCCAACAATAATTCGGCATTTTAGGTTTCCACCATCCATGGTGTTCTTCCAGAATTTAAACCATGATTCTTACTCCTCTCCAACCCAAGAAGAACATACTAAAAGATGGGAGCAAGAAGATCATCAATCTAGTAGCTAGGAACAAACCCTAATTCAAGTAACCCTCTCTTTTCCACCAAAATCAAGCTTCCAACTTGTAAAGAGATGAAGAGAGGAAGCTTACCAATTGTTGGAGTCCAAATCCTTGTTGATTTCAGCCAGGAAATGAAGAACATGAAGCTTGGAAGAGAGAAGAATGGCGGATGGAGCTAGGAAGAAGAAGAAGAAAATGAAATTTCTCCCTTTTATATTTTTCCCGTTTTCCATCTTTAATCACAAAATGACAAGTGTCCTTATCTCATCCTAGCACCTTAGTCACCCTTGTGACTCACCCCTTAGCCAAAATCTGAAATTTGGCTAAGTATTGAGCGCCAATCCCGCGCCAACGTCTCTCGCGCGATTCCCGACGTATGTGCGTGTCGGCCCGAACTAAACTCTCGCCATGCCAAAAATCCACAAATATTACCACAAAATCCGTCTCGTGATATAACATATCTCACACCGAAGCCGTCAGAAAATTTCCATCCCGAGCCCCGGGAGTCGCCCGGGACCGAACGTCCCGCCCTAGAAAATATGCTCATTAAAACGATTCGAGACGTTCCCACGATTCTAAATATGCAAACGGTTTCCTTTTTCGAGGTCCCGGGAGCGCTACCGAGCCCGCTGTACGTCCCGAGACAAGTCCCGGCCCCGGAAAAATATTTTCGGCGAAAATGTCCGAGGACCCACACGACCTCCAAACCCGAAGGATGTCCAAAAATAATGCTCAGATCCGTCCCGGGAGCTTTCTTACCGCCCAAAACCGTGACCCGCAGGCCCAAACCGGAGCCCCGGGTCCCCCGGGTCACAACCCTCTGTTACGGTCACCCAGAGCGGGTTGCGACCGGGTGACCCGGGGCTCCGGTTTTAGCCTGCGGGTCACGTTTTTCGGCGTTCAGGCGGCTCCCGAGCCCTATCCGAGTATCATTTTGGCGAACCCCTCCGTATTTGAGGTCGTGTGGGTCCCGGACGTTTCGCCGAAAATATTTTTCTAGCGCCGAGGGTTGTCGGGATCGTCTCGGGACGTACAGCGGGCTCGGTAGCACTCTCGAGATCTCAGTTTGGGAAGCCGTTTGCAGTTTTGGAGTCGTGGAAACGTCCGGTGATGGTTGTGGAGTTTATTATTTGGGGACGGGACGTTCGGTTCGGCGACTCCCGGGCTCGGGACGGGAATCCCGGGGCTCGGGGTGGAAATTTTCTGACGGCTTTGGGGTAAGTTGTGTTATAATTTAAGATGGAATTTATGGATATTTTTGTAGAATTTTGGAGTGACGGATTTCGGTTCGAGTTGACACGCTCGCACGTCGGGTTTGGTTCGGGTTCAGCGAGCTCGGTAGGACACTTCGGAATGGTAAATGAACTTCTGAAATATGTTTTGTGAATCTTATAATATTCTGAGGGTTGTGCCCAAGTTTCGTTATTTTTGGAATTCGGTAATTATGTTTGGGCTAAAAGAATTGGAACTTTCGGAAAAATTGGGAGTTATTTTACAATTGGTTGCAAAATTAATAATAGTGAGTATGGGCAGCAAGTGTTTTTCGGCAGAATTGGGAGGAGGAAGGGACACTTGGCCTTTTCTTACTTAAAGATGAGAAGTATGGGTTATAAAGTGGGAAATTATATATGGCTTATTATTGCATAAAATGAGACTTATCTCATTTCTTTCTTTTCTTCTCTTCTCCTTCTTCTTGCTGCTGCTTCTGCCGACGCCATGGATGAAGACCAACCTCAAGCTTGAACTTCTTCTTCTTGGTAGAAATCAAAGAGAAATTGGATGCTACTTGTGGTAAGCATCCTCCCTACTTCTCTTTTCTTGTTAGTTTTGAAGTTTAGTGGTGAAAAGAGAAGTTTTGGCAAATGTTGTGTTTGTTCTTAGCTATAAGCTAGGATGATTCTCTTCCTCCCATGTTTTAGTATGTTGTTCTTGGGTTGTAGGAGAGTGTTAATCAAGTATTGGATTTTGGAAAACACATCTTGGATGGAAACCTATGCTTGGCCGAATTTATGGAAGATTTTCCAAAATGGTGTGTGTTTGTTATCTTGTTTCATGCTTCAAGTATGTTAGTCCTAGCATGATTCTGAGCTTATGTATGGATTCAATTTGATGGAAAACAAGTTGAGGGAAAACCCCTTTTGGCCGATTTGTTTAGGTGTATGTTTGTGTTGGATTTTGTTGTTTGGATGCAATTGGATAGCATGCTTGGTTTAGAAGTGGAATTGGTGGTTGGAATGGTTGTTTGGTAGCTTGAATGGATTGAATTGGAAGTTGGATAAAAAGTTGATTAAGAACCGAATTTTAGAATGATTCTTTTTCAATGTTGGAGTTTCAATTTGGTTAAATTGGAGGTTAATATGGTGTTGGGGTTGAATTTAGAAGTGGATGGAAGTTTGAAACGTTGAATTCGGTTAAGAAATGAAAAAGTTACATTTAAGCGGGATTATCGGAAAATGGCGGGTAATGAAGGGTTTAAGGTTGGATTGGATCAGTTCTGCTTGTTGTATGATGTTTGTCAATGAATAATCTTGCATTGTCTAGGTTGGTTCTGAATTCTGACGTTTCTGTGAAAATCTGGAATTTTACGGAAATTCTGCCGGATTTTCGGTTTTGGGGTCGGGGATGTAGTTTGGTAGTGTGGTTGATAAGGATTCTAATTCAACTTGGTTTGGCAGATTCTGAGGTTCGGAGGTTAGGAAAAGAGAAGTTCTAAGTTTCGGGGCACGGTGTAGGAGTTGTCCAGAATCGGTCCAATACTCTGGGTTTTTGAGGTAAGGGTTTGGTTCTGTCATTTTTGGTAAGATAAGTATATGTGTTGGTTTCATTTTCTGTTCTGCTAGTATTTCGGAAGTGTATGCCTTTGGGCATATTACGTAGTTTGTAGGAGTACGCCTTATGGCATACTCGTGCATTAATATTACGACAGGTTGTGGGTTCGCTACCCACTGGTGCACCATGCTTCAGTATTAGCTTCGGCTTCCGACTCCTTAGTGGAGGCCGTGCTCCGATTTATTTTAAAGGTTGTGGCGATTTAGAATCGCACGTCCTTCGGGACTCCGATCTATTTTCTGTACATGCATGTTATTCCGTATTCTGTTGCATATATTGCTATCTTTCTGTTTTGCAGGGTTACATATACTTACCTTACCCCATATCCCTTACGGGGTCCTTTTAGGACTCACCCTTCTTTGGGTTCTGTTTTTGGGTTTCAGGTAGACCTGATAAGCGGCCTGCGGAGTAGATTTCCGTGAGGTTCTACCTCGGTTGTGTTTTGCGGCAGCTTCACCTTGCGGCCCGGGATTGTCTTTTGGATCTGAATCCCGCGCGAGGTACTTGACGCTTAGTCCTAGGCTTGGCTCTGTAGCTGCATGTGCATATTTTCTGATTTGCTGTGATGATTGGATTTCTGTATATATTTATATATTCTGTTCTGTATATGTTACGAGCGCTTGGCGCTTGCTAGACATTTTAGGTTATGTGAATTCTGTATGTATATATATTTTGGTGCGTAAGCACTCGTCCACGGAGGGCGGGGCTTACTCTGTTATTAGTGCATGAATCGTATGGTTGCATTTTATTTTGGTTATACGCATGAAATTTCCGTTAGTTTGCTTCCACAATCTTTCCGTTTTCGGGTCCGCTACGCGCGGCGGGTCTCGATGGACCTGCCATTCCTTTCCATTCCGGCTTCCGCTTCCGGCGTCCCGGCGCCCCCGCCTCCGCAACCGGGCTCGGGTGGCGTGCGGTGACACGCTCGGGTGACCGTAATAAGATACAAGCTCGGGAGCGACCCCATCAATCAATCAATCAATACGAATCATCGATAACCATCGTAGGTATATCGGAATCTGGTCAATTCATCGATAACCATCGTAGGTATATCAGAATCCCAATAGGTTTCTGCACAAACAATGTCTATACCACGGAACTAGGTTGGCGTCATCGGGGCACTCCCCTCTTCCAACCTAGCCTCAGTCTATATCCGAGTATGCTTGCTACGCAAGGCAATACTCCTAACACACACTGAACCCTTACCTCGGGTTGTAGTCCGAATCAGAATTCTCGATCGACGGTTCCGGTAGAAATTTCGGCAGAGTTTCAGCCCAATTTCCAAACAACTCCCTGTTCACACTCAAACCCAGATACAGAAAACATATTCAAAATTCACAGAAATAGCCATTAACAATGGCGCCAAAACCGAGGCTCGGGCCGGGAAAAACGGCTTTCACACCGAGCCTTTTCTAACAGAATCAATTACTGAACAGAACCGGAATTTCACTCTGAACACAAAAACACCCTTACCTTTCACTAAATAATCCGATGAAAATTACACCCTGTTTTTCAGACGCGATTCGCACAACCTCGGGCGCGTTTCTTCCTACGTTCTGTTATCAAACACGCACAAGGAAGTGCCGGAACGCTAGGAACCAAAGAATCACACAAAGGAGCACATTACACTATTCACTCCAAAATTCAAATGCTCATAATTTGCAAACTACACTGATTCTTCCAAACAGACTTGGATCTCGGATCTCACCGGATCTTAGATCTCACCTTCGCGGTCTCGCCCTCGCCGAGATCTCGCCTTCGCAGTCTCGCCTCGCCGGATCTCGCCGCAGGTCTCGCCTCGCCGATCTCAGATCTCGCCTTCGCGGGTCTCGCCCTCGCGGTCTCAGATCTCGCCTTCGCAGTTCTCGCCCTCGCCAGATCTCAAGTCTTACCTTCACGGGTCTCGCCCTCGCGGTCTCACAGCTCACCTTCACGAGGTCTCTTATGCCTATATTGGCCCCGCCAGACAAGGCCCTTGCACTCACGGTTTGTGCAACCCTTACTCTTACCTTTATTGGCTTCGCTTGATTAGGCCTCCGCCTCATGCTGGCCTTCGCCGCTACATGCTCAACTAAGAAAGGCCACTTGATCATCTGACATCAAGCGACCAATAAGGAAGACTGTCAGCACGAGCCTGAGTGATCTTCACCAGATTCACACGCCAGATATCCTCTGACAAACGAATCAACAAAGGCGGTTTACTGACACACTCATCATGACCGCCGCTTTATCTCAAACAGCCTGGCATAAGGCTTCAACTGGGGGAGGTTCCGGCATCACCCTATAAATAGGGTGATGTCCACCATAAACTGGGTAAGCTACTACACGCCACCTTTCCTCTCTTGCTTCTCCTGAGTGTTCTCTTTACCTTTTGCAGACACACTGAACAGCAAGCTTCGAGTCCTCAAGAACACAACACCATCAACAAATTGTCTGAGAGTCCGGGCCTCATCAAGGAACGAGACTATCAGATTGGCGCCGTCTGTGGGAAATGAAAGTGTCACGACCACCCCACCCGGTTGCGGAGGCGGAGCCGGCCGCGACATTGAAGCGCGAAGCTACGGCGGAAAGCGCGGTAACGGTGCTAACGAAACCTGCTACGTGCAGTGGTCCCATGACCCGGCCCTTGATAACGAGAATGGTCGACGATGACCTGCAACCTACAGAACACATAAATGGCAAGTATACAAAACAACTTAACAAACCGACATGCAGTTCATGGAATACCTTTCATTACTCGTGACAACCAAATCACAGAAACCATTTCGTACATAAAACCTATATAGGCAAGTCGGGCTCCGCCTCGACTCGGAAAACAGATACAAAATCATCACATAATCCGAACATACGTCATATACGGTATCATGATCCGATATACATGCATGCGATTACACCTCTGAGCCACCAAAGTAAACCCTAGAAATACCTAAGTGCGGAATCAGGAAACTTCTCGATCGAAGATTCCCTTGCGAGGTACTCTTCTTCTTTGCCAAAACTCAACCAAAAGAGAAGAGAGTTAGTTAACCGCAAAACCAACAGAATCGAAACCAGATATACCAACCGAAACCTCTACCGAGACCACCCCTTAAACCCAAAGCGAATGAGCAGAACAAAGGTTCCTCAAAGGAACTATCGATACGAAACCAAAACGAAAGCATTGCGGATCTCTAGTCCGCTGGCTGCTTGTCGACCGACACGAAAGGTGGTAAACAATAAGGGTGAGTCCTCGGGAGGACCCGATAGGGGTGAGGTAAGATACGGTTTGTACAAGTCTGCCGAACTGAACTCGCAAGACAGTAAGATACAAGCACGAGATATATACATATGCATGTATGCAAAGTCGAGGTGAGCCGGAACCCATCACATGCGGTCCAACCGCTGACCAGCATGCGACGACCCTCTCTAAGAGGTCGAATATACGTAATGTAAGCAAGCATCTTGCTGGGGTCGCGATCCCCAAACTGTCGTAGGGTCACAGAAGTATACCTGCACTCCCGGTGCGTGTATACGAAAAGTGTCGGCACCCTCCAGTGCGGACACACGAGCAATATCGGCACTCCAGTGCGGATACCAGCGAAACGAGAACCAAGGAGTACCGTGGCCTCTAAAACCATCCGGGTCTCGTCTCGATGTAACGTATCACCATGCATATGCAAAACCGAATATAATATACGAAATCGTAAAATCAGAAATATCGACGCCTAGCGCTGATATACAGAGCAGAATATAAACCCGTGGCCTCCAAGACCACCCGGGCCTTGAAAGAGAACAAATACAAACATGGACCCTACCATGTGACAGTCCCGGATCACCGGACCATCGTCCTCAACCGGAATCTTGCCTCAACTAGACCCGATATACATAAAGTCCCATTCCAAAATGTATAACGAGAGAAGTTGAGCCCTTACCTCGAAAAACCGCTCCATGCAAAGACAAACCCGGGAAATCCGGCTCCGCCCGAAAAGTGAAAGTGTGCCTTTTATGGTCCCACACCGCTCCACCAATGCGAAACAAGCTACGATTTGAGCCCAAAACCTTGAAGTTTCCTTGCCAAAATGAAGAACACATGAAGAGCTTGATGAATAGTATCCATGGCTGATTTCACGTGAAGAAGAAGAAGAAGAAGAAGAAAAAGAAGAACAAATGGCATTTTCAAGAAATCCCTTCCTTTTATATATATCTCCTTCCTTTTCCCATCTTTAACCAATTAATGACAAGTGTCCCTTATCTCCCCTTTAGAACCGAATTCAGCCTTGCCTTTACCAAAATAGTTGCTGATTTTAGGGTTAACTGCAACTTAGTCCTCCAACTCTCCAAATCTTTGCAATTTAACCCCAAACGCAAATTCCTAACCCCAATTGAAACCAAAACTGAACACAACCCTCAGAATATCATAAACACCCACATCCAGTTTCCAAAGTCCATTTGGAAATCCAGAACATCCTACCGGGCCCGCTGAACCCGCGCAAATCCCGACGTGCGCGTGTGTCGACCTGAACCAGAATCCCGTCATGCCAAAATTCCACAAATATTACCATAAAATCCGTCTCAAAATATAACATACTTTACACCAAAGCCGTCGGCAAATTTTCATCCCGAGCCCCGGGATTCCGCCCCGGGCCCCGGGAGTCGCCCGGGACCGAACGTCCCCACCCAAAAATTATACTCTGTAAAATGATCCGGGACGTTCCCACGATTCCAAATATGCAGACGGTTTCCTTTTCCGAGGTCCCGGGAGCGCTACCGAGCCCGCTGTACGTCCCGAGACAAGTCCCAGCCCCGGAAAAATATTTTCGGCGGAAATGTCCGGGGGACCCACACGACCTCAAAACCCGAAGGATTCCCAGAAATAATGCTCAGATAAGTCTCAGAAGCCGTTTAACCGCCCAAAAACGTGACCCGCAGGCCAAAACCGGAGCCCCGGGTCACCCGGGTCACAACCCGCTCGGGGTGACCGTAACATTCTCCCCCTCTTAGAACTCTTGGTCCTCCAAGAGTAACCTGCACCATACAGGTATCGCTACCAACCATATTATATATATTCTTTTACCAAGCATAATCGAACCACCGTTACTGGTGCGGCGGGAGTGGTAGTTTAGACTACCATCCAGAGCCTCTCAGCGGCGTCCCACCCTCCGGGTGCATCTTGTTGCACCCCGAGTCAGTTGCCGGTATTTCTACCTGACAACCCCAGACAGTATCGAATCTATACCTAACCTTCAACAGGCCATCCTGGAAAGCATCGTATGTTACCGACATACTCAGGGGGGTAAAGCCAACCTGCCCACTCGCTCCAGAATCTCATAAAGACCGATATCCTTTGGGCCCACTACGCTTCCGCTGCGCACTCTGATCCTCCTCCAAGTCCACGATCGGAACACATTCCAGAACACTGCAGCTCCATGCTGCTCCTTACCGCCTCCAACCCATCGAACTCATGAAAGGTAACACCTCTCCGAAACCGTAAGGCTACGGTTAGCACAACCAACGTGCACAAAATTCTTCAATAGCATAACCATTCCTTAAACCCAACCAACCAAATACCGACTTAATCCGTAACCAAATATCCAAAACAGTTAACTCTCTCTCTCTACCAAAAGCTAGCAGCAGTATTCTAAGGCTCTGTAGTGTAATGCAATGCATGATGCGAAGTTCAACTAATTACAAAACCAAAATCCAAAACCTTAAACACGAAGCGGATCATGTTCAAAACACGTAATCACATCACATAACACCCAACAAATGTAAAGGTACTTGGATTATGTCGCAAGCCCGCACTCGAACTCCGTGCCTCCAAAATCCAGAATCGGCCCGGAGTACCCCTCACCTGCCAGAATGCTTCAAAGAACCGTCCGCTGCTCCACACCCATTCCGAAGTGGTTCAAATAAAGAGGTGGCCAGACTCCGTACCGAACCACCCCAGAATAGTACACAGAACAGCAGCCCGCACTTCGAAGTCATCTCCCGCAGACACTTATCCATGAACTAGCATGACCACTCCAAAAGTCCACTCCTAGACTTGTATACTTGCCTCCCCAAACCAT
Organism: Stellera chamaejasme; assembly: GCA_024586325.1. Taxonomy (NCBI): domain Eukaryota; kingdom Viridiplantae; phylum Streptophyta; class Magnoliopsida; order Malvales; family Thymelaeaceae; genus Stellera; species Stellera chamaejasme. The sequence continues at coordinate 23,326,806 of CM044979.1, forward strand.
ACTGAAACTGATCATACCTTGTCTCTCGGGTCACACCGACCCGTCCTGCTCTGATACCAACTTGTCACGACCACCCCGCCCGGTTGCGTAGGCGGAGCCGACCGCGACGTACGGAAGCGGAAGCTACAGTGGAAAGCGCGGTAACGGTACTACCGAAACCCACTGCGTGCAGTGGACCCATGACCCGACCCGCAATAACAGAATGGTCTTACTACGACCTGCAACCTACAGAACACATACGTGGCAAGTATACAAAACAACTTAACAGACAAACATGCAGTTCATGGAATACCTTTCATTACTCATGACAACCAAATCACAGAAACCATTTCGTACATAAAACCTATATAGGCAAGTCGGGCTCCGCCTCGACTCGAGAAGACATACTGAGAATCATCACATAATCCGAACATATGTCATATACGGTATCATGATCCGATATACATGCATGCGATTACACCTACAGAGCCACCAAAGTAAACCCTAGAAATACCTAAGTGCGGAATCCGAAACTTCTCGATCGAAGATTCCCGCATGAGGCACTGCTTCTGCTGCCAAAACTCAACCAAAAGAGAAGAGAGTTAGTTAACCGCAAAACCAATAGAACTGAAACCAGATATACCAACCGAAACCTCTACCGAGACCACCCCTTAAACCCAAAGCAGAAAAGAACAAAGGTTCCTCGGAGGAACTATCGATACCGAAACCAAAACGAAAGCACCGCGGATCTCTAGTCCGTTGGCTGCTTGTCGACCGACTGAAAGGTGGTAAACAATAAGGGTGAGTCCTCGGGAGGACCCAGTAAGGGCTGAGGTAAGATACAGTTTGTACAAGTGCTGCTGGGTCGAAACTGCAAAACAAAACAAACACAAGCACAAATATATACATATGCATGTATGCAGAGTCAGTGGTGAGCCGGAACCCATCACATGCGGTCCAACCGCTGACCACTGTACGACAGCCCTCTCTAAGAGGTCAGAATATACAGAACATAAGCACGGTACTGGCAGGGTCGCGATCCCCAAACTGTCGTAGGGTCACAGAAGTATACCTGCACTCCCGGTGCGTGTATACATAAAGTGTCGGCACCCTCCAGTGCGGACACACAGAACAGAAGTATCGGCACTCCAGGTGCGGATACCAACAGAACAGAACCAAGGAGTACCCGTGGCCTCTAAGACCATCCGGGTCTCGTCTCAGAACAGAACGTATCACCATGCATATGCAAAACAGAATATAATATACCAAAACGTATAAGCAGAAATATCGACGCCTAGCGCGGATATACAGAGCAGAATATAAACCCGTGGCCTCCAAGACCACCCGGGCCTTGTAACGGAACAAATACAAACATGTACCCTACCATATGACAGGTCCCGGAATCACCGGACCACCGTCCTCAACCCGGAATCCTGCCTCAACTAGACCCGATATACATAAAGTCCCATTCCAGAATGTATAACGAGAGAAGTTGAGCCCTTACCTCAGAAAACAGCTCCGCAATACAAACCTCGAGAAATCCCGGCTCCCGGCCCGAAAAGTGAAAGCGTGCCTTTTATGGTCCCACACCGCTCCACCAATGCAGAAACAAGCTACGATTTGAGCCCAAAACCTTGAAGTTTCCTTGCCAAAATGAAGAACACATGAAGAGCTTGATGAATAGTATCCATGGTGCATGAATTAGACGAAGAAGAAGAAGAAAAAGAAGAAAAAATGCCATTTTTTCATGAAATCCCTTCCTTTTATATTTATCTCCTTCCTTTTCCCATCTTTAACCATTTAATGCCAACTGTCCCTTATCTCCCTTTAGAACCGACTTCAGCCCTTCTCTTTTCCAAAATAGTTGCTGACTTTAGGGTTAATTGCAATTTAATCCTCCAACTCTCCAAATCTTTGCAATTTAACCCCAAACGCAACTTCCTAACACCAATTGAAACCAAAATCGAACACAACCCTCAGAATAACATAAAACACCCACATCCAGTTTCCAAAGTCCATTCGGAAATCCAGAGTACCCTACCGGGCCCGCAGAACCCGCGCAAATCCCGACGTGCGCGTGTGTCGACCTGAACCAGAATCCCGTCATGCCAAAATTCCACAAATATTAACATAAAATCCGTCTCAAAATATAACATACTTTACACCAAAGCCGTCGGCAAATTTTCATCCCGAGCCCCGGGATTCGCCCGGGCCCGGAGTCGCCGGGACCGAACATCCCCACCCAACTCAGTAAAGCGATCCGAGGCGTTCCCACGACTCCAAATATGCAAACGATTTCCTTTTCCGAGGTCCCGGGAGCGCTACCGAGCCCGCTGTACGTCCCAAGACAACCCCCTGGCCCCGAAAAATATTTCAGGCGAAAATGTCCGGGGGACCCACACGACCTCCAAACCCGAAGGATTTCCAAATATAATGTTCAGATAAGCCTCGGGAGTCGTTTAACCGTCCAAAAATGTGACCCGCATGCCAAAACCGGAGCCCCGGGTCACAACCCACTCGGGGTGGCCGTAATGTAAAGTTCTCATCAAAACCTATAAAGAAAACCACAAGAAACAAGCCATGCCAACTACCCGAAGCACAAGTAGGCATAACCGCCAGAGAAGGAGAAATCCACCCGTCACGGTCACCAACAACGACCCGTCAACGGAAGCCTCCCCGAACAACATCCGCCCACAACCAAGAGAACTCTCGGTTCATTCGACGGAGGAGAGCTCCTCCCACGTTAACCGCAGTGTGCCTCGAGAGCGCATCACCCCACCAAAGAAATCCTCCACCAACAGGCCTTGATCCGGCCGTCTTGCAATCAATCACGGAGGTAGTTCTCAAAACTGCGCGAAACACTCGTTGGTACTCTCGGAGGAGTTTTAGATAGTGTGGGAACACTACGAACGATCAACCCGAACGCCCGACACCCCGCCTTAACAAGTAAGTCATCCTGACCGTCCTCCTTTGTCTGTACTGATAGCACTTACTAGACGGTTAGAAGACATGGAAAAAAGTGAGGATAGTGCTATTGTCCATAACATCACCATGATGGGTTTGGATCACCTCGGACCCGGCCCTTCACTCGCAGTCTTGGAGACCCCTCTTCCGGATCGGTTTCGCCAGCCCAAGCTAGGCGCTTACGACGGTCAGTCGGACCCGATATTCATTTGCAACGTTACGTCTCCGCGATGGCCATCGCGAGGGCAGATGACAACACCCGCTGTACGGCTTTCATCTCTACACTCACGGGGGCCGCGGCAAACTGGTATACCACCCTTCGCAAAAAGCGGTTTGACTCCTTTGAGGAACTCTCCCACAATTTCTCCAATCACTTCGTGGTGTCCAAACCTCCCCCTAAAACGACATGACACCTCCCGAAGATACGACAGAGGAAAGAAGAATCCCTCGGGAATACATTCAGCGGTTTTGGCGGAATCCATCCAAGTTCCAAATCTAGGGAGGAGGCCCGTCTGCTCCATGACCACTCGGGGTCTCCAGTGGGATTCTCTTTTCTTCGTGGATGTACACACCAATCCCCCCTGCAACATGGAGCAGTTCCTGAACACGGCATCCCGGTTCATGAACACAGAAGAAGTCACTCGACCACTTGCCCGGACCACCCCAGCAGATGTGAAGGAGCGGCACTCGCGAACGGACTCCGAGTCCCGGAGGCGGTACTTCTACGTAGTTCAACAAAGAGAGGATGTATCCGACCCTCCCACCTTTTAGAGAATCTCGCACCAACATCCTTCATGCCCTGGAGCAGAAGAGGGAGGTCCCCAAGTGGCCTCGCCCCCTCTCCGAGGAGATAACTAGGCAGAGTAATAGGTATTTCCGCTACCATCGCGACAAGGGTCACGACACTGAGGATTGCTTCGAGCTCAAGCGCATGATCGGAGACATGCTCGCTCAAGGCAAACTCAGGGAATTCTTGCTTCACGACTCAAATAAGAGTCACAAGCGAGAAGGTAATCGGGAGAACCGCATGCGGGAGGACCGCAGCGGGACGCTCCCAACAGTAACCCGAATCAAGAGAATACATACCAAATTCCCCGGTGAGGGGACACATCGGCGTAATCACACAATGCGAAGGCGCGGCGGCAAGACACCGTTACATGAGGCAGATCTATCAAATTGTCACTCACCTACTTCATCGCCGCGATGGGACCTCCGTCGCAATACCTCACGCGGACCCTTTGGTCATCACCGCCCGCATTGCCGGATGGGACACAGATAGGATCTACATGGACACCGGCGAACGCCAATGTTGTCTACAAACACACTCGTTGAAGCATAGGTACCCCTCTCGAAGATCCAGCATGAGAAGGGTGCCACCTTTGGAATAGGACGGGAAGAGATCCCAAACTTGGAAACAATCACACTCCCCTTCATGATGATGGGGGTCACCAAGGAGAAGAAGCAGGTCTGCCATTCTAGCTTTGTGGATTTCATTGTCCTTGATCTCCCCACACCGTACAATGCCATCATTGGGTGTCACACCCATCGAATTCCACATCCGCTGCGATGTGCGGGCCTTAAATCTGGTGTTCCACACCACAGCAAGAGATGCCTACAAATTCGTCAACCAGAACGTTGCCAGGGGCAATTACGTCTCCGCCCTCGCAGGACCCCCTCAGCTTCCCAAACCATCAGAACCTAAGAGGAAGGCACCCATGGAAGAGGCCAGACCCGCAGGTGAGGCCGCTCCTGACCTGTCTGGGGCCTTCGGAGAGGTTGAGATCTCTCCTGGCAAGAAGTTTTGAGTGGGAAAAAACCTCCAAGAGTAGGACCAGCAAGCACTCATCCATCTCCTCCATGCCAATATCGACGTCTTCGCATGGAGCCCTGACGACTTACCAGGTGTGGACCCTTCCATTATCTCCCATAAACTAAGTGTACTCCCGGCTTTAGCCGGTTAGAGAAAACTAGGGGTATGGCCCCGATCGTAAGGATTTTGTACGCACGGAAGTACAAAAATTGCTTAAAGCCAATATAATCAAGGAAGTTCACTACTCGAGTGGGTCGCCAAAATAGTACTGCAGATAAGGAAGGAGGCCAGTGACGACTTTGTGTAGACTACAAAGGGGTCAATAGGGCCTGCCCAAGGGATCCCTGTCCCCTACCCTCTATTGACCAACTAGTAGACTCAACCGTTCATCACTCAGTCTTCTCTTTCCTCGACGCATATAGTGGGTACCATCAGGTTTTTATGGACCCAGAGGACGCGGTAAAACTGCCTTTACCACCGGCGAAGCGATCTACCACTACATCCGGATGCCCTTTGGTTTAAAAACGCAGGGCCACTTTCCAAAGACTTGTGAATCAGGTCTTCGCAGATCAAATTGGCCGAAACCTTGAGGCCTATGTTGATAACATAGTGGTCAAAAGCAAGGCCACCTTGACACATTTAGCAGACTTGGAGGAAACATTCGCCAACTTTTGCAAGTATAACATGCGCTTAAACCCAAAAAAGTGCATCCCTAGGAGGGATTCATGCGAATCCCAAGAAGATCGAAGCCATCACCAATCTTCGCACCCCTAGGGGACTCAAAGAAGTACAGCAACTGGCAGGGAAGCTGGTGGCCTTAGGACGCTTCGTCTCTAAAATCAGTGACCGCTGCAGATCTTTCTTTGACCAAATCCGCAAGAAGAAGGCTTGCAAATGGACAGAAGAATGCCAGGACATATGACTCAATCAAGCAACACTTGCAAGAACTACCATCACTCAAGTGTCCTAGACCGGGTGATGACCTGGTCCTCTATCTTGCCACCTCAGACAAAAGCGTCGCCTCTGTCCTCATCAAGGAAGAGGCTGCCAGGCAGTAGCCGGTCTATTATACCAGCCACACCCTTCATGATGCGGAAACAAGGTATCCTCCTCTTCAAAAGTCTATTCTATCTCTGGTATATGCAGCACGGAAGCTCAAGCCCTACTTCCAAGGGCACACGATTATAGTCCTGGACGGACCTACCAATTCGGAGATCCTCAAGCGGCTGAACATTCAGGGCGCCTCGCCAAATGGTGTATTGAACTAGGTGGCTTCAACATCAACTACGAATCCAAAAAAGCGATTAAGGGCCAGACCCTCGCCGACTTCATTGCAGAATTCTCGGATATCGACACCATCCCTACCCACAGCGAGAACCCCATGCCCCAACCCATTCCCCCAGAATGGGACATGTTCGTGGATGGCTCATCAAAACCTGCGAGGACCCTTAGGTATGGAAGCTTCCCTTCGCGTCTCTTTTCAGTTTCAAGTCACTAACAATGTTGTAGAGTATGAAGCCCTTGTCGCGGGGCTCAAGCTCGCCATAAGGACAAGCATTCGCCGCCTCCATATCCACAGCGACTCGCAACTGGTTATCCACTGTGTCCAGTGTGCGCCGAGTGCAAAGACGCCACCACTGAGCAAGTACCTCAAATTGGTGAACACCTGCGGACCAGCTTTGAGGAAGCTATCTTCATTCACATCCCCGTTCTGAAAATACCACAGCGGACATGCTGTCGAGGGAAAGACACCCTCCGCCTTGACCACTCTCGCCAACCCCTCAATCGTGGAAACTATCGATATTGCCTCACTGGCAACACAAGACCAAGTTAAAGATTAGCGAGACCCCATCATCGCCGAGCTTCAGGCCACCGCCGCGAACCCCCAAGCTCGCAAGCATGCCATCCGATTTGTTCTCATTGATAAGCAACTATGGCATCGCGGATTTGCATCACCCCTCCAACGCTGCCTCAACACTCTTGAGGGACACTCCGTCCTGGACACTCTCCACCAAGGCAGCTGCGGTGCCCACATAGGGGCAGAGGCACTTGCCCACAAGGCCCTCCGCCAAAGATACTACTGGCCCACCCTAAAAAAGACGCCGTCGTCTTTGGTCAAAACATGCCACCAATGCCGGATCAACTCTCGCATTCAACGGCTGCCATCTACGAGTCTCCCAGCACTGACAAACCCAGTGCCCTTCACCCTATGAGGCCTTGATCTCATTGGCCCAATGCCGAACGCACCAGGTCAGTATCGTTTTTGTGTTGTCGCGGTCGATTACTTCTCCAAATGGGTCGAGGTAGAACCCTTGGTCTCCATCACCTCCGCCAAAATCATCAAGTTTCTCTGGAGGAACCTCGTTTGCCGGATGCGGCCCCCGCGCCATCATCACAGACAATGGCACTCGGTTTGCCAGCCATAGCGTCCAAGCAATGGGCCGGGATAACAATATCCGCATGCTTTTCGCCCCTGGCTCACCCCGATCCAATGGCCAAGTAGAGGTTGGGTGGATGAACTCCCAGCGTCTTATGGGATTACCGCACAACAACCCGCACCCCAACGGACGAGACACCTTTCTCCCTGGTCTACGACGCAGACGCGCTTTTCCCTGTTGAGGCAGATCTCCCCACGATCCGCATGATCAACTTCACCGACGAAGCCAATGCTCAGGGGCTCCGCGCCAAACTAGACCTGATCGAAGAATTACGCGAGGGTGCTCGCCTTCGCATGTTTGCCCTCAAGTAGCGGCTCAACCTCCATCACAATGCCAGGGTCAAACCCAAGGCTCTACAACAAGGGGGCCTCACACTGCTCAAGTCCGCCCTCACTGCTCGTGACCCCACACAGGGAGTCTTGCGACCCAACTGGGACGGACCTTACATCATCCACAGACAAGTCCGCCCGTGGGTTTATGAATTACAAGACCATGATAGTCGTCTTCTCCCTCACAACTTTCACTCGGATGACTTACGCCCATATTACGTGTAAGTCCAAAGCTCCATATTTTAATTCCAATATAATACCGGTGTATTTCCTCTTCTCTTACTGACATTAAACGGCAACACAATTGCCCTCCAACTCGTCATCTGTACCTAACTGGTTAGACTGGCCACTCGCCGGAAGTCATAAGTCCAAGGCACAGGACCTTGTCAGGTACCGCCTACGCCCACCCACACAGTAGGCTGCGGGTCTCGTCTCTACGAACCCCGTTGACCTTTCAACTCGCCTCGTCCCAAAGGTAATCCCCTTGCGATACGAAAGGATAGTCCCTGTTGGCTTCTTTAGGAAAGCCCGTGTAAACCGCCCTCACGCACCTCACCGGACCATCCGCGCGGACACCGCAAAATAGGTAGTTACGGGTCTCGTCTCTACGAACCCCAACTAACCCTCAACTTGTCTGCCACGTGCTCCTTTGACTTGCGATTGCGAACTTATAGACCATCAAGGTAAATTGAGCATTTTACTTCATTACTATTTCGCAACTTGTGGACATCGTGTCACAGCCACCCCGCTTTGGTTGCGGAGGCGGGGCCAGCCGTGACGTCGGACACGGGAACTACGGTGGAAAAGCGTGGTAGCGGAGCATTGAGCTCAATCGACGAGAATAGTCGAGTTACGACTAGCAACCTACGAACTTATACATGGCAAGCATACATAAAAAAATCCAACATTTAACCAAACATGCGGTTCATGGTGTACCAAACATCGATCATCGCAACAAACACGAAACACCGAATCCATTTCATAACAATTCCAATAAAGGCAAGTCGGGCTCCGCCTCGACTCGAGAAGACAAACAAGGCAGAATATATCCCGGGTTATACGTCATATACAAACACATGATCTCGATATACATGCATGCAACTACAGCTACTGAGCCATTAAACAAAATCCTAGATATACCTAAGTGCGGAATCGAAGCCTCTCGCTCAAAGGATTCCCGCACGTGGTATTCTTCTTTACCAAACCCAAAATGTCAGAAAGCATCGCGGATCTCTACTCCGCCAGTTGCTTGTCAGGACGGCCTGAAAGGTGGTAAACAAATAAAGGGTGAGTCCTCGGGAGGACACAGTAAGGGCTGAGGTAAGATACAGTTTGCCTAAGAGGCAACAAGCTGAACCTGCAAAACAGAACAACACAAGCATAGACATGTATATACATAAACATAAAGTATAAGGTGAGTCGGAATCCCATCACATGCGGTCCAACCGCTGACCTGAAACGGCAGCCCTCTCAAGAGGTCGAACATACGAAACAGAAAGAAGCAGTGCGGGTGGGGTCGCGATCCCAAACTGTCGCAGGGTCACAGAAGTATATCGGCACCCTTAGTGCGGATATACACAGAATGTCGGCACCCTCCAGTGCGGACATAACCAAACCAAACCATGGAGCACCCGTGGTTCTAATGACCATCCCGGGTCTCGTCACAGAACAGAACATATAAAATAAGCATAAACAAAATACCGGCACCTAGTGCGGATATACAGAACAAAACATGAACCCGTGGCCTTCAAGACCATCCGGGCCTTGAAGCAGATCAAACATGCATCTTACCATGTGACGAGTCTCGGGTCACCGAACCACCGTCCTCACCCGGAACTCGCCTCAACCAAACCCGATATACATGCAAATACTCCCAGAATGCATAACGAGAGAAGTTGAACCCTTACCTCGAGAAAGTTGCCCCTTGATACTAATTTATCCGGGAAATCCAGGCTCACGGCCGAAAAGTGAAACTCGACACGGTCTCACACCACTCCACCAATGCTGAAACAAGCTGAACAACCGCAAACTAATCGAACTCATCAAATTAGACCCCAGAACCAAACCCGCACATTCCCGCACTTTCCCGCAAAAATCCACGAAATCTCGGTTTCTGAACCGAGCTAGATCATTGTTATTCATACACCCGCAAACACATTCCAACCTTTAAACCCCACTTTCCAGACATTTTACCCGAAATCTCGCATAAAGGTAACTTTTGCACCCAACACCCGAAAGCGTCGTTTCAAACACCAATACGCGCCTAAATCCATCCCCGATACCAAATTTCCATCCAATTCACCCAAAACACAACACCAACATAGATAAAGTTTCATTCTAAGTTTCGGTTCTTTGTCAACTTTTCACCCAACTTCCAATTCAATCCATTCAAGGTTCCAATCACTCACTTTAACCACCAATTACACTTCCTAAGCAAGAATGCTTACCAATTTCACCTTTAACAACCAAGAACATTCACAAACCCTAACCCACAATTTCGGCAAAAGGGGTTTTCTTCCTAGCATGTTTTCCATCAAATTGAATCCATAGAAAGTCTTAGAATCATGCAAGGAACAACATATCCAAAGCATGATTCAAGAACACAACTCTACATCATTTTAGAAATTCACCCAAGAATTCGGCCAAATAGGGTTTTTGCCTCCAAGATGTTTTTCTAAAATCTAAAACTTGATTGTTACTCCCTTCAACCCAAGAACAACATACTAAAAGATGGGAGGAAGAAGATCAACCAAACTAGTAGCAAGGAGTTAACCTCAAAATCGGTTTTATGCTTCTTTTTCTCACCAAATCATGTTTCCAACTTGAAAGAAGTTGAAGGGAGGAAGCTTACCACTTTTGGAACCGCCAAGATGAAGAACAAGAAGGAGCTTGGAAGAAGGGAAGAATGGCTGTTAGAGACCAGGTTGGCATAGCCCAGGTTGGCATCCCCTCAGGGGTCCCCTGCAGCCGTCCCCTGCATCTCATAACTCACGGACTTCTCCTACCCGGTTAGGAGTTACACGCCTTCCCCAGTCTCGAACACGGGACTCCGTGCTTAATGTTCCATTTCACATGAGACCGAGCACCACTTGGGAGAAGTCCGTGAGTTATGAGATGCAGGGGAACCGATGCAGGGGACCCGCCTAGGGCGATGCCAACCTGGTCTCTAACAATGGCGGATGCTAGAGGAAGAAGAAGAAAATGAAGCAAATGTTTTATTTCCATAAAATGCCTCCTTTTACATTTTCTTCCTTTTCCATGTTTATTCTCCACTTGACAAGTGTCCCAATCTTAACTTAAGCACCTTAGTCACAAGGGTGACTCATCCCATAGCCAAATCTGAAATTTGGCTAAGTCATTGGCGCCAATCCCGCGCCAACGCCTCCGCGCAATTCCCGACATACGTGTGGGTCAACCTGAACCAAAATCCCGTCATGCCAAAATTCCACAAATATTACCATAAAATCAGTCTTAAAATATAACATAACTTACCCCAAAGCCGTCGGAAGAGTTTCATCCCGAGCCCCGGGATTCCGCCCTGAGCCCACAGAGTCGTCAGGGACCGAACGTCCCACCCCAAATATTATAATCCATAAAACGATTCAGACGTTCTCACGATTCCAAAAATGCAAGCGGTTTCCCAAACCGAGGTCCCGGAGCGCTACCGAGCCCGGCTGTACGTCCCGAGACAAATCCGACCACGAGAAAAATATTTTCGGCGAAAATTTTCAGGAGACCCACACGACCTCAAAACCCAAAGGATTCCCAGAAATAATGCTCGAGATAAGTCCCGGAGTCGTTTTACCGCCCAAAACGTGACCCGCAGCCAAAACCGAGCCCCGGGTCACCCGGTCACAACCCGCTCGGGGTGGCCAGTAACATCCTCCCCCTTAGGACTCTTGGTCCTCCAAGAGGGGTATCAACGCTGGTCTTGCTCTGGGTACCGTTCCACGATATCCTGTTCGGTTTCCCAAGTCGCTCCCGGTCCGAATGATGTGACCACCGAACCTTGATCATTGGAATCAACTTGCTGCGGAGTTTCCGAGTATCGCGCGCTAGAAAGGCTATCGGTACCTCCTGATATGACAAATTAGGTTCAGCTGAACCTCCTTCACTTTGGAACCGTCTGCACCGGATTCGGGATGCATTTCTTCAACATCTTGACATGAAAGACATTGTGCACCTGAGACATACTCGGAGGTAAAGCTAACTCGTAGGCTAATCGCCCACTCGCTCCGAGAATCTCATAAGGTCCGATATACCTTGGGGCCAATTTACCCCATCTGCCAAATCATTGTCCCTCTAATTGGCGCTACCTTCAGCCAAATTCTCGCCGACCTCAAACTCCAAATCTCTGCGACGCTTGTTCGCATACGAGGTGGTACGGTAGTTCGCGGTCTTAAGCCGCGCCTGAATAGTCTGATCTTGGCTGTGGTCTCCTCAATATGTTCGGGACCCAACTCAATCTGTCGGATGCCTCACCCAGCAGTGCGGTGTCATGCATCGTCGCCCATACGGTGCCTCAAATGGTGTCATGCCGATAGTGCTCGATAGCTGTTGTTATACGAAAACTCCACTAACGCAATCGCTTATCCCAATCTCCCCAAAATGCAAAGTACTGACTCCGCAGCATATCCTCCAGATTCTGAATCACCCGCTCCGACTGACCGTCTGTTTGGGGATGGTAAGCTGTACTCAGATGGAGTCGCGTGCCCAATGCCTTATGAAAGGCGCCCCAGAACCGTGCGGTAAAATGCGGATCTTGATCAGACACAATGGAGTCTGGCACTCCATGTAACCGCACAATCTCTCTGATGTACAGATGGGCAAGCTTCTCCAGGGAGTCTGTTGTCCGAATTGGCAGAAAGTAAGCACACTTCGTCAAAGCGGTCCACGATAACCCAGATGGCGTCGTGGTTTGGTAGGTCGAGGGTAGTGTAGTCGGAAAATCCATCGTAATGTTGCCCCACTTCGACCGGAATGGGCAAAGTCTCGTAACGTCCTGCCGGTTTCGATGCTCCACCTTCACCCGCCGACAAATGGCACACTTAGACACATGTGAGGCAATGTGTCTCCGCATACCTGGCCACCAAAAGTGGGTACGCAAATCCTGATACATCTTCTCACTTCCGGGGTGTATACTCAACTCGCTCGAATGTGCCAATGCCAAAATCTGATCCCGCGATGTCCGATCCTCCGCACATACAACCGATCCCCAAAGTATAGCAATCCCTGCTGTCTTGGAATGCCGGTGATAGGGCTCCTTTGTCCTCTTCAGACAACTTCTTCAACCCCGGATCCTTCCCTTGTGCCTTACGCACCCTGTCCAGCCATTCCGAATGAATCGTCAAAGTGTATACCTGAGTGTGTTCCCAGCGCTCCCACTTGTGCCAAAGGCACACCAAGTCATTCTCCTCGGTCCGATCCCCAGTGCTGCCTCCCTTGACCACACCAGTATACTTCCTACTCAGAGCATCAGCAACTGTATTGCCTTTGCCCGCGGTGTACTCGATATTGCAATCATAGTCCTTGATGTACTCGAGCCACCTGCGCTGCCTCATGTTCAACTCCTTTTGAGTGAACAGATATTTCAGACTCTTGTGATCAGTGAAGATCTGAAACTTGCTTGCCGCGTAGGTAGTGCCTCCACTGCTTCAGTGCATAAATCACTGCAGCCAACTCCAGATCGTGTGTCGGATAGTTCTGCTCATGCGGTCGAAGCTGTCTCGACCCATAAGCTATCACATTCCGCCCTTGCATCAACACACATCCCAACCCTGACCTAGATGCATCTGTGTAGATCACATAAGGTAGGCTCGGGTCGGGTAGAATCAAGATCGGCGCATTGGTCAGCCGCCGCTTCAACTCCCTGGAATTCTCCTCACACTTCTCCGTCCACACAAAAGGCTGCCCTTCTTGGTCAACTGCGTAAGTGGGAAGCCAAAATGGAAAACCACGGCACAAACCTCCGATAGTAGTCCTGCTAGTCCCAGAAAACTCCCGATCTCCCGCACCGAGGTTGGCTGCTTCCACTCCTATCTTGCCTTAACCTTCTCGGGTCCACTAACAAACCGTGCTCACCGATGATATGCCCCAAAAGACACCTCTCGAATCCAAAGTCACACTTTGAGAACTTAGCGTAAAGCTGGTGTTCCCAAAGTGTCTGCAGAATAATCCTCAAATGCTCCGGTGTGAGTCCTCATCCCGAGAGTAAATCAGAATATCATCGATGAACACTACCACGAAAGAGTCCAAATACGGCCGAAACACCCTGTTCATCATATCCATGAACGCCGCCGGTGCGTTGGTCAAACCGAACGGCATCACCATATACTCGTAGTGCCCATACCGCGTACGGAAGGCAGTCTTCGGAATGTCCTCCTCATTCACCCGCAATCGAAACTACCCCGATCGCAGATCGATCTTCGAAAAGATCTTCGCACCTCTCAGCTGATCAAAGAGATCGTCGATTCTCGGCAACGGGTACTTGTTCTTAATGGTGTGGCGTTCAACCATCTATATTCGATGCACAATCTAAGTGATCCATCCTTCTTCTTAACAAACAAAACTGGAGCACCCCACGGTAAAGTGCTCGGACGGATGAAACCCTTCTCCTGTAGTTCCTCCAACTGCTTCTTCAGCTCCACCATCTCCACTATCGGCATCCGATAAGGAGGAATGGAAATGGGAGTGGAACCTGATTGCAAGTGAATCTCAAACACGATCTCCCGCTCTGGTGGCATCCCGGGTAAATCCTCCGGAAATACCTGCGGAAAATCCCGGACAACTGGAATTTTATCCAGCTCCAACCGAGTATCTGTCGTGTTCAGACCATTGTACTCCTCCGAATCCACCACCGGGACACGATCCGAACTTGCAGCTCCATGCTTTGCTCTTGACCGCCTTCAACTCACGAGAACACGAGAGGGTAACACCTCTCCGTAAACCGTAACACTACGGTTGGCACAATCAATGTGCAGAATTCTTGGACAGCCAATCCATCCCAAAATAACGTCATACTTGGTGTGTTCAACACCAACAGATCTGACACAATCCGATGTCTGCCAATGGATAGCACGCAGTCCCGTACCATCTCATTGGAAAGCAAAAACTGACTCCCAGTTGTCTTCACCATGAAGACGCTCGGGAGCCCACTGGTAACCAAGTGGAGAGACTCGACACACTTCTGTGCCACAATCGAAACAGATGCTCCAGTATCAAACAGTACACGTACAGGAGTATCGTTCAGAAATAAAGTACCTTGGAGTGCCCCACGCTGCGATGTCTCTCCCCGCTCAATCTGGAACACCCGTCTTACTCCGGACTGCTGTAGCGGAGGCCCATGCTGCGATGTCTCTCCCCACTCGACCTGGAACACCCGTCCTGCTCCAGGCTGCTGTGGCGGAGGGGGTGGCTGAAACAGACGTCTCTGCTGCGGTGGTCTCGGACCGCCCCACTGTGACCCGCGCCCTCGGGGTGCGTTGGGCTGGAACCGAGACTACGGACGTGTAGCACTGCTGGATCTCGCCCGGTGTCGAGAGGACAATCACGAATCCAATGATCACGGCCCCGCATCGCAGCAATCGCCTCGCCTACTCGTAGCATGGCCGGCCGGGTGCTGCTGCCACAACTCGCACAAGTCGGTGTTCTGGCTCCACCCTGCTACCCCTACTACTCTGTCCGATCTGCTGACCTCCCCGTAGACCTTGCTGAACTCTGCTGTGCAGGAGCCCTCCCTCTATCACTGGGTCGGTGTGGTAGGTACCGACTCTGAACCTCCTCTGCTCGAGGAGTTGGGCCTTCTGCACAGCCTCATGATAGGACGTGATATCAAGAGGCCTCAAAGCCCACACTGTAGTCGGGCGTAGCCGGCGGATGAACCTCTTGGCCTTCTCTTGCTCCATACCATAGTGCGTAGTACGTGGCGAACCAGCCGGTCGAACTCCCGCTCATACTCTTCGGCAGTCATGGTGCCTCTGCTCCCGGATCGTCAAGCGTGGATATCGGAGGTCACGATGGCATCCTCAATATCTGCTGGTGGAAGTAGTAGACAAAGCTGCTCCCGGGTAAGGTCCGGATCCTATCCTCCGCCCCGTCTTTGCATCGGCTCTCAAACGGCCATGCAGCTCCTCCACCGGTGATCTGCACTATCCTGCAAATTAAACGTCGCCAATGAGACCTTAACCTCAGAAGGAAGGTGTAGCCTCCCAAGGAGCTTATCTACTCCCGCAAACCAGGTCTCTGCCGCCTCAGGCCCTCCTCGGCCGTTGAACCTCGGAGGGTTCAAGCGCTGGAATCTCTCCAAGAGTCTGACCTCGTTAGGCGGTGCCTCTGCTCTTCCGTCGTTGGTGGGACCGACGAGAAGTATCGATGTCGTGCCGATCACCCTCTTCATGATCACTATCCTGCTGATCTTGAACACTGAGGTGGCGACTGCCCAACTCACGATCTGAATGCCTCTGTTGTGGCCTGATTGGGTTTCCCGTGCTGCTGCGGTAGCAAAGTATTCAGCAAGCTGCATGCACGACCCAACACTGTATCACATCAAGCATGGGTCCCTCTAAGCGTTGAGAATGCGGGGGGTTAATGTGGTTGCTCGGGTCTGGGTTGCTCGAACCCGTCTCCTAACCCTCGGAGGTGTCGGATCCCGGTCCCGACCCTCCGGTACACGCTCACGCCGACGGCGTGTGGTGACCATACCGAAACCAAACCATCCCAAAACCATATAATCCAACAGTTAACTCTCTCTCTCTCTAACAAAAGCTAACAGCAGTATTCTAAGGCTCTGTAGTGTAATGCAATGCATGATGCAAAGATTCTTTTCAGAATCACGAAACCAAATATTAACACTTAAGCACAAAATCAGATCATGATCATATCACGAATCACAATATATAACACCCAAAACTTAATGGTACCCGGTTTAAATCACAAGTTCACACTCGAGCTCCGCACCTCGAAAACCCAAAATCCATCCGAGTACCCCAAGCCTTCGAGAATGCTCCAAAGAACCGCCCACTGCTCCACACGCATTCAAAGCAGTTCAAATAAGGAGTTGATCAGGCTCCGTGCGAACCGGCCCAGAATGAGATGCAAACCAGTGGCTCGCACTTCGAAGTCATCTCTTACAGAACTTACCCATGAACTGGCATGACTCCTCCAAGAGTCCACTCCTGGACTTGCATACTTGCCTTCCACAACCCATGCTGAACCGATCATACTTTACCCCTTGGGTCACTCCGACCCGACCTGCTCTGATACCAACTTGTCACGACCACCCCGCCCGGTTGCGGAGGCGGGGCCGACCGCGACGTCGACACGGGAACTATGGCGTAAAACGTGGTAACGGAGCATTGAGCTCAATCGACGAATAGTCGAGTAGCGACTAGCAACCTATGAACTTATACATGGCAAGCATACATAAAAAAATCCAACATTTAACCAAACATGCGGTTCATGGTGTACCAAACATCGATCATCGCAACAAACACGAAACACCGAATCCATTTCATAACAATTCCAATAAAGGCAAGTCGGGCTCCGCCCTCGACTCGAGAAGACAAACAAGGCAGAATATATCCCGGGTTATACGTCATATACAAACACATGATCTAATATACATGCATGCAACTACAGCTACAGAGCCATTAAACAAAATCCTAGATATACCTAAGTGCGGAATCAGAAGCCTCTCGCTCAAAGGATTCCCGCACGTGGTACTGCTGCCGCTACTGAAATCCAAAATGCCAGAAAGCACCGCGGATCTGTACTCCGCCGGTTGCTTGTCAGGACGGCCTGAAAGGTGGTAAACAAATAAAGGGTGAGTCCTCGGGAGGACCCAGTAAGGGCTGAGGTAAGATACAGTTTGCCTAAGAGGCAACAAGCTGAACCTGCAAAACAGAACAACACAAGCATAGACATGTATATACATAAACATAAAGTATAAGGTGAGTCGGAATCCCATCACATGCGGTCCAACCGCTGACCCGTAGGCGACAGACCCTCTCCAAGAGGTGAGAACATACGAAGCAGAAAGAAGCAGTGCTGGCTGGGGTTGCGATCCTCAAACTGTCGTAGGGTCACAGAAGTATATCGGCACCCCCAGTGCGGATATACACAGAATGTCGGCACCCTCCAGTGCGGACATAACCAAACCAAACCATGGAGCACCCGTGGTCCTAAAGACCATCCCGGGTCTCGTCACAGAGCAGAACATATATATATAAGCATAACCAAAATATCGGCACCTAGTGCGGATATACAGAAACGAGAACACGAACCCATGGCCTTTAAGACCATCCGGGCCTTGAAAGCAGATCAAACATGCATCTTACCATGTGACGAGTCTCGGGGTCACCGAACCACCGTCCTCACCCGAACCCGCCTCAACCAAACCCGATATACATGCAAATACTCCCAGAATGCATAATGAGAGAAGTTGAACCTTTACCTCGAAAGCTGCCTTGATACTAATTTATCCGAGGAAATCCAGGCTCACGGCCCGAAAAGTGAAACTTCGACACGGTCTCACACCACTCCACCAATGCTGAAACAAGTGAACAACCGCAAACTAATCGAACTCATCAAATTAGACCCCAGAACCAAACCCGCACATTCCCGCACTTTCCGCAAAAATCCACGAAGCTCGGTTCGAACCGAGCTTGATCATTGCTATTCATACACCCACAAACACATTCCAACCTTTAAACCCCACTTTCCGGACATTTTACCCGAAATCCCGCATAAAGGTAACTTTTGCACCCAACACTCGAAAACGTCATTTCAAACACCAATACACGCCTAAATCCATCCCGATACTAAATTACCATCCAATTCACCCAAAACACAACACCAACATAGATAAAGTTTCATTCTAAGTTTCGGTTCTTTCTCAACTTTTCACCCAACTTCCAATTCAATCCATTCAAGGTTCCAATCAATCACTTTAACCACCAATTACACTTCCTAAGCAAGAATGCTAACCAATTTCACCTTTAACAACTAAGAACATTCACAAACCTTGATATGATCACGGCCGGAATAACGGCGATCACGGTTGCACCGATCTAGCTTGACGGAGGCGAACAGTAACAAAGAACACAAGTCGGCCAAGGGAACCTCCTCACTATGAGGTGAGGCAATGCTCTTGATAATGCCTGGGAAAGGAGATGGGATCTAGCACCTCTTGATTACAAGATCAAGCAATACTAGATATTATAGTTGAATCCTCTTGCATGGATCACAAAGGAATATGGAAGTGCAAGATATGAGAACACAAAAACCAATCTCTTGAAGAGTTTTGATTTCTAAATATATTCTGAGTATTACAATGGTTACAAGCCTTCCTTATATAGGATGAAAAGGTGAAGTGATGAGTGACTTGACAAGGGACAAAGACCCTTGAATTATGGTGGGTGAGGTGAGAGATGGAAGGGATGGATGGAAGACAATTGTAGGCTACTGACTATTCCTCCCATACCTTCATAAATGGGATTTATGAAGAAATGGAGGGAATATTCAAATCACAAAAGTGGGCGTGGGCACATGGCCAGGGGTTCTTCAAGGCCATGGGTTCTCCCAATGAGGCCAGGGGTCCGCCAAGGGGGCATGGGCTCGCCAAGGACCATGGGTTCGCCAATGGGTCATGGGCTCGCCAAGGGCCTTGGGTTCGCCAATGGGGCAGGGATGCGCCAATGGCCATGGGTTCGCCAATGGGGCCATGGGCTCGCCAAAGGTCAGGGGTTCGCCATAAGGCCATGGGCTCGCCAAAGGCCAGGGGTTCGCCATAAGGCCATGGGCTCGCCAAAGGCCAGGGGTTCGCCATAAGGCCATGGGCTCGCCAAAGGCCATGGGTTCGCCATAAGGTCATGGGCTCGCCAAAGGCCATGGGTTCGCCATAAGGCCATGGGCTCGCCAAAGGCCAGGGGTTCGCCATAAGGCCATGGGCTCGCCAAAGGCCATGGGTTCGCCATAAGGTCATGGGCTCGCCAAAGAGCTTCGCGAGTACGGATTTGCCTTAGCTTGGAGGATGCGTACAGGGTCCTCTTCTGGAGACCTTGCAGGTGTGGCTTCGCTTTGGGGCTTCACCGGTGCCTAGAGTGTCACGTCCTCTTCACCCGCGCCTTCGCCAAGGGTCCATTAGGCCCTCTGAAGGAATGGTTGTCCTTTATTGATGAAATGGGGTTGATGTCCACATCATACCCTAACCCACAATTTCGGAAAAAGGGGTTTTCTTCCTAGCATGCTTTCCATCAAATTGAATCCATAGAAAGTCTTAGAATAATGCAAGGAACAACATATCCCAAGCATGATTCAAGAACACAACTCTACATCATTTTAGAAATTCACCCAAAAATTCGGCCAAATAGGGTTTTTGCCTCCAAGATGTTTTCCAAAGTTTAACACTTGATTCTTACTCCCCTCCAACCCAAGAACAACATACTAAAAGATGGGAGGAAGAAGATCAACCAAACTAGTAGCAAGGAGTTAACCTCAAAATCGGTTTTATGCTTCTTTTTCTCACCAAATCATGTTTCCATCTTGAAAGGAGATGAAGGGAGGAAGCTTACCACTTTTGGAACTCAAATCCTTGTTGAATTTCAGCCAAGATGAAGAACAAAAAGGAGCTTGGAAGAAGGGAAGAATGGCGGATGCTAGAGGAAGAAGAAGAAAATGAAGCAAATGTTTTATTTCCATAAAATGCCTCCTTTTATATTTTCTTCCTTTTCCATGTTTATTCTCCATTTGACAAGTGTCCCAATCTTAACTTAAGCAACTTAGTCACAAGGGTGACTCACCGTAATTCCCGACGTACGTGCGGGTCAACCTAAAACAAAATCTCGTCATGCCAAAATTCCACAAACATTTCCATAAAATCCATCTTAAAATATAACATAACTTACCCCAAAGCCGTCAGAAGATTTTCTTCCCGAGCCCGGGATTCTGCCCCGAGCCCCGGAGTCGCCGGGACCGAACGTCCCGCCCCAAATATTATATTCCATAAAAAGATCCGGGACGTTCTCACCATTCCAAAAATGTAAAGCGGTTTCCCAAACCGAGGTCCCGGAGCGCTACTGAGTCTGCATGCGTCCCGAGACAAGTCCCGGCCCCGGAAAAATATTTTCAGCGAAAATGTCCGGGGGACCCACACGACCTCAAAACCCGAAGGATTCCCAGAAATAATGCTCAGATAAGTCCCGGGAGCCGTTTAACCGCCCAAAAACGTGACCCGCAGGCCAAAACCGGAGCCTCGGGTCACCCGGGTCACAACCCGCTCGGGGTGACCGTAACAGTGTGGCCCCTGCAGGTGTCCTTGCATCGGTACACTACCCAAGGGCTTTCCCCTTGTGGTCTCCCCAGGAAGGACTCTGTGGGAGCCGCCACTGCGGGCCAAACCTTCCAGATGGGAAAACCTCGCCCATGGTCTTTAAGGGAATCGCCGTTGCAAGACTGATCTTCAGCATGTCTCAACAAGTAATCTATGTGGCTTCACCGTCGCGAACCCTAGCAAGCCCTTTGCCATGAACGGGAGTTAGCCTACGGTTGTTAACCTGGCTAACGTTCCCTACAAAGCTATAGCAAGATAAAAGCGAAGCTACAAAGAAAGAAGGTAAATTGAACATTTACTACACTACTATTATGAAAAATTGTGCAAGTTTTGCAGAGTTCCTTCATGTACAAAAAAGGGGGGGTCATCCACAAGTTGGAGCCTCAACCCTAGTCAAGCATGGCATACCATGCGTCCCTCATCTTCTTCCCCTGCTTCCCCCAGCTGAGCAGGGCCTCTACTTCTGGATCGTTGGTGTTCGCAGCATCCAAAGTCCCAAGACTCAGCTCTGGGAACAGCTTCTCTACTTGGAAGCGGCACCGCAGCCATCCTTCCTCATAGGCCTGCGCCCCAGCTTCACTTTGAGCCTGGAGCTCACCAAGCTTCTCCTGCAGTCGCGGCATCCTCTCTGGGATAGATACCTTGATGGATGCAGGGGACTCAGGGTCCTCACCAGCAAAGGGAGGAAGGCCCAGGGCCTTCTCCATCTCCCACACTGCGGCCACCGCATTCGTAAAGTCAGTGGTGACCTCAAGGCGCGCCCGCGCAAGGTCTTCCACGGTGAGCCTGGCTTCTTCAGCCTTCTCCTCTGCCACCTTGACTTGGGCGACCGCCTTGCGCTCCGCCGCCTCAGCTGCAGCTTTCGCCAGTTCAGTTTCAGCCTTGGCCTCCGCAAGGGCAGCTTTGGTATCAGCCTCCAGGAGAGAAGTGACTCCTTGGGACGGCGACCTCGGTGTTTTTGGCTTCCGGCTCCACATCCTTTTGATGGAGGTGGCGCCGAAATCCGCCTATCAGGCTCGCCTTTGCTCCCACCGGCGACCTACAAGCGATCTGCTCCTTATTGAGGTAGTCGCACTAGGTCTCCAACCTGGACCACCCGCTTGGCCTTCTCCTCTCTCCCTTCTTGGGCAGCTTTCAGCTCTCCCTAAGGCGTGCAATCTCTGCGACTTGGGCACAATCCCGGCCGTTGGCATACTTCTGAAAGTCTTGCCATTGCCCCATGGCAGCATATCCCTGGATGGCGGCCTGTATCCAAGATTACTCAGCAAGGCAGAAAAGAAAGGAAACAACAGAACTTATAAACAGAAACCAAAGGTTGTCTTACCTGCAGATTTTGCTTGGCTGCCTCCTTCATGAGCTCAACAGGGGAGTCCAAGCTTCGCCCAATTAGCTCCCTATCAAAGGGGGTGCGCAGCCCCTCCAGGCAGGACAGGAGGGTGCTCTCCCCTCCTAACAACAAGGAGGATTTGTTGTTAAGAAGGAAGACCGGGTCCCACGCCTCATGTAATGGCCTCCCTTCCTCCTTGTACACTTTGGCCCTGAGGTCTTCCCTCATGGACCTCAATGCAGCCGCTTTGTCGGACCACTTGGGGATCTTTGTAGCAGCAACACACTTCCGCTCCAAGTAGTGAGACCACACCCCAATCTCCTCCAAGACCTCAGACATGGCACCCAGGTCCACCACGTTCTCGCGAAGGCCACGGCCTTGCTCAGAAAACCCCGCACCTACAGCAGTTGAAGATATCAGTATCGCTGAAAGGATTGGGATAGCCTCAAAATAAGTGACTTACCAGAGGATGAACCCTACTCCAGTGCCAGAAGGCCCCCGCCGGCTGAAGATGGCCTCAATGGCTGCGCCCACCCACTGGCTTCGAGCTGACTGCTGGGAGGCAAGACTGCCCCCCAAGGATCAGCCCTCTCAAGAGTCCTCTACGCCGAAACCCCGTACACGGGGCCTCGCCGCCAGAGGACACTTCCTCTACAATTCCTCCCAGAGGGTGGGAGTTTTGGTGGAGAGACTTCACAGGCAAGTGAAGCCTCCCGCTCCTCGCTTCATGGACCTCATCTCACGAAGGGATGGCCACGATCTCGTCTTTGGCTAGTCTTTGCTGACCTCCCTCGCAGCCAGCTTGCTCCTCCTCCTCATAGACAGCAGGAGTGAGCCTGCTGACATCCTGCCTCTATGAGGGGGGCGGTTCCCCTGCAGGTAATCCCTGCCGTAATCACATGTCCAGGCAGGTCCTCGCCTTTGGCTTGAGGAGGGCTCGCAAAGAGCCCGGACACAAAGTCCTCGAGGTTGGAGGGCTCCTCGATGGAGACTGGCTCAACTACTGCTACAGGAGCAGCCTCTGCAGAACGGCGGTTTCCACCCTCACCATCTCTAGGCCCGCCACGGTAGGAGAAAACTCTTCAACAAAGTGGATGGGACCACCTCGAACCCTCTGCCTCTAAAGGCTCCATGGCCGCTTCAACGGCAGTGGGAACGCTCCCTTCTTCAGCCGTACGTCACCGGCAGCCACCTTCTTCTTCTTTTCTCCTTGTAGGGCGCCGGCGGCTGGTGGTACCCCTCCTCTTCCTCGCGAGGACAATGGGTCCTAACGCCTTGACAGCCGCGGCGGGGGCATCCTTCCCGAACGCACAGGCCATATGCACCTGCTGTGCAGCACGCATGGACGCTCTTTTGCCCCTGCCCTCGCCGGACTCAGGGGAGGCATCTGCAAACAGAGAGGACTTCAGACCAGGTTCAGCTAAATAATATACATATATACAACGTACACATATATACAACATACCTCAGGCCTGCCCGGCGCCGCGCTAAGGGCATCTACCACTTCCCCACGATAGGCAGGGGCCCATCCCTCATATGGCGGGGGCATGTCAGGGTCTAGCAGGAAGCCAGTGCTGATCCCAGCCCACCTCAGCGTCGTCTCGTCCAGCTGGGCGGCGGAGAAAGGAAAAAGCTCATCACAGGCACTCCTGGCGAACACATCATCCAACCATCCCAACAGTTGGATGTATGCCTGCCACCGCTGCCCATTGGTGCTTAGCTCAGGCCTCCGCAAGATGCTTCGCATCGATCGCTTCGTCCTCGCCACCGGAAAGTTCCACGAGTTGTCGCGAGGCATGAAGAAGAAGGATCCGTGCCAAGAGTGGTAGGATCTGGGCACAGCGATAAAGGAAATAGAGTTGTTTCCCCCAACGTTTATGGGGGTCACATGAAAGAACACACTCCCACTGCGCAATTCCCGCCGGTAGAACCGCTGGAAGACATCAACAAACGGTTTTACCCCGGCCATCCGGCAGGCAACGCTGAAGCCTGCAATATTCAGGAACGTGTTGGGCGCCAATTGCGACGGTGGCAGTCCCCACTCTGTGCACAAATCTTGCACCAAAGCTGGTAACAGAAACCGCAACCCGGCCGCGAGCTGCGTCGTATACAGGCACAACAACGCCCCTTCCAGATTCTCCTCGGTCGGGGGAAGGCCCAACGACTTACAGCGCCCTTGCGCGTTGGGTATACCATTCCCTTTGCTAGTGCCTTTGCGGCTATGTGAGCACTACAGCTGCCTTGGTGGATGGTCTCGTGATTGTGTGTACCTCTTTGGTGGTGAGGTAAAGTTGGAGAGGCGAAGAGAATCCTCGATGCCACAACAGCCCGTTTATGAGGACGAATCTTGTCATTCGAGTGCGGTGCGTGGATCTGTAGGGGTCCCCTTGAGTTGGGTGACGATGGGGATTCGCCAGTCATCCAGATCTTCCTTAGTTTCGAGTGAGCCAATGTCCAGTGTCCCTTCGATCGACGGTCGAGCCAGTATCCAATGCGAAATGTTTTTCCTTTAGAGAGCATATCTGCTATGGTGTTCACGGAACGAGGGATGTGAATGAAGACTGCTTCCTCAAAGTTCGAATGAAGGGAGTTTACAATCTTGAGGTACTTGATTAAAGTGGCGTCCTTGCACTCTGAGCACCCCTGAACTTGGTGTATAACCAGTTGGGAATCGCTATGAATGTGAATTCGGCGAATACCCAGTCTGATGGCCAGTTTGAGCCCCGTGATGAGGGCTTCATACTCTGTAACATTATTAATGACTAGGAGTTGAAAAGACATGCTGCGGGTAGTTTCCATACCTAGTGGTCCGTGTAGGTAGACGCCACCTGCTGGAGATGCCGCTTTGGATGCACTTTCAATGTACATCTCCCATTCTCGGGAGGCGGAGGTTCGGGCGCGGGACTTGTTCCCGAGGTGTGGAACAATCAGCTGCGAGAACTCGCCAGAAATCTGCGAGGGCCCGACCCTTTATCGCTTTCCGAGGCTTGTAATTGATGTCGTATCCGCTCGTTCAATGCACCACTTTGAGAGGCGGCATGAGTGCTCCGGTCGTTGAAGGATCTCTTTGATTGGTAGGTCTGTTCGGACTGTGATTGTGTTCCTTTGGAAGTAGGGCTTGAGCTTCCTAGCCGCGTAGACCAACGACAGGATCGCCTTTTGTAACGGAGGGTATCTTGTCTCTGCGGATTGTAAGGCGTGGCTGGTGTAGTAGATTGGCCACTATTTGGCAGCCTCTTCCTTGATGAGGACTGAGGCGACACTGTTTCTTGTTATGGAGAGATAGAGGACAAGGTCATCGCTAGGCCTAGGATACTTGAGGGTTGGCAGCTCCTGTAAGTGCTGCTTGATGGTGTCGTAAGTCCTCCGTCCACTTGCAGGCTTTCTTCTTCCGGATCTGGTTGAAGAATGACTTGCAACGGTCACTGAGCTTTGAGATGAATCGTCCCTCCTGTCAATTGCTGGATGTCTTTTAGCCCCCTGGAAATGCGGAGGTTGACAATGGCCTCGTTCTTCTTGAGATTGACGCAAATCCCTCCTTTCGAGACCTGGTAGCCGAGGAACTTCCCTTTGCCAACGCCAAAGATGCACTTCGTGGGGTTCAAGCGCATGTTGTAATTGCGGAAGTTGGCGAAGGTCTCTTCTAGATCCTTCAGGTGCTTGGTGGTGGCTTTACTCTTCACCACTATGTCGTCAACATAGGCTTCAAGGTTGCTCCCTATTGGATCCGCGAAGACTCTATTTACCAACCTTTGAAAGGTGGCCAATGCATTCCTTAAGGCAAAAGGCATGCGAATGTAGTGGTAGACCCCTTCACCTGTTGTGAAGGCGGTCTTTTATAGTATCTTCGGGGTCCATGAAGATTTGATGGTAACCAATGTACGCATTGAGGAAGGAGAGGACTGGGTATCGCACAATCGAGTCCACCAGTTGGTCTATGAGGGGTAGGGGGTATGGATCCCTAGGGCAGGCTCTGTTGACCCCCTTGTAATCCACACATAGGCGCCAGTCCCCGTTTTCCTTGTCCGCAAGTACAATATTAGCCGCCCACTCAGAGTAATGAACTTCCTTGATTATATTAGCATTCAACAACTTCTGCACCCCAGTGCGTACAAACTCTTTACAGTCCGGGGTCATGCCCCTTGTTTTTTGCCTAACTGGCTTAAAGCCAGGGAGTACATCGAGTTTTTGAGAGATAACAGAAGGATCTATGCCTGGGAGGTCAGCTGGGCTCCATGCGAAGATATCCATGTTGGCCTGGAGGAGGTGGATGAGAGCTTCCTTGTTTTTCTCTTGGAGGTCCTTCCCGATACGGTACTTCTTGTCTGGGGAGATCTCAACCTCTTCAAAGGCACCAGATAGGTCAGGGGCTACCACGCACTTTGGCACAGGCTCCTCAACTGGTTTCTTCCTCTTGGGCTCCATGCATTGAGGCAGTTGAGAAGGGCCAGCGAGCGCGGATACATAGTTACCCCTGGCCACGTTCTGGTTGGCGAGACATAGGCATCGCAAGTGGAGCTTCGAATACCGGTGCCTGTGTGCGTACGTCACGGCATGTGGAATTCAGTCTGTGTGGCGCGCCCAACAATGCCATTGTAGGGCAAGGGGAGGTCGAGTACAATGAAGTCCACGAAGCTTGAGTGGCAGACTTGCCTGTTGTCCTTGGTGGCGCCGACCATCATAAACGGGAGTGTGATGGCCCCCAAGGTTGCAATCTCTTGCCTTCCGATCCCAAAGGTTGCCCCCTTCGCCGGCTTAATCTGAGAGAGGGGAACCTTCGCCTCAACAAGTGTGCTTGTAAATGACGTTGGCATTAGCCCCTGTATCCATGTAGATCCAGTCAATGTACTATCCGGCGATGCGGGCTGTGATATTCAGTGGGTTTGAGTGAGGATCGCCACGAGAGGTCCCATCGTGGCGATGAAAGAGGTGGCTGACCTGTGTGATCAAGCTGATAGATCTGTCTCATATAACTGCGCCTCGCAGCTGCGCCTTCACATTAAGTGATCACACTGATGTGGCCCCTGGCAGGTGGGATCTGATCCGCACCTCCATGGGCCCTGTTCTGTCGGTGGTGATCCCGTCCACGGTCCTCCCGGTCGCCTCCGCGCTTGTGTACCTTGGGGGAGCCTCTTTGCGGGAGGGGTAGCGACAGTATATGTTGGTTGGCCTCGCAACTCCTTTGGGAAGGGGGTGAGGCCATTTAGTGATCTCCCTCCTCTGTTCCAGGGCATGGAAGATGTTGGTGCGGGAGTCCCTGAGCGGGAAACGGATCGGATATACCCTGTCCCTGTTGCTTTGTGAAGGTTGCTGCCTCTACTGTCCATGGGCCTTAAAATCCGGCATGCGCGAGGGTTGCCCCCTCGCATCAGCTGTGGAGCCCTTGAGATAGGGCCCGGTGACCTCCTCAGTATGCATGAATCTAGTCACTCTGTCGAGGAATTGTTCCATGTTGCGAGGAGGGTTGGTGTGCACGTCAATGAAGAACAGGGAGTCCCACTGGAGACCCTGTATAGCGGTTAGGAGACGAGTCTCCTCACCCAGGTTCGGGACCTGGATAGATTCCCCCTGGAATCATTGGATGTAATCCCTCAAGGACTCATCCTTTCTCTGACGCACCTTAAGCAGGTGTCCTGTAATTTTGGGTGGAGGCTTGGAGACAACAAAGTTATTAGAGAAAACACGGGAGAGTTCCTCAAAGGAGTCGAACTGCTTACCGCGACCAGGCCCCGGCTGCCCAACAGAGAGTGCTATCATCTGCCCTCGCGATTGCCATCACGGAGATGTAGCGCTGGAGGTGGATGTCTGGATCCGAGAGACCATCATAGGCATCCAGTTTGGGCTGGCGAAATTGTTCCGGGAGTGGAGCTTCCAAGATCCTCTGAGTGAAAGGCTGAGTCCAGAGGTGGTCTAGACCTAAACTGGGGGAGTAAGGCGCGTTGGCTCTTACCTCCCTCTTCTCCATTTGCTCAAGACGCCTGGCGAGGGCTGCGAGAGTAGCTGAGTGAGCGGGATCAGGATGGCTCTCCAGCTATGGTGGAGCAGGGGGATATTCTTGGTGGTTCTATGAGTGTTGGTTCACTCGAACCGCCCCTGCGGAATCCAGGACTCCCCTGAGAGTTCCTGCCAGAGTGTCACGCAGATTGTGGGCGACCGCCTCTGTGATCGCCGTGAGGATTGTGGGGTCGAGACCGGCCAGTGGGGAATTCTGAATGGTGGTGTTGTGTTGCGCCCCCACTACACCGCCGGTTGGTTGTGATTTGTTGAGAGGGCGATGCGCCCAGTTCGTACGGCAATATCTACCCCTATCGAGTGGATGACTTCCGTCGAGGGAGGACCATTGCGGTCACCGTGAGAGGAGCTTTCTTCCGTCGAGTGGACTGATACTCCATTTTTGACAGTGGGTGGATTCCTCCTACCACGGCCGTTCTGCCGGCTTGCACTTCTTGTTGTAGGCATGGCTGATCTTCATGGGATTGATGATGTTCCCATAGACGGCGCCAATCTGATAGCCTCGTTCCTTGATGGTTCGGGCTTCAGATGCTTGAAGGGTTGAAGTGGTGTTGAGAACGACGATCTGTAGCTTCAGAGTAATCTGCAAGAGGTAAAACGGAATACTCAAGAGCAGAAAGAGGAGTGGGTGTGTTTAGATAGGGTGGACCTTTCCCAAGTCATCATTTTATAGGAGGTCTTGAGGCGGTTGTCCCATGATCCAGAGTAGTGGGGTGTTTCCCCCACGTTCTGGGTAGTGGAAGACCGGAGGGATGATGGAGAACGTGGGTAGGTCGTGGAGGTAACCGTTCCCAGCCTCCTTTCCACGGTCTGTGACTTCTTGCTAAGTACCGAGTGGCGAAGGCCCTGGCTGGCGAAGCCAGTAGGTGCGAAGCTATCCTGACAATGCCTCTCACGAGACGCGAGGGGCGTTTGCTTGGGTAGTGTACCAAATTTTGCCACATGCGTTTTTGGTCGATGTTATCTTGATAGATCAACATTGAATATAGATCAGCATGACATGTTATTTCGATCAACATCGTCAGAATGAATATCCATCTGTATAGTGATCGACATTGTTATCTTAATAGATCAGCATTAATAATAGATCAGCATGATAAGTTGTTTAGATTGACATCGTCGGATCCACATGACTACCTTGTTAGATCGACATACCTACTTTATTAATCAGCATGATCAGCATGATGAGTTTTTTAGATCGACATCACTACATTGTCATATCCACATGACAACCTTGTTAGATCGACATAACTACTTGATAGGTTAGCATTGACAATAGATCAACATGATAAGTTGTTTAGATCATCATCGTCAGATCCACATGACTACCTTGTTAGATCGACATAACTACTTGATAGGTCAGCATTGACAATAGATCAACATGATAAGTTGTTTAGATCATCATCGTCAGATCCACATGACTACCTTGTTAGATCGACATAACTACTTGATAGGTCAGCATTGATAATAGATCAGCATGATAAGTAGTTTAGATCATCATCGTCACATCCACATGACTACCTTATTAGATCGACATAACAACTTGATTGATTAGCATAAAATGGTGATCAGCATATGAGTTGTTTAGATCGACATCACTATCTTGTTAGATCGACATGACTGCCTAGTTAGATCGACATCACTACCTTGTCAGATCCACATCACTACATTGATAGATCCACATCACTACCTTGTTAGATCATTATCATTTTTTCCAGATTTCTTAAGTCAGAACCACTAATTGGCTCAACCGGAATTAAAAGTAAGCACTAAGACACCAATATAATTACAATAACCAAGTTTTGATTAAGAAAGTGTGATTAAGAAATAACGATGAATAAAACATGTAGCAATTTAAAAGAATGATAATTTCATCTCATCAATTGTGATTTTCAAATTGTGATCAAGAGTTTATAACAAATAATCAAATGGAAGGAAATTGCAATTCCAACGGGTTGCACGTTGGTATTGTCAAGTTTCCAACGTGTAAGCCTTTGGAGACTGACAATTTTCCAACGTGTTGCACGTTGGAAGCCTTAAAAACGACTAGACACGTTACAAATGGATTATTTCTTCCATACATATCAGCGATGGGCTTAGCAGTCTGGTGGTTGTGATACATCATTGCCTTGGAGGATGCTGGGGTTCGATTCCTGACGGAGGGGAGATTTTTTAAAGTAACAATTGTTTTTCAACGAGCTGACCGTTGGAGGCTGCTGGTTTCCAACGCGCCGCGTTGGTTACTGGGGCCCGCTCCCATTAGTGATGCCTAGTGGATGTCACGTGAGGAACGATTTCCAATGGTTATTTAACGCGTTCAAACGGCATTTACCGTTGGTGCCGCCCCAAATATCTGCTGCCCTCCCTCCAAACTCGTCAGATTACTCGAAAATTCAGAGTTGAAGCAGGAGCTCGCGAAAAAATCGCCAGGCACGCATCCTTTCTCATATCTTCTTCATTGTTTGATGGTTTTGTGTGAAATTTTTCATATTTTACTCCTCTTTCAAAGGGGATTTCAGATCTTTAACTTTTTATCATTATTATGAGTTAGGTTTGACTATTTTTTTCAATTTTTTGGAAGTCCAAACTTTTTAGTTTTTTTTTAATTTTCTTGACTTATTGAACAAATCTATGGTTGTTTGGGTTAGATTTAAGTAGTTGCATGTTAAGAGAGTTAGATTTTCATTTCTTAATTCCTTTTTAAAATAATTTCAATTTTTTTTATTAAAATCAAAATTTAGTAATTATAATCCAAATTTTAGAGACTTTTTTATTAGCAAATTGTTTTTTAATTGTTCTAAACTCAAATAACATGGGTTCTTTTAATTAATAAATTGTCCTTAATGTTCTTTAATTTGTTCCGAACTTTAGTGTATTTTTTTTAGTTAATTAAATGTTCTTAGCTAAGTGTCTTTAAGTAAGTAATGGTTTTTTAATGAATTGTTCTTTATTTATGTAGGCTTCTTTCACTAGTTAAATTTAAGAAATTTACCAACATTTTGAGGTAACCGTATATTATTTTTGCTTTCCAACAATAATTGGTAGAACATAATTAATATTGATGATATGATTCATATGATGTAGGTAGAACATAATGGACGAAGATGAAAATATTCAGCGGACGAAAGATTACTCGAAGAGAGGTAAGAAGAAGAAATCTACTACTTTATGAGCATTAGGGAGAGCTTTTGGATTGTATAGGTCGGACAGGTCGAGTCAAGGGACTGACGGATTCGGGCATCGCGACACTGATGATGACGACAGGACACGCGTTCAGAATACAGCTGGAGATTATATTGTCGCCCCGAGCGATGATTCTGTTGCACGTTCTATTCATCAGCGCCAAAGAACCGAGCAGATCTCGGCGAGCTGACGCTACTACATGGCATCGGCGTGATCACCGGTGCATATTTCTCAAGCCATTTGGTGATGGGTAATTAACTTAAATTTGATATCCTAATTCATAAAATAATGTCAATTAACTGTTACGTGCATAATATGTTTCTTTATAAATATAGGTTTAATCCAAGTAAGGCAAAAGATTGGGTTACCTTTGTGATTAAAGCTAATTATGATAATGGAACGGGAGATGCATATCCAACTTGGGCTATCGTTCGATCCCAAGGTGCGGTTGTCCGATGGTTCGCAGAAAATTAGATCCGTTGTTGTAAGCACGTTTATATTCTTAAATTTCAGGAATATTATTATCAATTGAAACTACATAATGTCATTCATATGCTTATGAAATTTCAGGAAAATGTTGAAAGTCAACGTGAAACACATTCAACCACCTCCGAGACCAATGCCACGTTCGATGAGGACAATGCATTTCTTCAGACGGTTGGAAAGAAAAATCATCGAAGACTGTCAGGATTAGGATCTATGGCTGTGATGATTCCCGGACGTCAATCTTTCAGCTATGTTCCTACTTAGGAGTCTCCGCAGGTGCTCCAAATGAGGGAGGATATGAAAATAATAACAGAGAAGATGGAACGGCAAAAGGCGAAAAACAAAGAGAATTTAAAGAAGACCAAAGAGGAAATTAGCAAAATCAGAAAAATGCTGAACATGGTTCTGAAAACATTAATTCAGAGATCAAAGTTCAGTGGTCCGGGCACAACTTCTTTGCGGGATACCTACTGATGAGTTCAATCCTGATATGGGTGGACATTACGGATTTGATGTCACCGCACGCCACCCGAGCCCGGTTGCGGAGGCGGGGCGCCGGACGTTGGAAGCGGAAGCCGGAATCAAACATGATGGCAAAGTTCATCGAGACCCGCCGCGCGTAGCGGACCCAAAGAGCGAAATGAAAGTGGAAGCTACTTAACAAAAATTCCATACATATAACTAAAATAAAATCAAAACATGCAAATCATGCATAAGCAATGAGTAAGCCCCGCCTCCGTGGGACGAGTGCTTACGCACCAAAACATAGATACATACAGAGTTCACGTAACCTAAAGTATCTAGCAAGCGCCAAGCGCTCGTAACATGCAGCAGTAACAGATTATATATATATACATATACAATCACCACAACAATAAAAGCAGAGTATGCACATGCGGCTACAGAGCCGACCCTAGGCCTAAACGTCAAAATACCTCGCGGGACTCGGACCGAGTAGACAAAATCCCAGCCCGCAAGGTATTGCCGCCGCTCAACCCAACCAAGGCGAAACCTCACGGAAACCAACTCCGCTGGTTGTTTACCAAGTCTACCCGAAACCCAAAAATGTAACCCGAAAAGGGTGAGTCCTAAAAGGACCCCGTAAGGGATTTGGGGTAAGATAAGTATATGTAACCCTGCAAAATGTAAAGATAGCAATATACGCAATGTAATACGTAATAACATGCATGTACCGTAAACAAATCGGAATCCCAAGGATGTGCGATTCCAAATCGCCATAAACCTTATAACAAATCGGAACGACACCTCCCACTAAGGGGAGTCGAAGCCGAAGCTATTACGGAAGCATGGTGCACCACTGGGTAGCGAACCCACAACCGCCGTAGTGTTACTGCATGCAGTATGCCATAAGGCATACTCCTACAAACGTAGGATTACTGCATGCAGTATGCCGTAAGGCATACTCCTACGAATTACGTAACGTACCTTAAAGCACATGATTTCAAATACCTGCAAAATGTAAATGCAACAACACATACACCTACAGACTACACGTAATATGCCCTAGGCATATAATACCGAAATACTTGCGTAATGTAAAGTGAAACTAAACATACACCTATCTTACCAAAAATAGCGAGAACCAAACCCTTACCTTACAAATCCAGAGTGTTTGACCAGCCTACGGACGATTTCCAAACCACGACCCGAAACCCGAAACTTCTCTTTTTCTAACTTCCGGACCTCGAATCTGTCATTTCAAGTTGAATTAGCAACCTTACCAACCACACTACCAAACTACACCCCAACCCCAAAACCGAAAATCCGCACTTCCGTAAAATTCCAGCATTTTCACGTAAACGCCGTAATTCATAACCAACCTAGACAATTCAAGATTATACATTGACAAACATCATACAATAAGCAGAACTGATCAAATCCAACCTTAAACCCTTCATTAACAGCCATTTTCATATAATCCCGCTTAAATGTAACTTTTTCATTTCTTAACCGAATTCAACGATTCAAACTTCCATCCACTCCTAAATTCAACCCCAACACCATAATAACATCCAATTTAACCAAATTGAAACTCCAACATTGAAAAAGAATCATTCTAAAATTCGGTTCTTAATCAACTTTTTATCCAACTTCCAATTCAATCCATTCAAATTTCCAATTAATCATTCCAACCTCCAATTCCACTTCTAAACCAAGAACACTATCCAATTGCATCCAAACAACAAAATTCACAATAAACATCAACCTAAAATTCGGCCAAAAGGGGCTTTTAAACCAACTTGTTTTCCATCAAATTGAATCCACACATAAGCTTAGAATCATGCTAGGATTAACATACTTGAAGCATGAAGCAAGATAACAAACACACACCATTTTGGAAAATCTTCCATAAATTCGGCCAACACTAGTTCTTCATCCAAGATGTGTTTTCCAAAATCCAACACTTGATTATCACTCCCTACAACCCAAGAACAACATACTAAAATATGGGAGGAAGAGAATCATCCTAGCTTATAGCTAAGAACAAACCCAACATTTGCCAAAACTCCTCTTTTCTTCACTAATCTTCCAAACTAATGAGAAAAGAGAGCTTAGGGAGTTACTTACCACATAAAGCACCCACTTCCTCTTTGATTTCTTCCAAGAAGAAGAATTTCAAGCTTGGAGGTTGATTAACAATGGAGTCGGCAGCAACCTTGAAGAAGAAGAAGAAGAGAAGAAATAAAAGGAAATGAGATATAACTCATTTTTATGAAATAATATACCATAATATTATTTCCCTTCACTTTAAGCCCATACTTCTCATCTTTAATAAGAAGTAGCCAAGTGTCCCATAAATCTTCCCCACATGCTGCCAAAAATCTGCTGCCCAAACCGATTTTTATTTAATTTGTAACCAAATACAAATTAACTCCCAATTTTTCCGAAAGTTCCAATTCTTTTTGCCCAAAAATAATTACCGAATTCCAAAATTAACGAAACTTGGACACAACCCTCAGAATATTATGACATTCACAGAACATTTTTCAAAAGTTCATTTACCATTCCGGAGTGTCCTACCGAGCTCGCTGAACCCGAACCAAAACCCGACGTACGAGCGTGTCAACCTGAACCGAAATTCCGTCACTCCAAAATTCTACAAAAATACCCATAAATTCCATCTTAAATTATAACACAACTTACCCCAGAGCCGTCACAAAATTTCCATCCCGAGCCCCGGGATTCCCGCCCCGAGCCCCCGGAGTCGCCCGAACCGAACGTCCCGCCCCAAATATTAAACTCCACAACCATCACCGGACGTTTCCACGACTCCAAAACTGCAGCGGCTTCCCAAACTGAGATCTCGAGAGTGCTACCGAGCCCGCTGTACATCCCGAGACGACCCCGACAACCCCGGCGCCTTAAAAATATTTTCGCGGAAACGTCCGGGGGACCCACACGACCTCAAATACGGAAGGGTTCGCCAAAGTGATACTCGGATAGGGCTCGGGAGCCGTCTGAACGCCGAAAAACGTGACCCGCAGGCCAAAACCGGAGCCCCGGGTCACCCGGTCGCAACCCGCTCGGGGTGACCGTAACATTCTCCCCCCCTTAGAACTCTTGGTCCTCCAAGAGTAGCTGAACCAACCAGACAGTGTCGCTACCAACCAAAAATATAAACATTCCTTTAACCTGAACAATCGGACCACCGTATCGGTGCGGCGGGAGTGGTAGTTTTGACTACCATACAGAGCCTCTCGGCATCCCACCCTCCGGTGCATCTTATTGCACCCGAGTCGCTTGCCGGTATTTCTACCGACAACCCTGCATAAGACCGAACCTAAATCTAACCGATCCACAACAGGCTATCCTGAAGATACCACATAAAACAAAACAATTGGGGGTAAGGCCAACCTAACAACTTACTCGAAACTCATGAGAACCGATATAATCGGGGTAACTCGCCCCGCCTATCAAATCTTATCTGTCCCTCCGAACGGTGCTACCTCCACCAAATTCCATTACCAAACTCAGATTCAAGAGCTCTACGGCGGCGGTTCGTATAAGCAGTGGTGCAGTCGTTCGCGGTTTTAATACGCGCCTGTAAAAATCTGATCTTTGCCGTAGTCTCCTCAAAAGCTCGGGTCCCAGCGCAACCCTATCAGACGCAACAGTCCAAAACTATGGTGTCATACACCACCTCTCGTACAACGCCTCATATGGTGCCATGCCAAACGTAGTCTGAAGCCGTTGTTGTACGAGAACTTTATCAAAGGTAATCGCTAGTCCCAAACTCCTCCAAAATCCAAAGTACAGATTCGCAACATATCCTCCAATATCGAATCACCCGCCCGACCGCCCGTCCGTCTCGTGGGTGATAAGTCTGTATTCGATGGAGTCGCGTGCCCAGTGCTTCGTAAAAAGCTCTCCAGAACCGTGCTGTAAAACGCAGATCACGATCAGATACAATGGAGTCTGGTACTTCATGTAAACGTACAATCTCCCTGATGAAAAGCCGGGCAAGCTTCTTCGTGAGGGTCAGCGACCGAATAAGCGTAAAGTGTGCGCACTTTGTCACCGATTCACAATAACCCAGATCGCATCATGGCAAGACCGTGCAGGGCGGTGCGGTCGAAAGTCCATAGTAACATTGCCCCACTCCCGACCGGAATGGGCAAAGTCTGCAGTGTCCCCGCCGGTTTA
The DNA here is from genome assembly GCA_024586325.1 of Stellera chamaejasme. NCBI lineage: Eukaryota > Viridiplantae > Streptophyta > Magnoliopsida > Malvales > Thymelaeaceae > Stellera > Stellera chamaejasme. Next base: position 23,363,326 of record CM044979.1, read on the forward strand.
TGATACTCAAACCGCTCGAGTATGCCTCATCTAAAATCTCATTCCGTAACTCCCGATCCTCGGGTACATAAAGCAATCTCGGAAGTATAGCAATCCCCGCCTATACCGAAATGTCGGTAACAAATAAATCCTTATCTTCCCCGGATAACTTATTCAACACCAGATCTCCACCTTGCGCCGCGCATCCCGTCAAGCCACTCGTAATGTATGGTAAGTGTATACCCTGAGTACGCTCCCGTGAGCTGCCACTGTGCCAAAGGCAAGTCGAATCTCTCTCCTCGGATCAGTCCTCAACATTTCCTCCCTTAACCAACCTGGTATACTTCCTGCTCAAGACATCGGCAACCGTGTTGCCCTTGCCGAGATGTACTCGATACAACAATCGAGTCCTTAATGTATTCGAGCCATCTGCGCTGCCTCAAATTAAGCTTCTTCACAGTAAACAGATATTTCAGACTCTTATGGTCGGTAAGAATCTGAAATTTACTACCAAACAGATATTGCTTCCAATGTTTCAGCGCATAGATCATCGCAGCCAACTCCAGATCATGTGTCGGATAGTTCAGCTCATGCGGTCGCAATGCCTCGACCCATAAGCTATCACAAAACGCTCCCGCACCAACACACACCCCAAACTGAATGTGGAAGCATCCGTATATATCACATACGGTAAGCTCGGATCTGGAAGAGTCGAATCGGAGCGTTAGTCAACCGCCGTTTCAACTCCTGAAAATTCTGCTCACACCTATCGGACCAGTAAATACGGTTGACCCTTCTTGGTCAACTACGTAGCGGAGATGCCAGGATAGAACACCCCGGTACAAACCTCGATAAAATCCTGCCAACCCTGTGAAGCTCCCGAACTCCCGCACCGTGGTAGGTTGTTTCCAATCCCGAACTGCCCTCACCTACTCGAATCCATAGACAGACCATGCTCGGATATAACGTGTCCCGTAAAGGTGACTTCCCGAATCCCGAACTCACACTTTGAGAATTTAGCATGAAGCTGATGTTCCCAAAGTGTCTGCAGAACCACCCTCAGATGATCCCGATGCGAATCCTCATCCCGAGAATATATCAGAATATCATCAATAAAAACTATCTGAAATGAGTCCAAGTTCTGTCGGAACACCCGATGCATCGAGCCATGAATGCCGCCGAGCATTGGTCAGCCCGAACGGCATGATCAGTAAACTCAAAGTGTCCAAATCGGGTGCGGAAAGCAGTCTTAGGTATGTCCTCTTCCTTCACTCTAAGCTGAAAATGCCCAGATCGAGATCAATCTTTGAGAAAACCTCGAACCACGAAGTTGATCAAAAAGATCGTTAATCCTCGTAACGGATACTTATTCTTCCCAACATGAGCATTCAACCGTCTATAATCGATACAAAGTCGAGTGTCCCATCATTCTTCTTAACAAACAGTAACTGCAGCACCCCACGCCAAGTGCTCGGTCGGATGAAACTCTTTACCTGTAATTCCTCCAGCTTGCTTCTTCTACTCCCGCATCTCAAAAATAGGCATCCGATAAGGAGGAATAGATATCGGAGCAAGACCCGACCGCAGTGGATGTCAAACACAATTTCCCGCTCTTATGGTAATCCGGCAACTCCTCCGAAATACCATGAAAATCTCGAACCAACGGTAAACCATCCAACTTCAACCTAATACCGCTTCATTCAGATCATAGCATTCCCCTACACCAACTATCGACACCGATCCAGAATCAGAGCTCTTTCATTGTCTTTGTGCGATAGTCAAACCGGTCCGAGTCGTGAGAGGTAGTACCTCTCCGTAAACCAAAATGGTACGGGCTGCACAATCAATGTGCACAGAATTCTTGGATAGCCAATCCATCCTAAGAATTACATCATAGTTCGGCGTATCCAAAACCAACAAGTCCGATACTATCGATGCCCGCCACGGATATCGTACAACCCCGAACCATCTCTTTAGAAAATGTAAACCGACTCAAATAGCTTTTACTAAATACGTTTGAGGCAAGGTACTAACAGACAGATGCAGAGATGTAACACATTTCTGTGTTACCATGGAAACAGATGCTCCTGTATCCAATACTGCATGTACCGGTATTTCATTCAGAAATAAAGTACCATGCAAAACTCCTGCCGACTCGAGCCTCCTGCCTGGCTGGTACTGACCGTTGACTAGGTCCTCCCCGATAACCGTGGCCTCCCTTCGAGAAAAAGGAAAACCCGTCCCGCTTTGGTTGCTGTGGACGGAGGGGATGGCTGAAGCCGCTGCCGCCGCCGAGGTCTCGGCCACCCATCTCAAACCCACGCCGCGGCGCGCTGGGCTGCTCGAGACTATGGACGCCAAGATCACAAAACCCCGCCCTATAGTAAGAGGGCAATCCCGCACCCAAAGAGTGTCGACCTGCAACGTAAACATCGCCCTCCTCCCAGTAACAAAATCGACCGGGTGATACCTACTGCAAATCGGATAAAATCGTGCCGGTGGTGCTCCTCTCTACCTCTACTAAACCGCCTGCACTGCTCGGCCGCCCGTAAATCTGCCGGGTCCCTACCGTGTGGAGCCCTCGTACTCCCCGACCTCATTGCAAGGTGAGACAGCTCTCAACCTCCTCTTGCTCGAGGAGTTGAGCCCTAAAGACCGCTTCCCGAAACAAAGTAATGTCTAAAAGTCTCAAGCCCACTCGAACTCGGGCGCAGCCAACGAATAAACCTCTTAGCCTTCTATTCTTCCATTCCATAGTACTACGGCACGTAGCAAACCAACCGATCAAACTCTCACTCATACTCTCCGACTGCCCTGTCCCCCCGATGAAACTCATCAACCGTGCTCGACACATTCCTCGGCTACATCCCCACCGCACCGCTAGTGGAAAATGTAGCCTCCCCAGAGTTTATCAACTCCTGCAGACCAAATCTCTACTACTTCTGGCCCTTCTCAATCATTGAACCTCGGGGGGTTCAAACTCTGAAACCTCTCCAGAAGTCTGACCTCGTCAGACTGGTGCCTCAGATCTCCCCGTCGTTAATAGGACCGACGAGAAGTCTAGGTGTCGTAGTGACCACGCTCCTCGGAGTCACTCACTTACCGATCCCAAAACTATGGCGAGCGGTGGCTTAAATCTCGCTATCTCCACCTAATCAAAATGCCCGACCGTGGCATGATCAGATCTTCCCTTGCCTACCGCCGCCCGAATCAGCTAAGGCTGGCGGGTAATACCAAATCGAGAGGGGTCCCTACGACCGCTAAACCTCGGGCGGTGAGTGTGGTTGTTCGCACTCGGGTTACACTCGAACCCGTATCCTATTCCACGGAGGTGTGGGATCTCGATCCCGCCTCCGGTACCAAAACACGCCGTCTACGCGTGTTAACCAAACCCGAGACATTTCGGACCAAACAGAGTCCAGACCGATCAGTCACTTCTAATCCCTACGTAAACTAGCAGCAGAATTTTCTAAGGCTCTGTAGTGCAATGCAGTACTTGACTCAGAAGTTATTTCGCAAAATGATAAAATCATGCATTTCACAGAATCACAGAAGCAGTTCATGCTTATTTCACCAAATCTTTTTCCTAACACACAATTGTACGTACCCGGATCTTTTCCACAATCCCACGATCGTAATAATCTTACCGTAATCCGTAAATCCCGAGTTCAAATCTGCAACTATCGTGATAACTTGAAGGATCAACTTTGTTCCACAATTTTATTTTGAAGTGGTTCAAGTAAGGAGGTGGCCAATCTCCGTACTCAAACCATTCTAAAATAAAATGTACAACAATAGTCGTCACTACAAGTCACCACCGACGACCAATATGGTCACTCACCGCTCGATACCAACTTGTCACCGCACGCCACCCGAGCCCGGTTGCGGAGGCGGGGCGCCGGACGCCGGAAGCGGAAGCCGGAATCAAACATGATGGGAGGTTCATCGAGACCCGCCGCGCGTAGCGGACCCAAAGAGCGAAATGAAAGTGGAAGCTACTTAACAAAAATTCCATACATATAACTAAAATAAAATCAAAACATGCAAATCATGCATAAGCAATGAGTAAGCCCCCGCCTCCGTGGGACGAGTGCTTACGCACCAAAACATAGATACATACAGAGTTCACGTAACCTAAAGTATCTAGCAAGCGCCAAGCGCTCGTAACATGCAGCGTAACAGATTATATATATATACATATACAATCACCACAACAATAAAACAGAGAGTATGCACATGCAGCACACAGAGCCGACCCTAGGCCTAAACGTCAAAATACCTCGCGGGACTCGGACCGAGTAGACAAAATCCCAGCCCGCAAGGTATTGCTGCTCAACCCAACCAAGGCAGAATCCTCCCGGAAACCCACTCCGATGGTTGTTTACCAAGGCTACCTGAAACCAAAAAACAGAACCATAAAAGGGTGAGTCCTACAAGGACCCCGTAAGGGATTTGGGGTAAGATAAGCATATGTAACCCCGCAAAACAGAAAGATAGCAATATACGCAATGTATCACGTAATAACATGCATGTACTAAACAAATCGAATCCCGAAGGATGTGCGATTCCAAATCGCCATAAACCTTATAACAAATCGAACGACACCTCCCACTAAGGGGAGTCGGTCGAAGCTATTACGGAAGCATGGTGCACCACTGGGTAGCGAACCCACAACTGCCGTAGTGTTACTGCATGCAGTATGCCATAAGGCATACTCCTACAAACGTAGGATTACTGCATGCAGTATGCCATAAGGCATACTCCTACGAATTACGTAACGTACCTTAAAGCACAGATTTCAAATACCGCAAAATGTAAATGCAACAACACATACACCTACAGACTACGTAATATGCCCTAGGCATATAATACCGAAATACTTGCAGTAATGTAAAGTGAAACTAAACATACACCTATCTTACCAAAAATAGCGTAACCAAACCCTTACCTTACAAATCCAGTGTTTGACCAGCCTCGACGATTTCCAAACCACGACCCGAAACCCGAAACTTCTCTTTTCTAACTTCCGACCTCGAATCTGTCATTTCAAGTTGAATTAGAAACCTTACCAACAACACTACAAAACTACACCCCAACCCCAAAACCGAAAATCCGCACTTCCGTAAAATTCCGCATTTTCACGTAAACGCCGAATTCAGAACCAACCTAGACAATGCAAGATTATACATTGACAAACATCATACAACAAGCAGAACTGATCAAATCCAACCTTAAACCCTTCATTACCCGTCATTTTCCGATAATCCCGCTTAAATGTAACTTTTTCATTTCTTAACCGAATTCAACGATTCAAACTTCCATCCACTCCTAAATTCAACCCCAACACCATAATAACATCCAATTTAACCAAATTGAAACTCCAACATTGAAAAAGAATCATTCTAAAATTCGGTTCTTAATCAACTTTTATCCAACTTCCAATTCAATCCATTCAAATTTCCAATTAATCATTCCAACCTCCAATTTCACTTCTAATCCAAGAATGATATCCAATTGCATCCAAAACAACAAAATTCACAATAAACATCAACCTAAAATTCGGCCAAAAGGGGGCTTTTAAACCCAACTTGTTTTCCAACAAATTGAATCCATACATAAGCTTAGAATCATGCTAGGATTAACATACTTGAAGCATGAAGCAAGATAACAAACATACACCATTTTGGAAAATCTTCCATAAATTCGCCAACACTAGTTCTTCATCCAAGATGTGTTTTCCAAAATCCAACACTTGATTATCACTCCCTACAACCCAAGAACAACATACTAAAATATGGGAGGAAGAGAATCATCCTAGCTTATAGCTAAGAACAAACCCAACATTTGCCAAAACTCCTCTTTTCTTCACTAATCTTCCAAACTAATGAGAAAAGAGAGCTTAGGGAGTTACTTACCACATAAAGCACCCACTTCCTCTTTGATTTCTTCCAAGAAGAAGAATTTCAAGCTTGGAGGTTGATTAACAATGGAGTCGGCAGCAACCTTGAAGAAGAAGAAGAAGAGAAGAAATAAAAAGAAATGAGATATAACTCATTTTTATGAAATAATATACCATAATATTATTTCCCTTCACTTTAAGCCCATACTTCTCATCTTTAATAAGAAGTAGCCAAGTGTCCCATAAATCTTCCCCACATGCTGCCGAAAATCTGCTGCCCAAACCGATTTTTATTTAATTTGTAACCAAATACAAATTAACTCCCAATTTTTCCGAAAGTTCCAATTCTTTTGCCCAAAAATAAATACCGAATTCCAAAATTAACGAAACTTGGACACAACCCTCAGAATATTATGACATTCACAGAACATTTTTAAAAAGTTCATTTGCCTCTCCGGAGTGTCCTACCGAGCTCGCTGAGCCCGCACCAAAACCCGACGTGCGAGCGTGTCGACTGAACCGAAATTCCGCTACTCCAAAATTCTATAAAAATACCCATAAATTCCATCTTAAATTATAACACAACTTACCCCAAAGCCGTCAGAAAATTTCCATCCCGAGCCCCGGGATTCCCGTCCCGAGCCCCGGGAGTCGCCCGGAACCGAACGTCCTGCCCCAAATATTAAACTCCACAACCATCACCGGGATGTTTCCACGACTCCAAAACTGCAAACGGCTTCCCAAACTGAGATCTCGAGAGTGCTACCGAGCCCGCTGTACGTCCCGAGACGACCCCGACAACCCCCGGCGCTTAAAAATATTTTCGCGGAAACGTCCGGGACCCACACGACCTTAAATACGGAAGGGTTCGCCAAAATGATACTCGGATAGGGCTCGGGAGCCGTCAACGCCAAAAACGTGACCCGCAGCCAAAACCGAGCCCCGGTCACCCGGCCGCAACCCGCTCGGGGTGACCGTAACATTCGAGCCTATTGAAACACCACCAACATCAGATTCAGAATCAGAATTAGAGGGGTCGGACAACTAAAATTGGTTAAGTCTTCATTTTTCAAAAAACTTGTTAAGTCATTTTAGAATGCATTAATTAAGTTCGAAGAGTATTCTATCAACTTTTTATGTAGCATATGTTATGTAATTATTGGATACTACGTTCTACGTTTTTAATTATATTTTAGTAGTAATTCTGGTGTTAAATGATATTTAAATGCATAAACATAGGTTTGAGTAGTGTACATGAATAAAAAATATATTTTTAAAAAAGGTACCAACGGCCAGCACGTTGGTATGCGTTAGAACTATTATTTAATCACTATATCAATGGGCTGACCAGTTGGTATTTACGATACCAACAGGCTGAACAGTTGTTAAGATTACCAACGTGTTAACTAGTTGGTACCTGTACCAACTAGCTGACTTGTTGGTAAGCTTACCAATAGGTTAACCTGTTTGTAGATATACCAACTAGCTTACCAGTTGGTAACCATACCAACACATAAACCAGTTGGTAGTAGTACCACGCGTTGACGCGTTAATAGAGCTGTACCAACGTGCTCACACATTGGTTTCTCGATTCCGGTCATCGGAATTTGACACCAACGAGTAAGCCAGTTGGTAGAGAAGATTAATCAACGAGTTGACCAGTTGGTTAAAATTATACCAACGATGCAAATACCAATGAGTCTTTTCCAATGGGTAAGCTAGCTGGTTTTGGCGTTTTCTAACGCGTTGGCTTGTTGATACTGAACGTTGGTTCTGCACCATTTTCTAGTAGTGGTTTACATTAATAGCTCATTTGGAGGTCACGTTGGATCACCCAAGTTGAACCCTAACCCTTTGAAGCCTGAACCTTGAAACCCCCTCTATTGTGCAACTCTAACCCTGAGACCTCCGCTCTTGTTCACGCCAACCTTGGTTGTTGGCATAATGGAAGATGGCGTGAAGTGAAGTATTGTGACCTTTCCGATGGAGATAATCTTGGAAACCGCCCGACGTGTGGTGGCGGTGTCGATCGAGGAAACGTTCAAATAGCGACAACAAATTTCTCATTGGATCGGTTAAAATAGCAGGTCCCTTTGCATATTACCTGCTTTTTATGTAATTTAATATGTTGTTGTCTAGTTTTGTTTATGTAGATGCAAGGATTGTGTATGGTTAATGAATGACCCGACAGTTTTGAGGGATGCAACCCTGCGAAAAGGTGAGTCGTGGTCTAGACCTTCTGGTAGGAAGTTCATGGAAGATAAAATGAGGGAATTGAGCAATTTGCACATTATGTTCAGAGATGGCCTGGTATTCCCTATTAAGTATAGTGAATAAAGTTATTATATAGTGAAGATTGTTTGTTTTTGTTAATTTTTTCGGTTGGTTTGGCATGCAGCATAACTTGTTCTATGATGGATTTTCAAGGGAACGAGGCCTTGCCCTGTTAGAGGAAGCTTGGAGCAGGGGATACGTTTAGTACACCTATGTTCTTGGTGTCCTTTATCTATGCCAAACTCCTTCTGCTAGATTGAAGGAAGGCGTCGATTTGCTTGAGAGTGTCAAAGCAAAAAAAAGCTCTTCGCCACAGCAGGGTCAAAGTGATCACCCTATTGAGCCCCCTGGTATTTGAGTAATGGGGTGGAAGGCATAGATGTCGAGGGTTGCCATCACGTGTGATGTGTTTCTTTGGAATTTAGAAACACAAGTGAGGATGGGGAAATCATTTTCCATCAAGAACAAAAAACTCTTTATCTTAAAAAATGGTTGCTCAGAACAAGAAGATGACTCTGATACTAATTGATGTGTTTCTTTGGAATTTAGAAACACAAGTGAGGATTATGGCATCTTTTATCAAAGTAAGAATTATGGCATCTTTTATCAAAGTAAGAGTATTTTGGTAAAAGTGCATAAAAGAGCTCAATTATGTGTCATGAATTTATTTGGAACTACTTTGTGTAATTCCAACCTAATTCATTTGTAACAATCACTTCTGACATCTTTTATCAAAGTAAGGGTATTTTGGTAAAATAATATGCATTTATGGTACAAGGTGTATGCACCGTGCACCATGAGATAATTCTATTGATGGTTACATGTGTAATGGCACCATTATGGAGGGAATTATGAAGGATTAATATCCATTAATCATATTTAAAGTGAATGTTACAAAGAGTTATGAAGATAACAAATGCACATAAAGGCAATATTAAAGGTGGCCTTTAATGTGTGTACACCTTTTATACTTTCTCCATCTATAAATAGATGAGAATGGCAGCCATTTGTGGCCATCTCTGGACACATTATTCTTCCTCTTCTTCTCCTTCATTTCTCTCAAATTGGTGGCTGAATTCTTGCAAGTTCTTGGAGTATTAAGGGTGGAATCATTTGTGCCCTTCAACACAACCCAAAATTAGCGTGAGATGCAATTAAAGAGAGTGAAGTTATGTTTTATAAGTACATTTCTAATGACCTTGGGTGGTTGTTCCTTTCCTCAAGATATTACCGCCACTTGAGTCTGCTCAATGTGTTATGAGCAATGGGTCTTAGATGATTGTACATGTTGGATAAACTTCACATCTCTTTGGTGCATTGCAAAGGAGGTCAAAACAACCTTGATCATTGCCATGCCTCCCAGTAACCACCACTACCAGCTCGACTCCTGCTCAGTTCATCCATGTACAAATAAAGGGTTTCCAACCCTGCACTTCCCCAATCATAAGTCTTCAAGACATGAGAGCCGGAATGTATCAACACACTACTAGTGTATGCCATGAATGTAGTGCCTATCATGACAAAACAAAACAACCTCAATAGGTGATCTCTTCTCTCTGGAGTACTAGTCTCATAATATTCACAAGACTTCATCACATATGTATATTTAACATCCTTTTTATTATACATTTCCCAGTGCTCGCCAACATCATTCTCTAACCTTTCAGCATCTTTCCTTATGTTGATGTCAGTTGAAAGCCTTTTACCTAAACTTCTCAATCCGCTTATAGCGGCAAAGTCAACTGAAGGCATTGTCATCTCACCTATCAGGGGGAAGTGGAAGGAATGTGTAGTGGTAAACCAAAAGTAACTCAACACCCTCATTAGTTGTCTGTCACAGTAGGTCCTCTTCAATGCACTTCTAAAGTCATCCAAACCGATGTGTCTCTTAAAGAAATCTTTACTGCAGTTTGGGAGTTTACTATACCATGTCACCATAGTTGAAAAAGCCCCGTGACCCTGGAAGGTTGTCAAGTGACCCCGTGGAAGTAGAATAGGTGGCACTCAGTTCCAAACATTATAAAAAATACGTAAATTACACAAATGTGGTACAAGGAACCAAATGCACTTGTGTTGAGGGTTGGAGACATGACACTCGTACTGGAAGTAAAGCTCGGTGTTCGTGAAGCCAAATCCAATGCCGTTTGACTTGATCAAAAATTCACCCTTATCACAGGGCATTCTTGGCGCATATTCAGCCTGAATTTCCAACATTCGATTACCCACCTTCTGTGCCATCGAAAAGTAGATTTGAAAACAAAGCCTCAAAAACAACAATGTACTGAAAGTAATGATGGAGCCCTAGAAAAATTTTGTGTGCAAATCAGATTTGAAGCTGGTCACGGAAGAAGAACGAAGGTAGAAGAAGAGGAGTTAGAATTAATTGTAAACGGTATTGTGATAACAGTTAAATGTGACGGTGTGTCATTGGCGGTTATAAGGACCATAATTTGCCTTTGTGTATGCAATGGTGCCCTAAAAGTTCTTATGTCGGAGTTTAGAGTCCAGATGGATGTCTTGAGCAGACCTGTGGACCCTCTCATAGTCAGTGGATCATTTCTGGATACCTCTAAAAGTCCGTCGACGGTGCTTGACTAGTCGTTGATTTCTACCCTATTTCAATTGATGCATGGATGACCTCTAATGTTATTTCCCCGGCAAACTTTAGGATTCCATATGAACGCCATTTTCCTAAACCTCCAATGTTAATTTCCCCAGCAAACTTTAAGGACTTACGATGCATAAACTGGCTCGAGTTTAGGATATCAGATTTGCCACTAGCTAGACTAAAGACCCAACATATTAGATGTACAATGACATAGGCTGGCCCTTTTCATCAAGAAAGGAAACGTCGATAAATGCTGCCAACTCTATTTAGCATAAAAGGTAACCCTATTCGATCAACAGATACAGCCATACTAGAAAATGGTCATTTCAAACTCTATTATAATATCGAAATCCTATTTCCCACTTACAAGATTAACCATTTACATGTTATCTTTGGCTACCTTAGGTTTGTACTTTCTTTTATTTTTTGCCTTCTACGGAGTCTATTCCACTTTCTCCACCTCAGTGATGAGTTGTGGATCCAACTCTTCAACAGCAGTAATAGCAGGAGTAAACCTCACATGAAGACCTGTAGTTTTTGAGAAGTCCAAAGATGTCGATGTCACTTGTGCTCTTCTGGACCTCCCTCTTGCAGGCTTCTCTTCATCTTCAACCCTTAATCGGTGCCATCCTATGGCATTGTCCTTAAGATCCTTGAATAATTCATTAATAGGAGTTCCAAGTAGTCTGACAACCAGTTTACATCTTGTTTCATGTGAACGCCACTGCAATTCGAAAGGAACAGAGAGACTCAGTGACATACCTAAAATTAGGCTAAGTACACCTACAATTAAGGCTCATTACCTCAGATTTGGTATGCCTATCATACTTATGGAGCTTCCCCGTCCAGTAACACACAAACACACCATACTCATAACCATTAGATTGTTCACTAACCGAGGAAGCCCTTCTTTAAAAATCTAAGAAGCTAAATCCATTTGACTTAATTATGCAATCCAATGCATGTGCACTACAAGACATAAGAACACCAACCTAATACGAACAAACATAGTCACACTCAACTACACTTTTGAATTTTAAGGATCATAAGGCATACCAATTTGTCTATCACCACCCCATAGCGTGTGGGTGAATTGTTCTTTCCACCTAGGCTATCCCATACACCGATGTATTTACCCTCAAGGAAGAAAACAACCAAATAGAAGTGTCCTGAATCGAGTAGATGCATAGAAACAAAATCTGCATCTTCTTAGACACTTCCTCTTACTCATGACGGCACTAATGCTTGTGGATGTTAAAAAATCAACTTTGTGTAACTTCATAACCCTTAAGCTTCAGATAAAGGAAACCTCTGACTCTCGGAAACGTCTCGCACTACCGATTCACACAAATGATTCAGTATAAAGACAGGAAAAAAAAGAAATGAGAGTAATTTGGATGCTCAATGTGAGTATGGAGTGCTGCAACTGCTAGACTAGTGGTGGGGGAGGAGTTGTTCGACGATAGTGGAGAAGAAACCGACCGCAAAATAGCGTTAACGTTGCACCATTAAAATGCAAAACGTCATCATTTTGAATAAGGTCATGAAAAAAAAAGACATTCAATTATCTCCGAAAACTTTGTACCTAGGAATAGAAAAGGTTGCATGTGATGCAATGAGGTTGTTTTGTGTTAAAGAGACACAAAAACGCTCCACCCGAAATGCTCTAGGAATGCTTAATATTTCGCCAAGAACAAAGAGAAGAGAGAAGTTTGATTCTTGAGTATGTTTTGTGTTGTGGCCAATCATCTATTTATAGATGATGTAGGGAGTTCCTAGGAAAAGTCACAACTCCTTATGACCGAAAATACACATACTTTCAGCCTAAGGAGTGGTTACTCCCCCCTTGTACACTCCCTTGATCAAATGCTAGGTAACTCCTTATTTAGGCGAAGGGGTGCCTCCTTTGAGATGCCTCTTCGCAAATTTCAGGCTCTCATGGGCGAAAATATCTTGGTAACTTCCAAGAGATGTGCACACATGCACTAGGGTGCATACACCATGCACCTCAATTGCCAAAGCCATGTCCTTTTACCAAAATACTTTATTTTGTATAAAAGGATGCTAGTAAGTAGTTACTACTCATGAAACATCACAAATGTTCCATATAGCCACAATTCACATAGTTGAATTCCATAGAACTCATTTCAGCTCACTTTGAGCTAAAACTCACTTCTCCATTTGAGATGAGCTCAAAACATCACCTTAAAAGTACTTGGTGCGCTAAGAATTCCAACACCTTGTTGTAGCTTTTATTTTCCTTCATTTTGTCCCAAATCTAAATTCTAGGTAACAAATATCATTCCCGTCCTCTAAGTTTAAAATGTTTTCAAGATTTTTTTGTAAAAAAATTATGTTGTTTTTGAAAAATGAATCCGATGTTTGTGAGAGAAAAATTGGAGGAAAAATTAATTATAAGATTGCATATGAATCAATTGCATAACATCACAGCCCATAACGGAAGAATAAAAGATATAATTGAAAGGATAAACTTTCTATGCTCGTGGTGCAAGTGTTTTTTTCATCGTCATCTTTGAATAGAAATAATTATGTGGGCTACATCCTATAAATAATACTCCTTCGTCCCTATATTTTTTAAACATTTTCCTATTTAGGTTGTCCCTAAATTATTGAAACGTTTCATCTTTTAGAAATTTTTCACATCTGAATTTACCCTATTACCCATTCTCTCACCCTCTCTCCCACGTGTTTTACTCCACCTAAAGCCCCTCCCACCCACTTCTTTTCTTTCATTACCACCTATGTAAATTTCTCTCTCTTACTTTACTCATCCTCACCCAAAGTGAACGTCAACATTTACAGACCACCAACATTGCTAATTGATTGGCCTCCTTTCACTTATCAACATCCAAAATCTGCATTCTTCCTCTCTCCCAACTCACTATTACTTATTTATCTGTTCTCTCTTGGTTCATCTCCCTAACCCAATGCACAAGAAAGAGAGAATAAAAGAAATGTGTCAAAGAGAAGAAACACCGGCAAGGATGTGGGTAAATTGGGAAGAAGAAAGTTTTCTTAATCGGCATATAGAAACAAAAACATTTTAATAATATTGTGACGGAGGGGGTGTTTTTATAATAAATCTATGGGTCATTCTATCCATAAAAATGATAGTGGAAAGCATAGAAAATTTATCCTAATTGAAATGATGGAACTTAATTTACATTGTAGAGCTTCAATGCGACCTCTCTAAGATTGATCTAGACGACCAAAGCACCAATCCATTGGTTTCGTGCTAGCGGAATTGGACCGGATGTTTAGAGAGCCGAGTTTTCTATATATTGGCGACTTATGTGAAACTATTTCACATAATGATGTTTTAGAGCATCTATAACAATGCTAGCTATTACACTCCTAAGTCAAATTTAACAAGTAAAAATAGAAAACAATGTACAAATTTTTATCCAACAATACTAGCTATCATGCTAGCCATAATAGCTTTTGGTATTTGGCTCAATTTGTTGCTAGCTAAAAATAAATGTGGCTGATTTCAACATAATAAATATGACTACATATAATAGCTCTTTTGTCATTTTGGCTACAATGTAACTTAAAATTACCTAGTATTGTTGTAGATGCTCTTATAGGCCTTTGATGTTGGAAATAACATGGAAATTTGTGAAAATTATATAAATGATAAATTTTCGTTTTTCACCTTTTAATTTTCACAATTAATAGGAGGTTTATGTGTCATTAGTAGAAATGTTATGGTCATGGTTATGACCATAAGTATGGAGGTTTTTACCACCATAAGTATAGTAATTTATGACCTTTAAGATGAAATTTTATGGCTAGCATAATGGTGCATTATGGTGTCCTTTATGGCTAGGTCTTTTCTACCACTATAAAAAGGAAACCTCCATCTTGCATATTTCATATCCTTGTACTCTTCTTGTTGCAAAAATATTCTCATTCTCTTGTTGAAAAATTTCTTCTTGCATCCACTTTGTTGGTGTTCATTGGTGGTCCTCTATTCTAGTTCACCGCGAAGTAACATGTGGTGCAAGGTTCCTTCTCGTTTCTGTTGTATCATGGGAGACAGATGTCTCACAAACCTCAAACAATCTTACCGGAGGGGATGAATCTATTTTAAGATGATTGTGTAATACACAAGCCTTGTAATTTGTTTGAAATTCGGTTTTGGATTTCTATTTATTCTTTTAATTCTATATTGCTAAAAATGATTTTATTTTTCACTCTATGATATTTTTAATAATTATAGAGTTGAATATATTTATTTAATTCTTTGAATTATATTGTTTATTAATTCTTAGAATTTCACTATGACAATGTTGAGTACATTTAATTTGTTCAATCATGTACTTGTAATATTTTATACTCCATCTATCCCTAATATAATGCAACACTTTGATTTGGCACAAAAATTAAGGTGATAACATTTTTGTATTGACTTTCCCATTTTACCATTTTCTATATTAAAATGTGTTCAAACATTGAAATCGAGGAAGAACAGAAAAACAAAATTAAACTATAACGATAAATATTTAAAAATAAAAATTAAAGAAATATATCATTAAATAGAAAATTTTATTTGGAGTTTTGTGTTTTGTTTCTTAAATTTTAGATGTAAGGATGATTTGGTAAATTAGTATGTAAAAAGCTATGAAAATGGGAAGTGTTGCATTACCTTTATGACATCTCAAAGAGGAAAGTGTTGCAATACTTTTGGGACGAATGTGGTATTTATCAATCGTCATTACGAATATTTTCTTGATTCTTGGTGTTATGACCCGTTTTTCTGATGTGTCATAACTAGAAGGAATAAAAGAATAAAGACTAAACTAGAAGAAATAGAGAGGTTGTGGGTAAAATTGAATGAATTAGGAAAGTTGGGATAAAAATAAAATTGAGTTGGGAAATTAGAAGGGATTAAGTTGGAATTAGTTAAAGAAAGGTCCTATTAGAAATTAGTAGTTGTGATAGGGTTAAAATGAACACTAAAAATAACTTAAGGGACTATTTGTAATTAGACCTAAACTAGTTAACACTAATCCTAACTAACACTCGGACGCGTGTTTCTTTGGGGATGGACACGATTGATCAGTAACCATAGTTAAAAGAACCGGACCGGTTAAACCATGAACCGACTGTATGTTCGGTCCGGTTATTGGTTTTGAACCACATTGGTAAAAAACCGGTCAAAACCGGGAAAAATCGGTCAAAACCATTTAAACCGAAAACCAATGAACCGGCGGTTCAACCAAAATGAGGTGAAAATTTTCAAATTTAATTTATTTAAAAAAAAAACAAACTCAAATAAGGAAAAACCTCAAATTTAATTGAGGAGTGAGAGTCAATATTAGGGTTTTATCTACTTAACTCTAAATCATCCACAAAGTTTTATTTTTTGTACAAATAAACTTATATTCTTTACAATTATTACTTTAACCTTTCATCTTTTAAGTAAATAATAATAGTTCTTATTGATTCATAAAAATATGCATTATTATATGAATTATTTTGTTGCGCTTCTATAAGATGGGTACTTTATTAATAATTTATTATAATATAAAAGTAACGGTCCAACCATCGACAACCGATTCGACCGATTAAACTCTTGAACCACTAACTTTACGGTTCAATCACCGGTTCGCTTTTTTTTAACCATGGTCAGAACGGATAAAAAGAATTTTTGGAATAGGGAAAAGGGAAGACTGATTTTGAAGAAAAAGAAGATGGATAATGATCAAAGAGGAGGAAAGGGATGTTTTTGGCAAGGATGAATCGGGAGTAAATTGGATCGACGATGAAAACTGGTCGTCTAGCGATGGAAGAAGGGGCCATTCTTGGCGGAGGAGCAGATTCGATAGATAGATAGAGAGAGAGAGAGAGAGAGAGAGAGTGAGACTCGACATTTTTAGGACAGACTTGGTTTTGCGAAATCGATTCTTCAAATGCGAGACGTGCTTGACACTTGAAGGCAGGAAAAGAACACGAGTGAAGCAGGGATGCAGACGCCCGATATGCATGTTTATGGGTGTTTACTTGCTGTTTGTGTGTGTGTGAAAAGAAACGACTTGTCGATTCTTTGCTAATTCTTGCATATTCCGAAAAGTCCTTGCCTAGGCCTATTATTCTTGTGTTTCCGTGTGTTTTGCTGTGTGAGAATGAAAGAAATACTAGTTGCTAATTTTTCTTGTTGATTAGTAGATATAAACGTGAAACTTAACCCAAATGTTTGTTGTTTTTTTAGTCTTTTAATAATCTGTCCTTCAAGAGAAGGAGTAGGCCGAAAGTCTAACTCTGAATTTCTCATTTTATTTGCTAGAAGTTCTCATATACTGCTGCATGTGACCATGTTTTTGTTGATTAAGAGCCTAGAATATATGAACTTTGAACATGTATTTGATAATAGGAATGAGACTTCAGAAGCATGGTTGAGAGCTAGGACTTAACATTCAAATTACTGCTGCCTTTGAGTTACAAGAAAGGTAGTAGAGAAGTGAAGCTCTTCTCAGTTTGGTATTGTTATTATTAAATGGCAACTTATTGATACTGTTGTACTAATGTACTTCTGATGTTTGGGTAATGATAGTAGATGAGGCTTGGCTCAAAAGTGGTAGTAAAACCGAGAGGAAATATTGAGGTTTGTTGCAGATGTTTCGGCCCTTGCATGATTATTGTAGATTAACTACTTGGGTGTCATTTTGGTGAGTTTACATACTTGTCTATGTGCTGGAAATAGTGCATGATGAAATGACTGAATTACTTGGGAAAAGAGGTGGAAACCGAATTATTGTGTGGCTGAAATGATTCCTGGTGAACTCTAGAAATGGAGTTGCATAAACATAGTTGATAATTGAATAATGATTGTTCTTTAAAGAATGAGATGATGAATTGGTCTTGAGGCCTTAAGTGAACTCGACCTAAACATGATTGGTAAGGATGATTGATGATTGACAATTGAACTACTCAAATATGGAGTTAATGCTTGGAAATAGGCATTCAGCCGAGTCAGAGAGAGGAATCACATGCTTTTCCTGGCGGGGTGCGCTCCACACCCCTGTAAGTACTTGGTTCCCTCTCTTTTCTTTCTTCGTTTACAAGTTTCTTATGTTGTCGTTAATTACTTGAAACATTTCCTTACTCTTTAATTGTTGGTTTGGAGGGAACTTGGAAAAGGGCGCATGATGAGCAGAAGAACATGAAGAGAAGGTGCAGGAGCTGCAACAACAAGGATTATTGATGTGGACATCACTCCATGGACTCCACAAGCTCAAGGTGGTGATCAGCCTCAAGTGCACAAGTCCCCAAATCTGCTCCAAGGTATAGGGGACCAATGAAAAGGTCCCGGTTCAAACAAGTTCAAGAGAGTCTCAATGCTTTCATAAGACTTATGGCACAAGGAGAGGAACAAGAGGAAGTTCAAGAAAGGACCTTACAACTTCACTATCTCGGCATCCGATTGGAGGAAGAGCACTTGAACCCCTTCGGAGTCTTGAATGTGAGCACACTTGAGGAAGGAGAAGGTGTGGAGAGCCTTTCCGAAGAGGACATCGCCAAGGACCCTGGCGAGGCCTCCATGCGAAGCCTCCAAGCGAAGGCGAAGCCCCCAGGTGAAGCCACCCATGCGAGGCCCCCATGCGAAGCCTCCAGGCGAAGGCGAAGCCCCCAGGTGAAGCCGCCCATGCGAAGCCTCCAGGCGAGGCCCCAATGCTAGGCCTCCAAGCGAAGGCGAAGCCTCTATGTTCAACAATCCGGCCAACCATTCCAAGCTACCATTGTTGACTTTTTCAAACTTTGAATTATCTATTTTATGGGATATTTTGTAAAATGCTTTCTTTTTCCATAAATATGATTTATGGAAGAAGGGAGTGGGAATATTGGTTAGTCTACAATGTCTCTCATCCATCACCTTACACTTCTCACCTCACCCACCATAATTTTAAGATCATGGTTCCCTAGTCATGTCCTAGCCCACACCCCTCACCATCTCACTCTTTTACGCAAAACTTGTAACATTTTCACACTTAGAACTCATTTGCAAGCCTTGGCCGAATTGTGCTCCTCCATTTGAGAGAGATTGGCTTTTGTGTTCTCTCTTCTTGAAATCCATTCTCTTTGATTCATGCAAATGGTTTCAACTTCATTTTTAGTATTGCTTAATCTTGTAGTTAAGAGGTGTTAGATTAATTCTTGTAGTCAACAGTTGAATGGACTTTATGGGATATTCCTTGGCATTTCAAGTGCACTGCTTCATCAAGTAGTGAAGAGGTTCACTTTGCCGAAATTGTGTTGAATGTTTGTGGTCATCTTCTTCAAGCTAGATCAACAAAGAGGCTTGATCATACATCTCTTGTGGTGATCATATCAATCATGAAGATCAACAGCCCAACTGGGTTGGGTTTATCTTCAAAGTGGTTTTACATTTTCCTTTCTTACTTTTAAACTCACTTCTTTAAACTTGGGTTTGTACAAGGACTTTGGACTATATTTTAGAGTTACGTAACCTTTATTTCCTAAATATTAATTTTTCAAGTATTATTTCGTTTGGAAACGCCAAAAGTTCCTGGGGTTGTGACTTTTGTTTAGCACTTTGTCTGCTAGATTTAGGGCCGAACTAACACAACATCCCTAGAGATATGGAAATCTAACTGAACAATCTCAATCATTCATATCGTTTCAGAGAGGAATTACACTACAAGTTTCCGATCAAGCCTAAGATGAGTTACTACAATCGTCCCATGTTCCTCTCAGACACGTAGTCCGCCGCTCCATAAAGGTCACTTCGAACTAGCCACTTTCATGGTCTAGTGGTGGTCCTTAGAGACATTTACAGCACCTAAGCTTTGCCATCAACAAGGTTTCCTCGGGGCCTCTCGGACTCCGGATACTCCCTCATCAATCAATCTCCCGTCTTGTTGATGAAACCCCTCTCAGGCATTTCATCGAACACCCTATGATATGCAAAGATAGATGTACAGTCCATGAGCATACTATGATGGTATCACATGCAAGAGATCAATATCAATGCAAGATCATCATGGAAACAAGAGATACTACTCCTAAGCAAGGAAATCACTAAGACATAGCATCATTCCTAACTCTATCAATACTGTAATTGGGCTTATAAATGCATCAATAGCAATGAAAAGATATAATAAGAGAGAAAGAAGGGTTAGAAGTCACCCATAGAAGCTCATCCACAAGTTGCCCCCTTCAACCCTTGCTGAAATTTGACGAAGAACATCTCGCAATCTGATTAATTTCGTAGGTCTCCAAAAAGTCCCTTAAAACATGGTCTAAAAGTCTATATATACTAAATCTAAAGTTCATAAATGTTCCCTAACATGTTGGACATCTAAACTATGAAATAAAGGGTAAATGGACCAAAAAGATGAGTACTCATGAGGAAATTTCTACCAAGATCTAAACTATGAAATAAAGGGCAAATATGGACCAAAACGATGAATACACATAAGGAAATTTTGTGGTAGATTCGTGGGTAACCGTCTTCACATGGGGAGGGGACCGGTAGGGTTGGCGTGCTGATTGGCGAGCCGAGGGGCGCATAAATCAATGCTCCGCTCAAGCATATGCTAATCAATGCTCCGCTCAAGCATTTTTACATATTTGGCGTGGTGACCATCGCCTCTACTCCATATGTTAAGACATTCTTTTATCGGCTCTCAAGCTACCATCAAGCAAGCAGGTAAGCAAGCTAGTAGGTCATAAATGTGGATGTATGAGCTTCGCACCCAAGCGTCTTCATCTTCCATTTGACTTGACTTCTTCGTTTGACTCGAGACTTTGTGCTTTGATCCACCAATATCCAAATTTGGTCTCGATTCCCCAAATAATGCTTATTGAGCTCCAATTCATCTCCGCACCTATGCACAAACAAAGATCGGAAATAACAAGTAAAGTGCATCTTTAACATGAAAAGTAAGCACAAAAGATGAATTAAGTGGCTTAAACACTGGAAATGTTTGTGTGTTTGCACACACAACACCTTCGCTATGGCCCTTCGGGTATTGTCCCTATCGGTAACAACCCTCCCAAATTAGTCCCTCTCAGTATAAAACAGGTTACTTGGAGAGCGAGGAAGTCCCTACAAGAAGACTTGAAGAGCAAGACAACCCCGAAGCAGAACTTAGAAACTTGAGACCTTAACTTCTGTTTTCTCAGCTAGTTGTACACACTTCAACTTTGATAATATTATTTTGGGTTTTGTAACTTAAAATCCTTTTAATTAGTAAAAGATTATTATTTTCTTAAAATGTTTTATAAAAGTGCAAAAGATCCTGAGGTTACGAGCCAGAACCGTCAGCTGTCTATATGGTCGGTTTTGAGTCGTAACAAGTTGGTATTAGAGCAGGTTTTGAAGTGTGTATTGTTTTACCAACTCTTTTTTTGCAAACTTTGTTTTCAAAATCTGTTTGAGTCTCTAAGTACAGCTCCTGAACAAAGGTGAGTTTTGTATTTCAATTCAAGACGCAACGGTATGTCCCTAAACCTTAAGCTTGTAAATTCATTTCAATTATAAAGCTTTGGTGACTAATACTTTTTCTTGTGTTTGATCGAGTACAATTGTACCAAGTCATCTTTCTGGAATAAAATTTATTGATCACAAAGCATTAAACAATCAAATAAATGATGAAACAGAAACAAAGATGATATCGATATCAAAGAACGCTATTGGACCCATGTAAAAGTTTAACTAAAAAGACTAAGGTTGCTTGTCAATGTACGTTTTCTAAAACTGAACTTCTGAGGATCTAATTGGTGGAATTTTGATTGCTGAATTGGTTGATTGATTCGTGATTGTTGGATGGTTGAGTTATATGATTGTTACAGGTTAGTAAGAAGGTGAATTGCTGTAAAGGTATGTAACTCTATTTTTTTTTATATTTTTTTATGAGTCATAGGTACCAAACCCGCTCAGCGTGTTAGGTTTTGCCAACAACCAAGGGTAAGCCACTACCCTAGTGCTATTTACGTTTACTATTGGCTCCACTAACAACAATACTACTCAAGGTTCCTCGACCATGACTGATGTGATCACGGGGGTTGTGGTGTGATCAACGCTACAGATCTAGCTTGGCGGAGGCGAACGCGGATAAATGAAGAACAGATTTCGGCCACGCGAACCTCCTCACTACTAGGTGAGGCAATGCGCGTGATAATGTCGGGGAATGAAGATGGGATCTAGCACCTCTTGACTACAAGGTCAAGCAATACTAGATATTATGTTTGGATCCTCTTGCCTGGATCACTAGGGAAATGGAAATGCAAGAATGGAGAACACAAAAGCCGATGTCTCACTTGGAGAGTTTCAGCCGAATTGCTTAATTCAATATTATGTTCTTCCTTACAATGTTGTCTATAACTAGCTTAAATAATGAGAAGAAGTGTGAGAAGCAAAGGGGCTTTTACATCCGTGCATGGATGCAGAAAGCATAAAGTGCTTTTGCATGCATGCAATGCGAAAAGCTTCCAAAAGGTAAAAGGTAAAAGCTAATCCTAAAAGTATTCGTATGTCTTTTACCCATAAAGTAAATATTTGTATTCCCAAGTATCTTCACGAAGGGACATTTCGGGTTGGCTTGGTCGGCCAATTGGTTGAGTATGGAGGCTTCGCGAGGTGCCTTCGCCTAGGGCCTTCGCGGGGGTGCCTTCACCTGGGGCTTCGCGGGAGTGCCTTCTCCGGGGGCCTTCGCGGGAGTGCCTTCTCCTGGGGTCTTCGCCTGAAGGGCTCACGTGAGCGGCTTCGCGTGCGACTAGAGGCTTCGCATAGAGGCTTCGCATAGAGGCCTTGCCCGGAGGCTTCGCATGGGTGGTTTCGTCTTGGGGCTTCGCCGTAGCTATGAAGTTGCGCACGTGGGTCTCGCCCGGAGACCTTGCAGGTGGGGCTTCGCTTTAGGGCTTTGTCGGCGCCGTAGTGTCGCATTCTCTTTAACCAAACCTTCGCCAAAGGTCCATGAAGCCCTTTGAGGGAATTGTTGTCCTCTATTGGCGAGATGGGGGTGATGTCCACATCAATGACGTATAGAAATACTAGCCTATAGGCATTGCTGCTAGCTTACAGTTGCAGCTGTGAGTTAGAGAAAGGTCTAGCGGGAGTCATGTACCGTGAATTGTGGTATTGGATCAAAAGTGTCAATTGTTGTTTGTCGGTTTGTCGGCGTGCTTTTGAAATTTTTGTTAGCGAGCCATTCGGAGTATTGAATTTCTTTTATTATTCCAACATCGAGGAGTTTGGAAACCTCCTCTTTTACATACCTCTTTTCTTTTGTTTAACCGGCTTCACATCCGGAAACACATTCAATTTGTGGGTAATGATGCTGGGGTCTACTCCTGGCAAGTCCTTCATCTCCCACGCGAAGACATCCAAATTGGCCTCGAGAAGGTGAATGAGGCTCATCTTTTCTTTCGGTTTAAGGTCCTTCCTGATCTTGAATTCCTTACTGGGACGATCTCAACTTCGTTGGTGACGTCGCTGAGATGTGGTTGGTCATCTGGGTCCATCGGGTTACCCCTGGTATTTGAGGTCTTTGGGCCGATAGCTGAACTTAGTGTAGCCACGTAATTTATCCTAGAGGTCCATTGGTCAATGTATATGTGCGTGTCCCCTCGAGGTGTTGTGAAGGTGATGGTGAGGGAACGGATATCGCATCGCATGTGGAAGTCGACCTGGCTAGGCCGGCCAATGATGGCGTTGTAGGTTGACGGGACGTCCAGGACCAAGAATTCTGTCATGCCGGAGTGGCAGTCAAGTTTGTTAAACTGCGTATCCCCGATCAACATGAGAGGGAGGATGACGACCCCGATTGTTGGGACAATGTCCCAGCCGATGCCAAATGTAGGAACAGAGCTGTTCCTTACCGCGGACATGTGTATATTGAGTTTGTTGAGCATGTCCTTGAAGATGACACTGGTGTTTGCGCCGATGTCGATGTACACCCTATTGGTGTCATAATATAACCCACGATCCGTGCTGTGATTAGTAGTGGGTTGGAGTGCGGAAAATTGACCTTGGTCCCATTAGGGCGATAGATGACGTTCTCCTCTAAGTGGTCGAGCTGCTAGATTTCTCTTGCGTAACGCTTTCGGCTGGAGGCACCTTCCAATTTTGTGAGCATATGGATAGTGCCCACTGGTGGGGGTGGCGGAAGGTTTTCCCTCCGAGGGCTGGTGTGACGGAGACGCGATTTGTCGCAGTCGTCATTGTCATCTTCCCTTTTACGACCCTTTGGGAAGTCCTTACATGGTGAGGTGGAATGGGCGAGGAATTCCTTGAGTTTCCCATGTTCAATCATCTCATAAATGAGATGTTTGAGCTGCCAGCAAGCTTCGGTGTCATGTCCTCGATCCTTGTGATAAAGGCAGAACTTGTCGAAACCCTTGGTGTTCTTGTGTTGGATAGGTTGAGGCCACTTCGGGACCTTGTTCAGCTTTTCGAGCAGCAGCAGGATGTTCGTACGAGTGTCATGAAGAGGAGGGTGAGGATCAGAGGTCCTCGGAGTTCTGACCGAGGATTGGTACATTGATGAACTTGACCCCTTGTCATATTTCTTGCCCCGGTCATTAGAAGAGGATCGTTGGTAGGGCTTGTTGATTTCCTCAGAGTTCATGAATCGACTTGCTCGATCTATGAACTCACCCATCGTCGTGACGGGATTTTCGTTGATGTTGTATGCGAGCCTTGACTCCCATTGGAGGCCTTGGGTAACGGCCAAGAGCTTAATGTCTGGAGTGAGCCCCTAGACTTAAACGGCTTCCTCCTGAAACCGTCGAATGTAGTCTCGAAGGGGTTCCTCCTTTTGCTGCTTCACCCTAAGTAGGTGTTGGACAGTCTTTGGGGGTGGTCGGGAACCCATGAAGTGGCAGAGAAAGGATGAGGCTAGGTCCTTGAAACATTTGAAGTGCTGCCCCCGTAACGTTCCGAACCACGTAGATGCAGCCCCCTTGAGGGTAGAGCTGAAAGCTTTGCAAAGTATTGGGTCCGTGGAGCGTGCCATCTCCATTTGGGAGATGTAACGTCGTAGATGATCGACAAGGTCGGAGGTGGCGTCGTAGCTTTCGATGACTGGCATGCGAAAGCCGGCGGGTGTCTGCACGGCAATGATGTCTTCTGTGAAGGGTTGTGTGAGGAGGACCTCGATATCATCGAGGACCTGGTTTGGGGTCTTGACTTCCTCCTCGACCATGTTGATGCGCCAAAGGAGGTCATCAACACAGAGATTCCCAGAGGTGTGATTCTGATTCTTGGATTGCTGATAGTGACTCACTGCAAGTGTACGGTGGTCGCAAGTAATAAAACCGGGAGTACCGAGTCGAACCACAGGGATTTGGATTTTTGTGTGTTTTGTGTGTGAATTACAACTAAACTACACTAATGAATGGATTTATTGGTGAGTGTGAAGCTAATCATGCAAGAGCAAGAATTGAAGTGACTAAACAACTAATCAAAGATTATAATATTTAAATAGTGTCATTGAACTAAATTATCTCCTAGGAATTTGCGCTCTACTTGGATCGTGGGTACATGGATTATAATTTGGCTCATAAACATTCATGTATATCTGTTCGGATTTATGTAGGAAAATATATTGGGTCTAAACCTCTCTTTCAAGAGTATTTAGAGATAAATTAGTCACAATGTCTTGTATCCTAACTTATTGTGAATTAATCAATTTTCCTCCTAGGTTAATTATGAATTCTCATCCTATAATTAACCTAACATGCCTCTCTACAATCTAACAGAATTAGCTTAAGTCTAAGTCTAATCATGCCAAGATTAATCCTCTATCAAGGTATTTGATCAAACAATTCAGAGAAACACAAACATAAATTATCAAACAATATCCATTCATCAAAAATATCAAATACCCATAATCCAAGTTTCATTAATTCCTAAGAGATAATAGG
Source organism: Stellera chamaejasme (assembly GCA_024586325.1). NCBI lineage: Eukaryota > Viridiplantae > Streptophyta > Magnoliopsida > Malvales > Thymelaeaceae > Stellera > Stellera chamaejasme. The sequence goes on from CM044979.1 coordinate 23,388,999, forward strand.
AAATTAGCTACCCATCATACTAAAAATCATAAATGAAGAGAAATATGAGTGACCCACATCCATGGTGGGATTTGAGCTTAACTTGACCAAATACTTAAAAGATGGAGAAAATGAGAAAACTAACAAATTCTAGGTTTAGAAATGGATTCTACTAAGAAAATGGAAGAAAACCCTAGACTTAATCACAAAATGATGGAGAAATCAAGCCTGGAATGGTGCTCTCCCTCCAACTTTTCTTCTTGTGCGTGTTGTGTTCTTGAGAAACCTTGGCTGCTCCAAATGTCCGCTTCTTTCTTCTGAAATGAGGCTCCTCTTTTATGTAGGGCTTCTTCGAGACCAATGGCCCAGATTGAATCACTAAAAAGATCAATGGTCTGGATTAATTCTGGACTTGTTGATCACCGGGTGATCAACAAGTCCAGAATCCCAAAACTCCACACTCCCAGGATTCTAGATGACCACCAGACGATCGACTCGTCAAAGAACCACTGACTTGTTGATCACCAGCGATCGAATGATTCCATCGCTACTATACTTGTTGATCGCCGGCGATCGACTGATTCAGCTCCAGGATCGCTTGAGATCCCAGGATTCTAGACGATCAACAAGCGATCAACTCACTTCAACTACCATCGGACTTGTTGATCACCAGGCGATCGACTAGATTCTAGATGACCACCCGGTGATCATCTGAATAAGAAATCTGCCCTTTTTGATCCTCTAACTTCTCCTTTTGTAACATTATGCTCCAAAGTAACCTGAATTGCCAAATTGAATAACTTTATGAGGAAAATAACTCCATCTTCAATCAAATCCATTAAATACTTCACTTTATTTCAAGTATAAAGTGCCCTCATCAATTGCTCTTCCCGTTCATTGGGAGGTGGGAGGCGTGCGGCCTGCAATTCAACCTTGATGGTTTGTGCCATCAGGGCCTTCATGTTGTTGAGGAAGTTAGATTGGAGTAACATCATCTGAGTGGGGTCGATGATGATAGGTTGTGGGACCGTGGAAGGTCCGGGGAGGTTGTCCAAATTAGCCGCTGGTTGTTGTGTAAGCGGCTGCGTCCCCCACCGATTGTTTTGGTGCGCCTGAGGAGCTAGAATCAGCATCCTCCACATGCACGTTGTTGTCAGGATTGTGAGTCCTCCTTGTTTTAGCCATTATGAGGGAGAGAGAGAGAGAGAAAAAAAGTGTCTGGAGAAAGTGATGCGGCTGTTTTCGTTCTTTCCCACAGACAGCGCTAAATTGATAGCCTCCGTGCGAACAGGCAGTCAAGGAAACGGAGAAAGAGCAGCAGACGGAACCTGCAAGAGCCAAGGCACAACAAACTCTTAGGTGCAGAAGAAAGGAGAAACTGTGGGTGTGTAGCTAGTACCTTATTTTTGGTTGGCATCACCCCATTTATAGGGTGATGTCGTGGCTCTCCCATGCCGGGTAGAGTGTTGTCGGATTTTTCCCTTGTTGCGCTTGCTGACGTCCAGGATTTGAGGGATTGACGTATCCCCCCAAACAGTGGTAATCTGACATTACTTGAGTGGGTCTTTGACTTTGAGTGTCAATTGGGCTTTGTCCATGTCTATCAGCCAAGCCCGTGACAAAACAGCACTTTCCCGTCAATACGACCATGCGGGGCGCACCTTCGTATTGTTGGCTTTCCAGGCCGTTATACGAAGATATTCATCGTATTAACGAGGGGGGCTCCTCGTAGTGATGACGTAGCGATACGACGCCAACATTTGGAACTACCTTCTTGGGCCTCTATATATCAAGAAGAATCGATGAGGAAGGACAAGGCAAGAAGACCTCTTGCTCTCCTCCTGATTCCATCGATAGAGAATAAAAGAATAAAGTAGAATGCGCTCCTCCTCTCGTCTGTAGCTGTTTTCCAGTGAATAAATTAAGATTTAATTAATTAACCACTAAACTATCATCAAAAGGTCATAAAAACCCCATTAGCTAGCTTTATTTTCATTTTGGTACTTTCCTTCTCCTACTTAATCTAACTTACTTACATTTCTCATTTTAACTTTCAAATTTATTTCATCTCAAACTTTTTCTTACAATTTAATCCAATTCTCCCACTTATCTTTTTAATTCCTTCCAATATAGCCCATGAACCCTCACATAAATCCACCTCGGTAATAACTATTTTAAAATTCTATCCATTAAGTCCTCAAGTTTCTTTTCTTTTAAAATAGTCCTTTACTAACTCGTTACTTTTATTCTTTCAAAGTTTTTCTTTAACTTCAGTCTTCTATTCTTTTTCACCTTTATCCACTTCTTTCTCAAACTTCCAAATCAGTACCAGTTTTATTTCCAATCTGAATTTCTTTATTTCTTCTTGTTATGACACGTCAGGGAGGACGGGTCATAACATTTGTAAAATGAATTTAATATATGTTGTCTATTTCAAAGTGTAGAAACAATCCTGTACCTAGAATATGAAGAAAATAAAAGAAACATTACAAATTAAATTGATGGAAAATTAATACTAGTTATCCAATTTATTTCATACATTAGTTTCTCTATTTAAGTGAGCAATCGATGCTTGTACCCTTTGGAGATGAAATGTGTAATTTATGAAATTATCATTTATCCTCCAACTTCTTTCATCATGTCACTTGAATCCTCCAAGTTTTCTAAGTGATTTGCTCTTCTTGGGTCCAAATTATGATGGAGAATATTTGGGCCACTCATTTGGCTTGCTCTTTGGGCTTTGTGTAAAACATATCCACTTTTCCCTCTTCTTCTTCTTCTTCTTCAATCTTTCTGTTTTGCTCCTTCAAGTTTGTAAAATTCTTCATGAAGAGGGAAAGAGCTTAGTCGGTCTTCTTTGCTCTTGCTCTTACAATTAGGCCTCCAATTCATTATAAAGGATCATGAGCTTAGTGTCTTGGTGGGTTCATATCATAGAGATTATGATAAAGAATTAAGATTTCGTGATTATCATGATAAGAAACATTTAAGTTCACAAATGATATGATTTTAACAAAAGTATTTCAAACTAGTAATTATTGTTACTTGTTATACATATTTATATAGAGTAAAGTACATTTTTAGTTCCTTACCTTTGATATGTGTCCTATTTCGGTTTCTTAAAAATTCGTCCTATTTTAGTCCTTTACTTTTAATTTTTGTCCTACTTTGGTCCATCTGTTAGTTTGTTCGTTAATTATTTTGTTTCTTTGTTAATTTTACACAAATACCTCCACAATGATAATTTAATTACACATTTAATAAAAATATAATTATTAAAATCTTAATGAATGTGCATACAAGTCCTCTATAGTTTTCTTCTCTTCAATATCATCATCGACCATGAAGCAAGGCTCGCCGCGATTGGCCTCCTATCCAAGTCCTCTAAGAAGATAGTGATGTCGATCTAAACAACTCATCATGTTGATCATCATTTTATGATGATCAATCAAGCATCTAAACAAGTCATGAGGGTACCCGCGCCCGATCCGCATAAACCTATCATCGCGCGGGTACCCGTGACGCTGGTACCCACATAGTGCGGGGCGGTTTCGGATCAAATTGGGTATCCGCCCCACATTGTATGAATAACATTTTTCCCATTACCCGCCCCGCCCGCCCCTGCACACCCCTAGTCAACTAGGCCAACTCGAGCTTTATCACCGTAAGAAGATCTTCAAGGTTGACAGCCACATCGACGCCGCAATTGCTGGCCTCATCGCCGACGGTCGCAATCTCTCTTGGTAAATGCGCAGACCTCAGACCTCGGCTTCCTTGGAGCAAAACGGGATGGTGAGATGACAACAAGATCGGGCCGGCAAAGAGCTCGACCATCACCGGAGCACCTTGGCTCCACGGTGATGCCACTCCCCGCATCACAACTCAATCGCTTTCTCCACCGTTCATCACCATCGCCAGAGCAACAAGGGCTCATGCTGCCGGCAGACCTGTGTCCAACTCCTTCACGAACAGAATCGGAGATCTCGAGGATATCAACGCCGCCTCCGTCGTCTCCAAGTGGGAATCGATTATGCTTCGATTTTCTAGAATCAATTTTCAAATTGGCCATCAAGGACATTCGATTTTCTTGGATCTGGGAATCTATTGAACCTAATGGATATAGTATCGATAATTTTTCCTTTTGAGATTTCCGGTTGCCTAGCGACACCGTAAATCCCAAACAGATCTTGAAACCTTCGATCGAACTTTAAAACCTCGAACCTTCGTTGAATCTGGTCATGAATCCAAACAATGGCGTAGCTATTCTAGGACTATGCTTCATCTTTTACTGGTCAATGCCAATGCTCTCTTCTCCATCCTCCTCAATCTGTTGTGGTAAAGGTACCACTTTTGTCCAATTCCAAACTTTGGGGCTTATTTGAAGAAGTGAACAAAGTGATTGGCTTGTGTGGGATTTAGCCACATGAAGTTACTATTCATGCAACTCATCCCATATGGAGAATTTATCAATGAGGTTTGGGGCTCTAGCTTATATAAGGAGACTCTTCCTCCTCATTCTAATTCATCCCACAAAGAAGTTGATTTTTCCTTCTTTGTTCTTTCTACTTCTTGTATTATTTCACTTGTCCTTCTTAGTGAAATATATTGGTGGGGTCCGAGGACGTAGGCAAATTGCCGAACCTCGTATATGGTGTCTTCTTTCCTTTATGCTTTAATTTCGGTATTCATTATACTGTTATTGTCCAAGTAGCTGCGATATGGTATAGCTGTAATGATATATTGTGCTCTAAAATTACATAGAGGAAATTCTGACTAAGGAGTCGGGTTTTAAGCGGGACCATTTTACCCTCCGTCTTTCCCGGGAATCATCCTTAGTGTGGTTTTACGTTCAATACTTCACCATTGGTCGAGGAATTATTCCGAGCTTCCGCAACAACTCGCAACAAGTGCTATCGAGCCAAGTTTATTCTTAGTATGCTCTGTGGTTGCAGTTTAATCTGATCTTCCACATCAGAAAAGATTCCCTTGGGCTAGTTGGTATCCGCATTCGCAGCAGGAGCCTTGGCTTGGTTAGAGGAGAAGATATGGGTGACAGTGGTGCTGGTTCGATGATTAAATTGACTTCATCGAATTATTCAGTTTGGAAGCCAATGATGGAGGATCTACTGTATTGCCTCAATTTGCATGATCCTATTGCAGGTGATTCTGCCAAGCCTGAAGATATGACAGCTGATAAATGGGCTAATCTGAAGCGCAAGTCACTCGGCACCATTAGAAGATGGGTGGATATCAGTATATTCCACCATGTTTCCGCAGAGACAGATGCTAAAGCTCTGTGGGAAAAATTAGAAGGCTTGTTTGAGAGGAAGACCGCAAAACAAAGCTTTCAAAATTCACAAGCTTGTTAACTGAAGCTTAAAGAGGGCGATCGGTTTCGAGCACTTGAATGATTTTCAGAACTTGATTAACCAGTTGACTACTATGAAGCTAGTGCTTGATGATGAATTGAGGTGAGTTCCTTACCGTAAAGTTGGGAGACTTTAGTGGTTACTCTCGCAACTCGACCGCAGATGGCAAACTCACATTGAGCTTGGCCAAAGACAACTTGTTCAATGAAGAAACAAGGAGGAAGGAGTCAGGCACCGAGTCTTCACAGGCTCTTGTCACTGAAGTCAGAGGCCGCGACAAGGGTAAGGGATCTAAGGGTGGTCGAGGAAAATCTGGTAATCGTTCGAAATCTAGAGAAAGCAGAGAATGTAATTACTGTGGAAAGGCTGGTCACTTGAAAAGAAATTGCTGGAAGAGGAAAAAGGATCAGAAGGAGGGTAAAGCTCCTGAAGAGAAAGATACAGTCGCTATTACAGAGTCAGTAAGTGATGATCCGGTTGTACTAGTTTGTGCACAGGGGGCTGCGATCATGTTAGTGATCCTAATGTCCAGTGGATTGTCGATTCGGCTGCATCCTATCACGTTTCGCCCAAGAGAGAGTTGTTCACTACTTACGCATGCATTGACCTCGGTGTAGTGAAGATGGGATTTTAGGGATCGGTGATATTATTGTGCGTACTAGTTCGGGTATCACATTGACGTTGCGGGATGTGCGCACATTCCAGATATGCGGCATAATCTTATTTCAGTAAATGTTCTTGACCGAGAAGGGTTTGACCAGAGTTTCGAGACAAAGTGTGGAAGCTGAAGCTTGGTTCTTTGATGGTGGCAAGAGGTGATCTTTGTTGCACCGTGTATAGAACGCGTGTTGGTGTCTGTGGCGCTGGTTCGCTGAATGTGGTTGAAGATGGTGCTTCCAAGAATTTGTGGCATAAACGGCCTGGCACACATCAGCGTGAAAGGGTTGGAGACTTTGGTAAAGCAATCCCTCATTCCTATTGCCAAAGGTACATCACTTGACCCTTGTGATTTCTGTTTGTTAGGGAAGCATCACAGAGTTTCTTTCAATGTTGCCTCGAAAAGAAAGAAAACAAAACTTGAGCTAATACATTATGATGTTTGTGGTCCCCTCGAGGTGGAGTCATTGGGTGGTAACAGGTACTTTGTGACATTTATTGATGATGCTTCACGCAAGACGTGGGTGTACATGTTGAAGAAGAAGAGTCAGGTGTTTGATCGCTTCAAAACATTTCACGCCATGGTTTAAAGAGAGACTGATGTGCACATGAAGTGTCTCCGCACCGATAATGGCGGTGAATATACCTCTAATGAGTTTAAGGGGTATTGCAAGAAACATGGTATTCGTCATGAGAGAACGACACTGTGTACACCGCAACATAATGGGTTAGCGGAAAGAATGAACCGCACCATTGTTGAGAAAGTCAGATGTATGTTGAGAATGTCAAAGTTGCCAAAGACAGTCTGGGGTGAAGTCAAGTACTGCTGTTTACCTGATTAATCGGACTCCATCAATTCCTTTAGGCTCTCTAGTTCCAGAGAATGTATGGACAAGGAAGAATGCTTCTTATGCACACTTGAAAGTGTTTGGTTGCAAAGCATTCATGCATGTGCCCAAGGATCGAGATTGAAGCTGGATAGTACCGCCAAACCGTGCATATTTATTGGATATGGTGGTGAGGAGTATGGCTACAGTATGGGATCCGAGTTGAAGAAGGTGGTCAAGGTGGATCTTGTCTACCGTGAGCATGAGAATATTGATCATATTGGGCTGCAGGAGGAGACTTCGGATACTGCTTGTGGTGTTGATGATTTAACACCTACACCTGCTCCATCGATTGCCACAGATGGAGATGTTATTGAACACGGAGTAGAGCAGCCAGCCATGGTTGATGAACATGGTGATGACGACTTAGCTGAGCATGACATGGGTTTTGAGCAGGGGGAGCAGCCCCATCCCTTAGAAGATGTATAGCCTTAGTCGATGAGGTCTACTAGAGACCATCATCCATCTACTAGGTACTCTAGTTCTGATTATGTCATGCTTATTGATGCGGGGGAGCCAGAGAGCTTCCAAGATGTGCAAGTTCATGCAAATAAGGACCAGTGGCTTGCTGCAATGCAAGATGAGATGAATTCTCTTGAGAAGAACAACACCTATGAGTTGGTGAACTTACCTAAGGGTAAGAGAGCATTGCAGAACAAGTGGGTGTTCAAGTTAAAGAAAGATGGTGACAAGCTGGTAAAGTATAAGGCTCGTTTGGTTGTGAAGGGTTTTCGCGTAAGAAGGGAGTGGACTTCGATGAAATCTTCTCTCCTGTTGTGAAGATGTGTTCCATTCGGGTTGTACTTGGACTAGCGGCCAGTCTAAATCTTGAGCTTGAGCAGCTTGATGTGAAGACTGCATTTTTACATGGTGATTTGGAGGAGGAGATCTATATGGTTCAACCAGAAGGATTTGAGGTGAAAAGGAAAGAGAACATGGTCTGCAGGTTGAAGAAGAGTCTTTATGGCTTGAAGCAGGCACCAGCAAAGGGTACCGCAAGTTTGATTCTTTTATGGTCGGAAAGAACTATAAAAGAACTGTGCAGTACTCTTGTGTTTATATTCGATATTTCGATGCTAACTTTATTATTCTTCTACCGTATGTTGATGATATGCTTATTGTTAGGAAAGACGCTTTGATGATTCGCATGTTGAAGGATGAATTGTCAAAATCCTTTGACATGAAGGACTTAGGATCGGCGAAGCAAATTCGGGCATGAAAATTATTCGTGACAGAGAAGCCGGTAAGTCTGTGGTCACACAGAGTCCTATGTTGAAAAGGTTCTTGACAGTTCAACATGACAGATGCTAAACCAGCTTAGCACACCTTTGGCGAATCATTTCAAGCTGTCAAAGAAGTTGTGCCCAACAACAAGAAAAGAAAAGGAAGAGATGTCATCTATTCCTTACTCCTCGATTTGGGTCCTTGATGTACGCCGTGGTTTGTACTCGCCCAGATATTGCTCATTCTGTTGGATTGGTTAGTAGATTTCTATCTAATTCAGGAAGGTCTCACTAGGAAGTGGTGAAGTGTGGATTTTCAGATACTTGAGAGGTACTTCTAAACTGTGTTTGTGCTTTGGTGGTGCTAAACCTGCTTTGGAAGGCTTTTCTGATGCAAATATGGCTGGTGACCTTGATGGATGAAAGGAAGTCTACATCAAGATACATTTTCACTTTTGCTTGGGGAGCTAACTCATGGCAGTCCAAGTTGCAAAACTGTATTGCTTTGTCCACGACGGAGGCAGAGTATATAGCAGCCAATGAAGCGGGTAAAGAGATGCTTTGGATGAAGCAATTCCTTCATGAATTGGGTTTGAAGCAGGAGGAGTATGTGGTACATTGTGACAGCCAGAGTGCTATTGACTTAAGTAAGAATTCAATGTACCATGCTCGCACAAAACACATCGAGGTGAGGTACCATTGGTTGCGGTTGGTAACCGAGAACAAGCTTATGAAGCTTAAGAAAATCCATACAGATGACAATGCAACTGACATGTTAACAAAGATTGTTTCTAGAGAGAAGCTTCAGGTATGCGGCCTTGCGGCCGGCATGTGCTTCGTGTAAAGCATGGTGTTGATATCTCCTCCTTTTGTGGAATTGGAGGGGGAGATTGTTGTGGTAAAGGTACCACTTTTGTCTAATTCCAAACTTTGGGTCTTATTTTGAAGAAGTGAACAAAGTGATTGCCTTGTGTGGGATTAAGCCACATGAAGTTACTATTCATGCAACTCATCCCACATGGAGAATTTATCAAGGAGGTTTGGGGCTCTAGCTTATACAAGGAGACCCTTGCTCCTCATTCTAATTCATCTCACATAGAAGTTGATTTTTCCTTCTTTGTTCTTTCTTCTTCTTGTATTATTTCACTTGTCCTTCTTAGTGCTATATATTGGGGGTCCGAGGACGTAGGCAAATTGCCGAACCCCGTATATGGTGTCTTCTTTCCTTTATGCTTTAATTCCGGTATTCATTATAATGTTATTGTTCAAGTAGCTGCGATAGGGTATAGCTGTAGTGATATATTGTGCTCTAAAATTACATAGAAGAAATTTTGTCTAAGGAGTCGGATTTTAAGCGGGACCATTGTGACCCCTCCGTCTTTCCTGGGAATCATCCTTAGTGTGGTTTTATAGTTCAATACTTCACTCTCATACCCATTGGTCAGAGGAATTATTTCGAGCTTCCGCAACAACTCGCAACACAATCACCGTTCAAAGAGCGAGTTTTGACGAATTCGATGAACCCGTCTCTGCAGCGCAAGAGAAAGGAATTCGATACTCAATTAAATAGGAAAGATCAACAAAAGAACATGATTTAGATAAGCAAGGAAAAAGGTCGAAGCTTTGTCTCCACCAGCGCAAGAGAAGGAATTCACAGAGAGAGAGAGAGATGTATCACGGTTGTTTAAATCGCTAATCGCTAGAAGACCGTGGAAGAAGAACAGAAATGATTCTTCCTCCGAATCGCTGAGAGATTTCCTCGGGAAACGGCTCGTGAATCGGGAGAGGGTCGAGCGCCGCCATCTTGGCATTGGATATGAAGAACTCAGCCCATCTCAATTTCTTTGATTAACCATTTGGGATGAAAACGTTCATTGATTTGTGGGATAAAAAGAAACGTATGGACTTATATGTATATTTGTTACAAGTTTATGAAGCAAGTTGTAATTTTAAACATGTGGTATTTTTGTTATTTCATTCAATTAACGATTATTTTAAATAATAAATTAACAAAAAGATGAGTCCGTTTATTTACCACATATGTAGAAAAACACCTATCTAAATATACTACTTAACTAACTCAACTAACTATAAACTGAAAGACTAAAACACCATTCGTAGAGATTTATTAAAAGGGTAAACTTGAGATTTTCATGGTGTGTTTTTCCGTATATGTGGTAAATAGACACCCACTTGATCAAAATAGGAAACAAAAACCATAACTAAGGGACTAAAATATGACGTATTATTAAAGTATGACCAAAATAGGACACGTATCAAAAAAATAAGAAACTAAAAATGTACTTTGCCATATATATATATATATAAGCCCGCAATAGATTCACTAACACGGATCTGTCACGTTACGTACTACGGCTTAAGTCGCGTTACCCATTTTCGGAAAAACAAAAGTTGGATATACATCCACCACCGCCATGATCCAACACCGCTACCGTCCACCACCACTGCTCATCACCGCTGCCATGGGGAAAAGTTCAAAATTAATATTTTTCTATAATAATCACTCGAGTCACGCAGATTGAATTCGAAACAAATAAAATACGAAAATACAGGCCTCTTGAACAGAACATAAATACTAAAAAAATCTTAGATAAGTAGGTCAATCTCATAAGCACCTTGAAATAAAACAATTCCAAGAAGTTCTTTGGAGACCTCTACAAACCACGAAAATGAGCCTCACCGGACAGTGACGATGACGGAGCATTTCGCCATTAGTAGATCGACGACGCCGGTGCTTGGACAGTTTACTTCTCAAAATTAAAACTAAATTATAGCAATGGTGATGATGTTGAGAGGCAGAGATGAGATGGCTTACAAGGAGAGGGTTGAGAGAATCTTTTGATGAAATAAGAAGAGAGTGCGGTGGATAAAAATGAGAAGAGGAAGTGAAACCCTAAATATAGGCCTTAGTGTGGCCTTAATGTGCCATGGGTCGCATTAAATTTTTAATTCTTCATTTACTACGGTATTTAATGCGGAAATGGTTTAATGTGGTTTAGGCTGAATTATCGCCACAGATAAATTGTTACAATGCCGTCGCCAAGCGACTTCCGAGGTAATTTATGTACATTTGACGATCCATTTTCTGATTTCTGCGAATATCGGGACTTAAATTTAAACATGTTGAACATGTTTTCTGTGTGTTATGAAGTCCCGGAGTTGGTGTCAGAATTTCAATTCAATAGGAGATCCCGTTATGAAGTTATGCAAGTTGCCGTTGGACTAAATTGCAACTTTACAAAGTTTTGGGGCCAATTTGTAAAAGAGGAAAAGTTGAACAAATAGTTGGAGAAAAGGACAAGGGTGAGGCGGTTTAAGGAGAGAGAAAGAAAAAAAAAAAGAAAAGTGAAATAAAGAAGAAATGACCATTTGTCATTTTCCTCTTCTTCTTTTCCCTCTTCGCCTCCATTGTTCGCCGTAGCCAAGAACCTCCATGTTTGAAGCTTCATGTGATCTCCACCAATATTGGCCCAAGTTTTGAGGTAAATAAATTAAACTGATCCCCGATAGAAGTTATGTACTTTCTCTGATTAGATTTTGTAAATGAGCTTCGGTGTGAAAAACCATTAACGTCGAATTTACGGTGCATGTATGAGCCACTTAGATTTGTGATTTTATGGTTCTGAACGCGTATTCGTGATCTTTTGATGATTTGTCAAAGGGAGTTAGACTCTTCATGTGATCTCTACCAATGGCCCAAGCTTTGAGATAAATATACTAAATCGATCCCCGATAGAAGTTATATACTTTCTATGGATCATATTTTGTAAATGACCTTCGGTGTGAAAAATCGTTAAACGTCGAATTTTCGATGCATGTATGAGCCACTTAGATTTGTGATTTTATGGTTCTGAACGTTTATTCTGTGATCTTTTGATGATTTGTCAATACGGAGTTAGGCGAAACTAAGCCGAAACTCTGTGAAATCAGTTTCTACGAATTTGTGCGGAAGCTCGGTTTGAAAATCTTCGGTGTTTAAGGTAAGGGTTCGTATTTCCTAGACTTTGCATTCGGGATGCTTATAATATGCATTCGAGGGGTGTGTCCGAGGGCCTTCGCCGATATGAGGAAGAGACTTCGCCGATCTGGGAAAGGGCTTTTGTTACCCTATGGCGGAAGCACACAGATGATTACGATGTTCATCAACACCGTAACCATACTCAATTGGGGTAACAGATCACACACAACACATCCGTCAGATGGATCTCGTGGGCCCCACAAGCCATCTTAAGTTTTTCGTTCACAAAAATATTCATACATGATAATTACTCTTATTTGTAGCACATGATCACATTCTTGCATATGTTTGAACATAAAAGTCAGAAATGCACAAAGTGATGCATACTTGCACAGTTTCACAGAACCTGCACAAAGTGCTTCAAAACATATCCACATGCTTACAACTGATATTCAACACATGTCTGGTGCCAAAAACACATACACACATACTGCACACATAATTTCCAGACATTTTCACACATCTTGCACATTTTCACACATCTTGTACAAAACACTGCACAACCAAATCCACACATTTGATTTCCAGCAGAAAACCCTGAATATGATACTACTATATGTATGCATAACATCTGCAATATACAGAGCCAACAAATCACTATTGGAATACATACAGAATGAGCGAGGTGGTGACATTGCATGGTCCAACCAAAGTCCTCGACGTGCAGATACTGCTGCTTCTACAAACATAAGAAAGTTTAACCGTGAGAAATCCATTGTGCTCAATAATAACTGAAGCTCAGAACTGGATATGAACATACATCAGGAGTCCAGATCACACTTAAAAGCACACTACGAAGGTTACCCTTTTAACCACACACATTGTATCACAACTGATCGGAACACACACACCAGAAATAATCACAACACAATGGACACACAACGAACATTACCCCTTAATCCACACATACTGAATCATAACTGATCAAAACACACACAATACAGTGACGGTCTTCCTGGCCGTAGCCGAGGACACACACATATAATCAAACACAAGAGCATGGCCAGCTCGGGGTCGCGATCCCCACCGTCAAATCACACACAAAACACCTTATAGGTGTATCACATCACCTCACAACACCATTTAGGTGTTGTATCACATCCTGAATGCCGATCCCGAAACCTGCACACCAATGCTTATACCATTTGACTAAGTTTGGCATCACCGGGGCCACCCCTCAAACCAAACTTAGCATCAATATGCTCCGACATGCATTTTATAAAATACTCCAAAATGCCATATCAAGAGACACACTGAACCCTTACCTTATACAAAATTCCAAATTTGACCTCCCGTTCAAATTTCTAGAACCTGATTTCGGCAGAGTGCCGGCTTAGTTTTTGCCCTACCCCCTGTTCACAACTGAGCAATAGAACACAGAATACACACTCAGGAACCATAAAATCACATATCCATGTGGCGCCTCCACACACCAAAAATTCAGACGTCAACGGTTTTTCACACAAAATCTCATTTACAAAATCTAATCTGTACAAAGTATATAACTCTTTACCATGAATAACATATATGATTACCTCTTCACACAACTGAACTTTGGTTGCCGTACAGGAAACCAGAAACTAATTTCGGATGCACTCCGGAAGCGTTTCAACTTAAACCCCTTTTCAGAACTGATCAAGAAACAAGTAAACAACACTTAGAAACCAAGAAATCACCCACATATATGGCGCCTCCAACATCTCAAAAAATCCAAAATTTATGGCTTTCAAATGGAGCCGTTTCTGAAAAATTTGATCCGTAGGATTGTTACACCCACCCCCGATGTTTTGTAATTTTTTCTGTTGAATTTTGGCCGCAAGTTCAAATTCTGTAATTATCAGATCACAAACGGCTTGTGATTAATTAATATAATTTAGTATTTGGGAGTTAATTTGGAGTTATTTATAAGTGTTTTACATGTTGGATAACATTTACGGAGTTCCGGGGCGTTCTCCTAAAAATCGGTTTCGGGGGGCAAAATGGTCACCGAGGAAGAAAAATTGGAAAACAACATGTCGGATTAATCCCATTTGGCCGGCGCATTTTTGTGAGTGGGAGAAGATATTTCTTTTGGATATTATTTACCTATTTCTATTTATGAAGATGAGATAAGTTTCTTTTTAACTCATCCCTCTTACACTTCCTTTAGCCCAAGTCCTTCTTTTCATACCCATCCCCTTCCATTTATTCAGACATCATCCCTTATTTCTGACCATTCACTCTTTTTTTATCTCTCATTCATCATTCAATTCCATTATTGAGCAAAAGAAGAAGAACACCTCTCTCTCTTTGCTGCCCAGAAATTTTGGTCCTCTTTCACAGCCTTTCTGCCCTAGTAAACGTCCGAATCTGCTCTTGAGGTCTTCAGAGAAAATATTCATCAAGGTCTTGGCTACAACTTTTCAGAACGAAGCAAGAGCTTAAAGTGAAAGGAAGGTCCCCAAAACCTTGGTCCAATCCGACGGGTCCAGCAGCACTTTTGGTTCCAAAAACCATTTCTTGAAGTTTTGAGCTTGGATCTTCAACAAGAAAAGTTCTACCACTTCCTAGGTTTCCTAAATCAGTAATATTCAAGGTAAGGTTGAGTTATTTTGGTTGAATCTTCATGTTCTTGGAATTAAAACATGAAGAAAACTCATCCATCTTCTTGTTCTTCTTTGGCCGAAACATACAAGGATTTTTGGTGGAGGATTTGTCTCAACAACAACTCATCCAAAGCTTTGAGTACAAGTATTTTCAAGGTGAGGATCCTCCTTGGAAAATTTTATGAATTTGGTTAAAGAATGGGTATGATCTTCAAGTATATTGTTGTGTGAAGCATGTAGAACATATGTTGTTCTTGGAAGTATGTGAAAAAGCATGTTGGTTGAATTTTCATGGTGAGGCCGAAATTTTGATGAATTATTTGGGTGGATTTTTGTTGAAGAAAGTTAGTAGAAAGCATGTTATAAGTATGTTTAACATGATTTGAAGTTGTTGGAAAAAGTTGGAAATTATTTGGTGAATTTTTGGAAAGGGGCCGGAATGATGATGATGTTGTTTTGATGATTTTGTGAAGTTAAAGTGTTGGAGAAACTGATTAAATGATGTTTTGGTGGAAAAAGTATGGTTTAAGTGGCTAAAGTGTAAGTTTATAAAGTTAGGGTCAAAATGAATTTTGGCGAAAATTTGGACCATTGCCGAATTATCGGGATTTTGGAAAAAAATTACTTGTGTTGAAAAGTTGACAAAATTGGGTATTTTGTAACTTTGTGAAACTTAAGGGCTAACTTGAAAGTTCTTAAAAAGTTTAAGAACTAAAGGTGTAATTATGGAAAAGCTAAAGGAAAGTTAGCCACTTTAAGTTATGAAATATTATGGACACTTTAAGTATTAAGTTGTCAATTTCGCAACTTTGTGAAGTTTTGGGCAAGATTGCAAATTTCTGAAAAATTTGAGGACTTAAATGGTAAGTTTGGATAAATTCCCAAAGTGAGAAACTTTAGTTAATTAACTAGAGTTATTATGTGTTTCGATTCGGCATTTTAAATCTGCATTTCGTGGATACTTGTTGTGGAGCGTCTGGGGCCATGAGATTATCTGTTTCGCTAAGGTAAGGGGTTTAGCTTTCTTAATACGCAATGCATTTCAACTTATATGTATTGGGTTTCTTAGGGTTGTTTCGGTTTGGACTTTTATGTTTTTTGGGTCGGGTAGGGGTTTCGGGTTCGGGTCATTCAGGTTTCGGGTCATTTCGAGTTGAGCTGCTTTCAGTTCGGGTTCGGGTTCGGGTTATTCGGGTTCAGGTCACCATCGGGTTGAGTTTACTTCGGGTCAAGTCGGGTTCGGGTTCAGGTCATTCGGGTTTCGGGTTGTTTCAGTCCCGGGTTCAGGCCGGGTCCAGGTCGGGTTTCTTCGGGTCAAATTTCGGGTTTCTTCGGGTCCGAGTTCAGGTTTCTTCCAGTCCAAGTTCGGGTTTCTACGGGTTCAAGTTCGAGTTTCGTCGATCTAAGTTCGTGCAGCTGAATTTTCAAACTAAACTTTTATTCTTTATATTTATATTCTTTATAAATAATACTACGTATTTTATATTCACATATATATATATAATATATACAACAATGATATACTAAGAAAATTATTCACACAATTTCCTCTCCCATTTTCCTTGGAGTTTAAAATAAATCTATTTCGCGGAGTTGTTCTAAAATAATTGAAGAGAAATTAGACATTATTCCAACAAAATTGAAAATTAAATATTTCTCAAATAATTTGTTAGATCAGTATCAATACCTTGTTAGATCGACATCAATACTTTGTTAGATCGACATCAATACATTGTTACAATTGTTGTTGGTCATTAGTGCACAATTGACGTTATTTACTACTATTTTCTTGCTTCTGAGTTTAGAAAATGAATGATAGTAGTTTATTTTGTTATGATGATAGTAACTCTATAATGCATTAGATTATTATGTTTTGTTATGATGAAAGTTTATTTAGAGTTCCTTAGGGTTTAGATTCGGGTTAATCGGGTTCGGGATTTGGGTCAGGTCGGGTTCAGATTCGGGTTAATCAGGTCTGAGATTCGGGTCAGGTCGGGTTCGGGTCACGGGTTCATCGGGTTCGGGTCATTCGGGTTTCGGGTCATTTCGGGTTGAGCTGATTTCAGGTCAGGTCAGGTTCGGGTTCGGGTCATTCGGGTTACGGGTTCATTCGGGCCGAGCTGTTTACGGGTCAGGTCGGGTTCAGGTTCAGGTCAGGTCGGGTTTAGGGTCGTTGACTTTTTCGGTCAGCTCAGGTCAGGTCAGGTCGGGTTCGGGCGGGTTAATCAGGTCGAGGGTTCGGGCGGGTTAATCGGAGTAGTCGATCGTCAGCTTTTGACATCCCTATCTCTTCTCCCGAGGATCAGTTTAATATAATTACTTCGAAGTTCGGGCCAATATTCTTCAAGATCAACTGATTCTCAATTTGCACATTGAGTGGATTTTGACCGTTGGATGGAGGGCATCTAGTTTCTGGTCGGGAATTCTGGTATTTTCTACTTGTGTGATTTGTGTTTTGGAACATTATCTGGAATTTTGTATATGACAGAGTATGGTTAATTCAACGCATGTTCTTCTATTGTGGATGTGATTAATTGATCAGTGTGTATGTGATTTGTGGTATGGATTATCTTTCTAAGATCGGACGCTATTACATGATGTATTTGCATTTGCATATACAGAGCCAATTTGGAATATTGTTGCTTGCTAGTTTCGGGGTGTTTAACCATTATATGTGTGTTCTTTGTTCTTTTTTGGATTTCTCTGAAATGTGAATTTATAGGGGTGATATGATGTGATTGGGATGTGGCTTGGGAGAAATACTCCCAAGTATTCTGTGATCAGTATATTGAGAATATGTGGTTCGGGATCCCAGGCAAACAAACTCCGTTTGATAGCCATTTACAAGGTAATGTAAATGTGATTGATTGTCAGTGTGTGTTTGATCGGCTGGCTCATTGTGCTCCGCAGTGTTATAATGTGGATGTGCTAAAGGTAGGAAGATTATGTGCGGGTGTAGTCCTGATATCAGGAAGTGTTGCGTCTCCTAAGTACAACCATACATCACAAGGCCGTTTAGAGGGCCCAACTAGTGGAGTAAGAAAATAATGTGTGTAGACGCGACCAATGTGTATCGATGTGATCCGTACAG